>CM032065.1:4580192-5780192 GCA_018831715.1 Matsumurasca onukii
TCTTAATGTTTTTTGTTATATTTTAAGCGTTTTTACCTTAATACGGGGTCAGATTCCAAATTAGGTAACCTCATGTACCTTTTGTTCACTCAAAAACAGTGGGAAACGTCCTAATAATACACTCATGGACAAAATTAAGGAACCATGGGTTGGCAGACCTGGTCTGCAATTGCTAGCTGGACGCTACATCGCTCTGACTTTATTTCTCATACACAGAGTTCATAGGCTTATTTGTGAAATGTGGTAGTGACAGAACTGTGTTTACAAGACTCTTTTATTATTTTCATTACCCAAACATACTTGGTATGTATCTCTAAGTGTTGAAATGTCACTAACTTACCATCTATAAAACACGACAAGATCGTCTGTAACAACTTGCATAGTTCGCTAAGTCCATCTGCGCATGAGCAGCCAGACCGCGCATGCTCGACTGTGTCAGCTTGTTACCAACCGAACAACACGAGATTGCCCTACTCCCAGCTGTGGAGTATAGCGCTATCGCCTGCCGTTCACTGACGCAAGACTCTCACGCCGCTGCGTGTTGTTGCCGCCGTTACTCTGCAGGCGCCTGGCCGTGACTCGCCGACGCGACGCTCTCCCATTCTTCCCGGATCAACGTTCCTAGGACTACCCGTATCGAGCTATCTACCTACGTGGGACTGATATGGGACTTGTCTAATATTATTTTCATGTTCGTTATCACCTTGTAAATAAAAATAGTTCTAAGTTCTTTGTGTTCATAATTTAATTAGTTAATCAACCCATAAGTAACAAAATGGATTTCCATTCTTTGGGAAATGTAAATATTGATAGCTTCACTGAAAAAATCTTACTGGAATTATCGGCTATACTTAATTCTTATTCGATTAATTACCCAAATATCGACTTTTGCTGTGTGGCGGATAAGATATCAGAATTGCTAGTAACAATGAGTAATATGTACGAAAAAACACAAAGTCTCATCTTAAAAAATGATGAATTGTATTGTAAAAACCTAGAGCTTGACTTATATCTTGAAAATTTTAAAAAAGAAAAACTTTCTGAACTGAACGAGTCCTTCAATTTTCAAGACTGTGTAATTGAAAAAAACGAGTGTCTTACTAAGGAGCTAGATGTAGCTAGGGTTAGAGTTGCCGATCTTAAATCTCAACTTAATAAATTAAATAAAGAAAATATGTCTCTTAGGTATCAAGCTGATGATACTTCTAATAAATGTAATACTGATGAGGTTTGTCTCAAAGAAAAAGTCTTAGAATCTCAAAAATCCACTAATTGTTTAATAAATAAACTTGAACAAGCTCACAGAGTTAATAATGACTTGTTAAGAGAGATTGAGAGTTTAAAAAAACAAATTAGTTGTACAAAAAATAGTAGTGTTAGTAAATGGTTAGATGACGCCACTATCCAAGCCTACTTCACTACCTTCAACCAACATCCCCTCACCACCCAGTCCAACTCACTATTTATTGACCCCTCCGTAAGTGAGATGTTCAAAAACGAAGAAAATTCAACTGTAAATAAGCACTTAAATGACCTTAGATTTTACTCTTATGATTATGTATTTTTTAGTGTAAGTAATAGTATGAACAAAATCTCAGCTAGTGGTAAGGTCACTGAGAACCATGACGAGGGCTCGCACTGGAGCCTCCTGTTTTGTGACGTTGTAAATAAAATAGCTTACCATCTAGACTCTTTGAACGACCTAAATGATAAATCTGCTAAGGCACTTTCCAATAAGTTAGGCTTTGTTCTAAAAACTGTCGCTTGCTATCAGCAAAATAACAACTTTGAGTGTGGTTTAGATGTAATCATAAATGCAAAATCAATCTTACACTACTATTGTTTTGGAGAAAATAGAAAATGTGACTTTGCTCAGTGGTTTGGTCATTGCACTTTGGTCAAACATGGTGTCTCAAACATCAGTGACGTAGAAACTACAAACTGTGACATGTTAAAAGAGGCTAAAGATAATAGTTCTGTAATTCCATCTAGAAAACTAGCTTTAAGTTTGAAAAGAGTTGACGGAGACAAGTGGGAAGTAGTGAAATCAAATAAATGTAAAATAATCCCAACTCCTTCAAAACACAGCACGCAACCTGTCTTATCCAATAGGTTTTCCGTTCTCTCAGACCTAAGTTCCGCACCAAGTCCTACTGTACATTCGCCCCTAAAACCTAGAAATCCCCGTAACCCATCCAAGCGTCCCTCCAAAAAAGATAGGTTTAAGCATGTTCAGATACCAAAACAGAAAAACACATTTAGAGTTACTTTGGCACCAGTAAAAGTAAAAGATACATGTCATGTTCAGATCTATAGTGACAGCCACGGACGTGGCCTTTCATGCATTTTAAAAGATAAGCTAAAATCTAACTATAGCGTATCTAGTATTGTAAAACCTAATGCTAAGATGGCACAAGTATTGGATGGTATTGATTATAACAAGGCATTAAGATCTCAAGATATTATTGTTTTAATGGCTGGCACAAACGACTTTGAGAATACTGGACGCTGTAACGGGTTCACAGACGAGCTAGATTCCTTTCTTGACAATACCTCCAACTCAAAAATTATCCTTGTCGGACTACCATCTAGACACGACCTTCCCTCCTTGAACCCTACAGTCGCCGATGTCAATAATGAATTGCTCACCCTCTCCCATCGTCACAAACATGTGAGTTTTGTCTCACTGCAATCTTTAACCCGACAATCTTTTACTAAACGCGGGCTTCACCTGAACCTTTCTGGGAAATCAATCTTGGCTAACCTTCTCTTAGAGTCAATGAACAAATTTGAAATTCCTATCCCTAGTCAAACTGATCAACCTCCTGTAAACCTATCCTCTCGTACATTGATTAACAAACCAAACTATACTCCACCTCCCGTCCATCAGCTGCACCATCAATCACCAACATCTACAAGATCCCGTTCTTTTTTTAATACACGTTTTTTAAGGGAAGCCCTGAAACCTCCCGGTGTACCTTGGACGCTGTATCTCAAAAGAGGGTTAGGGGTCGACGTGGAGGTCTTAAACTGCTGCACCAAAACATAAGGGGTCTGTTGAGTAAAATAAACGAGCTCGAAATATTTATCGACGATGAAACTCCAGACCTAATATGTTTGACCGAGCATTTTTTGAGACCAGAGGAAGCTCCAAACGCTTTAATTAATGATTACGTTTGCAAAACAGCCTATTGTAGATCAAATATGAGGGGCGGAGGTGCAGGAATATGGTGTAGACCAGGAATTCAATGTAAACCCCTTGAATGTGATGAATTCTGTGAGGAGGGAGTTTGTGAAATTGCTGCAGTTTCAATAAAAGTTAATGATAATGTCTTGTTAGTAGCAGCATACAGACCACCCTCCTCCAGTCATGAAGTATTCTTTGATAGAATTATTGAATGTCTGAACAAATATGGAAATCGGCATAAGACAACGGTAGTCATGGGGGACCTGAATATCGACCTGGCTAGAGACTCATTCCCGGCACAACAACTTACTACGAGATTAGCAACATTTGACTTGCATAATATTATAAAAGAATATACAAGAGAAGCCCAGGGGTCACGAAGCCTGATAGACCATATTTTTACAAACCATAGACAAGCCGAAGGCTCAGTAATCACTGCAGGATTATCAGATCACCACGCCCAGATAACAACCTTATATGTAGACAATGTACTTACTAAACGAAAAGCCCAATTTAAATGTTCACGATCATTCTCGGAAACAAATATAAGCTCATTTTCTTACTTGATTTCTCGAGAGAGCTGGGATGATATTTATACTGCTACAGATTTGAACACTATGTATGACTCATTTGCATCAAAACTTAATTATTTCCTTGAAATATGCTTCCCAAAGAAATGTAGAAAACTCAGAGATAAAACTACTAAAAAAATTAATCTATCGAATGAGATTTTAAAAACCAAGGAAAGATTGTTTGTTTTGTATAATAAAACAAAACATCTAAAGGCTTCACACGACTTATGCAAAGATTACAGACAGCTCAAATATCAGTATAGACGAATGATCCGGGAAACTAAGTCCAAGGAGATTACTTATAAGATAGAGAAATCAGATAACAAATCTAAAACCTTATGGAGCATAATAAACAACAACAGGCGTTCAAATGAAAATAATTTGCATGAGATAATATTAGAAAATGAGAATGGAGTACGAATAAGCAACCCCAGTGATGTGAGTAATGCATTCAGCCACTTCTTCTCAAACGTAGGTGGAAGTGTGAAATCAAACAGTAGATCCAACAAGAGTAATGAACTGAGACGAGAACATCTGAACTCACTGTTTCTTTGCCCAACAAC
Organism: Matsumurasca onukii; assembly: GCA_018831715.1. Taxonomy (NCBI): domain Eukaryota; kingdom Metazoa; phylum Arthropoda; class Insecta; order Hemiptera; family Cicadellidae; genus Matsumurasca; species Matsumurasca onukii. The sequence goes on from CM032065.1 coordinate 4,584,515, forward strand.
TAAGGAGGAGATACTCAATGTAATAAACAGCCTAAAAAATAAAAAATCGTCAGGGTCCGATGAAATATCGCCCGTTCTACTGAAAAGGGTGGCACTATATTTAGCCGAACCGCTGTGTCATATTATAAACTTTTCTTTCCTAAAGGGAGAATTCCCAGAAGCTCTAAAAATATCAGTAGTAAGACCAATTTACAAAAAAGGAAATTCAAAACTTTGCAATAGTTACAGACCCATATCTATAGTATCTGTATTTTCTAAGGTGTTTGAAAAGACTATGCTTACTCGTCTGTGGAGCTTCCTCGAAAATAATAATGTAATCTATGAGAACCAACACGGATTTGTCAAAGGTAAATCAACGACCACAGCAATGTACAACCTAATAAATGACATCGTAAATGAATTAGACTCAGGGAAACATTGTGCAAGCATATTCTTCGACCTGAGCAAAGCCTTTGACATGGTTGATCATAAGCTGTTGATAGATAAGTTGCAGGAAGTGGGAATTAGAGGACTTGCGCTCAATTGGGTTGCTTCGTATCTCCAAGGTAGAAGGCAATTTGTTGAAATTAGGGCAGTGGATAAGACTGGCTGCGTTCGATTCTTTCCCTCCACTGAGACCTCCATTGTGAGGGGCGTACCACAAGGATCCGTTATTTCCCCAACACTCTACCTCCTCTTTGTGAACCAGCTTCCATCCTGCACCACATCATCAAAGCTCTCACTGTTTGCTGACGATACCTCCCTATCCTTATCTAGCTCCGATCCCCACCAATTGGAACTTAACGTATTCACCGAGGCAAACATTTTGGCCCAATGGTTTGGTGATAACTTCCTCAAAATGAATCATGAAAAAACCCAACTCATGAACTTCTGCCTGGGAAGAAGACGTGCAAACAGCTTCAGTCTGCTTTTAGATGAAGCCGAGGTGTGTCCGACCCAGAATGTAAGCTTCCTCGGATTAATGGTAGATGAGAGTCTTAGTTTTCACAGCCATGCAAAACACATTTCAAAGAAACTCAGTTCGGGAATTTATGTATTGCGTAGCTTAAAGAATTTTCAAAATATCAACCTTCTGTTGACCGCGTATTATGGACTCATCTATCCCCACTTATCGTACGCTGTGCCTATTTGGGGGTGTGAGTCCAAAAATACAAAATTTTTGTTCAAAATACAAAAGCAGGCTGTGAGGACTATTTTCTCCTTTAAAAGGCGCCAATCTTGTAGAGATATTTTTCGCGAAGCAAAGATCTTGACGTTGCCTTCCATTTACATTTTGGAGTCGTTAACTTTTCTCAGGCTGAATTTCTCCCATTTTGACTTCTCCACCACAACCCCTTACCAGCTCCGCAACACTCACCGACTGCCCATCCCCAAACATTCCACATCTTTCTTCAAAAAACACTTAACCTATAACGCAATAAAATTATTTAACAACCTACCCCATTCCTTTCAGTTAGAACCAAGCCATAACAAATTTAGATCAAAATTAAAACATCATTTGTTAAATTTAGCCTGTTACAGCGTTCAGGAATTTCTTTCAAGTGACATGTCTGTAAAGATTGAGGAAACTATGTAACACTATAATAGCCTGTAAACGTTCCTTGCTTGGTTTAATATTAATTTTTCAATGGTTAAAGCTATCTTAGTTACTATATGTATTATTTTCACTTGACCTAGCTAATGCAATGTAAATATTGTTAATGTGGCTTAATAAAGACTTTGACTTTGACTTTGACCAAATGATTTTCTTTAACTTTATTGACCTTTTTCGTTTGAAATCGATATTTCCTTTAGCAAAGTGTACGTAAATATTAAAAACCAACCAAACTATTACATTAACTTAAAATTATACAGGGTGTCAAGCAAAAATGGGGCAATGGAATGAAAGAAAATCATTTGGCTCAATAATTTTGTCCATGAGTTCAACTTCAATACTTAATACCAAAAAGAAACAGCTTTGTACAGCTAATTTCTTTTTAACTACTGCTATTGAGGCTGGAAAAATAACAAACCTTTGTACTACCTGAATTTTTTAAATTAAAATTAATTCCTACATAAAATTTGTAATTCTTACCTACGAACGAGGAGAACTTTATTGTTTGAGATGAATGAAACATTATTGGAGGAATGGGATGAACCAGAGGTGTCGGTTAAGAGGTTATATGACGACATAACAGTCTAACCCACTCAGCAGATTGACTTGGAACTGTCAACTCTCTATGTCTGGGCAGTTATCCTGTAGACCCTGACAACCGCCCGTTTCATGCAGTAGGTCTTAGCAGGTCCACTGAGGATGGTCGATTGTAAAATTATCAACACGTTTGGCACGGTAAATAGTGTAAATAGTTTATTGACGCGGTCTGTACAGGAAGTTTTAGCTGATAGTCGTGACTCTGGTCGCTTAAGCCTTCGTTTTCATAATGTCATTCAGTTTTTAATGTATAAGATGATTGGAAACAATTTTTAAGAAGGATGAAATGGAACATAATTATTTTTTGGTTTAGAGGTTATTTTGCGAAATATATAAACATCATTTTCAATAAAGTAGTTTTTTAAATTTGATTTAAAATTCTTGTGCACAGTAAAGTTCAACATTGTTAGAAGAAATATAGTTTTAGGTATACAGGGTGTCCCGGAAATCTCTGGAACAATTCAGATAAACTTGTTCCTTAGATTGAGACAAACAAATTTCACAATGTAACATGGGGTCCAGAGTCTTTTATTTCTCCACTAGCCGCCACGTTGCGTTCTTAGGTAAATAGTTAATATCTCAAAAAGTATTTGACTGACTCCGTTGAAATTTTGGATAGTTGTCCCTCTAACCAAATTCTAAAAATATAACCAAGAAAGGAAATAATTTTTTGAAAATGGTAGCTTTTTAAAGTTTTTAAATTTAAACTGGCTTCATGTGGTACAGCTAGATATAATACGGATTTTTTGTGTAATATTGTTTATTTTGACAGATGCTGTCATCAATATTACCTAGGTTAAGATTATGAAGACAATATAAATTATAATTTGAAATGTTCCCTGCAGCATTATTTATATTTTAGCTTACTATTTACTCTGAACTTTCCTGTACATAGTAGAAAAGCTCACCAGAATTCAACTTTAAAGCATTTACCCCTACCTATAAACCATTAGATAAATAAGGATAGATAATATTATCTAATATGCCAAGGTTTAAACATCTTGACCACAGTAGAGGGAGAGTTTCTTAATAAAAACAGTTGTAAATGTTGTTTGGCGGAACCGTGGCGGGTTGGAATCGTGCACGACTCCGGATCTCGTCACTCCGCTGGCGCGGGTTCGATCCCCGCAGTCACACTTGTAAAGTGACTATACGGTAACGCTAGGTGAAGGTTGACCTTTTAAAAAAAAATATTCGCTGCAGACTTAATAAATATGAGGATCCTACTACAATTGGTTTTATATATGCACATTCTAAGATTGTATCATAGTCAGTCCCTAAAAATAAGTCCTATTTTTTGCTTGTTTTCGATTTAATTTAAGATTTGTCTTTCTAGTACAAATGAAATGAAACATAGTATCGTACTAGGAATTGGAAAATGTTGGGCATAGACACTCTCCACGTTTACGTTTACGACAATACTTACGACATTTACGATGTTCTGGAGCAAGGTGTAAACTATTTTACGACCTAGTTTATCGTTAACCAGGTTTTTTAAATCCTGCTTTCACCTGGTTTCAAGATCTTTGAAAACAACTTGAGAGTTTATGTTGCTTGTTTGCAACCACAATGTAAACCAATGTATTTATTTCGTAGAAATATACTGTTGTAGCCATTATAATTCAGTGATGTTGTGAAATTGATCTTTTTAAGAATTTCTCAAACAAAAAAGAAAAGTTTTCTACTTTATAAAAAAAAATAATTTAACTAGAACTTTAAAATTTGTTGTTGACGACGGGATAATTTCAGAGTTTAAACCATTATTGCGGACATTTTCCCTCGTCAGTGAGTAGCTCACGACGTTTCGGGATCTGCAATCTGATCCCTTCTTCAGGTGAAGAGTAACCTAAACTGATTACTTTAAGCTAGCGTTTTCTAATGTTCTACGGTTCTATGTTTTAGGTTACTATTCAACTGAAGACGGGATATTTGGATGTTTTTACAAATAGTTGTAAGATCTACTTTTCGCAAAACTGCAGGTTTTGCGTTTGTTTTGTCAAAATCTGAGACAAACTAAGAGCTGACGTAATTCAGTTACGATGGACATGTAGAATCGGGGCTGAATATGAAGTAAGGACCAAACTGTTCTCGAGGGGAATAAGATTTCCAATTCAGGGCGATTACCTTGCTCCGCTACAATACGACGAGGATGACGGTGGAATATAGACCTAACTGTCCTGTAACCATGTTTGCGCAAGTTGCTTTGAAGTTTGACCTAAAGTTAACCTTTTTTTGAAGGGGAAAACTTTTTTATAAGACGTTGAGGGTGCGCCTCAGCTGCTCGGCGACGCTTCAACGCATGGATTCACGGCTGCCCGTTTTTAACCTTATTAATTCTTATATTTATAGACAAGATATATTTTGATAATTTTCCAACACACGATACGATGTTTTTTTCGGACTCTAAGTGATACAAATCGGAGTTGAAAAACACTAAAACCTGGACAGCTTATTTTTGAAACTTATGAGAGATCGGGTTTTACATACGTGTCAAAAAAGTCCTCTAATATCAAAATATATCATGTTTACTAATGTAAAAATCATTCTAATAGGTGGAAAATGGGCCGCTGTGAACCTTAGCAAGCGCTTGGTTTGACAGTTAGGCCGCATCAGTTGAAAGGAGGCCTGTTGTTTAGCCAGTTGTTACGTGCGCGGTATCGTGCGTTCCTTGGACTGTCGAATTCAGGCTATATCAGAGGGTACTACTTAGCCGGGCCCTGAACGTGTCGTATTAAGTGCATTTTTAAGAAGGTTGAATACTAAATTAGTATTTTCAACATAATGCAACGTAATAACTTAGGTATAAATAGTGGTCTCGATGAGCTTGTGGATAAACCATTAAATTCCTTGGCTCAAATTGTAAGTTCAAATACCACTCAAACTTGCACCTAACTATTTATACTTAGTTGCACCTACCTATAGTTATTTGCACCTATTCATTAATACCATCACAACTATAATCTAGTTCTTCCGGTTCACTCCACGTCCATACTTAATAATTAGGTTGAGATATTTCGGCCTCGCTGTGGAGTACCATCTTCAGTCATTGATTGGCTGGAACCGAAGATAGTACCCCACAGCGAGGCCGAAATATCTCGAACTAATTATAAAGGACGATGTGAACTGGAAAAACTAGATTCTAGCTGTGACAACTAGATTATAATTGTGACACCGACCGCGAAACCCAAGAGTCAAGTATACCGTTGCAGTATATTTGTTAGTTGAAACTTAAAAGTTACCACTCAAAATAATTGCTTTCAGACGAGCTTTGAATGCCTTGGGCATATGGCCATTTCTGAACGAATTTGGTAATCTATTGACGAAGTGAAATCCGGTCTGAGAAGGCAAACGGTCATGAACTACCGTTCTGTGTTTCCCAGTTCAGTATTTGTCCCAGCCTCTAGTTTCATAAGAGACATGTTTCATAAGACAATGATTAATCATGACCTAACAACGATTTAAAAACCACACACTGTCTTCATCCTTGGCATTTAAAAAGACCATCCTCGTAAACTTACTGAGAGTTGACGGTGTTTTGTAGAACAAATGACTCTAAGAGACAAGGAGCTCACTCCCAACACTTCAACTAGAAATCAAAAGCACAAAAGAAGCCATTACCAGTCTCCCACTAGCTCTCAGTGATTGGCCCCTGAGTGTATTGGGGAGAAATTTCTTCAAGGAGAGTGTATTCTGTAGGTGACATGAGACTGACGAAATGGGGTCAGGAACCAATAACCTTGTCGTTTTCGTTGTATCTTACTACTTTAAAGTAATATCTCGTAAACACAGAGAAAAGTTTCAATTATTTATTTGTTGTGTTGTACGACTTTTTTCAATTCAAAGAGATGTGGCGCCTGCGCTTTGTACGATACAGGTGATTAAAGTTATCATACAAATCTTTCATTTTGTATCACCTTTTTCTCGTGGAACACGTTTTATTTGGAAAAATATGGACATACTTGTAATCCGTAAGAATAAACTGAACGATTCAAGCTGTCTGCTGGAAAGTAGAACCAGTATAAGTTTCTCTAGATTTATGATGTTGGAATCTTGGCAAAGACTGGAAATATTGCGTCAAATGCTCACTTTCTATGAAAGAGCACTAAAAAATGTAGTGAAAACAAAACGTCACAACTAATAATTATGGTTTTGTTATGCCACTTAAGTATTTTAAGCCCTTTTATGACACTTATATTTTCTGAATTTAAGAGACATCTCCAAATATTCCAATAATGAAAAATTTATTAGAATGAGGCCTTTCAAACACCAAGTGTTCATATTCAGAGGCACATATATTTATATTTTCTGTTGAATTATAGAAACTTAGAAAACATTGTTTGGGCTATCTTTTTCAGAAATGATAGCCGAAACTATGCCAGATTTAGCGTTATACTTTTTTTGCGTAGTTCACCAAGGAATAATAAATATGATCATGATTATCCTATCAAACCCGGGATACAATTATTGTCACCTGTTATACACTATTGAGTTTGACGTCAATCAGCTAGTGTGCTTGAGGCTGTAATTTCCGACTGAGATGCGAACTCATATTTGCAACATCCGTGCATCTTAATTGAGAACTAAAGTATAAATTCTGGCCGGTCTCAAATTTAAAGGGTGTTTTTCTATAAATAATGCCTTAATAAACCTAGACTCGTGCGGTCTTTGTCACAACTGTAATCTAGTTCTTCCGGTTCACACCGTGTCAACACCTCATAATAATTACTTTGAAATATATTGGTCACGCTGTAGAGAACCATCTTCAGTCACTGATTAGCTGGACAGTTGGCAGCCCTGACACCAATAGGATAATTTGTACACCTTGACTGGGACTCGTGGCGTGGTCCTGTAATCCAGCTTCATGGAGGTCAGGTTTTGAGGATGCTATAGGTCTACAGCGGCTCAGATAGTCTCAGTGATGATACCCGCATCAACTCCCACCATCGTTTAGATATATCAGACCATCACCTGCGTGGCTCGGAAGTCACGTTAAGCCGTTGGTTCCTGTATTTACATTGGCCATTGGGCTTAATTAATGACCCATTCTAAGGAAGAGTCGGCCTTAGTTTGTAACAAGACTACACCTCGTAACTTCATAACTATCACTCATCACACTCATCCTTCACCACATATTTGCCTTAAAATACCCTCATGAGAGTGGTCGGCATCTCAAATAGTGATATAGTGATATAGCAGATGGCAAGTAGCTCAGTTTCAGCCAATCAATGACTGAAGATGATAGTCCACAGCGATACCGAAATATTTCAAGCTAATTATTATGATGTTTTGACAGAATGTGAACCGTTGAACTAGACTTTAGTATATCTTTTATAGTTTGATGTGGATATTGACACATGGTATTACGTTTCTTTTCCTCAGAGGAATTTCTACTGTTGATTTAAATCATCGATAAATCCTTCAAGCAGAAGTTACTAAGAGCTAAAGGGGTTCAACAACAAATTGACTTAAGCCAGAAACTAACTGCAAACTGTGGGGTTAGAAGTCGACTCACGGAGGGGTGAAATTTAACCACAAAGTAGCTAAATCTACCCTTTTAATTGAGTGAAGAATTTTGTCGATTGTCCAGAAACTAAATATATGTTATGACAAAGTAATTTTCTTTCAAAAGGCAACAACACTGTTTCAAAGATTTCATAACAATAAATATCATAGTATAACATTGGTTTATTCCATGGAAAATAAGGAAATTGTTTGTTTAATTACTTTCATTTGGGTCTTTTATACCTTTTAAAATATGATTTCTGAAAGCAAAGTTTAAACGTTCGAAACCTTTAGCGCAAACACACAATGTTATTCTTATGGCAATGATGGAAAGCTTATTTCATCAACCTTTACTTACACATAAGTGTTTTAAATCCAGTTCAAGCGTTCCTTTGGAAAAATGAGATATTCATGCCGTCCACGAAGTGAGACCCAGGCCCGGGACCATGAAATGTGCACCAATCACGACAACAAAACACGTTTTAGGTTTTTTTTTAAACTTAATATGTATATATGTGTGTAAACTCTAACGATCACAATTTTGTTAGATTTTTATGAAACTTGGTACAAAAAGTATCTTTTTATTAAATTCCTACTTCATTTATCAGTTTCAATCTCACAACTACGCTATTTTAACGGTAAGACTTTTTTATTTCAACCCTCTGAATCTTTTTTTGCCGTACTGCAAACCCTCAAGACGTAACTTGTTTCTCAAGATGTAGAGTATAGTTTAGTAAAGTCTCTGCTACATCTTCTCTATCTGTAAGGAAGTGTAACTGATGAGTCAAGTGTTCTAGAAACAAATAAACGCTCCTCTGCACCTCAACTTTGCCAATTTAAAGTTCCCTTTACACTTGGAAACTGTTTGTTTTCCGTGGAAACACGTTCAAGGCAACTTAACCCTTTATCCCTTTGGCTGAGTTCAAGTTGTAGCGCAGGTAATGATGGGTGAACCGATCTCAGAGTATATTGCAGCTGAAATATGTGTTAATTTATTTACAACAGCTGTTTTTTATTTTCTTGCTTGATTTCAATATCGACAAAAATTATATAGTACAAGAGATTTACAAGTTTGGTTTTCTCAGAATCAATGAAATGTAATCACGTTGTATTAAAATAGTTTGTTAGTACTAATTTACTTCATTCAAAACAATGGTTACAAAACTGCTCTCTTAGCGATCACACAAAGATGTGTGCATCAAAAAGGAAAATAAAAATATATTCCTTATTTTTCTTTTTATTGTGAGGAAATAAAATTGATTCACGTTGCGAGCGTATCTGAAGGGCATTCACATACGCATTCAACACACTAAACTTTTAGACTTCCCTAAACGCGTTTAAGAATTATTTGACTTTCTTTCTGAGCCATTTCTCTTTGTTGAAACTTAAGGTTTTGGTTATGGGCAACATTTTTAACATTACACTCTTTACAGTACTTGTAACATAGTCTTTTTCTGTTTACTACCCTAAAAGAGAGTTCCCTTTTACTATGTCTAGCTTAATTCTGACTATTATTGAACCCAACCTAAAAAATTTATTCGGATGACAAATACGGTATTGTATAGTATAATCTAGTCCTACCGGCTCACACCACGTCCAAACTTCATGATTAGGTTGAAATATTTCGGCCTCGCTGTGGAGTACCATCACCAGTCACTGATTAACTGAAACTCCAATCAGCCAATCAGTAGAACGAGATTATAATTGATTACATAACCGTTGGAATTATATTATACATGACATTGTTGTGTTGGGTTCAGGTTGTAAGTATTCCAAGTAAACTGTAGAGCTTACAACATCCGGGTGCGTTGTAATGTTACCAGGTCTGAGACCTTGTTACGTCCAGGTGCTTTAACCTTGTTGTATACAACCTTACAGCTTGCCTGTGCTTTTCCATCGTAAGTTGTATCCCAAGAATCTGTGTAAGATCATTAGTTATTACGTAATATCACTATATCACTATTTGAGATGCCGACCACTATCATGAGGGTATTTCAAGGCAAATATGTGGTGAAGGATGAGTGTGATGAGTGGTAGTAATGAGTTATGAGGTGTAGTCTTGTTACAAACTAAGGTCAACTCTTCCTTAGAATAGGTCATTAATTAACAGCCAAATGACCAATGGAAATACAAGGACCAATTGCTTAACGTGACTTCCGAACCACGCATATGATGGTCTGATATGTCTAAACGGTGATAGGATTTGACGCGGATAATCTAATGCATATAATTATTGCAAACATCTCTAGGAACATAACTGAAGATTACCAAGAGAGTTTAAACACCAAAATTGCTGGTATTTATAATTAAAACGAATTCTTGAGGTTTCTATTGACTTACTTACGAATCAAACGGTATTTATTTTTTATTATATTCGAAATAGGCTGGTGAGTAGCTACGTCTAGTAGTGTATCCTGGTGACGAACACTGGAACCAAAACTTTGTCAGGTTCACAGCGAACTAACCACTCATCCCAATTCAAACATCGTGTAGTCACTCAGCGCTGCCAGGCCCAACCGCGGATTATTATGGTATCAATGAATTCGTCTATCTATACCCTTTCAAACGAGGAGTCACATACTGAGGAAATTAAACCTTTTTAAGTGAAGGTTACTCCCCTTCTACTGTTTCGGGGTGGTGGCGAACCCCAAAATATGCCTAAAGTACTTTAATTGACGTATGCACTCAATACTGTTTATTCATTCAAAGGTTAATAGAAAAGGACCTTTTTTGACCTCCGGTATAAAAGAAAATAAAGCACCCTGATACTTTTTAAATTCATAACTGGTTTTGGGCTGAGCCCAACGTTCAATGAAGAAAACAAACGAGGTAAAATTTGTATCGTTTAACGAGGCGAAGTTAGGACTACCTAGCGTCACCGTATAGTCACATTACAAATTGTAAATGGTGACTGCGGGGATCGAACCCTCGCCACCGAAGTGATGAGCTCTGAGTCGCGCGCGATACCAATCCGCCACGGAACCGCTAAACAAAGCCTGAACAAAGGACTAATTTCAAAGAAAGTCAATCTAAATAAATAAATTGTGTTATTAGCCTTGAATATCATTTAGTAAAAACAAACAGACGAAAAGAGTAAATCTTCCGGTTGGAAAAAATGGGGTTAAGCAATCTACAAACGGAGAAGTTGGCAACATTTGTACAGCCCTGTGCCAATACTAGAACCAATCTAACTCCAACTTCAAACTCCTTGAAACAACTCGGCCTACCTTGGTGAAGGGAGTTTACATAGATAGTTGATGAATAGAATATTCCAGTCGGTTTAAAATAAGGGTAGAGTATTTGCTACAATTGTGGCAGAGCTGTCTTGTTTTTTTAGTCTAAAAGACTGCTTTTCAAATTTAAGCATTTTATTATCGAATTACTTTTGAAAAATGAGATATTCATGCCGTCCTCATGGGAAGACCCAGACCCGGGACCACAAAATGTGCACCGATCCTGTCCTCCAGAACACATTTTGAGCATTTTTTCTAAACTTAAATGCATATATATGCATTTATATGTGTACTCTCTACAGGTCGCATTTTTTGATCGATATTTATGAAGTTTGGTTTATTTTGTAATCATCTCGGTCAAGGTCGTTAGCCAGCAAAATTTAACTACTGAAAGTACCCTTTGGGGTGGAGTTGATATGAGTCGGGCACCCAAAAGTACCATTTTGAGGGGGGGAATTTTAGTCAAAAAGTGGGTTTGATGATCCAAAAACAGTACGTTTAATCAGATGTTGATCACACTTGAAATACCTATATATTTTCATAGTATCCATCAGTTATGAAAATCCTTTGAGTCGTTTTAAATTGGCGGCCACAAAAGTGACAATTCGCTATAACAACGTTATGCGTAGTCTTATTTCAATTAAATTTTAAATAATTTTCTCCTCCATGATATGTAATAAAACTTGTATCATATGGGGAATACGTAAGTCTGAGGCCGAAGGCCAAAGCGAGACTGTGAGCGTAGTGAACAGCCTCGTTACGCCCGTGGTAATAGAACGGCCGAATGCCGAAGCGAGGCTGTGCGCGTAATGAATTGGAGTAACAAATTGCAAAGGAAATTCGATTCACTCATGCAAGCGGCGCTTTAGTGCTTAGCTGCGTGTCGGCCTTGTATTATTGTCAGAGTGGTGAGGGCAAAGGAGGGGATAGGTATTTAGTTGTCACCTCAATCTCCTAACTACATTCAAACTGAAACAGGAGCTACCCTGAAGTCCATCAACCTCACCTGATTGAACCCTACCACAACTGATTACTGTGGCTGACAAACTAACCTGAGATTCTAGATTAATTAAATCACTAAATTACTATTTAAGATGCCGACCAATCTCATGAAAAATATGTGATGAAGGATGAGTGTTATGAGTGGTAGTAATAAGGTATGAGGTGTATTCTTGTTACAAGCTAAGGTCGACTCTTCCTTAGAATGGACCATTAATTAATGGCCCAATGACCAATGGAAATACAGTACTAGGACCAACGGCTTAACGTGACTTCCGAGCCACGCAGGTGATGGTCTGATATGTCTAAACGATGGTGGGAGTTGATGCGGGTATCATCAGATGATCACTGAGACTATCTGAGCCGCTTTATACCTATATCATCCTCAAAACCTGACCTCCATGAAGCTGATGGACTACAGGACCACGCCACGAGTCCCAGTCACTTGTTGGTGTGATGGAAAGAATTATACTCGTACTGTATATATGCTGTTTTCGTGTTATTTAAAGCAGGTGTGTAAATATACGTGTCCCGTGGCAAGTTGGAATCGTGCGCGATCTCGGAGCTCATCACTCCGCTGGCGCGGGTTCGATCCCCACCGTCACCACTTACATTTGAAAGTGGTGACTGCAACGCTAGGTAAAGGTCGAGGTTGAGTGGTAGAGAGGACTTTGTAGTCCTAACTTCGCCTCGTTAAACAAGACAAACTTGACCTTTTTTACAGTTAATTAGAACATCGACGAATTGCATCTTTGCTCCAATGGACGGTTGGTAGACCTGTGATCAATAAAATAGCAGACATCTCAGTTTCAGGCAATCAGTGTCTGAAGAGGGTACTCCATAACGATACCGATATCATAAGCAAATTATTATGATGTGTTGATGCAGTGTGAACCGGAATAACTATATTGCAGTACACAGAGTCAAAAAAAACAAACACCATTCACTTGATTCTAAATTTAAATATTCTTTTAAAAAATTTGAATTTATGTTTGTTTAGTAAGCTGCCTAGAAGTTAAACGTAGTTTTATACATTCTTTATTTAAGAAGTGAAAGAGGGTTGGAGACAGTGTGCAAATCAATGAATACGCCGCAAAGGCTTTTCTCTTGGGGTTCCTTGATAAACGTGTGTATACTTCTGTATCCACGGCAGTCCCTACATTCTCTGTTTGTGAGTTATACAAGACTGTTGAGAGAGTGTAGCTTTTCATTTAGGTATGAACCAATAAGTCCAGTCTTTGTTGATTAGGATGAACGAAAGCTTTTTCTAGTAACAAAACTAGATGGTTAGATAAGCCAATATAATGTGTAAATCCTTATACTAAACGTATACAATATTTTTCCCCTGTGAAACTAAATATCACTATATCACTATTTGAGATGCCGACCACTCTCATGAGGGTATTTTAAGGCAAATATGTGGTGAAGGATGAGTGTGATGAGTGGTAATAATGTTTTATGAGGTGTAGTCTTGTTACCAAACTAAGGCCGACTCTTCCTTACAATGGGTCATTAATTCATAGCCCAATGCCCAATGGAAATACAAGGACCATCGGCTTAACGTGACTACCAAACCACGCAGGTGATGGTCTGATATGTCCAAACGATGGTGGGAGTTGATGCGGGTATCATCAGATGATCACTGAGACTATCTGAGCCGTTTTAGACCTATATCATCCTCAAAACCTGACCTCCATGAAGCTGGATTGCAGGACCACGCCACGAGTACGAGTCGTTAGAGACATGGACATCGGATAAATAGCGTTCAGTAGGAGACCCAATGAGAATGTTTTCAGCTGTACTTGAAACAATACTTTTCATCATGAAATACAGGATATTTATACGAACTTTTCAAACACTCTATAGTCATGTTCAGTACTTTTTCCTACCTGGCCTTCTTCACCCTAAGATAGAGCTGGACTTTTTGTTGTAACTTTTTAAGGATTTCAGTTGCATACGTGTCCGCTTATAAAAGCTTAGTTACTACTACACAGAGTTGAGTTCAATGGAAGGCTAACTCACAACTTGATAACTCAGATAGTTTACGTGAAATAATGAATGATCTTCAAGAAAAAAACAAGTTCAAAATCAAAGTGAGCATCGGTTTAGCAGCGCGCACCCCTAACTTTAACTATCACTATGGCCGTCGTTTACTATCTATATTTTCCTTCTATTTAGGCCTACTAATTTTAATAAAATTATTTTTTCTCAATCTCTGATTTGTCAACATTATGGTTTGAAACAATCTGCCATTTCCACGCTTGGTCATAGTATTTAATTGTATTTTTTATTTTACAATATTTTTTTCACAATATTTTAAGGTATATGGTATTTTATTGTAATATTACGAGTAAGATTTGAGAACATCTTAAGGTTCAGAGTCCTCGAACTGTTAATTATCAATTCAATTTGATCAAACCTTAAACATTCTGTTTAATTTTATCATTTGTAGAAAAAACTAGTTTTACATGAGCAATTTTTAAACTGGAAACACTATTACAATCAAAAATTCAATGAAACACTAGTAAATATAAACAAAACTATCTTTTGCTTTATTTTTTCACTGATCTTGAAAAGGGGTTATGATTCATGATGCAGATTCACCCTGCTGCGAATTTCGGGAAAACAAACAATGCCGTTACTCGTGCAGGGTGACTCAGTGAGTGTGACGTCACTTCCGGAGCCTGGGGAGACTCAAGTCTGCACACACAGTTGATCCACTTCCGGTCTGTATGTGCATACTCCACGTCTGTCGTAAACATTTTCTTTATTTTTACGAGGGATATTTTAAAATAAAGTTCCGTTCACAAGTAGTAAAAGGCTCATCAATTCTAGATACGTGTTGTTATACTCTTAAGCCGGGTTTACACTGGAGTTAATAACACGAGTTATTAACCAAAAGTTATTAACATAACATAATCGCCCAAAATTTCTCCTAACAAAAGTTAATAACTCGTGTTATTAACTGAAAATTCCTTGTTATTAACCGAATTTATGTTATCCATCAAGAGTCGGTAAAGATCAAAGGAAATTTGCTATGTTATTAACAAATGTTAATAACTCAAGTTATGGTCTCTTTTAGCGCACTAACTTTTGTTAATAACAGGTCTCTCTCTTCCCCGCAGGGCCCCGCACCCTGCACCCTGCACCACTACAAGCGATTTATCTATTATCCTGGTACGCCTGCTTATTGAAAAAACTTATGCCCAACTGTAAATACTCGATGTTTAACGTTTATTTCTATTTAAATACATTGTTTACATGTAATTATGAATGTTATACACTAAATTTCCTGTTATTGCCTGGTTATGTAATTTACTTACCCTTACATTTTCTTTGAAGCAATCAATCAAACCATCTAGTACTTGTGGAACTATCACTGAAATTGTTGATTTCGATATTTTAAATAAATACTCTAAACTTAGTTTCCTGTAGCTAAAAACCGCTAATCTTTCTTTTACTGGAATGGTTTTCTGAAGTTGGTGTCCTGTTTCCAAATTCTGTGCCCTACCATTCCGACCAACCACTCAACATCACACCTGGTCATGCGGAGGAAATTCTTGATGATTCCGTCACACCTTAGCAGTGGCGTAGCTACGAGGGGGGTATCAGGGGGATATATCCCCCCTTAGGAATGACAGGGTGGCCACAGACCGGGAAACCCGGGAATTATAAGTACAGTACCGGGAAATATGTGTGAACGGTATAATCGGGAAAAAATTGGCTCTTATATCGTGCTGTGGGCATAATTAGGTCCTCGAAGCTTACCGCGGGTATAAAACGGCCGTCAAAAACGTATTGCGCCCGCGAAACGGCTCTTGGAAAGTACCGTGGGTTTAAAAAGGCGATCGGAACGTACCTCAGGTCTAGGACATCCCTTAAAACGTACCACGGGCGTAAAAGGGCGATCGTAAAGTGTGATAATAGGCTTGCTACCATCCTTACACTCTTTGATTTTTCTAAAGCCTTCGATTGTGTATATCATCCGTTACTTTTCTCAAGCTCAAGCAATTTGGTTTCTCTGACGGCTGTGTCGATTGGGTCAGGTCTTACCTCACTAACCGACAGCAAATCGTTAGGGACGGGGATCTGGAATCGAGCTGGGCACACGTCACTCGTGGCGTTCCCCAGGGCTCTGTTCTTGGTCCTCTGTTCTTCTCATTGTACATCGATGATGTGACAAATAATATTACTTACTCAAAGTTTCACTTGTACGCTGATGATCTACAAATCTACCGCCACTTTCCTCTGAAAGATATAGACAACTCGGTATCTTTGATTAATAAAGATATCGAATCTATCACGTCCTGGGCTCATCGACATAGACTAAAACTTAACGAAACTAAGACCCAAGCCATGATTGTAGGCAGTTCTCGTCTTCTTTCACAAATCAACCCCTTAACTGTTCCCAAACTGAAACTTAACGATCACGTACTCGAATACTTTGACAAGGTAAAAAACTTTGGACTAACGATCAACAAAACTCTTACATGGAACGATTCAGTAACGACAACTTGCAACTGAGTCTTTGCAAGTATTCATAGCTTGAAACGTTTTGCTTCATTCCTCCCTTTTAATGTTAAATTAATGCTTGTCAAGACTCTGGTGTTACCTCACTTCAACTACTGTGACATTGTGACTAATGACATGACTGTGGAGCTCTGTGAGAGACTTCAGCGTGCTCAAAACTATTGCATCCGTTTCATCTTCAATTTAAGACGGGGTGATCATGTAACTATTTTTTTCGAGCAACTTTCCCTTTTAAAACTTAAGGAACTTCGCAAGTTACACATTCTGTACTTATTACATAATCTCATCAAACTTCAATCCCTTCCTATCTAACAGAACATTTTTCTTTTATGTCCCAGCACAATTTTTATAACACTAGAAGAGGTGATCTATTATTGTCCATTCCTCTGCACAGAACTACCACTTTTGGCAAGTCATTTATCATTACGGCTTGCAGATTGTGGAACAATCTTCCTGACAGTATCAAGATTATTGAGGAGCGAGCTCGCTTTGGGGCGGAGGTCAGGACTTGGCTCTTGCGGGAGTCTCAGGGGCGGTGATGGCTGGTGTGGCGGCGCGTGGTCGGGGCGAACCTTTGGTCTGAATGAGCGAGTGAATGTGAGTTAAAAGAGTTAGCATTCAAAGATTTTAGTTTCTTAACTTTAAAGTTTTACTTAAATTTTGTTTTCGTGTAAAACAACATTTTATACATTATGTAGATATGTTTTTCCCTTTAACACGATTCAAGTAATTAAATATTCTATTGTACGTAAGTTTTGTAGTTTTAAGTTGAGTTCTTAATATAGTATTGTATATATTCATATTGTATGAATATATTTATATTGTTTGTATATAATTAAATTGTAGGTATATATTTTGAATTGTTTGTATATAATTATGAAATTGTTATATTTTGTTCTGTGGTTAAGTGGAAGAGAGGACTTTAAAGTCCTAACTTCGCCACCAATAAAGTCGCTTTTCATTTCATTTCATTTCATTTCATTAATGATTCAGCTTCATTGTAAAAGCCTTACGATGTACACATTTTGCTTTTTTGTGTGGATTATTTGAAGAAAAAAACTATTCAAGCCGTTCGGATGCACAGTAAGACCAAAACTTGAGACGTTGGAAAAGAATTGATTCTAACCAAAGAACACTCTTTGAAAATTTTATCTTTACTGCCTGGCTGAGGACTAAATCACTTGTTTTCATAATTTAACAGAACAAATGAGCCCGAAACCATTATTTAGTAACACGTAAACTTTTAAAAACAAGCGGGAAAGTAACCTCCGACTATTCCGTGACTGTTTCCGAGTTGAGCCAATTAAAACTTTTCTTTCCGGAACAAACCTGATTACAGATTAACAATCTTTTGAACTACAGGTTTTAATTTTACCTTAACAATTGTTACAGCGCGTGTTAAATAATTACTGGATTAAATTGTTTGATAATTTGGACTCGAAATGAAATGAAAAAAGTCTTTATTTACGTGGCGAAGTTAGAACTTTATAGTCCTCTCTACCACTTAACCACGTTGAATATATACCACAAAATCATACTTATTAAAAATATGTTACATAAAATAACTGAAAATTAGATATTTTAAATATAAGATAAGAAACCCCAACTAAAGCGTATAAAGATTTACAAATAAATTGATTTAATATATAGCTCTAAACCTAAAAAACAATCACACCAACCTTTTATGCAATCCACTCCCGTAAACGCACACCAACAATCCCGACCTCCCCTACCACAGCCCCCGCAACATTCCGTCCCAGACCACCGCCCCAAAGCGAGCCCGAGATTCGATTGATTTAACATTATCAGGAAGGGCGTTCCAAGGCGACATGATGAGACAATGAATGATTTTCCAAAAACTGATGATCCGTGCAAAGAAATCGACAACAGAAGAGCTCTTCGAGTGTTACGGGAACTTATTTGTGAACTTATGTGAATTGGTCAGAAAGATAAGTAGGGTTTTTTAGTCTGATGATAGTGTACAGTAGAGCTGAAATGTGAAACACTCGGAGAGGTTTTATTTTCAATATGGACAGCTGTTGAAAGTTTTTCAATATGTATTTGCCGTTTTGTTTATGCGGTAAGCATTCTCAATATATCAATCGAAATAATACGACATCAGAGTATTTAGTACAATTTAGTGGGTGATTCATGAAGGGATGTTAGATGGATTATTAGTATCAACAGATATTTCAGTATGTTTTACATAGAAACCTTAAATAAATTTGCTGAAACAAATTGCTCAATAAATATCAAAGTAACCGGGGAAAGCATTGAACATAATGAATAGCTCTATTTCCAATGGAGATTCTTCTTGGAGGTTATCTATTGTGGAGGTTCTTTGATAGTTATAATTTACCAACCGCTTAATAACATCTGCCAGTCTCAAATTAGATTAACGGGCTTTCTAACACATTTCAGTCTCCATCATCAGGTTCGAGTGCTGTGGGGGGTTGTGAGTACGTAAGTTTGGATACTGATGACTAAGCAAGTGTTCTGATTGGACCCCACTTACAAGGACCCAATCAGCCCCTCTCACTTCAGCGGTTTGCCATCTTATCACTGTAAATCTCTACAGCCTGGGGTAGAAAGAATGTAAATTATCTGTAGGGTATCGTACCTGACCGTATACAAGTCCAAAAAATTGGCAATTTCATTTAAAAATTGAATTCGTTGCAGCCTTACGTTTATTATGATGACAAGTTGTCAAAACTGAACGAACGTACTTTTATATGATAGTTCTTCCGGTTCACACCATGTCAAAACATCATCATAATTATCTTGAGATATTTCGGTCTCACTGTGGAGTATTATCTTTATTCGTGGTTAGACTGAAACTGAGGCGGTCTGCTATCCTATTGGTCACAGGGCTGCTAACCGTCCATTAGATCAGGGAAGCCAACTGTCGATGTTCTCATTGGCTGTGACACTATTAAAAAGACTTCTTTAAAACTGGCTGCTATCTTCTGGAAAGTTTCATACTGCCTTCTTCCGTAAAGTTATTATCATTGGACTCAAGTAGTATATCTTTTAGGAAAATATCAAAACGCCAACATTTTGACGGTTGAGAAAAGTTCTTTGGTCAGAAAGAATAAAGAAATACTTAAGGACATACAGCAAAACTACAACAACCTTCACCCGATATAGATTTAAGATCGATCAAAACTCTTGATACCCTAAATATTACCCCACGCAATGCCATGAGTATAAGCGTTAGCTTCTGTTATTTACTTTAAATTAACGAAGGGAATACCGTGGAGCACTTAACGTGTTTTAACTGAAAACAAACCGTTCCAAAGTGTAGAAGAAACTTTAAATTGGCAAAGTTCAAGTGCAGAGGAGCGTTTATTTGTATCCTAAATACTTGAGTCATCAGTTACACTTTCTACTTGGAGATTCTTTACTTTTGGTATGCCATGAACCTGGTTTAAACAGAGCATGATTCGACACATTAGTTAACTGCCAAGCGTAGTAACAAAGTTTCAAAACACATTCTTCTTAATAGTTTCAGAATTATCATAAACATTTAACCAAACTTTTAACGGACCCGTAATGGATTGGTATCGCACGCGACTCCGGACCTCATCACTGTGGAGGCGCGGGTTCGATCCTCTTAGTCATCACATAAAATTTGTAATGTGACTATAGGGTAACGCTAGGTAAAGGTCGAGGTTGAGTGATAAAGAGAACTTTGTAGTCTTAACTTCTCCCCGTTAAACAAAACAAACTCAAATCTCTGTATTGGCAAGTAACAAAATAAATTGCATGGCACTTGTCAAATAGCCTGATGTTTTATCAAAACATGTACGAGAATATACCTTTTATGTCTTATATAAAAAAATAACCACACACATAAGCTACGGACATAAGCAAAATTTACCAACAACGTTACTATTTTTCATTCAATCAATTTCGTTTGAACGTTTATGAAATGTTACAATGCTTTCCTAGAAAAATGTAAACAAGTGTTGACAGTGCCAATGTAGAATTGTCAAGAAATGAAACTTGAATTCTACCTATGGTTGCTTACATAATAAGTCGTGGCAAATAAAATAGAAGAGTTCTTAAAACAAATTGAATGCAGTTTTGAAAAGTCAAACGATCCTTAAAGTTTTGAAAACAATTATTGCAAACACTCTATTACCAAGTAATGGTCTAAAATATTTTTGCCTGACTTTTTTTAAAAGTATCAATAGTTCAAATGTCTCCAGCATATAAAAACTTCATTAACCAGTTCTTCCCGTCTTTCTAACTTTTATACACCATGAGGTTTCGATTTGGAACGTTGATTTGTTAAATGAATTTAAACAGAGTCACACTCAAAGGAAAACTTACTCGGGGGCAAAGGGACCCAAACCCAAATTGACTTAGCCAGCAACTAACTCCGAACTGTAGGATTAGAGGGTGTCTGGTGCATGACAGCAATTTCAATAATATAACAGATCAATACTGGAAAAACATTGTAAATCCAAAAAGTACTCAAAACAACATATTTTTTTACGATATTTTGTAGGAAGAACCTATACAATATTTTAAACATAATTTGAGTCATATGTTTGTAGAGCTAGGGCAGTCCATTGTATAATATTGTTATAAGATTACATTGATATTACAGTAACACAAGCAAATGAATTACAAGGAAATTAAAAGAAGCTAATACAAGAGTGGCATACTGAGCCATTTTACCTTTTTGAGACGAGAAAAAAGAAAAAGGGCTGTTTGTTACAAGTAAAGAGTATAAGTTTCAAAGTTTCCACATAACTTTCAGATACCAAGACCACAAACTTCAAGAAAGAGAAATGGTTTGAAAAGAAAGTAATATAACTCTTGGGTTCTTTTAACTTAACTTGCCGTAATGTCTCCCTAAAATCGTCATGCAGCTTCTATCCAGGCTTGGTAAAACAAAAAATACTAAACGTCACTTTTCTAAACGCTTGTTTCATTTTGTCCTCTGAGCTTTTCTGAGCAAGGAAGTTTAATTAATTCCTATCAATACTACCCAAAACACCCAATGGAGAAGTTTTACTTATGGCCCATATTATAAATCCATCAAAAGCACCTTTAACAAACACACAAACATTAATATTTCATTAAAAACTAAAAACAAATTAAAATCATTGCTCGGTAATCCAAAAGACAAAGTAATAAATTAAGATAAATCAGGGATTTACGAAATACCATGTGCTTGCTGCAATAAAAATTCATAGGCCAAACGAAAAGAAAAATCAAAACTAGAATGAAAGAGCACAGTCGCACACTTATCATTTTAGAAACAACCAAGAAGAAAAGTCGGCAATTGCGAAGCACTGCTTAGAAAATGTGCATTATTTTAACCAGATCAACTTAATCCAAGAAGTACAAAATTCTCAATTTTTAGACGCGACGGAATCCTTACACATGCACAAAAATGAAGATCTATTAATAAACAATGAACCCGGTCTACTTCAAAATTCTCCGTTTCTCAAATTTATTTAACCTGACTTTATGTAGCATACATTATTATTATTTTCTTCTGTTGTCAAAAAGGTTTTAAGTTTAAAACATGTTCACAATTATTATTTTACCATATGCATTTGTTTTCACTAATTTGATTTGTATATATTTCCTTCAGTTTTGATGTGCCTCTGAAGATGAACACTTGGTTTTTGAAAGGCCTCAGCCTAATAAATTAACATTATTGGAATATTTGCAGATCTCTCTTAAATTTAAGACAATTTTAGCTTAACTAGTATCCGATAGGTTTGTAATTTCTTCACATTAATTTCACGGAGAATTGCATGTCCACGCAGGTAAGAGTTTTGAGCTGTACGACCAAACAGCGAGAATGCGTTTTGTCAACTAGTTTCACCCTAAACAATAACCCTAGAATACGATATAAGATGCACAAAATTGTTAAGCAGAAAACAGCAATTAGAGAAACTAAATAGGTTCTCGGCCCGTGATTGGCTGGCTGGTAGGGACCAATCACAGACGTGCACCAGAGTGACCGATCCTAACAACGAAACGCAAAATTACCTGCTTATGCACAGCCAATAGAGGGATTTATATTTACAGTTTTTTATGAATTAATTATATTTTCTTAGCATAATTAATGAAATGTTATAACTAGTAAAATTATCATCACCTATAAAATTAAGACTACATGGGGAATCAGGAGAACTGATCATGTGGAACATTGGTTCACAAACCTAGCATCCCCCAGATTAATCAATTACCTTGATTACCCGTGTAAGGAATTTTTATCAGGTCTCGCTGATAACTTTAGGCTAGCTCATTTTTCCAATGTTTCCTGCTGTGTTTTACGTTACTGTTCACCTGAAGATGGGGTGATATTCCATATCCCGAAACGTCGTGTTCTTATTATTCAATAAAAAAAAACTATCCGTAATAAAATAACATTCCTGAAATGTTACCTGTACAAACAGGCTTGTGTTTACACCAAAGATATGGCAGACTAAGGGCTGATCATTAACAACATCTGGTGCATCGCATACACAGTGTAATCTATCCCTTGATTGCCTTCCACAGAAGTTCCTAGGGAACGGTAATGATCTTAATTTCTTAGAGCTGAAAATTAGTACTGTTTTAAGATAGAAGAAAACCCGTAAACCTTATGTCACTTAAAGATGTTTGTAAAATAAATAGCACTGAGATCGTTTTGGGCTAACTTTAACATTTGTTTGCTATTTTTGGCGTCAGATTTTGTACAAGACTAGGTTATACAAATATTTGAGCAACATGGACCACCTGTGGAGAACATGGAAACCACTTTTCTGATCTCTACACCGATAATAGCGTCTTAAACGGGGACCAGGAGAGCATGTTTTGAGCAACCTTTTCTAGGATGATTAATCCTCTTAAAAACAGCTAAAAGTTACAATAAACTCAGCTGTTGTAAATACATTAACACATACTTCAGCTGCAATATACTCTGAGATCGGTTCACCCATCATTACCTGCGCTACAACTTGAACTCAGCCAAGGGGATAAAGGGTTAAGTTGCCTTGAACGTGTTTCCACGGAAAACAAACAGTTTCCAAGTGTAAAGGGAACTTTAAATTGGCAAAGTTGAGGTGCAGAGGAGCGTTTATTTGTTTCTAGAACACTTGACTCATCAGTTACACTTCCTTACCGATAGAGAAGATGTAGCAGAAACTTTACATCTTGAGAAGGAAGTTACGACTTGAGGCTTCGCAATAGTACGGGTGGAAAAAGCGACGATTGATAGGGTTTCAATAAAAAAATGTAACCGTTAAAAATAGTGTAGTTGTAAGATTAAAACTGATGAATGAAAAATTAATAACATTTTTGGGCGAAACGACGTTGGTTTTCAAATTTTTAATCATTTTGAGATAATCAACTTTGAAACATTTTGAAATACCGGTACATAATTTTTAGAAACTCTAAAACTCAAATTAATAATGCAATTCAATTCAATTCTCCCTAAATCATTGGCATCAGTTTGGCATCATGTACTTACTTTGTTTACTTTGATACTTTGCTTTGAGAAAACACCGAACACTCTAAGAGGGTATTTTAAGGATACTATGGGATGATGGTGAGTGTTTGACGAATGATGAGGTGTAGTCTTGTTACAAACGAGGTAGGGCCCACTGTTCCCCAGATTGGGTCATTAATTAATAGCCCAACGACCAATGGAATGGACCAACGGCTTAACATGACTTATAATAGTGAAACGTACAAAAATCATCACTAAATCACTATTTGAGATGCCGACCACTGTTATGAGGATATTTTAAGGCAAATATGTGGTGAAGGATGAGTGTGATGAGTGGTAGTATTGGGTTAAGAGGTGTAGTCTTGTTACAAACTAAGGCGGACTCTTCCTTAGAATGGGTCATTAATTAATAGCCCAATGACCAATGGAAATACAGGGACCAACGGCTTAACGTGACTTCCGAACCACACAGATAATGGTCTGATATGTCGATGGTGGAAGTTGATGCGGGTATCATCAGATGATCACTGAGACTATCTGAGCCGCTTTAGACCTATATCATCCTCAAAACCTGACCTCCATGAAGCTGGATTACAGGACCACGCCACGAGTCCCAGTCATCACTTGAGGTCAGTGGTTTTTTCTTGAAATCCCCGTAAAGCTAATAAAACGTGTAGTTTTAAAAATACACGCGAAGTTTAGTAGTTACTAGCTACTCGAAAAGGTGCAATATTTTACGCCCATGGACTACAGTCATTGGTCAGACTGTAAAAAAGTAAAGTTTGTCTTGTTTATCGATGCGAAGTTATGACTACAAAGTCCTCTCTACCACTCAACCTCGACCTTTACCTAGCGTCGACTTATAGTCACATTACAAATTGTAAGTGGTGACTGCGGGGATCGAACCCGCGCCACCGGAGTGATGAGCTCCGGCCGGAGTCGTGCGCGATACCAATCCGCCACGGATCCGCTACCGACTGTATAGTTTTCTTAGCGCCTGCATTACCCACATTTTGAATTAGAAACGAATCGACCAAATACAATCTTCCCAACCGATTTGTAACTATCTAATTAGTGTAAAATCTTTTTGTATAAGAAAATAACAGATCAGTTGAACTGATATGTAAAATCTGAATAGACCACCCGAGAATATGTAGAACTAAATACAAAAACTCTCTTCTATACCTTTTCAAATAGCTAAGTGGTTTTGTCTCAAACAAACTGCTTAAACCACAAATGGAATTACAGCCTCATCAATAAACAAACTGCAAAATCCATACCGAATCCTGTCTAGAGCATTAGTCAATACCATCACAACAAGCAAGCCATACCGAAAGAGCACTACCAAAGATTACAGAATTTCCTGTACGATTGTTAACCCAAACAATCGCTACATTGCAATCAGAGAGAGACTCGGTGCTATAGATGTATCAAACTAGATTTACATCACACACGCAACGCCTTCTATTTCTTGATTGCCTTTGTATACTGTCTACGTTTGTTGATTCCCAAGGCAAGGTCTAAAGCCATTACTTCATCGTTATCATCTGTAATTTTGAAACTACAAATTTAAATGAAATATTTAAGTAAACTTACTGAAAGTACGAACATGATGTACGTACATTGAAGTAGTTTAAGCACAGTTTGATCTATAAAAAAAAAATTAAAATGTGACAAAAAATGTTGCATTTTTAACAATGAACAAACCACCATGGCAGCCAAAACCGCGCAGTATAGGTGTTGGCGGGCCCGTGGCGGGTTGGAATCGTGCGCGACTTCGGAGCTGATCACTCGACTGGCGCTGGTTCGATCCCCGCAGTCACCACTTACATTTATAATGTGACTATACGGTAACGATAGGTAGAGGTTGAGTGGTAGAGAGAACTTTGTAGTCCTAACCTCGCCTCGTTTAACAAGACAAACTTTACGTTTTTTACTTTTTAGGTGTGAAAAAACTGACGACGTAGTCTGACCGGTAACGTAGTGTACAGGCATAACAAATATTTAAATTTGTTTCTAGAGGATTAGTCAACCCATTTATACCACTGAAAAAGCGGAGAATTTATTTTTCTCTCGCCGTGGCCGGTGTACGAGGAATATATGGAAATCTAAGCTTATCTGTGTTTCAAAAATATCGGCTCTAGTAACGGTTGTCTTGTTTTACTCAGTTCTTTCAAGAGTCGCGCGTGCCACCGACCTTGCCAGTCAAGATAAATGGTAGTAGCGATATTCCAACTTTAATCCTTTCACTCAAAAATGGCAAAACATGGTTTCGTAGTCCCCTGTCTGAGCACTAGAGTCCGACACTACAAACTACCACAAATAAGAAAATTAAGGTTTGTCAAAGGACACGTAAACGCGGTGTTAGGGCTACACCGTCCCTCTACCACTCAACCTCGACCTTTACCTAGCGTTACCGTATAGTCACATTACAAATGTAAGTGGTGACTGCGGGGATCAAACCCGCCAGCGGACTCCGGAGTCACGGTTTTAACCCACCACGGGTCCGCTACATTTAGATGTCAACAAGTTATCAAGGGTCTATAGAAACCACCTTGTGATGTTCCACATTTTTATATCAAATTAGGGGTTTTAAAACTCATAAAAGAACTAACTGTATTTTCAATTAAAAAAACGTGACGTGAGATGAAATATTGTATTGGATTTTCCTCGCGGGCTTAAGAAAAATAAAGTTTAAAATCTTAATAACTTTGCAACCCTTAGAACTAAGATTTCATGTTCTCAGCTGTTGGTAGTACTGGGATGACTGGGCAGTTTATTGGTTAACATTTCACCCCTCCGTGAGTTGCCTTCTAACCCCACAGTTTGGAGTTAGTTTCTGGCTTAAGTCAATTTGCTGTTGAACCCCTTTAGCTCTAAGTAACTTCTGCTTTGAAGGATTGATTGATGAGTTAAATCTACTGAATCAGACTCTAAAACGCAAGGCCACATCTAATGGCTATCAGTGGCTGTCCGAGTGATGATTCACCTTCGTGAACAGGTTATCACAATGGTGTTTTACTTTATTTGTAGCAAACAATTTACGCGTTTTCACACAATCTTGAAAATATGCACTTTGAAATATCGGTAGTAGGTTTAAATTGTAATTAAGCTACAAATATAGATAGTTAGATATAAGAACAACTATGGTTTACTAGAATCTAAGCTATATGGCGCTCGCTGATAAAATAAATAAATATCCAAAATTGTCACTTTAAATCGTCATTTTGAAACAGTTCAAAATATTTTTAGAACACACTGTTTATAAAACTTTTGAACATAAAATAAACTTCTCATTGGTGGCTAATAATACTAGCACTTACGTGCTGAAATTCCGAAGTTCGAACTGTTATTTACAACTTTTAGTCAATGTTTATTTGAATATGTCCACAAGTAAAAAACAAAATTAATAAAAAATATGAGTAAATGATAAATTTGTCTGAAAAATAATTTAGCAAGCATTTATAAATATTAATCATAAACGAAAGTTTAACTTATATCTAAAACATGAACGGAGAGATTTGGTCATACAATTTTAAATTGCAACCTCATAAAACTCATTGTCAGTATGGCTTTATACGTATAAAAATGTTGCTAGGTTACGTGATAACATTATTCTAAAAAAATCAATCCCTCTAAATTCTAGCCGTCCGTAAATTTCTCGTCTAACATGTATCTACAAAATTCTCGTCTTCTAAATTATGGAATTAATTTCGTCAGGAGGCTGTCTACAACGGGGCCTATGTACGACAAGACTAAAATCAACGAAAGGCCGATTCAGAAAGGATTGGTGCTCGGAGTGTACAACGGCTGTGAGAAGACTGACATAACCCTGTCTCCTGTCACGGAGAGCTATGGGAGTGAGATCAGCTACGACTTCAAATCAGCCTTGATCAGACAAGAAGGCATCGGTGAAGGAGAGGCAAGAGTCTTTGACAACCTGACTGAGGAGTACCGAGCCGTAGCACTGGTGGGGATGGGTCCTGATCCTGGAGACGAGAAGGACGACAAGAATGTCTACCAAAGAAGGGAATACATCAGGAATGCTGCCGGAATCGGGTCGAAAATGCTGCAGAAGCGTGGCGTCGACGAGATCTACGTTGAGCATATGGATGACGGTGAGGCGGCGGCTGAGGGTGCGACCCTGGGAGTGTGGATAGAGCAGCAGTTCCGGAGCTACGAGGACCAGCTGGTGGAGAGCAAGGTCTTCCTGTACGAAAAGGGCAGTGGTGGCCACAAAGACAAGTGGGACAGAGGGTTCGAAAAAGCCAAAGGACAGAACTTAGCCCGCTACCTGACAGCCGTTCCAGCTAACGTCATGACGCCCTCCATCTTCGGACAACACTGCGCAGAGGAACTCTGTCCGTGTGGCGTATCCGTGGACGTTCACGACCACAAGTGGATCAAATCCAAGGGCATGGACGCGTTCCTGGCCATAGCTGCTGGGTCTTGTGAGCCTCCGGTACTGGTTGAACTACGGTACAGCAACGGCGGCGCGGGTGGAAACATCGTGATGGTTGGCAAAGGCTGCACTTACGACTCAGGTGGTATCTGCCTCACTCACTGCAGCACCCAGATGTACCAGCACGCAGACATGGCAGGGGCTGCTTCCATCGTGGGCCTGCTCAAGGCGATGTGCAAACTCAAGGTTCCCGGCAGCGTGACCGCTCTGCTGCCCATGTACGAGAACATGCCCAGCGAGAACGCGGTCAAGACAGGCTCAGTGCTCAAGACACTAAACGAGCGCACCATCCGCATCCTCCACACCTACCACGACGGAAGGGTCGTTCTGGCAGATGTACTCAGCTACGCCGGCTGTTTGAACCCCAACCAGGTAATAAACGTGGCCACCCTCTCCAAGAGCATGATGCTCTCCATGGGCACAGGAGCTTCTGGAACCTTCTACACAAACAACAAGCATTACGAACTGTTGAGGAAAAGCGGAGAAGAGACCGGAGACCGAGTTTGGAACTTTCCTTTCTACGATGATATCAACATGGCTCAGGCTAAAGCCGCTGACTACGGCAACAGAAACGTCATAGCCAAGGGAGGACATACACTGTTCGGAGCATCGCTACTACGTGAGTTTGCACCGCCTCCTCCGGTGGACTTCATGCATATCGACATCTACGGCACCACCATAGCCTCCAAGCTGTTCCCTGCACTCTACCTACGTACAGGACTCCCTACCGGCCGCCCTGTCCGTGCCCTACTCGAGTATTTAGAAAAGGTTGGAAAAGGCGAAGACAAGTAACTTACCCAATTTGATGGTACATAAACATTAATTGTAATAATTTATTTTATTTATTCACCATAAACGAGTATATAATCAAACGAAGAGTTTTTTTTTGTAAAATAAGACCACTACCATGTTCGGTACGATGAAGAGGAGATTAAGTTTAAGGAAGGCGTCGTTAGCAAATATATAGTAATTTAAGTCAGGAAGGACATTGTTTTAGTAAGAAACGAAACCTCTTCTTTGAGCATTTACCTTGGTTAACGAAAGTTGAAAATGAAAAAGACCGTCCGATGGTGAAATTCAAATTTGAAAAGAAGTTGAATGCAGGTACTTAGATACAAAGTTTTTAATGTTTTCTACGTTACTGGTTGAGAACTACAATAGAAATCTGCAACGATGGATGGAAAGAGTCCTGTTTTGGCAGAAGCCAACATCTTAGCTGCCAACTATTCTGAGAGTCAATATTTCAACGTCAATACACGACTGTGTGTAGGACTTGAAAATGCAGTGCTTATTTGAAAAAAATCCCTTATATAGTTTTATGCTTAGCCCAGGTTCGATTCCCGGGAACAGTGATAACTTTTCACGATGGCCATTCCCCGTGGTTCGGAAGTCACGTTAAGCCGTTGGTCCATTCCATTGGTCGTTAGGCTATTAATTAATGACCCAATCTGAGGAACAGTCGGCCCTAGTTTGTAACAAGACTACACCTCATCATCCATCAAAAAAACTCATCACACTCACCCTTCATCCCATATTCACCTTAAAATACCCTCTAAGAGTGGTCGGTGTCTCAAATCAAAGTAAAGTAAAGTACTTTCTTAGCCTACATTTTTGCAAGAGCCATTGATGGATTGCATGCCATTATACAGGGTGTTCATAAAATGGTGCAGCAAACTTTAGGGTTAGGTTTATTGGATCAAAATAAAAAGGTAATGGTGTATAACGTTTTTCATAAAACGCTTCGTTTACCAGATACCCGCCATTTTGTTTTTTGCAAATAATTTACTATCTCCCATACTATTTATGGGATTTGGCTCAAACGTTTAAATTTGTATCTAGGTAAGACATTTTTTGGGTAAAATTACCAGCATGATTAAACTTTCAACTTTAAAATGGTAGTCATTTTATCGTATTTTTCACACCTTAGTTAGCGAATAAACAGTGTGGTTACCAAAGAAAGTTTAATGAATGCTAGTTTCCCCTCTAGCTCTGTTATTTTCAATCAACTTTTATGAACTTGGTGTCAGTAGATAGGTATCAAAAGTTGGCTACAAAACGTTACTCCTTACATTTTATTGGTAACCTCACCGTTGATTTGCTAATTAAGGTATTTTACACCAAACATTCCCTTAAAATACCATAAAATAGCCACCATTTTCATATAATATGTTAGATCGATCTGGTAATTTATTCAAAAGGTAGTTTTACTTAGATATAAATTTAAATTAGGTTTAAGCTGAATCCCATAAATGGCGTGAGAAATAATAATTTAATTTTTATTTTCTCTTCATTTTGACCCAAATAAACTTAATCCCAAAGTTTGTGACACCCTTTAGTGCACACCCTGTATACTGCAGTCTGGCCTCACTTTGTATGGATACTGACATCTCAGAATGCACTCCCCTTGAAGGAATTCCTCCCCACTACACTCAGGGGCCAATCACTAAGAGCTAGTGGGAGACTGGTAATGGCTTCTTTTGTGCAGCTGATTTCTAGTTGAAGTGCTAGAGGAGTCTTGCTCTCTTCTAGAGCTTTTGTTCTATAAGTCGACGCACACTAGTTCTATTAGCTTCACGACCTCAGTAAAAAAATTCTAGATTTAGAATCAAAATCATAAATCTAGACAGAAGACTTTTCCAAATGTGATGGTACCTTAGTTAATATGTTAAAGAGTCACGGCGGTTTGGGCATAGCTTGCAACTGAATGTGTTTAAATTTTGTCATTTAACGCCTAGGAATTTTGAAGCTTATGCCAGAAAACTTCCTTGAGTTGTGTAAGGGAGGGTTTTTTAAAATCTTACATTCAAAATGGCTTAAAATGCCAGTTATTTTGATTGCACTGGTAAGTACGTAATACAGAGTTTCTTAAGCAACGTTAAACGCTTATATAATGTTTGAAATTTAAAGTACATGAGTTCAAATTGAGCTGTTTGACTTTCTCATGTTAGCTTTCACAGGGCTAGCCTGTATACCCAACTCCCGGCGGATTTTAAAATTAGTTTGGAAATTAAACACGTTTTTCAGATTGTCAGATATTTAACAAGCCTTTAAAGGATTAAATTTGAGATTCAAACCTATGACCTATGTTTAAAGGTGCAGCCTGTTTACTGAGATTCTTGAAAGTGTTCGTCCTGTAACCCTCGCGTTTGATGCGCTAGAAACACAGTTTATTTAGTTTTTTTAGATGTTACGGTTTGTCTGTAATCCCTTTAAGAAACCGCCAGACAGGAGCTTGAGCGACCTCTACCTGGGATAGGAAATTTAAGACGGGAAGAATTTGCAAACGATGTTTTAAGTAGACTAATGGACCAGGTACCAAAATAGGAAAAGTTTAATGTGACTATACGGTGACGCTAGCAAAGGTCGTTTAGGGTAGAGCTAACGTAAAGGTCTTGCTAACTCTGGACTTTTCTCCTAATCAAGTTAAACAACGTGAAATAGTTTACCTTTTACCTGGGCCATAGGTCAAATTAAAGGGCAGCAGATTAAATAATTATGCAAACGATATACGTTTTACCGGTAGTTTGCAGTTTTTCTCAATGGACCAGACCCTTAATCAAGCGAAGTAGCCTCCAGAGGCCGAAGGGCGAGTGTTCAATATAAGCATAGAACAACCAATGATGCAGCATATGAAAGCAATAACGTAAACAATATATTATTACGACTATTCGATGTCTATGTTCTTATGGTAATCAAGTTTTAATAAACGTAATTAATAGTTTACTGTTTGACGCAAAAGTACAAGTTTTAGAGTTCATTTGCAGCAGATTCAATAGCTTTATACTTCTATTAAAACATATTTACTGTGAACACGTTAACCATCGTTTGCAGTTTTTTCTACGTGTTATAAGCGGTTTCCAGAAAGGCTCTGGTGGCCTTTTAAAACAGCTTGCGTAAGTTACCCTGTACAAAACTACGTCTAAAAGTGTAGAAATCATGGTCACTTGTATTGCTTCTTATAAATTTCAAACTATTGCAATATTTAGCACGCAATTTTAGTTCAGTAGCTCAACTTCATCAGTTTTAACTTACAATTTCTTTTTTATAACTAACCACAAACTCTCACTAAGAGGTAACCTGTGCGGGAAACTAAACAGAACGCCGGTCCCTGTGTTTGTAATGAAAACACAACGCTAAATGGGAAACACGGATCCGTCGTGAAAATAAAGAAACTTTTAATGAGTTTCAAACGCTTGAGGTTAAAGTGATATTTGAAAGTTTCTAATCTCGTGCTAAGTCACAAAAGGGAATCTCGCAAGAGAATACGCTGGTCTTGGAGGTTACTTTGTTTGAGTTAGGATGGTGTGACTATCGTATCTACTATTTCTGTAATCTGATTCATTATTCAGAGAACTATTGACAGTAAAGCAAAGACTGAAAAAGCTGAAGCAATATTTAGATCCCAACCATTATCCTAGGGTTATCATGATCCCAAATGATTATCCGGTTATAGTAAGAAGCTTATTTTTGGAAATAACAACCTTATCTTTTTTTAGTGCTAATGTTGTTTGATAATACGGAAATTTATGTTTATCGAATAAACTAACATGAGTAATAGCAATAATCTAGTTCTTTTGGTTCCCACCGCGTTAAAAAATCATCATCTTAGTTTGAAATATTTTGGTCTCACTGTGGAATACCTTCTTTAGACACTGATAGGCTGAAACTGAGACACTTGTTGTCTGCTATTCTATTGGTCAGAGGGCTCCCAAACATCCATTGGAGCAGGGATGCCAACCTTTCTAGTAACTTTGACACAATCAAACAGAGTTCTTAAGGACTGGTTGCCAGCCTTTTGAAAGTTTCATGCTGTATTTCTTTTGAAGTTATAATCATTTTAAATTTTGTAATGGTTTTTAAGACATTTTTACAAATACTTTGGCTTTGCCAAATTATACTACTGAGTCGGCGTATGGCCGAACTTTTCAACATCTGAGCCAATCAGTGACTGGATATGGTACTCTACATCGAGACCGAAATATTCCAAGCTAATTATAATATGCTTCGGCGTGGTGTGAACGAGAAGAACTAGTTTCGACACCGGCCACGACAGCCTATGAGAGTTAAAATTTTACAATAACTAACACATTGCGTTGAGCGAAATCTACAAATTATATTCTTTCCAACGAAATACTGCAGTGGACCACCCGAAATAGGAAAAAGAAATACTAGGACTCGTGGCGTGGTCCTGTAATCCAGCTTCATGGAGGTCAGGTTTTGAGGATGATATAGGTCTTAAGTGGCTCAGATAGTCTCAGTGATCATCTGATGATACCCGCATCAACTCCCACCATCGTTTAGACATATCAGACCATCACCTGCGTGGTTCGGAAGTCACGTTAAGCCGCTGGTCCTTGTATTTCCATTAGTCATTGGGCTATTAATTAATTACCCATTCTAAGGAAGAGTCGGCCTTAGTTTGTAACGAGGCTACACCTCATAACCTATTACTACCACTCATCACACTCATACTTCATTTTGACTTAAAATACCCTCGTGAGCGTGGTCGGCATCTCAAGTAGTGATTTAGTGACGTAAAGTAATTGCAAATTTAAAACCCAAGCCCAATATTAGTTTATAGTACAATAAAACTAATATAAAATGTTTTAAAGCGAATTTCTAGTAGTCTAGTTGAAAGTAGAAGCTACCAAGAGAATGGTTCTCATGAATGGGAAAGGTAACAGTTCCATATGTTCGGAAAGAGAGCGTCATAACAGTTAAATCCAATCTGTAGATTGAATCTCAAGTGTCGACTCTGTCTTCCAGGTTTAGTTCTTGCTTGTGAACATTTACTTCTGCAACGTGATATCTTTAGTGTTGAGATCAGTGAACGTATAAGTCAGTCAAGTGTTCTTTTGAAAGGCCTATTACTTAAAACGATTTATTAATTGCATGCATTTTCAATGAGTACTGCCTTCTTATCGATAAATAAGTCTCAGACTTTCTGCGAAGAGAAAATTGTTGGTACAAACAAATTGTATGTGAAATGTGGCATTTTAAACTTCATAACTTACTCAAATGGGTATTGATATGAAAAGTTACCTTTTTTCGTTGAATTCGTGTTAAAATTACCTTTTTTTAGTGTTCCACACGAGGGGGTGTTTAAAAATGTAGGAAGCCCCATTCTTCCAGTTTTTGGGTGGAAGTTTAGTGACGCAAAGAATGTCAAAACCAACTTCAGGATCCTACAAAAACATTCCGCGAAGGACGTTTTAAATTTTGGAGGCATTGAAATTTCCTTCTATGATGCAATTAGCTCGCAGTTTAGCTATACAAAAAATGCACATGATAAATTTTTCAGGAAAAAATATCGATCATCCAAGAAGCTGGATCATTCCAAGGCTTTCTGTAAGTTAAACCCATTTACGGTTAAAAAATATGGAAAATTCATAGAATAAATATTTTATACTTCATTGTACAGCGTTTCTATACCCTAATGGACTAATTAATTAAAAGATTTGTGGTTTTCCTTAAATATACAATCACCAGCGAGTGGATATTATATAATTATACAAAAGTCAGACGGCGTAGAACGCAACAAGAGTACATTCGTGTGTTGCGGGCTATGCCTGAGACAAAAATGAAGGCGCGCTCCAGTATTAAATAAATATTTACTGTATAGACATGTTTACAAGGACGTATCTCAATCATCCATTATTTTATCTAAAATTTTACATCAATCTACGTCAAGATCCCTTGCAATCGCAGTAGGAAACCAGTTAAAGAACATTTCTAAAATCAAGAGGTAGGTTTTTGAAAGTATCCGTTTGACGATAACTACGTCGTGAATTTTTTACATCTTGCTCCAGAAACGTCGAAAAAGGTCGTAAGTGTCGTCGTAAACGTCAAAGTAGGAGGTTTTCTAGGTGTCACCTTTGCCTTTCTAAAGTAAAAGAAATCGTTTATTGTCAGGTACTGGGCACACGTCAAAATTTTATTCAAATAGGCTGAGTTTTTCTTTATCAGTGGTCCAGATCAGGTTTCAGTAGTTGCCTTTTGAAAGTTTTTGTTATAGAGAGACAGGAAGAGCATGGCATTGAAAAGGTTGTCCGGTTTCTTGGTATTGGGATTGCTTCTGTTTTGTATAGATACTACGAAATTTGCGTTCTACAACCAGTTGACTGAAATTGAGCGTTTGGAAGGAACCTTTACACGGGCTTTGCCCACTGAAGCACTAATTTGCTATTATATGTATATCAGAACTATGTTCATATATAACGTATGACTGGTAGGCCTAAAAGAAATTCATTTTGGATTAATATTGTAAACAACTATTTTGTACATATTTTGAGAAAATAAATTCATTCTTATTCTTTATTCTTATATTTTTTATGAGTAGATACGAATACTATTTTTACAGTGCTTATAATTGTGTGTGATTAAGACAGACATTACGAAATTTACATTCTAATTGACCTTGAGCGTTTGGATTTATGATGGTAAAACGTGTCTTTAATTGTGTGTGATAATGACGACGTCTGTGTGACTTTAAAACGATCTTCAAAACAAATCTAAACAAACTAAATGAATTATTATTTTTTATGCTGACTGATAAAAAGGTAAAACCATCGCTATACGCCATAAATAAGCCTAAACGGCAGAACAGCATGATGTATATATTTCAAATTAATTTCAAACAAAAACTGTTAACCATACTGGGACGTACTCAGGTCCCTAATTTATCGGATGTAAACCAATTATGCTTATAAATGCGGTATAAGCTGTTAGCAGTTTCACATAGTTTCTATTAATTATACAATTGACTTATTTTGAAGACAAATAGACGCTCCCTAAAATAAAGTGGCTATTAAAAAAACAGGTCACCCCAAACAACACCTTTAAAAATACTGATACATTATTAAAACAGTGTGTCTCAAAAGAGAGTTGTTCACAAAATCACTGGGCAGCTTTGTAGTTGTCCGGATGTTGAACATGGAGGTTGGATCAGATAAATTTAAGATAGAAATGCCATAATCTTGAAAGGTAAAGACTCTCCATGTCTTGAGGGTTAGAGTTCACTAAGTGGTTGTCTGCGGGCTTGTTTGTCGCAACCTCTCATGATTGTCTGGTCAGCCGAACCCAGTCCAATTCCTCTCCTGAATCCCGACTTTCTTTCATTCCGGTGGTAGCGCAATATGCCCAACAGACGAGGCAGACGTGCATAAAGGTAACTAGTCCCTAACCACTTGATCCTCTCAATCTAACATCTAAGGCAGCAGTGTAACATGAAACATTACCACGTTAACGTATTGCCTTCGTTTCATCTTAATAAAGAAACCATTACATGGAAACTTTGGTGCTGCTTGCACATGCTGCTCTATTTAGGCAAATGATATCATTCAACAGCTTTCTAAGTGTCTGTCATCTAAATATTACTGCGCTAGTGTAAAAAAGATAAAGTTCGTCTTGTTTCACGATGCAAATTTTACCAAACTTGACCTTTACCTAGCGTTACCGCAAAGTCACTTCACAAATAGTAATGAGCTCCGGGGTTGCGCGCGTTACCAATCCACCACGAGGACGCTAGTTTAAAAAAGTACAACATTTATGGAAACACGTGTAAATTCTACCAAACAAAAACGACTCAAATAAATTTATTTTTTAATGATACGCGCAAGTGGAACAATACTTAAATTTAGACAAACGAAGTTTTTGCCGAATTCAAAATTCCAAAGTCTACTACTACAGAAGAGATTTTTAGAGCAGCCTTAAAATATTTAGTATATATTCTTACAAACCATTTAAACAACACAAATCAAATCAAAATTAAATTGTTTTATTATTATTGTTTTTTTATTACTTTGTTTATACAAGCCCTAGTTGGGTAAATTGTTATTATTTTGAATAGGTACGTTATATACAAAATAAAATGTACCAGTAAAGTTTATTTAACAAAAATGTTACAGAAACCATTCATAATATTTCTACTTACGTTCCTACCCAAATATTGATGTCTGAACATGAGATAAATTTGAATTTACAATAGCCTAGTTTGTGTTTCAGATATATTATTTGCGCAAGTAAGTTAGAATAAGAGTGTTTTGTTAACCATTTTCTTTCAAAAATGTTTGCACATTAAAATTTCTATTTTTAGGTTAACAAACCCATGGTGGGTTGGGAATCGCGCACAACCCCGTAGCTCATCACTTCCGATGACGTGGCTTCGATCCCACCGCAGTCACCATTTATATATTTTGTAAAGTGACTATGCGGTAACGCTAGGTAAAGGTCGAGGTAGACGTTAGATATGACGTTGTTGCCCTAAAATCGTCTTTAAAGAAGGTAAAGTTTGTCTTGTTTAACGAGGCGAAGTTAGGACTACAAATTCCTCTCTCCCACTCAGCCTCGACCTTTACCTAGCGTTAACAGTTACATATATTATTTTGTATATAACCAGCTGTTTATATTTATATAGTTGTTGTTTTAGTTGAGTTAGTTTTCAATATGTTGTTCTAAGTAAAATGTTAAAATCTTATAATTTATTACTGGTGGCAGCGGTCAAGATTAAAATAAGACCATATATACTATAAAATCTCCTACACTACATACATAATGCACCATCTCCTTTAAATTTAAATAATAACACATTTGATGAATGGGCTAGATTCAAACAAAAATTTTTCCTATACTTAGAAGCGACTGAGAAGTCTAAAAATCTGGAAACTAAAGTTGCCTTAGTGTTTACTAGACATTTTAATAACTTTAAACTATCTGACACAAATAACGTTGTCGTAAATAGATACACATTTTTTAACATGAGGCAAAGTCTAGAAGAAACGGTCGATTCATTCGTAACTAAACTAAAACTCAAGTGCCAATCAAGAAGACAGCTTGATTAGAGACTTATTAATAATTGGTACCTAAAGAAGGATTACTTGTTGATTCTGATGACTTCAGTACTAAAAGCTAGGGCAAGTCTAAATTTTTCCAAGCAAGTTGACCAATCTAGTCCTGACTACTGATGAAAAACTCTTTAAAGCAGTATGCTCTAAGTAAAACTAGCCACAGCTACCGAAACTGTCCCGCTTGGGGAAAAAGATGTGCAATCTGTAAAGGCTAAACCACTTTGCTAAAGCTTGTAAGGAATCGAGGTTGAATTCAATAGACACTGAAGAACTCGAGCCAGGTCCTGGAATTTTAAGAGCACCCTTTGAGTGGACAATTGAAGAGGAAAAATATTTTGTTGCGTTAAAAGAAGAAATCATAAAAGTCCTGTGTTGGCCTACTTTGACAGTAACAAGAAATCAGTGCTATCTGTGGACTATGGACTTGGTGCAGTCCTTCTTCAAGACAGTCACCCAATAGGCTATAGTTCTTCTGCCCTAACAAGTACTCAACAACGGTATAGCCAAATCGTTCTGGCAGTTGTTAATGGTTGTAAAAGTTCCACTATTACCTATACGGAACACAATTCACTATAGAAACAGATCGGTCTTCTGGGAAACCTATATCAAATCTGTCTCCCCGACTTCAAAGAATGGTTACAACTTTAAATTGGTTCATGTTCCAGGCAAGAAAATGTTCATAGCCGATGAGCTCCTACAAACGATAATATAAATACAGATTACCTTGAAAACGGTGCTGAGACAGTAGTTTATGCCAATGATGATATAGTTCAAAACTTAAATCAGAAACAGGAAAAGATTGTGAGTTACAGTAAGATATTACATCGAACATGGATGGCCTTAATGCTGATAAAGAAGCTCATCTGTTTTGGGACAACCGATATGAGTTACACGAGTTTGAAAATATGATTTATTTAGGAAATCGTCTAGTGATTCCCAAGAGCCTTAGATCTAATATTCTGTCTCAGATTCATGCTTCTCACCAAGGAATAAATTCTTGCCAGAGTCGTGGCTTTTATTGGCCAGGCTTAATGTGTTAATACATTAGTTAATAACTGTAATATTTGTCAAGCATATCAGAGGTCTAACCCTAAAGAACCTCTTAAACCTTATACAGTACCTGAACATCCATGGGAAGAAATCGGTGTTGATTTCTTTAAAATCAAAGGAAAAGAGCACATGCTAGTGATTGATTATCACTCAAAGTTTGTTGAAATTAAAAAGATGAATACAACAAATGCCGAAGCTGTAACAAGTAGATCTCATGGTTTGCCAAAGAAAATTCATTCTGATAATGGCCCGCCTTTCGATAGCCTAAAGTTCGCATCTTTTGTGAAAACTATCAAATAAAACATGAAACATCTTCTCCCTACTACCCTAGATCAAATGGCCCATTCAAACCTTAAAATCTATACTTATAAAAACTATGAATTCTAATGGTGACTTGAACTTAGCTATTATTGATTATAATAATACCCCTAAAGATCACCTGAAGGCTCCTTCCCAGCTTATGAAAACTGTCATTCCAGTTCCCAGAGAAGTCCTCAAACCACTCTTCCCCACTACTGATTTCAGAAACTCAGGCAAAAGCAGAGGGAACAAAAATACTATTACGACAACGGCTTTTAAGAGAGCTAAAAGACAACGAAGCTGTATATATGCACAATGGAAGAAGAGATTGGATTCCAGGAACATGAGATGCCAAATTCTTATATTGTTGAAACTATAGGAGGAATAGACTACACCTAAGACCAGCCCATGGAAACAATATAACTATGCAAGACCAAGTACACACACCGATGTGCGAACAGTCCATCCACACAAGGCCTCAAAGATTATCGAAGCACCCAGCAAAGTACAAAGACTTTGTTCCTTGAAAAAAAAGGGCGTGTGATATAACCAGCTGTTTATATTTATATAGTTGTTGTTTTAGTTGAGGTAGTTTTCAATGTTTATGTTGTTCTAAAAATACACTTAAATATTATCTAGTAAAATGTTAAAATCTTATAATTTATTACTCTTTCAAGCTGGGTCCGAGCAGTACATAAGTGTAGACAAAATATTAGTAATTTAAGTAGGACGTTCTGAGGTTATACAGGGTGTTAACGTGGCCAAATTTTCAACTTGTAGTAAGTCACTCTTTACAAGCGATATATAACAATTTAACAACTTATTGTCATTGTACAAATATTTTGGTGTTGACAAAAACATATAACATAAAAAATAGGGACTTAGTTACAAGATCATAAATAAAAAAAAAGAAAAAAAAAGAAAACTAAAGTCATTGATAACAACTTAGGAACAACTATTTGAGTAGCCTACACATAATTTCAAATTCGCTAAAACTTTGATCTAAAACTGCTTAATTATCTTGATCCATAAACTCACCCACGCTGTAGAAAGAATTGGTAGTAAAATATTTTCTCAGTGTTAGTTTGAAACGTTTAAGATTTGATAGTTGTTTAATTTGTTCTGGAAGTGCATGGAACAGTTTTACTCCTGCATAAGATGGAATCATTTCTTACAAGCAAAGTCTGTGGGAAGTCAGCCTAAAACTTTGCCTGTACCGCGTGTCATGGCTATGTATATCTCTGCCTTGTTGTAGTACACATTTACTAATGCAAAGCATTATAGTTTCATAATTGTACAAACAAGGCAGAGGAAGCGTTTGAAGTTGTTTGAATGCGTCCCGACACGAGTCTATAAAATTGAGTTTAAAAATAATTCGTACGGCAGTTTTTTGTAAAATAAAGATCCTGAGAAGGTGTTGTTCAGCGCATGACCCCCATATGCTAACTCCGTATGACAAATGAGGATATATCAATACATAATAAGTCATCTTTAAGACATTAGGCTTGCAATGCCTAAAAAACTAACTTATGTTCATAAGTTTGCTTTACTAGTTTGTTCACTTAAATATCAACTGGTCTGTAATGTTTTGGTTTTGGTTTCCTAGTTTGATTTTATTGTGAAACAACCGCCAATAATTTTTTTCACAGAAGGCAACACAAACAGGTTCTGGAGCAGGCTAACTATACAGAAGTTAAGAAATGTTAGAACACGTTTAGGATTAGTTAAAAAATTGTATCCCCCTAAAAATCTTTACGAATTTAAAACAACTAAAGACAAATTGTTTAGTTACACTTGCAAACTTGACCTCAAAGGACTTATTAACGCAAAGAAATGATCTTGTTCTTAAGTATTCTTCAACAATAAACAATATCTGATCTTTGCTAAAAACCATGTTGACGTTTGTTTAACAATAACGTCAAATTAGGATATCAAAATCACAATATTACTGCAAAAATACCAATTAACATAAATATTACTCATAAAGAATGACTCACTTCATTTAGCAACTTGCGTAACATTCTGTATAACGGCCAAAAGATTTACTGAAATTGACACACATCATAATTATTTCATATGTTCCTGACTTTTGTTACTGTTAATTTTCTCTCCTTTTTGATTATATTGTCAATTTTTAACAGCTAGTAAAAGCTTTGACCATTCTGTAAGGAAAATCTGTTCGGAAAAAGCTAAAAATATGAAACTGTATCCCCACTTTTAAAGATCAGAGACAAGTGTAACACAATATCGGTAGTTTGATACTAGGCAATGTTTCTAGGCTTTTCATTTTGCAAGAGCAAGCAATCCGAACGATCGCGAAACTTCAATGGGGAGAGTCGTGTAAGCCAGCTTTCAAAAAAAATTGTTGTCACTACCTTGCCTCTATACCCTTGAAACATGTCTCTTTTTTAGATCCAAGTGCGACCCCGTAAGAGGTCATACACCCTTACGTAACGAGAGGCAGGGATGATTACCGACCTGGCAGACACAGGACGGTAACTCATGAACGTTTGCCTTCACAGGCAGGAGTTCTATTAGTCAACAGACTTCCCAAATTCGATTAAAAATGCCACCATGCCAAAGGCATTTAAATCTCGTCTAAAAAAATGCAAGCTCAGGAAGTATTTTACAGCACAGACGAGTACATGGCACATAACTGGGAGACCTCTTAAAACTGACAGACATACTATTGAGCTGGAGTGGGAATAATTGGAATGAATGAAATGAATAAATAAATACCTCTGTATGTCTGAAAAATACTTCGATATGAACAAATGTAAAATTTTAGATAACCTAAAACACTGACGATTGCAATACAATGTATATTTTTTATGCAATAAAAGATTTATATTTTAGTACCCGAGCAAAAGCATTCTTTATTAAAAGTACGAGAAAATCTTTTTGGGACTAAATCAATGAATAGATCATTTATTTCAACCGTAGCGAAGCGCGGGTTTAAATCAAGTTGTGTATGAAAGCCTATGTATCCATTTTCCTGTAATCATAACTTCCGGTACTAATCAAAGTATTTATTTGACCCGTAATATTTTAAACTTATCACTACTTAATTTGAGATAAGACAGAAATAGAACACATGATGGGCGTATCTGTAACATACGAATATACTTTAATATACATCTCGTACCTATAGGCAATACTAAGTGTATTGCCTAAGGAAGTGTTCGTACCTATACGCCAGAATAACACACACGAGCATAATGTTTTACCTGTATGTAAAATTTCATTTAGCCTAGGCTAGGCTGGAAGTTGTATTTGACTCGTAAGACTTTCTCAACTCGTCATTACTTAATTTAAGACAGACATATAATAATAGACACATAAATAGTTTGTGTACAACTCATTTACAAATCCAACACCAAAATACTGTTCCCAATATTGAGTACAATGTTTTACCTTTCTGTTGAATTCCATTTAGGTTAGGCTGCAAACTGCTACTCGCGACAGCACTGGCACATCACTAAAATTAAAACAACGTTTCACATAACACTTAACTTTAAAACAAATGTAATGCACTTTGTTTAAAACTTAAAAACACACTAACACTCGCGACCAATTTCAATACACGCAAGCAAGCTATTGATTGTAAACATTCATGTCGCAACTTGAGGAAAAGTCAGCTGTTCGGACAGAGAATAATCGATACGATGCGAGCGACAAGAAACCACAGATTATGCCTGGCTTATTTACACTTCTGAAAATCTATGTTATTATGATGAATGCTTCCAAGCTGGCACATATTACAGTTCTATATATTATGTACGTTTATTGTGAAGGCACGACCTCGACTGGGAAAAGGATAATTTTAGAAACAAGTATTAAACATATGTTAATATATTTTGCACTGTTTTCATTTAATTATTTCCAATTGCTCAGGGTTAAATTTGTCAAAGCAATAATGTTGTGGTATGTAGTTTTCGTTTTAATTTTGAGTGTAATATTTAAATAATAATTAATTGAACGAGAAGAAATATTATCTTTACTCTAGAATATGGATAGTAAAAGGATAATTTGTTCACATGGATTGTTTGTAAATGCTAATCATTTGTTTTCTTGTTAAATTTTCCATTTTGTCCATATGGGATTCATAATCTAATATGTAACATTTGCCTGTTTGGGTGCTTGTAAAAAATTACCCATCACGCTTTAACTATGAAATTTGTTTTGTAGAGCTATAACTTCGTTTTTTTACGTAATACTAATGTAAGGACAATTAAGACACTCTTATTTATATATAAGACAATCATGGCATGAAAATCTGAGGCCAAATACCGAACCAAGGCTGTGAGCTTATCGAACTCAAGTTGCAACAATGAATTATAGTAACAACCTTTAAATACAATTCGCCTCCTTCACGCCAGCGCCGCTTTAGCCTGGTCGGCCTGTTTTTTTCTATAAAAACTGACAAATTGTTCTCAGTACTTATGCCAGTGGTGTTTTAGTGGTTAAGTCTTGCCTGGCTACATCGTCTTAAAAAGCTTTTTCACCCTAGAACCTTTTCTTTCTTTTTAATCTCACTTAACGTTTATTATTTTAGTCTATGTTGGTCTTATATCTAGTATTTGTTTATTTACCAGTTTACAATTTATTTATGTTGGCAGAACAAAAAACAATGAGTTATTTCATTTTCTTTGATACATTTTAGACTCCTTCTCATTTGAGATGGAATTAGATGACAGATATCTTCTATAAAATAGAGTATGACTCACCAATTATCTACCAAAGCTCAAAACCACTAGGCCTGCAGACTTGAAACGTTTCAAACCTATTTCTGGTAACCTAAAACCACCCACTAAGAAGCTGTTTTGACCAATTTCAATTTTACAAGTGGTTTTAGAGCGAGTAAACTGGACCAGGGGGCCTTTACTATTTCACTACTAGCATCTCAGTGAATCTATGATGAGACATATCAGACCATCAAAGTCACGTTCCGCGGTCCTTGTATTTCCAGCATACCCTCAAACACGCACCTCATTTCAAACATTTTTTTGTATCTCTCCTAGCTTTCAAGCAATTGAGCAAAACGGGGGGTTCACCGCTGTGCACACAACTTCCTGTGGTGAATTTTATCCGTAGCAAAGCACGGACAAACAGCTGGTCTTGTATAACTCACAAGCAGAGAATGTAGAGACTGCCGTGGAGACAGAAGTATACACACGTTTATCAAGGAACCCCAAGAGAAAAGCCTTTGCGGCGTATTCATTGATTTGCACACTGTCTCCAACCCTCTTCTACCACATATAACCCTTTTCCTGGCCTAAAAGTTTAAACCCTCAACATTATTAATCACTAAATCACTTTTTGAGATGCCGACCACTCTCATGAGGGTATTT
The DNA here is from genome assembly GCA_018831715.1 of Matsumurasca onukii. Taxonomy (NCBI): domain Eukaryota; kingdom Metazoa; phylum Arthropoda; class Insecta; order Hemiptera; family Cicadellidae; genus Matsumurasca; species Matsumurasca onukii. The sequence continues at coordinate 4,629,437 of CM032065.1, forward strand.
AAAGGCAAATATGTGGTGAAGGATGAGTGTGATGAGTAGTAGTAATGGGTTAAGAGGTGTAGTCTTGTTACAAACTAAGGCCGACTCTTCCTTATTTATTTATTTATTTATCTTCCAACGGCAATACACCAATTTACAAAAATACAAGTTTGAAAACTAACCTTAGAATGGGTTATTAATTGATAGCCCAATTATCAATGGAAATACAAGGACCAACAGTTTAACGTGCCTTCCGAACCACGCAGGTGATGGTCTGATATGTCTAAACGATGGTGGGAGTTGATGCAGGTATCATCAGATGATCACTGAGACTGTCTGAGCCGCTTTAGACCAATATAATCCTTAAAACCTGACCTCCATGAAGCTGGATTACAGCACCACGCCACGAGTCCCAGTCTTTAAAAATAAATTAAAGAACTTATAGTTTGTACTTTTAAAAAAATCTTTGAATGGAGTTCAATAGTTTGACGTTGTAAATTATTCGACACACAAACCGTACCATGTTTTGCATTACCTAATCAGATGTACTTTTTAACATAATTTGTTATTTACCAATAATATTTCTACTCCGGAGCTTATGACTTGGCAAATGCTTGATCTTCCGCAGTCACTACAAAGTGTTAAATTTGTTAAATGACTTTGCGGTAATGCTAGGTATAGGTCGAGGTAAAGTGGTACAGAGGAATTTGTAGTTCTAACTCCACCTCAAAAACAAGACCAACTTAACCTTTATTTTCAGTTCAAAACCGTAATCTTATACTGTATAAACGATATAGGTATAACTATATAACGGCTATCCTGCATCGTTAAGTATTTATTTGAACAAAAATTATGTTATAGTAGATGGTAGCACATAGATAGTCATGGCATAGTTGAGGCAGCACACTCACAGAACCATACAAAACCCATACGGAAGGCTTTTTACGAAAATTTAAAAATAAAATGAGACCGCAGGGTTAATATATGACTGGGACTCTTGGCGTGGTCCTATAATCCAGCTTCATGGAGGTCAGGTTTGAGGATGATATAGATCTAAAGCGGCTCAGATAGTCTCAGTGATAATCTGATGATACCCGCGTCAACTCCCACCATCGTTTGGACATATCAGACCATCACCTGCACGGAAGTCATGGAAGGTCGGAAGTCACGTTAAGCCGTTGGTCCTTGTATTTCCATTGGTCATTGGGCTACTAATTGATGACCCATTCTAAGGAAGAGTCGGCCTTAGTTTGTAACAAGACTACACCTCACAACTCATTACTAACCACTCATCACACTCATCCTTCATCACATATTTGCCTTAAAATACCCTCATGAGAGTGGTCGGCATCTCAAATAGTGATTTAGTGCCTCAGCCATGCGGTATCTATGCGCTCTCTAACTACCATAACATAGTCTTTGGTTTTAGTTAAGCAATCGAGTGCGTAGCAAGTGTCTATTGCCCCTACTACTCTGACATTCAACTACAATCTCAGGTTAGTTTGTCAGCCACAGTAATCAGTTGTGGCTAGGGTGCAATCAGGTGAGGTTGATGGTCTTCAGGGCAGCCCTGTTTCAGTTTGAATGTAGTTAGCAACTTGAGGTCTAACTAAGTACCCATTTCCAGCCTTCCCTTCTCAAGACACCACTCTTAAGGGATGCGCGTTGGCTTAAGTGGTTGGAAATGTTCCTTATTAATATATGGGTACACAAGTAAAATAAAATGATACAACGTAACGCTTTTTAAGCGTTTTTAAAATGTTTCCTCTAGACTGTTAACTGTGTGATGCGCGTGTGCGTACATCGTTTTGAAAAAAAATGTTTGTTCTATGAATTTAAGATGGAATTTTGATCTTCATGTACGATTTGGATACCTTTATGGTTTCAGTGTTGAACACTGACGAATCCACTGATCATCAAGAATTTAAAACTTGAAAATGGTTTATTTTAAAATAAGTGAATGTTAAATAAAACATTTTATTTAAACAGTGCAAGATAAAATTAAAATGTTAACCATTTCAGTGTGATAACTACCAAAAAACTGTACATGTATTTTATTTCAGTCAATTTCTTCTTTAATTAATTTACTCGTAGTTAAAATAAAACTGGAAATAATTAAAAACTATGATAACTACAACAAATTAGACATCATTAAACTATACAGAAGCTAGCAACCAGTGCTGAAAAAGTCTTGTTGATAGTGTCGCGGTCAATGAAAACATTGACAATTGGCATTCCTGCTCCTATAGACGGTTGGCAGCCCTGAGACCAATATGATAGCAGACAGCAAGTAGCTCAGTTTCAGCTAATCAGTGACTGATGATGGTACTCCACAGCGAGACCGGAATATTTCAAGCAAATTATGATGATGTTTTGACGCGGTGAGAACAGGAAGAACTAGTTTATAATTTCTAATTTTCGACCTTGTAGCTACAAGGTAAACAAAATATTGTTACACATTATTTCAATGTTGTCGGTTTAGTTACAAGTTAACAGTTTTACGACATTAGATACGAAGCCCTTTCCGTTAAACGTTGTATCTATTAGGAATTTTGATTAAATTTTGTATATCCTAAGAAAATGAGGACACAAATACCACGGGGGAGGTGGGTAGGCTGCAAGGTCGTACATTACAAGGTTAAGAGCACCTGGACGTAACAAGGTCTCAAGCTATGTAACATTACAACACCCCTTCTGCTGTAATTTGTACAGTTTATTTCCAAGGCGCACATCTTCAGCTTTAAACAATGTTAGGTCCTGGGGTATAAACCTTTGTATTGTCAAACAATTGCTCTCTGGTGGGAGGAAAAAGTCATACAAGAGTACGGATTTGAATTAACAAAATAAAATTGACAAGGAAGTAAAAAGGTAAAGTTTGTCTTGTTTAACGAGGTGAAATTAGGACTTAAAAGTCCTCTTTACCACTTAACCTCGACCTTTACCTAGCGTCACCGTATAGTCCTATTACAAATTGTCAGTGGAGACTTCAGGATCGAACCCGCGCCATCCTAAGTGATGAGCTCCGGAATCGCGAGCGACACCAATCCGCCACGGATCCTCTAAAGCCGTGATTCAAATAATGTGTAAATACATTTTGATAACAATATAACTTTTCTTTCCCATTATCATAGTTAATGGTTCCGTCAAAGGCCAACTGATCATTCAGATGAGCTAATAGTAGAGCATTCTTTAATTTTCAGATATAAATATGTTTGGATTTTATGTACTTTTGGAAAAGGCTATAGCTATACATATTGTAGTGAGTAAACGTTTACGTTCAGAGCTTAATGATATGATAATATCAATATTTCGGTTTTCAATCAACAATACAACATATTATATCACACTGAATACACACATCTTTACTATACTAAACTAGTTGGCTTTTCACCCTCTTTTTCACAAATAAATGAACCACCTTAAGTAACACCATATCGACAGAAACTTAGTCATCTTAATTATACAAGGTGGCCCATAAGTCAGTTGACCGACACTCAATGAAATGCATGCCTCTCAACTGATTTATGGGCCACCCTGTATATTAATAGTTTGAAAATTCATTTTGCTTATACAATTTTTTTTACTTTAATTTTTATACAACAGAACGTGACTAGCATAGTCTAGTCGAAACTTTTTTTAATTTAAACTAACCAGTTTTTCAAGTGGTTATCCTAAACGTCCTAGTACAGATTCAATGTGTAACCACTCAAGTTTAAAGTCGAAAATTACATCTTTCCTATGTTTGTCATTTCAAAACCCAATGAATATGGACCATCTGTACTAGTTCAATCGTAAGGCGTAGGGAAAACTAGATGGTAGATAACCCACAAATAAAAAATAGTTTTCACCTCGGAAAACGTTCAGTTTTTGTACTACCACACAGGATTTGATGTTATTTTCATTGCTGCATAGACGACCATGTTAACTACTAACTTGTTACCCAGCAATGACTCTATTAGGGCCGCCCCAACGTTACAATGAAGACCTCACATATCTCTTGTGTAATGGCGGGACCGCAGCGTGCTTAAGGAAGGGGAGAACAGACAGACGTGCTCGTTACAACCACACACATTATTCCGTCTGTGAATCACCCGTTATGTGAACAGTAGACCTTGTCGTTTATGTGAATTAGCGGAGTCGTGGTGGGGTGGTATCGCGCGCGACTCCGAGGTCGCTACTCCGGTGGCGCGGGTTTGATCCCCGCAGTCACCACTTTTGTGACTATACGGTGGCGCTAGTAAAGGTCGAGGTTGGGTTGCAGAGAAGACTTTGTAGTTTAACTTTGCCTCGTTATAAAAGAAAACTTTACCTTTTTACTTGAAATATCTTCGAAACTAAATTGCACCAAGGAGATAAACTTAATTGTATCGTCTGTATGCTGTATACTACCATTAAGGCTAAAACTAAAATCTATTTACTCGTATTACGGTTTGTGATTGATAATAATGGATAACCCCGCTATATTGACGTGTGAACTATCAAGAAAAAGTAGCAAATCACGAGAAAACACATCCAAATGTGATATACTATACTCAAAGAACGTGGGGAGTTGAGCTGTTGTTTCCACTGTTACAAGGGTTGCACTCAAGATAGTTGGTCTTTGGCTTAGGGTGTTTTTTTCTGATTTTATTGTTTAAGTATTTGCTTTTCAACTGTGATGGCATTTAATTATTTTGCTTTCGATTTTACTTCACCAATCGTAATGAGGTAGCTAAATATTATAATTAAATTACTGGATACAACTTGTATTTGAAAATAAAAGTTATAGGTTCATCCCACTCTTTAGTGTTCTATTAGTCAAAGATCTACCCCATTAGACTACGATTTGCTGATTAATGCTCCTTACTCTGTAGCAGAGTTTATTGCAGAACCAGTTAGCTAACCTTAATCTGAAATATGTAACAAAGTAAAATATAGTAATTGCAAAATAAATTTAGCTATTTAGAATTATATCTAGAAGAAAGAAAGATAAGATTATTTTAGGAAATACCTAGACAATATTCTTTAGTCCTCTGAATAGTCTTTACCAGTGGTTTATACATTTTTACATTGTAATTCACCTTCCATTTCACCAATTCTGTATCATATCTATTTTCATAAAACGTCAACACAAATGATTTTTTGTACACTGACTTTTCTATTAAGAGGTAATAACATCAAGAACACTATAAAATTTACTGAAGTTTGAAAAATAAAGACGGTGTCATTTATTTTCAAACCTAATAAAAGTAAAACAATTAAGTTCGTCTTGTTTAACGAGGCTACAAAGTCCTCTCTACCACTCAACATCGACCACTACCTAGCGTCACTTTACAAATTGTAAGAAATTACTACGGGTATCGCACCCGCACCACCGGAATGGTGAGCTCCAGAGTCGCGCGCGAAACCAAACCACTACGGATCCGCTAAACTTGTAATTATTATTAAAATTAACTATTTTCATAAAAATAAATTTATTAGGATCCTTCCAGTTAAATCATGTTGCATAAACGTACCTAACACATTTAGTAAGCTAAAGACCAGGTACGCTAGTGACAGAAAACAAAGTAGCCTAACGAGTTTAAGCGGATCCGTGGCGGATTGGTATCACGCGCGACTCCGGAGCTCATCACTCCGGTGGCGCGGATTCGATCCCCGCAGTCACCACTTACAATTTGTAATGTGACTAATACGGTAACGCTAGGTAAAGGTCGAGGTTGAGTGGTAGAGAGGACTTTGTAGTCTTAACTTCACCTCGTTAAACAAGACAAACTTTACCTTTTACCTTTTTAGTAAGCTAAAGACCAGGTATGCTAGTGACAAAAACAAAGTAGCCTACAGAAGGGAGAGAAGGGCGCTAAATAAGTGGGATTTTCACCGGAAATAAAGAGATGTAAGCAAGGAGCCTCGGGCCGTTGTGATTTCCGGTCCCGCCACCCTCACTTGTTTATTAACGTTTAGAGAGAAAGCTTGCACCCTTAAACCCGTGTACTTAGTGTAAGTGAATGTTTTTATATTGAGGTACAGTTGCCTTTGGAAATGTTAGTGTTTGAATTCCACGAAAATTATTGTTACCACGGTTTTGAGTGGGTGAACAACTGAATACGCCTTCAAGTTTGTACCTAATTAACCCAAATTCAAATCTACATGTTCTCTTTTTGGATAAAATAAAAACAAACAATAAATTTATTACTAAATTACTTTTGAGATGCCGACCACTCTCATGAGGGTAGCCTATTTTAAGGCAAATATGTGGTGAAGGATGAGTGGTAGTAATGAGTTATGAGGTGTAGTCTTGTTACAAACTAAGGCCGACTCTTCCTTAGAATGGGTCATTAATTAATAGCCCAATGACCAATGGAAATACAAGGACCAACGGCTTAACGTGACTTCCGAACCACGCAGGTGATGGTCTGATATGTCTAAACGATGGTGGGAGTTGATGCGGGTATCATCAGATGACCACTAAGATTATCTGAGACCTATATCATCTTCAAAACCTGACCTCCATGAAGCTGGATTACAGGACCACGCCACGAGTCCCAGTCAACAATAATAACAAATGAAAACAGTACCAATGAGGACCAATTAAAGACTTTATAACTATAATCTAGTTTTTCCGGTTCACACCACGTCAAAACGTTACAATTCACTTGAAATATTTCAAGGAATGTTTAAAAGTTGAAAATGTATTCCATAGCAATTGATTTGGGTAAGCCAATCTGTGACACTGAATATGGTACTTTACAGCGATACCGAAATATTTCAAGCATGTTTTGACGCGGGGTGAACCGGAAGATGTAGTTGTGACACTGGCCACGAAAGCCTAAAAGTTAAGCTCAAATAAATACACTAATGCTGTTGTAGTACATTTAAAGTAATATTCAATACCTATATTTTAGTAAACCCATCGAAAGCCCTAATTTAGCAGTGGACTATCTTCTTATTAAGTAAATAATTTTTAGTAATGTATGAAATATTTTGTTTGTGAATGTGTCCGTCCTATGGTGCGAAGAATTGGAGAATAATTAAACATTTTATCTCATAAAACAAATAAATTTATCGGTTGTAACTCAATAGATTTATCCGTTTCTCCCTCGCGATGTTGGGGTCAGCTTTAAAAGAGGAGTTACGACACTTGTCTACAAATACGCGGACCCGTAGCGGACTGGCATCGCGCGCAACTCCGGAGCTCATCCCTCCGGTGGCGCGGGTTCGATCCCGCAGCCACTACTTACAATCTGTAAAGTGGCTATAAGTTGACGTTAGGTAAAGGTCAAGGTTGAGTGGGAGAGAGGACTTGTAGTCCTCAACTTCACCTCGTTTAACGAGACAAACTTAACCGTTTTACAATTTAGCAAGCCACAGTTTAAATAGTTACCGATACGGGACCTTGATTTGACAGTATTATGTTTATGCCTTATTGTGTTTTAATTGGCCTATTAGAGTAAAAGGCTACTTGTGACAAATGCAATGGTTTGTGGATTATTTATTTCCAAAACAACTAGATGGTTACCTAGACTGAAATTTGTTTTACCTAATATTTTGTCACACTCACTAAAATATAATTATAGTAAGCATGTTTACTATAAATATGTAACAGAACGAATACAAACTGAAACACGACAAATTTGTGAAAGGAGTTGGGGCCTAGTCTAATGGTAAAGTGCCAGTGCGAGTGGTAAGTCATGGTGGTACTAGATTGGTCCTACTTACATTACACCTAGGCTAAAGAAACAAATCTTACCTTTCCACAATGTAGTGAAGTTATAGTCCACCGTTTCAGAGTGTAAGCCTAGAATCTCAGGACAGTGAGCTGAAAGTCTAACTTGGCCTAACCTAGATTTCGTTTTCATAACTATACATCTTCATGACCAATACTAACACTATACACGCACAGTTATTGAATCAGTATCACTTCAAAGGGAGAATTACTAGGTTGTCTAGATATATTAACTTTCTAAATCACTCTATGTCGACTAAACACAATTGACAAAGTTGATGAACCACAAGTTATACCGGCACAACATAACCTCTACGAAATATATTGATTCTTGTAATCTGTCATCCAGTGCCACACAGAGTCAGAGATAACCGCAACCTTAAGGACGTAGGTTAATATGTAATATATGTAACAGACCGCTTTGGTATTAAATCATGTTTGATTATAATAGAAACCGATGCATATTTATCTACGATAGATTGGGATTACTCCTGAAAGGTGTTTTGCAAATTATCGAATACTTTTACGACTGACGGCCGGGCGGATAAATAGTCACTTGTTATTGTACCGACTGCAGCTCACCACAAGGGGTTTGATACTCTGTGACCAGCTGTTACATTTTATTGTTCATTTCGAAGGCACGGTTTCAAACGCTAATTATAGTTCGAGATATATAATTGGGTGTTGCAATCATCTTCTGTTCGATTTGAAGACGTTGCTAAAAACCTGTCTTACATTTATTCAAAATTCCGTTGTTAAAAAAGTGTTTTTATAAATTTCATCCGGACTTTATTTCGAGTCAACAAGTATAAGCACGGGTAAGCTTTCGTTTACACGCCTTCACTTTCGTGTGATCGTTAGATTATTAGAGAGAGGGAGAGAGAATATTCTTTATTATTACAATCTTAAAGATCGAACATGGCGTCAAATGTTTACAAATTATTTACAAACTACTATAGTCAGAGTCTCTCCAGTTCAAAAATTCTACAACACTGTAGAAGGGTCTTGCTGTGAGCTACTGTTGCAACATTTTCTTCAAAATGCTTATGTCCAGTACTTTAAGTTCTTGCGGAAGGGCATTGAAGAACTTCGCAACTGGGCTTTGATTCAAACAGCTTCAAGCGGTGTGCGGGCAGGCTAAAGTTCCGTTTCTTGTGTTGTGTTCAAAAGTTAAAACTAAAACTTGACATATTTCGGTCTCGCTGTGGAGTACCGTCTTCAGCCCCATATTGGCCGAAACCTTTTAAGAACACAAGGTATTAAAGCAACGACATTTTGAAAATTATTTATTCCAACAGTGAAAACGTGCCCTAGGACGCATCCACACTAATCCAACCTGGACACATATTCTGTACAACAATCTCATGCCAATATACACACCCATTTAACAACATCCTCGTCGCGATCCTAACAATCATTTTCTCATATTTACAAAATACAATACTATATTTCCTTTAAAAAACATTTCTTTATTAACACACTGTACAATTATACACACAAACGTAAATGTAATATCTAATTACAAAACGGTGTTTAGTTCGGGGTCGATAGAAAATTCAGATTTAGAGATCTTACAGCGAAGTAGGTACGGAGCACCTGGGCTACGCAGTTCCCAAAGACGGAGTTCACTTATATACAGACATCAGTCGGAGATGACTTAGGCCTAGAGATCTGAGTAGAGAGTAGTTCTGCCAAAGATAATGTTGTGATAGGTAGATTGCGCATGGATGCCGCATGGTTGAGGGAGCGAAATCGACGTAGTTCGGCGGCCCGAGGACAGAGAGCGGGTGTGAGCGTCTCTCGCCGTCGTTCTCCCCCTCGGCTCCACATGTTCGAGTTTGCCCAATGTCAATGTGTTAAATGTGACAAAGTCGTGCGATTTTCAAGAGAAAATGTACTTGCGCGTGCGTCAGTGGCTCTACTTGAGACTAGAGAATTCCTTCGCAGCGCTATCTATGTTTGGGCTACGGCAGGACTATCTGCCTCGGCCATTCGGCATTTATGCGCAATCTACTTACCATAACAATATCTTTGGTTCCACGTAGAGAGAGGAGGAGAAGAAACACAACGAGCAACATAGAAAACAACCAGAACACGTTGACCAAGAGCTAGAACAGGAGGGGACCCTTTAACAAAGGGCAGAGAGTGATTTAGTCAGTAGTTTGGTTGATATGGCATTCGCAGTAACCTAGTAGTTTCAGTTACCTATTGTTCAGTTCAAACAACTTCTTTGGCTTTCCCTTGGCATAGGTTGTGTAACATATCTTATAATACATAAGTATATACAGTATAAATTATTAAAGAATTAACAATGATTGTTCTTAATAGATAAAATGTAAAAGATGAAAAGTTGTTATAATATTTTCTGTCATGTAAAGGAGCGAAAGTTTAAACAAAATATTCGTTTGTATAATTTAAAACCAAACGAATAATAGTTTTGATTGCTTAATATTGAACAAGGTTTATTGAACCGAAAGTATATAACATCCTGTAAGTTAATTGGTAGTTTTATTATTGTAAAACAATTTTTAATTAATCAAATAGACTGATTTTAAATGTGCCAAAATTAAAATATTTTCCAGTAATCATTACTCAAAATTAATTCCAAAAAGCATGACAAAACACTTATTGATTAGCCTAAATATTATTTCACAGCAAACAATTAATCTTAACATCAACTTGTACGAACATATAAAATATACAACAAAGTTAGTTTAGTTAATATCATGTTTGGATTCTGACAGTTAATATAAATAATTATTTATAAAAGTAAATGACTAGAAAATTAGTTTTAATAAAATGCACGATTTTAGAACCATTTATAACACCTAACGAACAATTCGAACCTAAATTTATTTTAAACACGGTTTCGGGAAACCTACATTTAAAACTAATACACCTTATCTAAATTAATAAAATGATATATTTCAAAGGCACAAGTCATGGTTTGATAAACTAACAAAATGCTCTCAAATTATGAAAGAAACATGACATTTTATTAAAAGTCTCTTGTCTTGTTGACTGCCATAAAACTTTCGTATAGCACGTTTTTATAATTGATTAAAAATTACTCGTTTTAATTTTTTTTAGTAAAGTTCTGTTGGTACAGTTAATTAGTTGTTTTTGACCGAAGTTTATACACAATGAAACATTATTTTTAAAACTTAACTCTTAGGCTTTCGCCTATGGTCAGTGTCACAACTATAGTCTTGTTCTACCCGTTCACACTGCGTCAAAACGTCATAATAATTAGCTTGAAATATTTCGGTTTCACGTGGAGTACCATGCTCACACCGTCTCGGCTACCATTGGTGCCATAAGCTGGTAACTAGTCCTAAAGAAGTATTTTGAATAATGTCAGAGGCAATGAGAACATCGTCAGTTGGCATCCCTGCTACAATGAACCCCCGCCACCAATAGGATAGCAGACAGCAAGTAGCTCAGTTTCAGCCAATCAGTGACTGAAGATGGTACTCCATAGCGAGACCGAAATATCTCAAGCTAATTGTTATGATGTTTTGACGTTCTGTGAACCTGAAGAACTAGATTATGGCTTCAAATAACTGGCATAAATCCTCTAAATACTATTAAACAATACTTTTTTTTATAAATAAATTTAAAAGTATTTAAAGAAGATATTTAAATACAACTTAAAGTTATTTTAAGTTATTAACCAATCACAAAGAAATCAACGATGGAGAAAGAACTTCTTAAATTTTAACATTTCTTTTAAACAGCAATATGATTGCACACAACGTGATGTTAAAATAATACGATTCCCAATACTTTCTAGATCCAGTAAAATACTAATTTTTGCGCCAAATACTACGTCATATTAACGTTTTCCTTACGTTATGATGTAACTCGACTTAACGTTATAATAACGTCATTTTCACGTATTAAAATGATTTCTTCTCGTTATTGCGAGAAGATTACGATGACAGCCAACAGAACCGAGGTGGGTAAATGCTAGAGGATCACAGAAGCTCTTCTTCCTCGTAGTCAGGAGGTTGGTTGCGTCGCTCCACGGCGTAGATGGAGGCGGCCTTGTAGTTGATCGGACCGTAGGAGCGGTAGTCCACGTCCGCGTAGTCGAGGTCCGAGTACGTCGGTCGGAAGGGCTGAAACACATGTGGTGGTTGTTGGTAACTGAGTAAATAAATAAATAAATATTTTATTGCGTTAAACATATATATGTTATGCAACCGTCATAGTGTTAAGTATCTAAAATTTTGCATTTTGGAGTAGAAAGTGTTGTCGTTGTAGAGCCTAGAGTTGCCATATGGAGACAGTACACTGGACAGTAAACATATAGAGTATCTATTCTGATACGGGTTAAGTATTCTAAAATGGTGAAAGGCATAGAGGCAAATGTTTTGGTTGGCTTATGAGAACAACTTGTTTTAGAAGTGTCGTACAGCTTTAAAGTCGTTGTTTTGTTGAAGCACCGTAAAACAATGTTATTCAGATACTAGTTTACGAGTTATTCTGCTCGTTATTACATGATTTATGGTCATTTCACTGTTAATGAGTAATGGTTCGATGTTTGAATTTATAGACTTCTTAAGTTACCTTTAGCAAAGGAGAAAATTGAAGTAGATAATGCTAAAATGTTTAACGGAACCAATGTGTACAGTTTGTTAGGTATAGCATGGCCGGTGGCCTTGAGATTTCCTGCTGGCCGCTTATGGCCCTGTAGCCCATCTCACCGGCTATGCTAAACCTGACGAACTGTACACACTCAGCAAGCATAATACTCATAGTTTGAGACATGTTCTGATTATTAAGTAGCTAAAAATAGAAAATTCTAGAACTTATTGTTTGGAAAATTTCATGAATAGGACTTTTATTTGAAAGATAAAAACCGTAAGTATAATATTTTTATTTGACATGTAAAAAGTAAAGCTTATTCGTATTTTGGAAAAACACAAACATTTCCGAGTTTCGTGACAATTATTTCAACTAGTTCCAAACCGTTGAAAAAGACGTATACTCATATTAATTAAATACAATAATTTCCCTGTAGTATTCTTTAGAAATAAATGTTAGTTTATTCTGAGTTGCAGGCATAGAAATATAGTTCATAGAAATATGTTTTGTGATTGATTAAATTAACTTTTACATTTTAATCGAAATCGTTCAATAAAGTTGTGACAACAAGGATTTCTTTTAAACGAGTCCTTTCGTCTAATACACGAAACATATCCCTCACCAGTATACACCAACATAAACACCACAAACCCACCTTAGACGTCAATCTCTTGACCGACATCGTGGAACTTGATGACGGCGTACTCAGTGTGTGATCTCTGACTGAGAGGATGGGGATGGTACATGGGCAGGGGTACATGCTGAGGAGGTAAGTACGGTCTCGTCACTGCAGCACGCTGATTCAGCGCGAGGTCAGCGTACACGACCGCCCCGTTGTTCAACATGTACCCCTGCGTCGACTGACTATAGTACTCGTCAGGTGGGGGCTGCCGCAGCCGCTGCTTTTTCAACGACCTCTGCCCGTTTACGGGGTTGAGCAGCAGGCGCTGCCGGTCCATCGAGGAGGTGGTTAGTTGACAGTGGGGATTCTACAAACACGTTAGACGGTTAGACAAACAACACAGGAGGGGGAGTTAGTGGTTTAGTTTTTTAGAATGGAAAGTTAACTCTAAGGCTTTCGCGGCCGGTGTCACGACTATAATCTAGTTCTTCCGGTTAAGACCGCGTCAAAACTTCATAATTACGTTGAGATATTTCGGCCTCGCTGTGGTACCATCTTCAGTCACTGATTGGTTGAAACTGATCAGTGACTGGAGATGGTAATCCACAGCGAGGCCGAATTATCTCAAACTAATTATGAAGTTTTGACGGGTGTGAACTGGAAGAACTAGATTGCAATGCAAACTTAATCGGGTAATAAACATAGTATTTTTGTTACGACTATCTAAAGCTTTCGGTAAAGACGACGCCAATAATTTATTTACACTAATTACAGTGTGTTTAATTTTTGCGGACCGGTGGTGGGTTGGAATCGTGCGCGACCCGGAGCTCATCACTCCGCTGGTGCGGGTTCGATCCCCGCAGTAACCACTTGCATTTGTAATGTGACTGTAAAGTAACGCTAGGTAAAGGTCAAGGTTGAGTAGTAGAGAGGGCTTTGTAGTCCTAACAAGACAAAATTTAACTTTTATAGTACCAAAGGACTCGTTCATTTCACGATCCAGCGTCCTCAGTGGACATTTTGAGACTGAGGATGCACTATTGTAAAATGAGCGAAACGTTCGGCACTGTAAAATAGTGTAAATAGTTTATTGACGTAATTTGTACCGAAAGCTTTATATGAGGGTCGTGAATCCGGGCGCTTGAGCCTTTTCATCTAATTATTTTGTTATTTTGTACAGTATACGGATATATTATAATACAATACTAAAATTGTTAAGTTAAACAAGCAGGTCAACCATATGGGTTTGTTTCATAACATTACATTTAAATATTAAAATGATACACTTCTAATTATCAAGGTAATATCACAAAGATAAGACTGAACGAGCAAAACACTAAAAAAAAGTAAAATTAAATTGTATGCCATGTATATACTAAACTATCGTAAATCAAAATATATAGTGTACAATAGTTTTCTCTGATCACAATAAAAATATCAAGTTTGAACAGTTTTTAAATTTGTATATTTTAGAAAGCTTGACCAAACTAAAATCTTTAATATTTTAATGTAGAAAGGTTACGTTTATTAGATGTTATTAAGTACTAAATTCTCAATTAGTTGACAAAGGGATAACAATGTTTGATAACAGTGAGAATTTCAACTATAATTTTTTTACACTTTGATCCTGAAGACTTCACTATCGTATTGGAGTGGGTTAAGCTAAATCTTCAATAAAATTACTTTAAGCTATTACAACCTAGTTTTAATAAAATTACTCACGGCACATTGTAACAAGAATTGTTGGAACGTAAATCTATCATGCAGCAAAAGCAACACAAAAAACGTTAGAAAACATAAACTAAAAGGAGAAAGCACAAAAGAGGTAACGCGAATTATAATAATTCCATGAAAACCGACGACTCCTAATTCGAATAACAAAAACTATTGTCCACTAGTAAATTACTTGTGTAAAATTGTACAGCCAAAACTATAAATTACTGGCTGGTAACAATTAAATTACCCATCACCGAAATATATAAAATTACCTGATCATTTGTGCTGTTTACTGAGTCAGTGTTTGAGCTGTTGTTTGGAGTTATAGGTATGGGCACATTTTGGTACGTGTGTTTCGGATTAGGGGTTACTTTCGTAGTTGGGGTTGTAGTTTTCCTAGGCGCAGGAGTCGGAGGAATAGGAGTAGAGGACGCGGAAATGGGTATAATTATTCTATTCTCTTTGGTCGCTTTAGTTCTTTGGTTTCCATTGTCTTTCTCGGTTTTCCCTTCAGGAGAACTTTCCTTTATCGGGACCATTTTACGTCTGGGAGTGCGGAGGGACCGAAATTGCGGCCAATCAGAACGACAGCGTTTACTGCCCCGAAGCGACCCGAATTTCTTTTCCTCTTCGGTCAGTTGGGGCCCGACATGGCTCCGGGTCGAGCCGTAGCCGGAGGAACCCCCGAACTGACTCAGAGCACTGGGCGGTCTAGGAGGGGCCTGCTGTAAAGACAAACTCACACTCAACAAAACACAAAACAGAAAAAAAACAAAAATTTAACGAAAAAAATCCCAGGTTAAAAACAAAACATTATAAAGATGGTTAACGAATCCAAAGTATAATAAAAATGAAGATAAAGCAAACAAACAGCAGAAAACAAGAATAATAGTAGAACTACTCTAAATAAAAACAAATGATTTACGTTTTATATGCACTTCGGCAGACATCTTCAATTATATTTAAACATAAAAAACAACAAAATTTTAAAAAAGGTTAGAAAAATATGACAATTTTAAAACATTATTTATAGTGGTGCTACATATATTTTTTCATATTTAATGTTTCACCACCTAAACCTTCGTCAAAAATCACAGTAGAAAAACCAAGTAGTGATTGAAAAATAATTACGGTCCATCTTATTATCAACCTACTTAGTTTAAGTCTCAACCTGGGATTTTTATCGTTAAATTCAGGAGTATAAAACAAAATTAAAACCAAACATGCAAACTTAAATAAATAATATAGCAAGCTCTGTAATATGGTAAATAACGTAGGCATTAGCGTGTGAAAAAAAACATAATAAAGATGTAAAATATCAGTAGAATAATTTCCCCATCCGTTATTTTAATATTATTGTTTCGATGTACTAACTTTTTTATAGAATGATAAACACCATTTTTATGATACATGTTTGTTAAAAGTGTAAAATAATCTTCAAATGTGTGAAATGTGTTTTCTTTAAGCTTATGAGTGTACAGTACTTGTCGGCCATTTTGTTTTTTGTCCCGTAAGAGCAATGTAAAAATAAGCATTTCTTTGAGACACTTCACGCCTACAATTCTCATCGAGTCTTTTTTAAATATGTTTTATTTGACAGATGACAATGTACTGCAGTGAATCCGCTGATCACTATTTTGAAAAATTGTACTAGTTGTTAAAGTTTTTACAAGAATTTAAAATACAACATTTCTTCAATTTTCGGATTTATGTCATGGTTCTATCAGAGAGAAATTTTAAATTCGGCTCAGCGGAGCCACTAAAACATTTAATGGACTTTAAAACAAAGTGTATTTCATATCACTAGGCCTAAATCACTATTTGAGATGTCGATCACTTTTATGAGGGTATTTTAAGGCAAATATCTGGTGAAGGATGTGTGTGATGAGTGGTAGTAATGAGTTATGAGGTGTAGTTTTGTTACAAACCAAGGCCGACTCTTCCTTAGAATGGTTCATTAATTAATAGCCCTATGACCAATGGAAATGCAAGGACCAACGACTTAACGTGACTTCCGCACGCAGGTGATGGTCTGATATGTCTAAACGACGGCGGGAGTTGATGCGGGTATCATCAGATGATCACTGAGACTATCTGAGCCGCTTTAGACCTATATAATCCTCAAAATCTGACCTCCATGAAGCTGGATTACAGGACCACGCCACGAGTCCCAGTCAAATATGCGACGAAAGCTGTGTGAGTGAGGTGTCCCAAGGAAATGCATGTTTTTACATTGTTCTTATGGGGGGAAAATTCAAGGTCACACTACTGCGCACTCTTAAAGGGCATGTTTAAGCAGCACACGAAAGCACTGTCATAGCATCGTTCTCAGATGCGTTCTCTCTATTCACATCGACACACTGAGACTTACAGCATTCGACAGACAGCCCTTTGTTAGATATATGTTTCATATACAACACGAACCTAAAACCAACACAAGACACACGCACTTTATTAGTCAGCAGTGCGTTAAATATTGTCAAATTTCAAACCAGGTTTCTAAGCAAAATAATTATGTGTGTTTTTTATGTAAGTTAGAAGTGTAGTTTTCTTGAGGACGAAACTAAAGTGTGTGGTATTAGTAGCTGTTTTTTTAAGGTTAAGTAATAAATAATAAGTTTAAGGAAAGAAACAGATAAAATAAGGAGATAAACTAAAGAAATATACTAGTTGAGCATGAATTTGTGAGTTTTCAATAGGTGAGTTTTGCCAGGACAGAATCGTATTTTTTGTTTCTGTCTACGCCAATGGCATTTTAATCTGTTTTTAACCTAGGGTTTTGGGGGCGTCACAAACGCTTTTAGAGAAAGCGGTCCAAACCCAAATTTTAAGTACCGTAACATAACTAAAAACAGTAGTAGTGAGAACTTGGTGGTTCTATACACCATTAACACCCATCCCATAGTTAGAATTCCCTTCTACTATAAACAGTTATTAAAAAAGACAATAGGAGTGGGATAGGCGTGAAATTAAGCCTTATTGAGTAGACGAAATACTGTATGTGCTTATTTTAATTTTTGGTTTCCGTACTTGATTATATTTACCAGTTGAGTCCGAAAGACACGACAAATTATACAGAAATAGCTTTTGTTTGGTAAAATAACTAAACTAGAGTTCATGCGTTTCTTTGTGGCGCTTGACTTTGACGACTAAAACCAGTTATAACTGGGTTTTCCAGGGTGGGGGTAACGAACTGTTTAGTCTTTCCATGGCACTCGTACTATGAGGAAAGGCTATTACTGTACATTTTGAAAACATCGATTTGTTCCCCCACTCTGTCCCCTCACTTCCCTTCACCAAGCGCCACGAAGAAACGCACGTGCTCCACAAAGAAACTCTTAGATACAACGTTTGCATATTTTACTATACATTAATATGATACGTTAAAATCGGGTGGTCTATAAGTCAATTGTCGTACTTGCATTCAATGAAATAATACACAACGCTTGCAATCTTTATGGTCAGGTATTGGTCATTCCCTGTTTGAAGTTTGCCCTATGAACTGGAAAGAGGCTAGCATAATACATCGGGAAGCGCATTAAAAAAAAAAAGTTGTTGAAGCAGTTCACATACAACTAGCAGACCGTCCAATTGACCAAACTTTGATTAAATTAAGGCCTCTATGGTTACCTCTTATCGAAAATAAACTCAAGCGTAGTAATTTTTGTCCTCACCTTTAGCAGGAAATAGCACAATACACTCTTAACATGATTTTAAAACAGGCTAAATAACTCCTTACTAGTGTGAGACGTCCTAATCTAAAATCTACACATGTACAATCTAATGTAAAATCTAAAATGTAAAATGTACACATGAGTTGGTTAAAATGCATAGATCTACCGTCCAGCTTAGGCATATAGCCTAATAAATTTTCGTGATTGACCAAAAGCTACATGTAGGGTTTAAATACATTTCTGGGAAAAGTTCTCAGTTGGTGGTGAAGAGATGTCATTTTGAGCACCTTTTGAAAAGGATTGAATACAATTTTGGTAAACCTATAACGTCATAAATTTCAATTTCAGAATTGATAATAAATATCTACTTTACTTTGTTTAGTATTATTTCATTGACTGCATGTTTTACAACTGACTAGACTAGGATTACCCAGTATTAGATGAGACTACTAAATTCAAATTACTACAAGGATCGATTTACAGTGTTCTTTACCTTGTTAGGCGGGTTCTGCATGCCGTGGAAAGGGAGATTCTCGTAGAAAGCTTTGTTTTCGGGGTCGGTCTGGAGAAGGGCGTCGCTGGGGGAGGAGTTCAGGTCGGTTTTATCTTTTGTGGTGGACGTGTTTGGGCCTGCAACAAAAAACAAAAAATGCAAATTAGATTTCAGCTTTTTCTTCGGGTTTTACAAAATGGAGCGATTAAAAATACACTCATATAAACGACGAAGAAAATAAAAATTCATAAAATTTTATTGGTTTTAGTATTTTAGGCCCAATTAAACTCAGACAGGTTACATAATTATTTTACACATTTTGAAACACGGTAATATTATTACACACTCGTACATTCGTTAAATTGCTTTCAAGTAAAAAATTAAATGGCACTTCATACATGTTTGTTGAGCTGTTACTTATTTTTTCAATAAAAACATTTTTATTTGAGTCGACACACTCAAAAAAATTGAGTTACGTTTATTTACTGTGAAAAATTAAGTGTCTTGTATCATATTATTAATCAGGTATATTCATTTGTATCGTATTACTACATTTTACAACATTTCTTCTTGGAAATCAACACCACAAAAATGTTATGAGTGAAACAGTTTGTACAACCTTTATCATACATAAATAACAAACAAACGCTACTTTCCTTGTAACTATTAAGTTATTTATTTAATTTTAGTTTTTATTTTAGCTAAAGTAAAAAATAATAAAATAATTACGTAAAATATGTATATTAAGGGTCCGCCTCCATGGTTATCGCAGAAAAATGCTTAACTCGTCCGCCCAAGGAAAACATGGCACCGCGCACGTAACAACGGACTTTCTTTCAACTAATGTGGCCTAACTGTCAAACCAATTTTTTAGCTTCCTTAATAAGGTCTCAAAACACTTTAATTTTTAACTTTAACAGTTAATAAAAACTTAAAGACATTTTGAAACAATTAACTACAGGCAAATCTAGACAATACGTTTATTTTTCATTTGAATGTTGTTCCGTCAAAATGGCAGTATTCTTTTATTTTCCGTAAACCTCTGCAAAGACGCTCTCCTGAAGAGCTTAGGCGGACCCTTAAGACTCTGAAAGGCACTGATTACACTGTACCTGAACCAGGTTTCTTCCTCTTTCTTGAGGCACCCTGTGGTAACGTGGGGTCCATCTTCTTGAACGTGATCACTAGCAAATAAGCATGACACATGCAACATTACTCAAACCAAACACAGGGTCAGAAAACACTAAATAATCCAAACATACAAACACACAACTCTAGGGTCAAGTAAATCTGAAAGTTTAGAAAAGATACTTACATTGTGAAGAAATTGAGTATAATAATGACTGCTTTTAAGAGTCCCTATTGATTGATTGTGGGTGTAATGATTACTATGTACGTTAAAAACTAATTTCTTTTTACACTAATTACGTTTTAAACATCGTCAAATATTCTTAACTCTTAAGCTTTCACGGCCGTTGTCATTATAAATATTTAAGGTTTCCTGTTTACACCGCGTCGCAGTTGAATTACAAAATATGTACTGCTGAACGTTTCGACCTCGCTGTGGAGAGTCATCCTCAGTAGCTGGTTGACTGGCTGAGGATGACTCTCCACAGCGAGGTCGAAACGTTTAGCAGTATTTGTAATTCAACTGTGACGCGGTGTAAACCGGAAACCTTAGATTATTAATGATCGTCAAATATTGATTGAATCTTTAAATAACTAAAGAACATAGCACGTAAGAAAACCAATACTGGATTAAATTTACGTATTGCCTTATCAACACAACCCTAATGTTCCGTGTTTCCATTCATTTTAACTGAGTAGTATTCATATAAAATATTGACGTATTACTTCCTAAATTGAAAAAAATTCAAAACAATTTAAAATGTTAGACATTACTTGCAAGAACGGTATGTTTATAAAACATGTTTGAAAACGGCAACTAACTACAAACTCAAACATTAAAAAAATTTTTTATAAATTTGAAAATTTTTACCTAAATTTATAAATATATTTTTTACAGTGAAAAGTATTTTAAAGATTCGATATTTTGTTTGGAAATTACATTTATACAAGTCTAACACCGTTGGTAATACGTTTTAGAAGAACAAGTAGCCTAGTTAGAGTTTAAGAGAAACGATCCCTAATCAGTTGGCAACCAAACTGTTATCACGTAGCTCGGCCATGATGCAAGTGGGTAAGCCACCTTTTCAGTTTCGAAAGCTCGTCATTATATCAAATCAATTCTATATTTAATAAATATTTTAAATTATTTATTATTATGCTGACAAGTTCTTCGTTTGAGTTGTTACTCTACAAACATAGTTGTCTTTCTATATTTTCAAGAGCAACATACAGAAAAGTCTCAGCCAGTCAACCAGCTACTGAGGATGACTCTCCACAACGAGGTCGAAACGTTTAGCAGTATTTGTAATTTAACTGTGACCTGATGTAAACTGAAATTCTTGGATGTTAGTGAGTACTTTTTATGTTTTATTTTAGATTTTGAGTGGTGCGTACGTATTATTTTTGATCTCCAGTGCGCCAACTTACCTCCAGACTTGCCGTGGTAGACGCCCGGCATGGTGCCGGCAAGTTTGCGCTGATCGGTGAACATGTTGCGTATTCGCTGAGCCCTGGAGTGCTGATTCTCGCTGATAATGCTGCTGAGGCTGGTGGCATGACGCTGTCCAGGGCCCGAGGGTGCCAGGGGCTAGGCGCCCTAGACTGAGACTGTGGTTTGTGTTGACATGCACCAACACGCCGGGCCTCAGGGGCCACTTGGGGGTCACCGGGGGGTCAGGGCTCACTGTGCCCTCGGGACTGAATATTTAGCGTTGTTAGTCAAAATTTATTTGAAAAGTAAATACTCAAAATAAATTTTTCGTTAAAACTTCCAGTCCAATGCGGTGAGTCATGCACGTTAGTACTGCGAAGCGTAGCGTAGTAGTGGGTTGTTAGTATTTTACATTGGTATTTACATTAGTTTTATACTATTGGCAATAAAGTTTAAGAAGCTCCTACCTACACCCTATCTAATTTAATTACTCCAGTGTTCAGTTAAAGGAGCGTACCCATATTTACAGCAAGGTTATCGCTCTCATTTTGTAAATACTTTTACAATTTTAATAACTTTGTATTCAGACTCTATACGTTTATCTATCTAAATTTCGCGTATTACAGTATTTTCTCGCATTTTTCTCCTTAAAAGTTGTATTTTAAAATATCTTTTTATAATTTATTCATTTCTTTTACGGGGTGGTTCTATAACTATAACTGTAAAACGGGTTTTTTTGGTGGTGGTTAAATAATTCATTATTTTAGACTTTTGCTTTCTATATCAGCAATTTATCTTTTAGACAAATCTTGTCTTGCTTAACGAGGAAAAGTTAGGTTAGGTTAAGTAAGTCCTTTCTACCACTCAACCTCGACCTTTACCTAGAGCCACCGTATTAGTCACGATACAAATTGAGAGTGGTGATTGTGGGGATCGAAACCGTGCCACTGGAGTGATGCTTTTATGACACAAACACCATTATTTCCCACACTTTTCATTTCTATATCAATGATTTGTTTTTCAGAAATATCCCCCATTTTTGGGAAAACCCACGAAACGATACTTTTAATGACAAAAATCCCACATTAGAAGACATTTCGGACTCATTATTAACCAATAAACCCCCTCTACCCAATCCCAGCAGTGTAGGCCTATCATTAGCTACAAAACCAAACAACAACCAGACAAGCATGCAGTGCGGCGAGGTATGACTACAGTGCGGTCGGTTGGAGAGCGACTGTACAGTTGGTAGAGTTTACTTACTGAAGTTCATATAGGTTCATAACGAACCGGCCTTGAACGCTGCAACAAGCCTCAATCAGCAACTACCTCACCAAGCCAAACTTAGTCTACACTACATAAACTATACACTATACAGGTTGAGTTGTAAATGGACCTCCCCTTCCTCCACTCAACTTTTGAAAAAGGAAAATGTTTTGAAAACCCTTTGGGGGAATGTTTTTTAGTAGGATTATGAGGTTAGTTTTGACGTACTTTGCGTCACCCCTCCTCACCTTAAATTAGGGGGGATGGTCCCTAATCTTTAACCCCCCCCCTCCTTGTGGCACCTCAAAAGTAAGGGAATTTGACTAAAAATTCAACGACGCAAAGACAAGTTTAACATCCCAACTAGTTTTTTTGTTATACTCATTTTAAAGATGACACAACATCAGGTTTAAAATGCTAGATTTCACATCAAAATGATTTTAGGACAATGTTCTTCAACTAATATATTATTCATGATATTCTTTTCAAAATAATCTTGGGATTATGTTATAGGCTTGTTATGATTCCTTCATAGTTTTAAGAAAAATTTGTCATTCAAAAAATTGAAATATGATATTTTCTTGCAATATTCAAATCAATATAACAACAAATGAAGTCGAGATAAAAGAATTTGCTTTGCGTCATTGAATTTATTTTATAATTCCTAATTTTTTGAGGGGCCACATGGGGGTTTGTATTTAGAGGATTAGGGGGGCATCCCCCGCTGGTTTTTTGGTGGGGAAGGGTGACGAAAAGTACGTCAAAACAAACTTCAAAATCCTCCAAAACCATTTACCAAAAGGTTCTAAAATATTTTCTTTTCAAAAGTTTAGGTTAAGGGGACATTTAAAACTCACCCTGTATGTACATTCTATACAGTGTACATTGAAGCGCACAGTTTCACCTATGTGACTTTCTATTGTGAAATAGTTAAACGTTGACACAAGTTGTAAGAATTAAAAGCTTGGATAAACCTAAAATACCTATAATATGATATCATGCATTACGTACGACATACGATTTTTTTGCCATCTTATTTACAATATTTCATAGATCCCGAAAGCTTAGTTAAACTTATGAACAACTTATAAGATTTAGAACTGCCAAGAGAGCTTTTTTGTTTACATAAGACAGTTTTAGTATTTTGCTATCTAATCTAACCTGACCTTCTCACTATGACACTAAGACTATTCTAGTTAGCCCTAGCCATAAGAGGGTCCTCTATCAAGCATGTATGGACTGCGATGTTTATTTACTTGTAGTTTTGTCCTTAGATTTTTAAAAGGGGAAGATTTATTAAAAATGATCAAATAATGTGTTACATTAAAATTCAGGGACTAAAGGTCAGGTATCTGTGATGAAAGGCCATGTGGAAGAGTTGCTACTGAAATCAAGATAATATTGATAAACCATGAAAACTAAATTTTACTGTTAGGACCGAAACCATCTATGGTACCTAAGCTACTATGTTAGTTTGAAAGTTCATAATAGTAGCGGAGAGCAATTTAGTAAAAAGAAAGACCGGATTTTTTCTTCGGAAGTGGCAGGAAAAGTCCGTTTCTTTCTTTTTACTAAATAAGCTACTATCTTTGTACCGTATACCTATTTTAACCTCGACGTTTAAAAAGTATTTGTCTAACTGATTTATAGAATCTAAAAATCTTGTTGTTGCTTTTACATCAGAAAGCAATCTACTCCAGTTCTTAGCTACACACAGTTATAAGTAAAACAGTTGAGCTAAACCAAAAAGAAAACAACAGATAAGTTAAGCACAGAAAGCAGTTTATAAGCAGAAAACATTGACAGAGCATGCAATTGGAGCTGGAGTGTTGTGACACAATATTATGTACTTTTAAAATATAATAATAACACTTATTTTTTTTAATGAGTAGTTGAATACTCTAAACAGCTATTTGGTGATGAAATTTAACTTTTAATATTGCAAGACTAATAATAGTTCTTAGTTATTTATAAACAAAAGAAAGATGAATAGACGTTTTCAGTTTTGAATATGTAAATGTCACTTTACTAATAATTGAACAGTTTTCTACTTTTGTACCTTCACCAATATACAAGGTGTTTAAAAATAACTATCTGATTTCTCGTGTTTTAATTATATTATCATAAATTCTTTATTGGTATTTAAATTCAGCTTATAGATTCAAATTTAAGGTGGGTTTTCTAGTGCTGACTGTTGAAACACGAAATCTAAAACCAACTTCACTGCTGCTATAGTCGTATTGCTTTTACTGTGTAATGGCAGTTAAACTTCATATTTTTTAAAGCTTCTTTGAAAACGAACACATTTAGTATTGGTTTTTTATTATACAGGGTGAGTTTTAAATGTTCCCACCATAACCTTTGAAAAAGGAAATATTGTTAAAAACCCATTACGGAATGTTTTTACAAAATCCTAAGTTTTTTATCTACGTACTTTGCGTCCCCCCCCCACCCAAAAACCAGGGAAGAAGGTCCCCAATTTAAAAAAAAATACAAACCCCCCTTGAGTTTCTATAAAAATTCCCTTTCTTTTTAGATGTCACAAAGGAAGGGGAGTGTACCTAAACTTTTAAGATGGACCCTCTCCCCGGACTTTGGAGGGAGGTATAACGCAAAAGTACGTCAACACAAGCTTCATAATAATATAAAAATTCCCTGAAAACCTTTTTAAAATATTTCCTTTTTCCCTTCCAAATAGTCTACAACAGGTTGTGTCGTACTTTCAGCCTTTTCATTGACTAACTAAGAGCTTAAAAGGTATACAGAGAGATATTTTCCAAACTCAATCTAATAAATTACGAGCACGTTAGATCAGATAGATTTCAAAACACCCTGTGTAACACCCAAAACCTCCCAATATTGAAGGAATCACACTTACTTCTGTCTATCCTCCAACTCCACTGGGTTATTATCTAAAATTGAAAGTGCAAAGTAACACAGAACAGTTAGTCACAACATTGTAGGGACATTTAGAAGCAAATCAATATAATGAGACAATGATATTAAGTAAGAAGCATTACGGGGTTCAGCTATGTTAGAATGTATGAGATATCAAAAATGAGTTTGTGAGAGATAAAAAATCCAAGGGTGTTTGTGAGCTATCAAAAGTTACGATACTCGACTTACTAGAGACGTAAAAGTAATAAAAATAATTTTCAAAAACAACCGAATAATAGAAATGGTTTTTTTGTGTAGCCACTTAAACCAAGTAGATATTTTATTGCCTGACAAGTACACGTTAGAAACGATCATAAAAGTAACTGAAACCTTATTTTTGTTTATTTTATTCGTTAAGTATCTTTAAACCCTTTAGATAGGTTACAAACACCCTTGAAATAATTCTTCACTTAGTTACACGTACAAGCTATGTTTTAAGCACCAAACCATACTCTAGAACAATATTAAATTCAAAAATCATAAGACATGTAATACATTATCAGTCAAAACACAGATAAATATAACAGCATACTTTTCATGAATATTATTAAGTATAATAAAAAAATGTATGAACACGTATATGAAATTCTAAAAGCGTCATGCTACTGTAATACATTACCCGTTTATGTGTGAAGGTGTTTTTCGATTAAATATTTGGATTATTTAGTCAGTTAGGAACCAAATTTACAACATGTATTTAGAACTACATGAGTAGGCTAGCTATTAGTGAAAATATAAAACGCTTGTTGTGGTGTATGCGTACCTGTGTTTCTTTGGAGATATATTGCTTAAACTTAGTTTAGTAAAAGTGTATTATAGTCGGTAATACAAAAGTCATTGTAAACTCTTTAATCTAGTTCTTCCAGTACAAACCGCGTCAAAACACAGCAATAATTAGCTTTCAACATTTTGGTCTTACTGTTGGAAACCATTTTCATTCGCTAATTGGCTGAAACTGAGCTACTTGCTATCTGCTTCCTATTGGTGGCCTATTGGTGGTTGGGTCCGTATTAGTGGACGGTTGGCAGCCCTGTGACCAATGGGACAGCAGGCCGAAATGTTTCAAGCTAATTATTATTAAGTTTTGACGCGGTAAACCAGGAGAACCAGATTATAAAAGTCGTTATAATAATAAAAGCAACTCTTGAAATTAAACTACAATAAACAATCAAACCAAGTAGTAAAAAAAATAAACCGTAATCTCTTACAACAAAAACATTTAAGGAAACACAACTGTTCTAGAGTATAAATAATACCAAACCAGTAATATCTATTTAAGTGAGATAACATTCAAACTATGTTAACAAACTGTAGAAAGTTTCTGAAAATAACCCCAATTTTATAATATTCAAGAAGCTTACTAATAATAAAATATGTAAGTTAAAGCAATTTTTAGGAGTTTCAACTCAATTAGCCATCCAAACTAACATTTAAAACTCCACACAACTAAAACAATACCACATAAAACAAAAACAAAAGAGCTTAAAAACTTTAATAAAACACAAAAGGAAAGCTTAGTCACAAGAGTAGAGGGTTTCAATGAGGGACAACTCCGTGCAGGTTTCACTGTACTTACACTTGTCTGCAGCCCTCTTCCTCCGGCACACAATGATGATGATGATACAAATGATGATGACCATCAGGATGGTCCCCACTATCACAGCCAGCAGTATCATCAGGTTGTCCTTCTCGAAACGGTTCCACCAGCTGATGTTGCCTGCAAGTATGCGTCGTGGTTAGGTTAGGTTCTCCTAATTTTGAAGTTTTCTAAAGCTAGGCAAATTTAAAATATTTGGCAGTGTGGAAACAATTTTTTAAAGTGTGCCAGCTCAGGTCATAGGTATCTATATAGCAGAGCTAAGTATGCCCCATTGGTAGTTCTCATCCGAAACATCTCAAACTATTTGGGTAACTAATTGTTTTTTCCAGCTTTGAGGCCTTTTGACAATTAAGTCACCTGTTGTTAAAGCCTGTAGGACCTTAGGGTATTGTGGTTTCCCGATGTACATTTCAACTTAACGGTAGGTCATCTTCATGGGGATGCTGTCTATATACTGTACACTATTTACACTAAGAAACACTAAACTATGTACACTGGCTGGTCTATTATGTGTTACTGTAGCGCGACGCAGTTGGTCCCTCCGGTGAGGGGGTTTGCGGGCGTAGCGCAACAACAATACCCTAAGGTCTACAGGCTACAACAATAAGTAACTTATTTGGGTAAGATAATTTTGGAAGAAAAAAACAAGTTATTTTTAGATCAAACGACAGGAAGAAACAAGTTTAACATACTTATAGAAAGGACCGAAATCCCTTCATTTACCCTAGTTATCACACGGTTTAACTAAGTCCCGATTAAAATGTAAATAGCTTTGCGAAAATAAAACTATAAATGGCAACAAGATGTTTAATTTTTAACCTCTTTATACAATTATTTTCATTATTTCTTTAATCTTAAGACTAAAGACGTCTGACAAAGTGCATGTTCTCATTTATAGTGGTACTTTCATAAAACCTTTCACATTTTAAATGCCTGACCACTTGAGCCTTTACCTCAAAATAGCTTCCAACTGCTCCCTTACTTAATTGGCTAAAACAATTTTTGATAACAATAAAAATAAGATAATATTCCACCAAATAGCATGATGGAAAAGCTCAAAATACCTATAGAAGGACCGAATACTTCCACTTATTATCGACGAGAGTCCCGACTATCATCTAAAGCGTAGTCAACTGAGGATGCTCGATGTAAAATGAGTGAAACGTTTGGCACAGTAAAAAAGCAAATAGTTTTGACGTGATTTGTACCGGAAGTTTAAGATGATAACTTATTAACACTCGTTTTTACACTGTTAAACTAACCTTAGATCCGAACGCACAACTTGACACCCGCGTCGCGTCTACACCGTGTCGCAAACTAAGGTCGGTCAGTCAGTCAGGTTATCTTTAACCCAATGACGTCATCAAATAGCAAACTCACTTTCGTCTGAGTCACTCGTGTGTAAACGTGGTTCAGGTTTTGAGATAAAATAAATGATGTTTGAATAAAACTATTTAAATAAATAGCACAGTTTTTATAGTTATTTGAATAGAACACAAACTGAACGACGTGTCTTTTTGTAAGACATTTAGTAGAAAGAGCGTTACTACACAATTCTGGCTTCATGTGACAATATACTAATTGAAAATATTTGGAACTAGATATCAAAAGTAGTTTTAACATCGGTGTTTAAAACAAGTTTCTAAAACTTGTTTTAATAATATAATGTTGTTAACAAAACGAGTAACAAACTTATATTAAAACAGTTTAAATATTACTTGTGTTTTATTATGTATTTATGTCTTTTATAACACCTTTTTTATTTAACTTTTCAAACGATCTAGCGGATCATAGATGGTTGACTTGATAGTATATAATATAATATTTTCATAAAGAAAACTATGTAACACTAGTATATTCAAACATAGAAAATGAAGACAGAATTAAGATCAATTTAACAATACATAATTGCTTTGCAAAGTCCTATAAAACGTCTTCTTATATGGGAACACTGCAATGTCGTCTTATAAGTATTTTTAAAATATAACTGTGATGGAAGTCGATAGAAACATACCTAAGTGTTGAGTATTTAAGTCAATAGTAAAGTTTACGTCTAATACTATTTTGTTTATAAATTCAATGTTTCAGTCTACATGAATGGGACACAAATTAAATTTTCTAGTAGTCTATTCACAATTCACTATTGAGAAAGAAGGAAGCCATCCATTCAGGCCACGAAAACAAATTTTATTACATCTAAAATGGTTAAAAAGCAATAAAACTCACCATGCGCCGATGAATGAAATATATTTTACAATCCGAAAATTTCGATGATCATGCAAATACTATACTCAAATGATCTTAAATACAAAACTTTTACCTAACGCTTAGTTTTGTTGAATTGGCCAATATATTGGGTTCAACAAATCGATAACAATTATAACAATATCATTGTGCTTAAGATGAAAATTTTGCAAAAATGGATAAGCGAATAATTGAAATGCCAAAAGCATGCAGAACATTGGAACACCCATTAGCATTCCATTTTAAACACATGGAATTTTAAAACGGACTGCTAAAAAGGTGGTAAAATTGGAAAAATGCATACCTGTAGCTCTAAACTTACTACTCTTCTCCTGGGAGGCTAAAACCGTGAATTGCACGTTATTGCTTTGTTCGCGAATGAAATAAAATAATTTAATTTCATATAATTTCATTCAACAGTCATGGTGAATTGGCTTCTAAAAATAACTAAGGTAGCCCCTATATGAAAGAGTTATGGAAACCCAAATTATAACTTCAAATAGTACAACAGAGCATAATATTGGATTTGGGAATGAAATAGACTAATTTAGAAATTCAGAAAAACCAATCTTTAATAACTTTTTTAAATCCTTACGCTGATGACGGACCTTACGAGGCTGATCGTGCATTTTACGAGGCGATTCACAGACAATATTCGAGTCTTTTCACAGTTCTGAGGATGCTTTTCATAAACCTAACAAAGCTGTTCTTAGACATTACAAGGATGTTCAAGGACCTATCGGGGTTGTTCCCTACAATCTTGGCCTCTGATTTGATTTCGGTATTAATTCCTGCATTTTTAACCATTAGCTACACTTCTTCTGGTTGTTTATACTTAAATTATGAGCCCTGTATCTGATTTGTTTACAAATTACCTGAATACTTTGTATAAATCAAGCCAAACGTTTTAAGGAAAGAAAATGCTAAGGCAGTAATGAACAGTCCAAATGACTCTAACAACCAACTCGATCGTAGAATCACTGTTAGCGAAATAAGTTATAGTTTGATTATAAAAGTTCCTTGAGTAAGAGCGTAGAAAAATTAACACAGGAACTAAAACATTTCACCCCTAAGAATTGTAATTCCCTTTCACTCATCAAACAACAGTTTACCCCGGTTCATTTGTCAGTCAAAATCAAACTCAAGCTCAAAAGTTCAAAGGACTCACCCGTCACGTCTCTCTCACAGGGGATGGAAGAACCGACAGAGTTGTTGGCGTAACACAAATAAGTCCTCAGCTCTTCTATCCGGTTCTCCAGGGTCAGGACGCTTTGCAGACCGATCTTCTCGATGTAGACGCCGTCTATCGTGTCGTTCTCGTTCTTCACTTTCCATATGAAGTCGACCTCGGCGGGGTTCGCTGTCGCGGTGCAGATCAGCTTCACCTTGCCACTGTCTTCGGTCTGGGTGATGCCGCATTCCGGTTTGTCTGGAAGAAAACGGGAAATAATAAATTATTAAATTCGCATTGGAAATTTATTTATACTTATACTATATTTCCAGGTTGTTCGAAAGTTGAAACTCCAGCTTTGACTCTAGAACTTGCTAAGAATTTAAAATTTGTAAACCTTAAAACTGGAGGAATTTTCAGTTTTAGAGGACATAACGAACATAGTTTTTGATCTCAGTAAAGGTTAATGTATTATTATAGAGGTTTTCATCGTTTTTAGTGAACGAGATGACAACGTTTCGGGATCAGGAATCTGACCCCGTCATCAAGTGAAAAGTAACCCAAGAAACGTCGCATACTTCGTGTTTACTAAAGCACATTGGATCACGTCCATAATAATATTTTAACCCCGCAGTTGTCAAATAATGCTGTCATATACTTTTAAAATATTTTTCAACGAAGGTAAATCGATTTTATTTTGACTTCAGAGACCTCATTTTACGCTGTCACGACAAAATTATACTTTGTCATTTATCAACGAAAAGTGACATTTTTGCGTTGTTATAAATGAATCAACTTGTGGTTCACTTTATTTTTAAGTGCTTTGACAAACAAGCCTGAAGAAATAGGCAGCTTTTGTAAAAGAATTGCCAGCTATACAAATTATGCTCTTGCAAATATTTATAAATAAAGTTTTGGCTTTCTTTGTAACAGTGACAATCCATTACAACGATCTAAAGCTTGTAATCATATAGGTAACAAAAGCGCGTCCTATAAAATTCACGTTCTGTACAGTACAAAAATAAGTTGGTACTTATCTCTAAAATATTGTCAAACAACTCTAACTTATTTAAAGGCTGATGCAACACTCACACAACACGTTGAAGAAGGTGGTCTGCGTGTTGTATCCGTGTTTGTTGTACGCGGTACACACATAGTTGCCGCCCTTGTGACGCTGCATGGGGAAGTTCAGCTGGAGAGCAGGCCCGCGCACCACCTCGCTCTCTCCCTCCCTCGACCAGTTGAACGACGCCTCCGGGTAGGCCTTGGCGCTGCACAGCACACGGGGCGGGATGTTGTTCTCGGTCACGTTCACTATCTTGTTCGTCACCGTCACGTTCTCCGGCGGATCTGAAATGTAAAACATATAAAGTCGATTTTCACTCAGTGTCCCATGGCACAGGACATCTCAAATTTTGTTCTCGGCCACGTTCACCATCTTTTTCGTCACGGTCACGTTCTCCAGCGGATCTGACACGTTAAGTTGATCTTTACTCGATGTCCCTCTGGGGTACTGGATCTAAAACGTGAGGTTGATCTTTAGTCAAGTCCCATGATACAGCACAGCGCAAGTGTTGTTCCCCGTCACGTTCACGTGTTGTTGTCACGTTCACTATTTTGTTCGTCGCCGTCACGTTCTCTAGCCGATCTGAAAAGTTAAGTTGATCTTTACTCGATGTCCCTCTCTGGTAGATCTACAACGTCAGATTGATCTTTACTCAAGTCCCTTGGTCCAGCACAGCGCACCCGTCACGTTCACTATTTTGTTCGTCACGTTCTCCGGCGGATCTGAAACGTTAAGTTGATCTTTACTCAATGTCCCAGGGCACAGCACGGCGCAAATGTTGATCCCGTCACGTGCATGTGTTGCTGTCACGTTCTCGCAAGGATCTAACACGGGAACGTGCGTACAGCATTCTCAGGGCGTGCTTGTGTAATTAGCAGACGCGTGTTTGGAAATTTCGCACTGTTTATAATACACGATACACGAGGTGTTACAGATATGTTGAGTTGGAGCGATGAAACAATTTCGTTATAAATGTTAGTAAGTTAAACATTAATTATAGTTTTGAATCATTAGCTTTTATTTTAAACGGTTTCTTAATTGAAACGTTTGTCTAAAAAGAATAGCAAAGGAGAGGGTGCTCTACAACAATGATGGTAAAAAATTATTACTTAAAACTAACTTCCTTAAACAACGTGCATCAGAGTGTTCATCCAATCAATATAAATGAAATAAGATAAACTTGTTTTGTACTAAGGAAGTACGGTACGAGTATATCTGCTAAGCCAATGTTGTTGTAGGCCATTTCAAGTCTTTATGAAATTATAATGTCTTCTGATTTGGGTTTAATAAATATCTATGCAATTAAATATGCAGGGTCGTGAGGTTCTTTACCAAGTAGGCAAAACAATAACAAGCTGGTATTTGTACAAATGGTGTGTTTATTTCAAACAACTTAAACTTAACAATTTATGGTATTTAAACAAAATCAAACAACAGTTATGAACAATTATCAACTTAAAACATTTGTATTATTATAATAATTACAGTCTTATTTACTTTGTGTTCTATTTAGATATTTAGTGTTATTTCAAATATGTAGGTTAGTTTATTTTAAAAATAAAAGAAGTTTAACGCGGTATTAAGAGTTTAAATGGCTACGTGCTAACGAAAACTTGAATATTCTTATGCTTATCTTATAGGGAGTTCCGGTAAATACTGAACAAATCAGTGGCAAGAAGCTAGCTGACCTTTCAGTAGACAAAGGATGGCAAGTAGCTATTCCTTCGCCCCGGGGGAGAGTTTTCCAGATTGGCTAAGAAGCTAAACCCAGAAAACTGGCTCTTACTGTGGCCTTTTATGCCAGGTGTCCTAGTCTCGAACCCAAATTTTTAAGTAAAGTCTTGAACCCAAACTTTTTAAGTAAAATATGTTTGCAAGATGATTTAGCAAACAGCTGTGGAGCTGTCCGCTTCACTTATGACGTAAATGCAAAAATAATTTATCTAACAAGATGGCTGCCTTTTGTAAACAAACTGTTTAGGTTATGTTCGTTATGGGTCAAGTTAATGTTATGATTATTTAAATTTCAATATGTGTGTGTAAGTTGATAAGTATTTTATAATAGAAATCGTAATATATCAAAATAAACATAAATAAGAAAGTAAATAGCTAAGTCAGGTGTGATTACATTTAGGTTATGATAAACTAGGCAAAATTAGCCTATGTTGCGAATCGACAAATATTGTAACGTCACATCTTACATCTTGGACAACTTCCCCAAGGTACAACAGTTTATGAACTCTTTCAATTTTCCCGTATTTAGTGTTATATTAGTCAAGAATTCCGTTGTCTAGATGGGCTCATTCACAACTACAGTAGTTCAATTTTGTGTTTGTCTTTCATTAGTTAATTTATTGGAGATTGGCGAATGATAATTTCTCGTCCAAAAACCACTGTTTAAATTTTAAATGATGCTGAAATTCTCTCTTCTATATCCAAAAGTAAGTCTAAGATGTTTTCTATTTTTTTATTTCGGCTTAATCTAGCCGTAATCCACCATTTTGTAAATTTTGAAAAAAAAAATTCAAAACTCTGAGATATTTTTGTGTGAGACTTTGTATAAACCTTGACTTATTTTACCTTATAACGTGTACGTAAATATTGTTTATCTAACTTATCAAATTTCAAAATGGAGGCCATTTAAAAGTGGACAAGTCAAAAAAATTAGATCGGAATTTGACTTTGACAGTTTAAAATGGTCGCCATTTTGAAATGTTTTCATTAAGTAGGATCAAAAATCTTTTTGGAAAATGTTATTAGGAAAACAATTAGGGTTACTATCAAGTTTCTCAAACATTTCTCAAAGGGATTTTGACGTTATTAATTTTTTCGAAAATTTACAAATGGTGGATTACGGCTAAATTAAGCTGAAATCAAAAAGTGTTACTTTACACTTTCGACTTACTTTTGTTTGTAGAATCCGATTTCTGCAAAGTGCACTACACATTGTTTGACACCCTGTATAAAATAGTTATAAACTAGCGTTACTTACACTCAACGCCGAAGGTGGTGGTGCTGTTGACGCCGGTGCCGATGATGTTCCCGCTGCTGTGGCAAGAGTAGTTGGCGTTGTCGTTGAGTCTGTCCAACTGTTGGCCGGGCCAGGCCGCCATGTTCCATATCAACGTGGACCGGACGGACTCGAATATGTTGGCTGTCGGGTTGGCGCGCTCCACCACTTCTCTGATGTCGTACCGGTTGGTCAACGCCTGTTGGGAAACATATATTTTTAAACAAATATTCATTTTCACAGTATTTTTTAGTTTTTGGAATATTTAGAACAAAAGAAAATACGATAGAAAAAAAGCGTAATGCAAAAATTTATGTACATGTTATGCAATCGTTAACATGAGTTTTGACATCAAAGTCCCATTCAAACATACATGTTGTTGTCACGTGAGGTAAATTAAATAAGAAGTTCAGATGTAGTGTAGGACAACTAGCGCTACAAGTAGGAAACTCAGAGAACTAAAAGCCAAACATAGAGAACATTGTCTTCATTTAACATTCAATGTCGTTCTATATTATTGTCTAGAAGGTTATTTTCATTAAATATCAAATCACATGATGTGATTTCAACACCCCAGTTAGCAAGGTTCAGGTTTTTACTGTCGTTATATACAAGGTTATTCAAAAAGGATGTGCTACTTTCATTCTTTTGTAACTTTTATAGTACCGGTATACGAGCTTCACAAATAATTTACATACGATTGAAAAGAAGAATTTCCAAAGTTTCGTTTGCGTACATTGAGAAGACATTTCAGCATTTAATAGGCAATAAGAAGGCTGCCCTTCAACACAAGAAATGGTTCATTTTAGAATTTTCAAAAAGCCAGTCAGTTCAAGTCTACGAAAGTTTTCTCACAGAGACTTGATTTCGTCGTAAACTTTTCTTTTAGGGCTATGTTAAGGAGAAAGTTTACGTACCCTTTATGCAAAAGAATTCTAGGTGACCTGTGTAATCGTATCAGAGCTGCAGTCAATAACTCAAACCAATATTTGTTTCGTTATCTTTGGGACGAGTTTGATTATTGGCTAGATCTTTGTCGAGCAGTCAGAGGAGGCCATATTGAGCATTTTAAGAAGTCTACCAAGGGGGAAAAAATTTTAAACGTGCTCTTTAGATCGGTATTCAGTTTAAGTAAAAGAAAGTAATAATTACTAACGGAATAGAGTTTTTTGAAAGTAAGACATTATTTTGGAATAAACCTGTACATATATAGGATGGCCCATAAGTCAGTTGACAGGCATGCACTTCATTGAATGCATGTCGGTCAACTTACTTATTGGCCACCCTGTATATCGTTATATGTCTGAAACTTAAAATCTCGCACGTACTAAAGTACAATAAAACAGGACGAGTACCAGCTAACAGCTAATGAACGGTGAAAACTACAGTGGAAACTGCATATTTGCAATCACCAGCAATCTAGATGCAAGAGTTGCAATGAAGAGGTAAATCCCGTGCGTAACTGCGCTGAATAGACTGTTCAGCGTTCAGTATGCACACGTTATACTCGCTGAATACTAGAAAACAGATAATGACCACTCTGCGCTGTACAACAATAGGTTCTTTATCATCCACCACTCGACAGTCAATATTACACCGTTCAGTCGCCAACATTCCGCTTTAAAGTGGAGCGCAGTCGGATTAACACTGTATGTAAGTGTGCGTCCGGCATTAGTCTAGTGATTGAAATTCCTGTCGGCCAACTCATTTCAGGGGTTTTTTTGGATGAGGGATTGCTGTTTGACGGATAGGGCTTTGGCGAATTTCAACAGGAAATAGGGGTATTCATTTAGAGAAAAAAATTAAAATCAGTTTTAAGTTGTTTAACACATTTTGAATCAAATCAAATCCACCATCTTCGGTCTGACTGAACGGAATTTGTTGATATTCATGATCAGCTTATAAATATAATTTGTATATCATCAACCATCCCCCCCCAACCCACTAAAAGGGAACTTTCGGTAGTAAGATTTTTCTGGTTAGCAATCTTAATCAAGGTACTTAGGCAAGTAACGAAGCATTTGTACTACGTTTTCTGAAAATCCATCAAAATGCGACTTTAATTTGGTCACAAGAATCCAAAAAGGGGTCAAATAAGGAATTTCACAGTCCGATAGGATTAATGGTATCGTATGTGACTACGGGTTTCACATTATTACCCGAGAGTCATCTGAGAAACCATTGAAATAATTAAAAGTTATAATAAAACACTTCAACAAAGAAGACATCATTGAACTTTCAAGAAGCTGGCAGCCAGTCCTGAAAAGTCTTTTCGATAGTGCCACAGCCGACGAGAACATTGTCATTTGGCAGCCCTGTGACCAATAGGATAGCAGACAGCAAGTATCTCAGTTTAAGCCAATCAGTGACTGAAGATGGTACTCCACAGCAAGATCAAAATATTTCAAGCTAAATATAATGACGTTTTGACGCGGTGTGAACCGAAAGAACTAGATTATAGTTATAAGTAAAATGTTTCAAAACATTTTATTGACTAGCAAAACAAAATCTACTCACTCTATCGATCGGTCTGCCGTTCTTTGTCCAGCTGATGGTGCATAGGGGACTGCATTCAACACGACAGGTCAAGTTGATGAACTGGTCGTTCCAACGAGCGCCGAAGTAGGGAGGCGGTCTGTCTATGAAGTTTGGAGGAGCTGAAAGGATAATCAAATTTGTAAATTAGCAAAATACAGCCGTAAAGTAAGAAAATCATGTAACTGTCATTTGAGTCAAAAGTATAGATACGCCCTGTTAAATTTTAAATAGACAAAGATAAAAAATTGAAACTCAAAACACTTTTATAGGAAATACATTGCACTACCGTTATAACGTTACCTATTCGCCAAAATGGTATAAAGGGGGGAGGCTCGAAATCTAAAAATTTTAATAGGCCTACCCATTAAGTGACACTTCACCTTGAAGGTCTTGGTCTAAAAATTAGAGTAAAGGAAACTTGCACTTTCCTTCTCAACTTAGTACAAAATGGCAGCTCATTAAAATAATTAAAAGCAGTTATCGAAGCACAACGTCCACATTCAAGTGGTAAACAGCTCCAATAAACCACCACTTTACTATAAACCTCTGAAGATTTCAATGCGCTGCCATTTAGTACTCCTTGGTTGAATCTATACAGCTTTAGTTTTCAATGTTCTTCTTATGTAATCAAGACCACCTTATCTAATGAGGTGCCACGTAGTGGGTTATTTACAATTATAATTTTAGCTATTCTTCATTTTAGTGAAAATGGCCAAAACTGCAATAGTAACTAAACACTTAACCTAGGCTTAGGTTCACATTGCATCAAATTATCATTACGATCAACTTGAAATATTTCGGTCTCGCTGTGGAATCGCTGTGAACCGGAAGAACTAGATTATAGCAACAAAAAAGTTCACTTTCATTGCCTATAAATGTCCTGAGTTCTGTTCTGTCTTTAGCATTTAACATTTGACTCACACTGTATAGTTATGAAAATTAATCACTTGATCATTTCATACTTACCAAGTACTTTGAAAGCGACGGTCGCCGGCTCGCTGCGGCCACCTGCGTTCTCAGCATAGCAAGTGTAGCTGGACTCGTGCATCAGTTGTACTTGCTCTATGGGCAGGATGGACTTGTTGTGCTCCGGCAGATCGTGGCCTCCTCGCTCCCAGTGGAACGTAGGTCCTGGGGGACGTCCTTCGTCCTTCACACTGCACGTCAGGTTCACAGAGCCCTTCTTACGCACCTGGGTCGGCGAGTACACCAGGGTCGCTTCACCCGGGGGGTCTGCAAACGTACAAGTCATCTTAGACAAGTGATCAAATTACACTCGTTGGGTCAGTTCAAAATGAAAATATCTAATAGGTTAGGTGACTAATAGGTTTTACTGATGATTTTGGCAAATGCTTCAGCAATGTTTGTTTTACATGTTCCTGCAAATTTAAATGGTTTTTAGCTGGTCACAGTGTGATACACTTGCATCACCCTCCACGTCCCTTGGATTCAAAACTGACAGAAGTGTTTCTTTTTCTACTGCCTCAACACAAACTCGCCGAAACATAACTAATTTCTAAGCATTGCCGACATGAAAGAAAGTGCGACGAAACAACCAAAGGTTTTCTTAAAATATAGCTCTCATCATTGCGTTTAACAATTACAGAAAAAGTGAACTGCTGGGAAAATACCTGTTTTGAAGGGAAAAGGTTCACAGACGTGCATACTTAAACATCAAGTAAGTCCTGATGCTTTTTAATTACTTTTTCTCGTATAAATGTTTCAATGCACTTACAGTAGACGATGACCGGCGTGGGCGGCGAGATGGGACCCCAGCCGGCCTCGTTCATGCCGGCGCACGAGTAGTTCCCGTGGAACCTCCTCTCCACGTCCTCCAGAAGCAGTTTACTGGGGTCGATGTCGCAGAGAGTCGTGTTGGAGGCTCCACACTCCGGCAGCTCCTTGAGTATGTCTCCGTCCAGGTACCATCTGACCGCCAGCAAGGTGTCTGGGTATCCGGTCACCACCTGGGACAAAGAGGCAAAAGTAAAAAGATGAAACGGTAAAAGCCAAGACTCTATAATTTTAACTCTTAAGCTTTCGCGGCTGGTCATCACTAAATTATGAGTTTCAGCCAGTCAACCAGCTACTGAGGATGACTTTCCACAGCGATGTCAAAACGTTTAGCAGTATTTATATTTCAACTGTGATGCATTGCAAACCGGGAAGACATAGATCTGAGTGAAGACTCTATAAGTTAGAACTATTTAGTTCTTTCTAGGAGTCAAATCCAACCCTTATGCCAAATCTTAAAGGATGTCTCAATGCAAAGTCAGACATGATTGTGTACTTTGCTAGGTTATATAAGTTAATCAGGTTGGTTTAATAGTTACAAGTTTTTGGAGAATATTCCTTCGCAATAAACAAAAGGAAATGGTGTAGTTTTCCCGAATTTCCATACGAAACAGAGTTATTTATTTATATTGCCAGAGAGAACCAAACGACGAGGAACAAAACGACGTGGAACAAAATGGTTCCATTTATGATCTGATTTTGATTAAACTTGGTATACAAAATTATGATACTATACGTATCAAGTGTACTAAAACTCAGCGAAATCCGTCCACCCAAGCCAAGATGGCGGCGAAAAATATGTTCGTCTTGGTCTCACTACGGATGAACTTTGCAAATTCTTCTAGTGTAAGTTTTACCCCGCGACAAAAGAATTCACCAAGACTCACGTTAGCGCTTGTTGCCCCACGTCTCTCGTAGTAACAAATAGATACCGTACAACTTAACTAGCTGAATGGAGGTACACGTAAAGCACAAGTAACAGTAACAAGAAGGTCTGGTCGAGACGAAGCAGATGAATACAGCTCCAGCAGCCAGTACGTTAATGAGCAAGACTCAACTGAACAAAACTCGTGTTTCTCTGCGGTTACTGTTTGACTAACTCACTCAGTGCTGTAACGACTGTCTCTCTTTTCAACAGAGACTTTGGAAATTTCATTCAATTACTTTAAGATAAAAACTGAGGTAAACTTTTAACAGTTGAATGTCATCTAGCAATTATTATTTAGTGGAGCCGTGGTAGGTTGAACTTAGCTCTTATGGCTTTCGCGGCCGGTGTCATAACTATAATCTAGTTCTTCCGGTTTACACCGCGGCAAAACTGCATCAAAGTTAGGTCGAGATATTTCGACCTTGCTGTGGAGTACCATCTTCAATCACTGATTAGCTGTAAACGGGGACTCGTTTCACATATGGTACTCCACAATGAGGACGAAATATCTCAACTTAATTATGAAGATTGGACGTGGTGTGAACCGGAAGAACTAAATTATAGTCGTGGTAGGTTGGTATCGCGCACGACTACGGAGCTCATCACTCCAGTGGCACGGGTTCGATCCCCGCAACCATCACTTGGTAATGTTCGATTTTTAAGTGGTAGAGAAAGCTTAGTCCTAATTTTGCAAACAAGACAAGTTTCTTTTTACAAAACTTAATGTAAAATTATTTCTGCGAACAAACTAATTACATTTAAGTGACAAGTGGTGACTAATTAAGAACAAATATTTATGGTGGCATCAGCTTTGGGTAACATTGAACCGCGCTAATGAGGATGTAAATAGAGTTGGTGTTTGGTGTCAGATAAAAATGTTGTTTCGGTGTATCAGCTTCAAGTCCTGGCTGATATTTTAGCGTATTATAAACACGACATTTCAACCCGCACAGTAAAATAAATTTCAAAGCACCTTGGTAGTAATAAAACCGTTCAATCGCCAAACAGTTCTTTTAGTTCTATACAAATACGTTACATCCTCCCAAAACTTCAATCAACACGCATCAAAACCGAATG
Source organism: Matsumurasca onukii (assembly GCA_018831715.1). Classification (NCBI taxonomy): domain Eukaryota; kingdom Metazoa; phylum Arthropoda; class Insecta; order Hemiptera; family Cicadellidae; genus Matsumurasca; species Matsumurasca onukii. The sequence goes on from CM032065.1 coordinate 4,670,404, forward strand.
AATTATTTTCAAATAACGTTGTTTGGAAACAGCAACAAATTCAAACACAATTTGAAATTCCCATTTGCGTACATAAAAAACAATGCTTCTATCAAGTTCCAAACAAACCGAGCGATTTTCCCAGAAACGATTCAATAACAAACTGATAAACTCACTTGGCAGAGCAGCGTAATGTTTTCATGTGCCAATTCACTGACTGGCGTGAGTGGGCTCGTCGTCAGGTTCACAATGGGTTTATCTGAAAACAATAAACACCAAGTTTACGCCACAATATTCCTGGTAGATTATTCATACAACTGTTAATAACACTACTCCACTTCCACTTATAACACTACTCGATGTATCACTATGATGTATGTATTGGTCGTTTGACCGTTGGAAGAATAAAATAAAATAATCTTGATAGTGATGCTTGTCGGAGTTTTAAGTGAACGAGCTATAAAAACATAATTTCAAACCCATCCACTAGATAAAATATGGCATCACTATGTTTAAATCACTATTTGAGATGCCGACCACTCTCATGAGGGTATTTTAAGGCAAAATATATGTGGTGAAGGATGAGTGTGATGAGTGTCGTAATGAATTATGAGGTGTAGTCTTGTTACAAACTAAGGCTGACTCTTCCTTAGAATGGGTCATTAATTATACGCACCAATAACCATTGGAAATACAAGGACCAACGGCTTAACGTGACCTTCCGAACCAAAAGGTAAAATATGGCATCGAACAACGACAACGAAAATACGGACTTTGTGTGTTTAGTTGAAAACCCAGTAATTTCTAAAAGTAACCATAAAACTGTTCAGTTTGGACTTCCATTAGAGCGTAAGATTAACTTAGTGCCACATATATCAAAATCCGTAAAAGATAGAGTCAAAACTTTTTTTTTTATTTTAAGGACAGTTTTGACAGTTTATGTTCTATACCTTAAAAGTAAGGGTTTTGAACGAAAATAAATAAATAAACACCTAGTTCCTATCAGGAGATCGTTTCGACCCTTCTTCATGCACATATAATAAAATATGAATAATAAAATATTCATGATCATACCAGTAGGTTTTGATAAATATGTCCTCAAAGTTTTCAACGTAAAACTTTCCGGACATACTTTATAAAGTAGTCCTATAAGAAGACCGTGCTTGTGAGAAAAAAAGATAACACGAAAGTGCAGATGTTTTTATATTCTTTTTGACTACCTTCTGCCAAGATAATAATTTGGTGTTTGATACAATAAAATAAAATTTGCAAAACAAGTAATAATTTGTTTGTTTATTTAAATTTTTCCCGAGGCTCTTGTGTGAAATCCTTTACTAAATGACGGTGTACGTTAATTTTTCAACGTCAAACCCCCTTAAAGTTATGAATTTCAATTCAACAATACTTACAAAAACAGAAACGTTGGCCTCATTACTGGACAAAGACGTGCCAACTTCGTTTTCCAACATACAGGCGTAGATGCCGTGGTGGTGTCTTGTAGCGTTCTTGACCGTGTACACTGTACCGTCCAGACCGTCTACAGAGTCATCATCCCCCGTGGACGTGGACTCCGCCCCCGTGGCTGTCTTCACTGGCACACCGTTCCTCAACCTGCAAAACAATTACAGTAGTTAGCCATTGTTAACTGAAATCATACATCCAAGGACATAAAACAGAGTTTTGAGTTCGAGGATTTTTGTACTGACATGGACGTGGCAGCGGATGAACTTTGATCGAGGAGTTAGGTCTGTAATAATCTCAAAGTAACCTTAAAAATTAAAATCACGTTCAAAAATTAATAGATGCTGTAGAAAAATCTCGTGTTGATTGAAAATCCCAAACATAAGAAGCCAAGTCAGTTTCCCTATTTCTTTGGTGAACTTACATCGTGTAGAACATTGATATTGTAGGGGCTCTTCAATATTTGCGTACGTTTCAACAGAAGACTGGTAAATAAAGAACAAAAATAACATTTTGCCGTTGGAAGAAGTAACAAAATAAATAACGGCTCACTTATCAATAAATAACGACCGGCAAAAAGCAATTCCAATTTTAGTTACACATTGAAGAACTAAATATATGTTCAACAATTATCGACGATTGCGTTTCGCCAGTCAAATTGAAGACAATAGCAACGTGAAGTAGAAGACGTTTAGAAGATCAAGATAATTTTGCCAACCATTCATTAACCGTAAGTGTGTACGTGTATCTCTGATTATGAGGAACCTTCTAAACTGATTGTAAACGAAGAAACCATGAAAAATTAATATTTAAAATTTTCAAATCAATGAACACATTTATTGTGATTAACAAATCAAACTGTTAACGAAAATCTGTATAAATAAATAAAAGTGCGTAGATCGCGTTTAGCCGGCTGAAACGGGCGATCAGAGAGGGCTGCAGAAAGGTTGTTTGTCGACAGGAGAACCCTTTGTAGCGCGTGTGAGGAAAAATCCAATTTGGTTTGACAATGCGGGGCGCGGAGTTGTGTCGCAGAACTCTGCATAATCAATGCGGTGAGACCGGGGACTCGGGTGTAACCTGTGAGTCGCATCTGCGGCACGAACAGAGAACTTGGGTGTAATCTGTGAGTCGCATCTGCGGCACGAACAGAGAACTTGGGTGTAATCTGTGAGTCGCATCTGCGGCACGAGCAGAGAACTTGGGTGTAATCTGTGAGTCGCATCTGCGGCACGAACAGCGAACTTGTCCTTGGCGATAAGTCCTCAGCAGCTCGGGAGAGCGTCGTTGCAGAGGTTTGCGGGAAATAAAATGGAGACTTAATTATTAATGCTATTTGACGAAAACTAATTTAAAAAATCGGTTTTCGAACACTTTTTTGCATTTTCCTATCGTTCAAAAGTTTTAAGCTTAAAATCAATCGACCCGCAAAGTTTTTGCAACACCACTTTTTTGTCATTACTGAAAAACTCCTTAGAAGAAACAAAACTATAAATTATTGTCTGTTGTCTTAAACTCCCATGCAAATTTTCTTTGCTGAAACCTTCGCTTGAAAAAAAATTTTAAGAGACTTAACTGAAAGCGATCTATCTAGACCTTTATATTCTCATTGAAACCACGTAACTACAAGAGTATTTCAGTGTGTATTAATTTATAATTTGATCAAGCTGTAGTTTAACAATCACTCAAGTTGCGCCAACCTATTTAATTAGTACAGCTGCTTGTGCTCTAACCACAAGACCCCTTCCACATACGTCAACGACGCGGCCCACTCACCGGAACATTGCAGTGACGTTTCGTACATGCGGCGAGCAAAATCTAGTCGTGGCGCCGTCGTAGGCAAACCTTAGAAATTGATTGAGTAAGCCTGAATATCATTGAGAAATGTTCTTTAGGTGTGAAAATAGTTTCAGATGTCAAAAAAAGTTCAAGTAATAGTTTCTCCTCTAAGCGCAAAAAGCGCAACTCACGTAATGCCCATACACCTGTGAAGCAAAAAGGGGTAAGAGTGGAAATCTCCTTCTCTTTCCCCCCATTTCTCCCCTTCCCCCTATTGGTCATTAGCAGTTGAGTGTTGGCGTCCATTACACCTCATTGACAGTGCCAATTGATAAGAGGTGATAAAGGCCCTCCACCCCCCACCTAGCCCCGGCTGCCGAATCACCCCTAGGTGAATTTATAAGCTCGCTCGGAGCTTTCTACCGGCGGAGTTTCACCTGAAAATACGACTTCAATCTCGCTCTAGTGCCACTGGAATCCCTTTCCTTTGTAATTTACTTGCACCGGAAACGAATCCAGGTGTTACGTGTAAAAGATGGGCTGAATTATTTCCGTTAAATCCGTTAGCTTTGGTTTCGCCCTGGGCTCGTACGTTATCGTGTTTTAATACGGATTAGATGTCAGGTGTGGAATATCAACTGTCGATATTTCCTCGGTATAACCACTCACATCACATGTATAAATCATTATATTTTGCTGTATGAACAATTGACTACAGATAAACCCTTTCGATGTTTAATGAAGTAAGATCAAAGATTACGTTATGGTAAGTAAATTGCGCACAGTTGCTACTTAGTTGAGGCAGGAAAATCATTATAGTTCGGCAGCTCAAGGACAGATAGCGCTGCCGTCTCTCGCCGTCTTCCCCCTTCCCCACGGCTCCACATGCTCGAGTCTGTCCAATGTCAACTACTTGAATGTAACCAGATCGTGCAATCTTCGAGAACGAACAAACTTGGCTCTACTTTAGAATCGTAAAAGAAGTCCCTCTCAGCGCTATCTGTGGTTGGGCTTCCACAGATATGTTGATTTTCCTGCCCCAGCCATCTATGCACAATCTACTTACCATAACATTATCCTTGGTGTAACTCTTCCCAACTACAAAATAATTTTAGCTAAAACGATAACACACAGTATTAACATAATACACAAAACACCTTCAAACTCAAAGGTCAAAGTTTCAACTGACAAAATTCAATCAAAAAATCCCGTAACCGAAATTATTCACTCCGAGTTGTTTTCCGGCGAAAACTTGGTCTCGTTTTAATATTTAAATGAGTTATTTAAGGAAAAACGTCGGTCGGAAACAATCACGTCACGCGGTGTTTACTCCTTCATTGACTATTCATTGGAAAAACAATTGTAGAACCGCGACCGAGCGGTGCGGTGTGAGACACTTGGCTAATACAATCCCTTAGCTTTACTGCTATGAGTTAAGTTACGACCCACCCTCTTTATACGGACCACATACCGCTTTCATACGCGGTCCCTCTTACTTTGTCTGGATTCGTTTACGCTGTCCATTTTTACAGCTGTAATTTTTACAACTATAATCTAGTTCTTCGAGTTCACACTGCGTCCAAACTTCATAATTAGGTTGAGATATTTTAGTCTCGCTGTGGAGTACCTTCTTCAGTCACTGATTGGCTGGAAACTCTGCTACCTGTTGTCTGCTGTCCTAGTGGTGGTATTAGGCTGCCAACCGTCTAATGGAGCAGCCACCCTACCACTAAGCAAGTAGCTTTTTGCCAATCAGTGACTGAAGATGTTACTCCACAGCAAGGCCGAAGCATCTCAACCTAGTTATGAAGCTAGGACGCGGTGTGAGCCGGAAGAACTTTATCATAGTTGTGCCACCGGTCGCGAAAGCCTAACAGTTATTTTTACAAGTTGTTTTAGGTAGGAAATAGGACAATTATTGATCTGTCAGCAGACGTGTTCTTTTCTAAAAATAAGATTGGCAACCATCAAATTAATTCGTTTATACTTATGTTTATTACACCAGTAGAACAAGGGGCACTGTTCGTTTAGGGTTGTACACACTTTTTCTATCGTCATGTCGTTCCAATATAACATTGTTTTAGACAAATAAAAATTAAAACAAAATAACAAAGACAAAACATTAAAAAAACCTACGGCCACTAGTAAGACTTCAAAAAGGAAGTGTAGTTTTATTCATTTTAAATTATAGTTATACGAAAAATTGTGTTGAATTAAGTACGTTTTAAGGTTGTTTTTAAATGTGCCAACACCACAGTTCTTTATTTTTTCAGGTTGTTTATTGTATAGTTTTCCTGTTTAAAACTAAACTATTTGGAAAACAAATTTATCAACTTTATAATATAAAACAGATCGCTGTCCCAAAGGGTCTTAATTGTAAGGCTTCTAAAATTTAAAGTTACGCTGAGAACAAACGTTTCAACATATTTTGCATGAAAAAAGGTATTGTGCTGAAAATAGTTTCAGAATTTTAACAACATCTATTATAATACAACATGCTCTAAGTGGTAACCTATTTCTTCGAAGAAAACAACATAAAATCTAATAAACTAGCGGGAAAACATCAAGAAGAAGAACAACATATTTACAATATTGTCACTCAAACTTAATATTCCTTTCGCACTACTCATAGACAAGTAATTGTATTTCTTTGCTTGTCTCTTTCTTTATTAAACCTTATAAGTTAGCATCATTTATCTTTATTCCAGTCTAAACTGTTTTTGAATGTTCGTAAGCTATTGCTTTCTTTAATTTCGTTTGGTAATTTATTTAATATTTTAAATCCATTTCAGTAGGTAGTTTTTCTTAATTTTTTAGATTATGTTGAATGCTTCGAAAGTTGCTTTTAAATATAGTGTTGTGTTCATTATAGTACAATCCGTTACTTAATTCAAATTTGAATTTAGCAAATGCGCAAGTTTCTAAAATGTATGTACTAAATGTATTTTTCTAAATAAAACAACCTTTGCATGATTGTTTGGATATGCAGTTTGCAAATAACACGTAGTCCTCTATTTTGTGATAAAAGAAATCTTTGAACATATTTTCTAGAACACCCCCCAAATTACAATTCTATAAGAAAGTAAGGAAAAGATAAGTCCATAGAAACCTGCCAACAAAATGTTTAAATTACAGTTAAGAGTCAAATATCAAAGTAGGTATAGTTTAGAAGAAGTTTTTGAAAATAAGTAATTTATATGAGATTTCCATGTCAATCAATTGTAAATATACAGAGTATCGCAAAAATGTGTAGCGCGCTATGCAGAAGCTGACTTTAAATACAAAAGTAAGTCGAAAATGTCTTCTAACATTTTTTTTTTATTTCGGCTTAGTTTAGTAGTAATCCATCATTTTGTAGTTGTTTGAAAATTAATTAATAATTTAAAACCAATTGAGATATTTTTGTGAAACTTGGTACAACTCTAACCGTGTTTCTAATAACATTTTCCAAAAATATTTTTTATCTAACTTATCAAACTTCAAAATGGCGGTCATATAAAATTTTAAAAGTCAAATTCCTATTTGATTCCATTTGACTTTGAAATTTTCCAGTGGCTTCCATTTTAAAATTTGAAAAATTAGATAAACATATTTTAGAAAATGTTATTGGGTAAACGATTAAGGTTCATACCAAGTTTCACAAAATATCTCAAAATTTTTAATAATTAGTTTTTATCAAAATATACAAAATGGCGAATTACGGCTAAACTAAGCCGAAATCAATAAGATGTGACTGGACCATTTCGACTCACCTTGTATGTAAAATCCGGTTCTGCCTGGCACGCTTCACATTTTGATACCCTGTATAATCCAAGACATTTCGCAAAATCTAATAATAAAGGAATAAAATTAGACGGAAGAATTTCAAGAAAGTCTAAAGCCGGCGCTTCCCCTCCCAGTTTGTTAAGGGGGCGATGTTCCGTGTCCTCTTAATTTAAAGTCTAAGTGTTGTCCGCTGTCCCGGCAGCAAAACATTAATTCCGTTTCCTCTCTCAAACTCGTCTCAGCGTATTCGACCCGAGTAAATGTTAAATAATGTGCTTTAGGTGATATAGTTCTGCGTAATAATGATGTACATGTTCATTAATGAAATCGTTGGTACAATAGAGCAGCGTTGGTTTGGAGTGAAGATATGGAAAGCTTATTGAAGCACGAGTTAAACATTTTGTAATTCAATTTTTGGAGCTGTGAAGTTATTTGGAATGTAATCTAGTTCTTCCGGTTCACATCGCGTCCAAACTTCATAATTATTAGGTTGAAATAGTTCGGCCTTGCTGTGAGTAACATCTTCAGTTACTGATTGGCTGAAACTGAGCTACTTGCTGTCTGCTGTCCTATTGGTGGTTTGGGCTGCCCACCGTCCAATGGAACAGGGATGCCAACTGTCGAAATATCTCAACCTAATTATAAAGTTTGGACGCAGTGTGAACCGGAAGAACTAGTTATAGTTGTGACGCCGGCCGTGAGAGCCTAAGAGTTATTTGAAATGTTTTCATGTTTAGTTTTATACGTATAGTATAGAGTAAACACACTTTTGTTGTAACAATAAATGAACCATGATACATATATCAATGATCCAAGATAGTTTTAAGATTGCTTTGATTGCTAGGCTGTTACAAAAACTAACCCAAATATGATCAATAATTCCAGTTAATTTTTTAATCACGCAAGACACAGCAACCCATAACTAAGCGCTAGCGTGAGTAGAACGCTTTTCCGTTGCAAATTTTTACTCAAATTTCCTAATTTGAAATCTAATTCACTATCTCACGGCCTCACTTCGGCCTTCTGCTTCAGATTTAATATGTGTAAATACTGTTTTGAAAGACTGCTCAAGTCATGTTCTGGGGTCAGGACCGCTTATTTCACGTTTCCAGGCCTGGGTAAAAAGCTTAACGTTAACGAGGCAAAGTTAAGACTCTCTACCAATCAACCTCGACCATTACCTAGCGTTTCCACATGGGCACCTTACCAACGAAAGTGGGGATTAAACCCGTGCCAGCGGAATGATGAGCTCAGCGTCGACACGATTTCAACCCGTCTAGAACCGCCCTGGGTCTAAACATGCTGATGGCCCAAAATCTATTATTTTCAAACGACACTCTTAAATAAAATGTCAATTAATCATTACCACTATCCCCTAAATTCCACTCAAAATTAAAAACCAAACACTTTAAAGTTCAAACACCGATTTCACAATGAATTTTTCAACGTAAATTACACTTGTTGAGCAGGCCGCAGACAAGCCGCAAACGGTCGGTCAGAAATGATAATAGGAAAACTTCCAGGAGGGACGGTAAATGCAAGAATCCAATTTCGTCTGCACGACGCTGTCGCTAGCTTTCGTTGAATAGTCAATGTTTGCCTTCCAAAGCTAAACAACTTCATCTGCTTATTGAGCTAGTTTCCACGTTCAAGACAACAAGAACAGCTCTCTCAACTACGTTTCTGCTTTCCTTCTGTCTGGATCGGGTTTCTATACTTTAGCGTTGATTTTGACATTGTTATAGTATTAAATATCGTGATAATTTTACCAACATCATGCTAAAGGTGAACGTTTCTAACCAACGGCTAACTTTTACCCAATTCTGGTTTTTAATTTTAGAGGTTGTATAATTAAGTTATATAAGTTGTATAATTTATAAATAAAAGTGATTGATAAAAGTTTTAAGTACTGTCTTTTCGGCTTGAAATACACATGTAGCATACACATTATATTTTGTTTAGTAGTAACTAATTATTTAATTAGTATTATTACATTTTTTATAGGTGTTTTTGTCCTAGTATAATACGTGAAAAGTCTTCACATTAGACAGTTTCTTTTTAGCTAAATGAGGTTATAATTGATAAACTTAATGTTAATTGACTTGAAATTGTATTTTAGGCCTTTAGAGACACCAGATTTCCATTTACTTACCGAAATACAATTGATACATACTTCCATGCCCTTAGAAAGTAAACAATTTGTTTTATATTCAATGGGCCAAAAAACAAAAGGGTTTTAGTTCTCTTGTAATTATCTCCAACTATTGCTAAGTCCTTTCGTTGGTTAAGTAAATTGAACACATATACAAAATTACACGTAGGTAAAGTAAAGGCGGGTGTATTTTAAATTCACATATATACCAATGAACGAGGATATAAGCCTATTAAGAATAATCGTATACCAAAGGAACCTTGCAGGGACGTAAACAAGATTCTTTCGAAAGTCATTAAAAACACTATACAATTAGCTATACTAATTAATTACTTACAAGTCGGACCCAAACTACAATAAATCTATTTATCTCAAAAAATATCAAGCGAGTTTCTCCCAAATATATTTTGGACGAAAGATAATTTTAAAACGCGCTAATCCATCTGCACGCCAGTTAAGACCCGCTCTGTAACACTCGCTATAATTTATAGGCTAAGTGTCATCCCCTCTCCATGACAGAGGACACATAAATCCCCACGCCAGCAAAACAACCCCTTGACACCCTCTTGTGTCTTGTGTCTTGTCTTCAAGTTTTTGCCCCTTAGAATAATTAAAATAAGAGGGACCATGTAATATACTCAAGTGCACTATATCTCTGTGGTAGATTTCGAAAGGTGTGGTGTGAAATTTGTGATCACGTTATCAATGTTTGTTCTTAACAATATTCAAATTAGGTTTCTCTTGATAAACCTTTTGATAGCAAATTATTTCATTACATTTTTCTGACTATTGGGTCGTTTATTTTTTTACTGTATAACGAACGTTCTTAAATAAAAACCAATAATTTGGAAATTTATTAACGAAGTGATTGACGTGTAAATTTGGTAGTTATTTGGTAAATAAAGCATATAATGCAAAGATCTAAGGCTTCCAGTTTACACTGCGTCACAGTTGAAACAGAAGTACTGCTAAACGTTTCGACCTCGCTGTGAAGAGCCATCCTCAGTAGCTGGTTGACTAGCTGATAGTGTCAGTCAACCAGCTACTGAGGATGACTCTCCCCAGCGAGGTCGAACCGTTTAGCAGTACTTTTCAACTGTGACGCGGTGTAAACCGGAAGCCTTAGATTTCAGTATTGACACGAAGCCGCGAAAGCTTAAGAGTTAAGATATTGCAAAGGCCTAGTACACTTTGAACACTTTTCAAAAACAACTACAGCAGATTTACCGTACTTGATTATCACGAGATGGCAGACAAGTTGAAAGTAAAGTTTGCTTTTATTACTTTAATCGGATTGCATTATATCTCATTAGTCAGTTTTGTATTTAAAACTTGGGCGAAGGAACAGGTGTTTATTAAAAAGGTAGAACATTGTATTTTATTTGAATTAAAATTAACTCAAAGTAACAGCTTTTATTATTGCAATATAAGCACTAGATCAACAACGAGTTTGATTTAGCTCAAATTCAGTTCAGTGTATCACGTAGAATTCAGTATTTAATATTTAAGAATGAGAAGACAATTTATCACCAAATTATCTACCGTTCTTCAAACAGCAAAGTCCCGGCTAGTTCCGAACATTTCCGAGGGAAAGCGCTGACAGCTCAATTCCGCTTCTAGCCCGGAGATCTATAATGTTCAACTCAACTCTTGTTACTTGTTCCGTTCCTAAAAACTGGAATAAATGTTCCTGTTTGTCGGACAACTTTCGTATTCCTCTCAGGGCACACGTAATGTTTCCTTTTGTTGTTGCGTTTAACCTTAACTTTGGCCTGAATAACACTCAATTCGGTATTGTTGTCAGTTAAACAGTTCTTTGAGGAAGCAATTTGTGTGTAAGGCCGTCTGCACACGGAGCTACTGAAAAGGAACTGATTAGTGACTCAAATCACTAACTAGTTTATTTTGAGTAACCTCCAATGTAATGCAATGAGACTCCGCACACGGCGCTACTGGTTACGGACGCGACAGAAATCGGTTAGTAACCAGTCTCCTAGTGACTGACATGTCGAGTCACTCGGTGATTTCAGTTTCCAGTCTCCTGGATAAAAGAGCAACAATTCGATCATTTGCTTATGGGTGAACGTTAAAAACGTCCGGTTTTGTATAATTTAAAACTTCCTGGCTATTCCAAGAAGCACAAAACCGAGAAGGCATGGGTCGAAATCGGCGAAGTGGTAAAATTGTCGTATGTGTAATGTTGAAAATTCCTTTATACAGGGTGTCCGATAAGTAAAGTGCCAGACTCTGGGAATAGGTTAAATGGATCAAAATAAAGAGAAAATAAAGAATACAATCTTTTCCAAAAACGCTTAGTTAACCAGATATTTGCCGTTTTATATTTTTCACTAATTATTTATTATCTCCCACACTATTTGTCGGATTTGACTCAAACTTAACATACATTTGTATCTAAGTACGACAATTTATGGAAAAAATTACCAGCATGATTTAACTTATCATTTTAAAACGGTGGCTATTTTATGGTAATTTTAGGGCATTTTTGGTGTTACACCTTATGTAGCTAATAAACGGTGAGTTTAACGATAAAATGTAAAGAATAACGTTTTGTAGTAAATTTTATAACCTATCTATTGACACCAAAGTCATAACAATCTATTGGGAAATGACAAAGCTTTGATGGAAACTCTGGCTGAAAACAGACAACTTTCCACCTTATTATCTAGAGGTTTGCCACGGTTTCAACTGTAACTTTGTTGATTCTTAACTGATGTTTTTGATCTTGGTGTCAATAGATAGGTAACAAAATTTACTACAAAACAGTAATTTTACACTTTATCGTAAAACTCACCGTTTATTCGCTATTTAAGGAGGTAACGCCAAAATTCCCTTAAAATACCATAAAATAGCCACTGTTTTAAAATGATAAGTTAAATCATGCTGGTAATTTTTTCCATAAATTGTCTTATTTAGATACAAATTTATGCTAAGTTTGAGTCAAATTCGATAAGGGGTGTGGCAGATAATAAATAATTAGCGACAAATACAAAATGGCAAATATCTGGTTAACTAAGCGTTTTTGGAAAATTTTTGTTCTTAATTTACCCTTTATTTTGACCCATATAACCTTTTTCTAGAGTCTGGCATTTTACTTATGGGACACCCTGTATGTACAGGGTGTATGGTAATCAGTGTTTCAAAACGTTTTGGGCAAAAGTATAGTGCCCAATAGTTAAATATTCTTTTCATGTTATCCAATATCCTCAAAAGGTAGAGTCTCATCATATAATGGTGACAACGGAAATCCTACATCAACAAAAAACAAAACACATGTTGACTGTTCTGTATCCATGATGCCACTGAGCAGACTAGGGATTTAGATCACTGATCGGTTGCCTCGTGTACGGAGTCAGGTCAATAATGAGTCAGTAATCGGTTAGTAACTCAAGTTATAAACTAGTTTAGTTGATTTTCAGTAGCTCCGTGTGCAGACGGCCTAAGTGTTAACAAATTACGTTCGTTATAACCTCCTGTACCATCCTGTTGATCTTCGCGTATTTAAGTACTAAAAATATACATTTGATTCGTAACACTATAGTGTAACTAAAATCTAGTTATGACGGATCACTCCCCGTCAAAACATCATATTAGTTAGCTTGAGATATTTCGGTCTTCGTGTGGTGTACCGTCTTCAATCAGTGATAGGCTGGATCTGAGCTACTGGCTAACCCATCGGTCATAAAGCTGCCAATCGTCCAACGGAGCAGGGATGCCAAATGTAGATGTTCTCATTGGCTGTGACGCTATCGAAAATTCTTCTTCAGGACTGGTTACCAGCTTCTTGAAAAGGTAATGGTGTCTTCTTTGTTTGTATTTTTGCTGTGGATTACCATCTTCAGTCATTTATTGGCTGAAACTGAGCTACTCGCTGTCTGCTATCCTATCGGTCACAGGGCTGCCAACCGTCCATCAGAGCAGGGATATCAACTGTAGGGATGCCAAATGTAGATGTTCTCATTGGCTGTGACACTATCAAAAAGGCTTGTTCAGGACTGGTTGCCAACTTCTTGAAAGTTTAATGCTGTCTTAATCGTTGAAGTTATTATCAGTTTTACTTATTTCAATGGTTTCTACGTTAACACTTTTTTCTATTCTTTCTATTTTATTCTATAACACTCGGGTAATAATGTGAAACCTTTAATTTGGGAACCGGTTTAAGTTTGCGCAAGTCTAAAATATGTAGTACATACCCGACAGCCGTTGCACCGCATGTTATATGCATTTTCATTTCCACCTCCAAACAATGGGAAACAGATCGGGGAAACATTGATACATCAATTTCCGGCGAACATTTATAGTGTTGTCAATGTTGTGGCAGAATAACTTGGAAGAGTTTCAAACTGATATTTATTCATGGGAAGACCATCGTTTTCACATTGTACTTCCGGCTCAGTATTCATAAGTGACTCACTTGTTTCACACTCGATATTTCGACGATAATAGATGCGCAATGAGTCACAAATTATATTGGTTTAGATTTGTAAACGTTAACTTTGGAAGAATTTTCGTTAACCTTCCAGAGGTCGAGAGGTTTTTCCAGAGGTGTTTTAAACCTACCTGGAAGTAACCTCCGGGTGCGCCCTCTAACGTTTTGAGAATCTATGCGCCTTATGGAAGGTTAACTTTTGTTCTTAGTTAGTTTCAGAGCTGTCGCAAAATTAAATGGAACATTGAGAAAGAATTCATAAATATCAACCAAAAGTTTGAACCCATAACCTTTCTTTCGCCATCATACTTTTCAAGCGTTTAATGGGTAATTTATTTCGGGTACAAGGGCACATTTCAAAAAGTAAGTTCTGGAGATAACATGTCTAAGGCTGTAAGTCCATTATTACCGTTAACTGACTAGGAAAGCCTCTGTCATTTTAGTATTGACAAATAGTCCTCACACTCATCAGTAAATAAGTGTGATATTTTAAGACAAATAGGCGACGACTTTTGGCCGTTCATCATCGATAAGTTTGAAACCATTGTAAAGAGAAAACTTTAAAAATATAGAATCTAAATTTCTTGTTTTTCTGAGCAGCTGATACAACCTAATAGCGAAAACAAAAGTCATATGTTGTTGTCAATTAAATACTATTAAAAAGTATCATCAACTAATGAGAAACCTCTCTGTTTTATTTACAAACAAATATTTCAGTTTATTGTTGAAACTAAAAACTGAGTGCTCTCAAAACACACTCCAGCGTCGATACAGTGCGATATGTATCAGACTGGCAAAACATTGAATCCGTCCACTTTAGCAATATTGAGGCCAAATGTCACCACGAGGGTTTGACCTACTTAGTGACTTGTTTTCAAATATTTTAGTTATCCAAATAGAAAACACATAAATTTCTCACTTGTCTCTATGTTAGTTTTCAGGTCACCTTCCAATCTGGTAAAGTTGTAAAGCGAAAAGAACGTTTGATCAAAATCTGTCGAAAATGTTTGCTTTGATTTATACATCAGCTTGAGAGTTACTTTGCAAATCTTTACACTAGTTTATGTCACGATGCATGCTGAAAATGTTATACTTATTATATCGTTTGCTATTTTTGGGTATACATATGTTGTGTTTAACGTATAAGGTAGTGGTAAAGTTTGTATTGTTTAATGAGGCAAAGTTAGGACTACAAAGTCCTCTTTACCACACAACCTCGACCTTTACCTAGCGTTACCGTATAGTCATATTACAAATGTAAGTGGTGGCTGCGGGGTCGAACCCGCGCAAGTGGAGTGATCGGCTCCAGAGTCGCGCACGATTCCAACCCGCTACGGGTCCGCTAACGTAATTGAGTTTTAAGGAACTGCCTTAAGAAGCATGTCTTTATCATCGAGCTCTTAACAAAATTATATGAAGTATTATTTATTTACACGAAGAACGCATGTATTTTCGAGTTTAGCATAAACTTTCTAATCTATAAGAACAATGTGAAAACAAACATTTCCTTCATCACTTCACGCCCACAATTTTTATCATATCTTTTTAAACACGTTTTATTTAAAAGTTGAAAACGTACTGCAGTGTCTCCATTGACCGCCCTTTTTGAAAATGTAATTTGTTTAATAGTAAAACCAAGACATCCAAATACAACGTTTCAGCTGCTACGAACACGTTTTAACATGACAATTTGTACTTGATTCAATGTTATGAGCTTTGCACGGTTTCGTATCACTAGCAGCAAACGTGTTAAAGACCAAATCTTGGGTGAGCTCTAGTTTGTAACAAGACTACACCTCATCATCCATCAAAATCACACTCACCATCATCCATATTCACCTTAAAATACCCTCTAGGAGTGGTCGGTGTCTCAATTTAAAGAACCAATCGTCTCTTGTATATAAACTGCATCAATAAGTTGGTAGATTGTGCAAAGCACATCCGAAAAGCAGCTCGGTTAGGTTCGGCGTCACCGGTTATAAAGTACACGAGTCGGTGGGGGCGACGCTTAGTATGCAAACGGTCGGGTATCGGGAGGTGGCGCGGATTATCAGATAGCGTACGCGCATAAAACCCCGAGTCCGCCGCTGCACCTTGCATACATACACCACTTTACACCGCCTTCCTCCCTTCCGATACTGGGTAATTGGTGTATGACGGTTCGGTTTTTGCCTGCCGACCCTACTTTTTCACTGGACGATGCCCTTTTGTGCCCGCGACACTGTGTGGCCGCCTCTAAGTCAGAAAAGTTGACAGATTAATTTACAGGTTTTTTAACAGGGTGTCGACCTCATTCATTTTGTTGCAATTTACCACTAAATTAAAAAGACGATGAGTGGATAAATCCCTAATTTAATCCTATAACTAAGAAAACGAACATATATAGAGACGGACTTCACTCTTTCCGATCAACACTAAAACCCCACTTTTAACCATTTTCTCGCTTTATAATTGTCTTTTCCCCTGTCACGTGAGTGGATTATCCGATGAACAAACACACCGAGACACAGACTCAGGAGAGCTTGACGCGTTGAGTGCAGACGGTAAAGTGAATAGCTAACAAGTGTGGGTAGCTTCTCTTGTGACTTGTGACAGTGTACATTCACTTTAGCCTCTGACCTGAGTTGTCTCTGTTTTAACCGGGTCTAAAACATATCGGCGTTCCTCAAGGTTTCTGTAGTTGACCTTTTCTATTCTTGATTTAGATCCATTGTTTTAACCGGGTCTAAAACATAATTATCGGCGTTCCTCAAGGTTCTGTCACTGGCCCTATTCAATTCCTGATTTAGATCCATTGCTTTAACCGGGTCTACAAAATATCGGTGTTCCTCAAGGTTTTGTCACTGGCCCTATTCTATTCCTGATTTACATCAACGACTTTTCTTAATGTCTACAGATGTTCCCAGATGGTGAACCAGAGGCACTCTGTGGAAAGGTGAAATACTAGCTGAAAAATTGGACTTTGGAAAAAACGAACTTTTTCTCTTGTGACAAAAGGACAGTGTACATTCACTTTAGCCTGTGACCTGAGTTGCCTCTGCTTGAACCGGGTCTACAACATATCGGCGTTCCTCAAGGTTCTGTTACTGGCCCTATTCTATTCCTGATTTAGATAAACGACTTTTCTAGGTGTCTACAGATGTTCCCAGATATGGTGCACCAGAGGCGTTCTGTGGAAAGGTGAGCTACTAGCTGTAGAATTGGAATTTTGGGAAAAACTAACTTTTACAACGGGTGTTTTACTAATTTGCTAATAACAACTATGGTAGTGTCAGACTCTAGTACCAACTGTAATGATATAATTTTGGCTGCTTCTAGTAGTTATGAAAGTTCATTTTACGAAATATCTTGGCCTCGTCACTAACACAAATTGGTCTGTTCGTTTGTTTTCGTTAATTGACATCTGTTCAACTCTTGACATTCAAGCCTGCCGGTACATTGGTTATGATTAATAGAACATATATTATCTAGTACTTAAAATTTCCACGATATATGAAACAATCTAAAATCATTAAGAATACAGAATAAAATACCTCATCGTTGACTATACTTTCTGTTGGAAGATCCATGCTTTACTTGAACACGACTTAGCGGATCCGCGGCGGTTTGGTATCGCGTGCGACTTGGTTCGATCCCCGCAGTCACCACTATACAATTTGTAAGGTGACTATACGGTAACGTCAGGTAAAGGTCTAGTTAAGTGGTAGAGAGAACTTAGTATTCCTAACTTCGCCTTGTTAAACAAAACAAACTTTACGTTTTACTTCCCCCTGAATCAGCCACTTTGAGATCTTGTAATGTAAACTGCCATTACATCCTATAAAGAAACAGCTCTAAAGTTGCATTATAATTTTTCTGCTACTCGAAATCAGAAAGTCAAGATGACATTTTATTAAATAATTTATAATTATTCACGTGGTACTTTTTATTTGCATTTTCCACTCGAGCTCTTTTTTCGTTTACGCAAAGAGAATTTCGCTCTTTCATTGACCGCGTGTTGGTTACGAGAGTTTAAAACAATATTGAGCCACGGAGAGCTCTTTTATATGCAAATCTCTGATATCGGCTGGAGAGCCTCCTTTAAACTGGTCTCATGTTTTCTACTTAAAATAACCGCTGTCTACATAATGGAGTTCGGTTTAACCGCGTTCTTAGAACTGAAAATGGAGTTTTAAAACAGCTTTTATATATTCAGGAGGTAATTTTAATTCAATAATAAAATACGTATTTCCCGATTGCTGTATTTGTTCACATAGTTGTATTTTGTTTAACCACTGTATTTTTAATCAAAACTTCTATTTAGTTTTAAAGGCTCCGGTAATATATCAAGGGTTTTGATACAATTTGTAGCTATGTATTTATTGCCGAATTGCCTTAATTGTTGTAAAAACAACTAAAATACTCATCAAAGTTGTTTTGGTTAATTATGACAGGGAATATAGGAGACATTTCAGGTCAAACCCTCACCGTCTCTGTCCATTAGAAAGTGCTAATTAGAATTGCTAAGAGGCTCAACAATCTTCAAAGAAAAGTAAAACACTGCAGAGTAAATGTAAGTTTATGGATCCAAATTGTTATTCTAAAATAAATTTCTTTTCTTTCCAAATTTTCACATTTTTGCCTTTTTAGATTTTTTTCTCGACATAAAAAACGTTTCGTACACTTACCAATAAATTATTATACTCATCTTGACGTCCAGCTCAAACTAATTCAGACAATTTGAGCCGAGTCAAAACAGTATATTGTGTAAAATATTTAACTTTGACTTTTGTTAAAGTGCAAAGTCTCCACATTTTGCGGACCACATGGCCAGGTGAAATATGTGAAACTCTGGCAAAGACACGGGTCTCAAGTGCCCATTGTCGTCCTTTGTATCTTAACCCCACTCCACGTAAATACATCATCTCTAGTACCTTACATACAGTAATCCCTGTCATGTCCTTCCTCTTCAGTGTCTCCACTAGTTGTCACTTTCAGTTCCGTTCTGGTTTATGTAACGTATTCCAAAATTATGAGTAAAAATCTAGTGTAAAAAAGTAGTTAGTATTCTCCTTTGCTCTTTTTAGGTAAAAAGAATTCATGTCAGTGGGTCTTATAGTGTTGTAAGACCCATTACCAAAGGTTATTATAGTTTAGAAGCGTATACAATTGTTTATTATTTGATTAGCGGATCCGTGGTGGATTGGTATCGCGCGCGACTACGGAGCTCATCGCTTCGGTGGCGCGGGTTCGATCCCCTGCAGTCACCACTTACAATTTGTAATGTGACTAATACGGTAACGCTAGGTAAAGGTCGAGGTTAAGTGGTAGAGAGGACTTTGCAGTCTTAACTTCGCCTCGTTAAACAAGACAAACTTTACCTTTTTTACCTTTTATTATTTTAAAATAGATTTTGCCAATAGAGCATTGTGTTCAAAATTTCGAAACACATGTTCGTTTTAGTATGCTACATGACTAATTTTTCAATGCTTCGAGATCAAAACCTACTACTTTTCAGTTTGTAAGCCTATTTCAATATGTTTTGCATATCCTCCCTTTTCAAAGCTCATAACCCGTTAAAACGCTGACCGGGCTCTATCTGGCCACCTCATAAAGGGATCTTAGTGACCCGTTGAAAGAAAGGTTGTTGTTTTGTTTCAAAACTATTATAATTACTTAACGCATACATCCACAGATAACCTACGATACATAATTTGTTCCAATTCGAACCACATAACTCATTGCTTAACAAATTTTCAAATAATCAGTTAATTGAATATCTAACTATTAGTTTTAACTATTTATATTTATGTCAGACATTTTAGGCTGGATTGGTTTGGCTTCAACAAAAGTCTTTTGTTTAAAGATTGTTGTTAATGATGGGAGAATTTCAGAGCTCATCATTTTGTGATCATTTTGCTCACTAA
This sequence comes from Matsumurasca onukii, assembly GCA_018831715.1. Lineage (NCBI taxonomy): Eukaryota > Metazoa > Arthropoda > Insecta > Hemiptera > Cicadellidae > Matsumurasca > Matsumurasca onukii. The sequence continues at coordinate 4,689,893 of CM032065.1, forward strand.
CGATGGAAAACGTCCGAAATAATAGTTTAAATTCAACAGAAGCTTGAACCAATTTTAAAAGATTCGAGTAGATTTAGCAAGTAGTACTACTTTTAATGTTTAAATATTGTCTATTTTTTCGGTCAACTGAAAAGGAAGTTTAGAAAAATGCACAGAGTACTAACTTTGTTCAACATGTATCTTTTCTAGTGGACGTTCCCAGCGTCTTGGACTAAAAAGGTTAAAACAAAGAGAGCACGTGTTTGTTTCACGAGCACCGGAGAAAAGTAGTGGAAGAGAAGTAACTCGGTGAGCCAAGTTTGATGGTGGAAAACAGCAAAGTAGAAGATGTTGTTTTAGTTCATGAGGTTGGTATTCCTAGGTTGGTGTGGGACGTGACCATAGAGAACATTTTCCCCGCCCGATTCGCAAACCGAACACGTCCGAACTTCACTAAACTTTTGATACATCTGTTTTCTTTTATTCGATTTCTCTCCTCCTTACATAAATCTCTGTTCCCACTTTGTCCGGGGGGTGAAACCGACACAAATTGTTCCAGGGGTTGTTTCCGAGAAATCGGGGATGGATATATCTCTCCGATATCGAATCGCGTTATGAGCTTTTCTCCAAAGAGGTGTGAATGATCTTTTCTTGTGAATTTGTTTTGTGGGAATATTGTTGTCGAAACATTAATTTTTTTGTCTACTCATACTTTAGATTTATAGAGGGAAGTTTTTCTAAATGATATTACTTATTTACAGCCAATACAATTATTCCTATGGGTGCACTACTCGTTTACTTATAACATAATATATATTATAATAAACTATGTTCTCTATTACCAAATCTCTGAATAGTAACTAAAGTACCGTTTCATAGTATAGCGCTAACAATTTTACCCTTATTTTGGAGACCATCGAACACGTTTTACTAAGACACTATTTTACGACACTCGTATATTAGGACATAACATACTGTTTGGATATTGTAAAGCAAGTTATGGAAAGTCCGACATATTATCTATTTATCAAAATTGGGTGAACAGTACACATGTAAACTTAACTCTTAAGGCTTTCGCGGCCGATGTCACAACATATAACCTAGCTATTTTCCGGTTTACACCACGTCAAAACATAATTATAATTAGCTTGAAATATTTGAGTCTCGCTTTGGAGCTTTCAACCACTGATTGGCCAAATCTGAGATATTGCCGTCTGCTATCCTATTGGTCACTTGGCTGCCAACCGTTTATTGGAGCAGGGATGTCAACTGTCGATGTTCTCATTGGCTGTAACACTATCGAAAACACTTCTTTAAGGCTGGTTGCCAGCTTCTTGAAAGTTTAAATAGGGCTTCTTTACTACTGGATTGTAGTAAAAACGTAGCTTACATGTGATATTTTTGTTTAATTTACGTACATAATTAATTCTTTTGTAAATTCAAATTTAGGTCAAACAAGTGAGGTAACTAAAAGGGAGGGTTGGTTTTTGTCAATCTAGGCTTAACAGTTGGACAATATTTAATGTTTTAAAATATCAACGTATTTTCTACATATTTTATAGAAATCATTTCAGCGGAAGAGTTCAGATGTAAGGTTGGGGTTGGGGAACTCCAGATTGCGGCTGATGCGTGTCGCGGGCCCGACAAACCGCCAGCCACTCCAATACCGAGACCATTTGCATATGAAAGCCGCTATTCGCCCGATATTACTCCAACCCTCTCTAGGACAATGCGATCAGATTTTATCCAAACACGGGGCAATCACAAAACTAGCTATTTTATTTACCCTCGTATCATCAAAGATCGGGCTTAGATCGGCCATGTGGCTGCGGCAGGAAGATCAACACAGTTGCGGCAGCCAGAGCACAGAGAGCGTTGGCATATCTTGCCGTATTTCTCTCCTCTCGGGTCGACATGCTCGAGTTTGTTCGATTTCAATTACTTAAATGTGACTAAATCGTGGAGTTTTTGAGAACTCACTTCAGCGGCTCAAATAATTCGCTTGCAGCGCTATCTGCGCTTGGGCTGCTGAACTGTATTGATTTTCTGCATTAACCATGTGCAATCTACCCACCATAACATGCTATATTTAAAATTCATAATTGTGCGGACATCAATTTACTTAGAAAACCGCACATTTTTCCGGTCACTTCAGGAAGAAAACTTCTCCCTACGTTTCAAGCAGTTGGAAAACTCCACCCGTTGTCAAGGCCCTAACCTAAACATACGCTACATTATAGATAATACTTAGCCTAACCTTAACCTGAGAGGACAAGGCAAAATGAAATCTAGCCTACAATGAAAGCATCTTGTACTGTTTACCACATAATTTTTGTATAGACATGTTTCGCCTCAGCATTATCAGGATAAAAATGATAATTGATTTTAACTGATGATGCTAAGGCGAAACATGTCTATATAAAAATAAAAATGTTTTGTGATAAAAAATACAAGATGCTTTCATTGTACAGTTACAATTGTCACAAAATTAACGGAAAGAACATCAAGAATACAAAATTAAATGTAAACAACTAAATTGTTAGACAAATATTGACAGGAAGAAAATATTTATATAAAAACCTAAAAACAGAAAAATTAAAAATGGTTTTATTTATTTTGTCTTGTTCTCTAAAAGATTAGGCTGCGTATTCTACAATGTAGCGTTAGTTTAGGTTAGGCCCTTGAAAACGGGTGGAGATTCCCAATTGCCCGAAGCGTAAGAAGAAGTTTTCTTCCTGAAGTGGCCGGAAAAGTCCAGTTTTCTAATTAAATACCAAAAAATAATCTTTGCTGTTATTTATGTCAAGTTCAAAACTAACTGCCCCATTTACACATTGTGTCAAACTGTAAACAAGTTCGAACCGATAACTCAGCACTCCCGACAACGTTCCACATTCTTGAGAGTTCCGACCTCCGCCGACATAAAGTTCGCGAACAAGGCCAAACTTGCCGTTTCAAAAGTGACCTGATTTTTATTCAGTCAGTTTTTAACATGTTTTACATGAGGTTGTTTGGCTTCCGCTCACGTCCCAGTTGTTACTGCGAGTGCAGTTTGCAGTCTTGAGAACTGTTTTCGTCTGGCTCCCTGAGTGCTGAGGAGTCATTCAAATGCGATCGTGTTTTCAGAAAACTGTCTTCCATTTCAACTGCTGTTAGACTTGTATCTAGGTGGAGTGAAATGTATTTCGAACTGATTCCCAAGTGATACTTGTCTGTAACTACTTTTGAGCACTTCAGTTTTATTAGCGCAATTTTGAGTTTCGTGCGATTTGCAAAGAGAAGAAGTGTTCGACCTAAGTGCATGTGAATAGTGTTTTATTTTACTTCACGACTCTGTTGGGTTATTTTCAGTTGACCCTTACGGGACAAAAGCTTAAAGCTAATAAATATAGTAACTCCGGGATACGCAGACATGTATTAATCTGGTGCATCTTATACTAGCAAATATAAACTTTAATTTTGTTAGTTTCATATCCAGATAACATTGAAGCTTGATATGAGTTTAATCCAATAATTGTCGTAAATATATATATGATAAACTAGGTGTTAGAATCTTTAATAAAGTAATTGTCAGTTCAAACCCCTAAGTTTATATACTTAACAGCTTTAACTTATTCAACAAAAGCACTTGTTTCACAAAGTTATTTAATTTGAAAATAAAACCGTCAGACAAATACAACACATGGGCATTTTACACGGTGTATCCTTTCAACGTACTTTGACCAAAACGTGATGTTATTATTAAAATAAATAACTTTTAATTTGTGTTACCCGAAGATGCTAGTCTTGCTAGTGAAAGGCCTCGCAGGTTATATTTATACAGTATTGGATTTTGTTCTCTTTTTAAATTTATACCATCAAGTAGTATGGCTCAAGGCCTCAATATTATATCTATGTCTCAACTTAACCAATCTTAGAAACAACTTGTGGTAGGACACCTTTTTTTGTCGACAAGTGTTATGTTTTTTTTGTTGACTTGTTGACTAGTGTTATGTTTTTTTGTCGACTAGAGTTATGTTTTTTTTGTCGACTAGTGTTATGTTTTTTTGTCGACTAGAGTTATGTTTTTTTTTGTCGACTAGTGTTATGTTTTTTGTCGACTAGTGTTATGTTTTTTTTGTCGACTAGTGTTATGTTTTTTTGACTTGTTGACTAGTGTTATGTTTTTTTGTCGACTAGAGTTATGTTTTTTGTCGACTAGTGTTATGTTTTTTTGTCGACTAGTGTTATGTTTTTTTTGTTGACTTGTTGACTAGTGTTATGTTTTTTTGTCGACTAGTGTTATGTTTTTTTGTCGACTAGTGTTATGTTTTTGTCGACTAGTGTTATGTTTTTGTCGACTAGTGTTATGTTTTTTTATGTCGACTAGTGTTATGTTTTTTTGTCGACTAGTGTTATGTTTTTTAGTGTTATGTTTTTTGTCGACTAGTGTTATGTTTTTTTTTGTCGACTAGTGTTATGTTTTTTTGTCGACTAGTGTTATGTTTTATTTTATCGACTAGTGTTATGTTTTTTTTGTCGACTAGTGTTATGTTTTTGTTGACTAGTGTTATGTTTTTTTTGTCGACTAGTGTTATGTTTTTTCCGGTGAAACATGTTATTAGTAACTTTGTGCTAATAAAGTAAGTAGATTTCAAAATAAAATTCATTATACTTTACCAACGTTTTTAAAATGAAAAACATGTAAGCTTTAAAGTATTTGTACGTGACAATCGTTTCATTTCTCCAAGGTGTATGGATGTTAAATTATGTTGCATATAGAACATCCATAAAATTATTATCTCTAGACGGTAACACAATATACGGTGAAAAGACTTCTTCTATAGGCCCATGCAGTTTTCTACAGTTCAACAAGACCCGATAATGTTTTGTGTACTACTTAGCCTAAAGCAGCTAGCGCTCTGTATTGTCAAGGCCTACAAAAGCAAGAGGAAGAGGAAGAGGTAGCTAGTGTTTGGCACTTACCACTTTATGGACTTGAGGGTGGAAGGGTTGGCCTCGTAGTGACACAGGATGGTTATGTTCATAGACTCGTTGACTGTTATGTTCTCCGGATACACGGTCACTATCGGTGGATCTGGAAACACACAGGAGACAATCTTAAACATTTCTCAGATTATTTTAGTCGGATTTTCTTTGGAAAAATGAGATAGTCATGCTGTCAGCATGGTAAGACCCAAGCCTGAGACGGTGAAATGAGCAGCGATCCTGACCCCCAGAACACGTTTTGAGCATTTTTATGTGTACTCTAAACAGGTCGCATTTTTGTCTGTTTTTCATGAACTTTGGTACAAATGTTTCTTTGGTAAATATATCGATCACGTGTTTTAGCCAGCAACATCGTACTACCGGAAGTACCCTTTAGAGGGACTTTTGGTCAAAAAGTGATGTTAATAATCTAAAAAACATCAGATTTCGATGCAATTTAAAATAATTATGCATTTCATAGGTATCCAACAATGTACCAAAAAGTATGAAAATTTATTCAGTTGTTTCAAAATGGCTGCCATAAAAGTGAATTTTTCTATAACAGTTTTATTATTAGTCCGATTTCAATAAAATGTGAAATACTTTTCACCTTCACGATATATAATCAACTTGAGTAAAAGAACACGGCAGTTCATGGCCGACGGCCGAAGCGAGGCTGTGAATGGAGCGAATAGTATAAAATTGCAAAGGCAATTCGATTTACTCATACAAGCGGCGCTCTAGTGCATAGCTGCGTGTCGGCGTTTTCTTTGGATTGCTTGAGTTTTAAACAAGAAATGGTTATGTACGTGATTTATGGTAGAGTTTTGTCTTGCCTCGTTATTTTAATTCCAAGATGATAAAAAGACCCTCTATCTTTTCGGAAATAAAAACACGCTAAAGCATAAAACTATAAGCGTAACCAAGACAATGATATGGTGGATAGAGAGCCCATAGATTCCTCATGGCTGAGGAAGGAAGCTCAACATGGTTGAGGCAGCCCACGCACAGAATGTGCTGCGAGGGAATCCTTTTAAAGTCTCAAGTAGAGCCACAGACGCACACGCAAGTTTGGTTGTTTTAGAAAATCGTACGCTTTGGTCACATTTAAATTAATGACATCGGACCAACTCGAGCAAGAGGAACCAGGGGAAGACAGTGAGAGATGGCAGCGCTCGCAGCGCATTCTGAGCGTGGGCTGCCGAACTATGTTGAGTTTCCTACCTCAGCCATGCGGCATCTACGCGCTAACTACCTACCATCACATTGTCTTTGGCATAACGTAAACATGAAGTGTGTAAAACCTAAATCTGAAAACTGTAGTACTGTACGACAAAATCACAACTTATTCAAGTTATTTTGTGATCTACGATGTGTTTTCCAAATAAAGCTTTGGTGTACCATTCTGAATAAGTCACAATACCGTTCAAAGAGACTTGCAAATTTTGCCTTCTCTGTGGGTGATGTGTTCTTTTGACTCTTTCCACTAAGACTGAACGCTATTGACGTTTCGTTCTTTCAATAAATGTAACAACAACTAAAAAACATTTCCAATTTTCACATTCAATGTTGAAAACTTATGTATCGCACCAGTGTAAACATTACATGAACTTGTACTCTTGATAGTTCCTCTTTAACACAGATAGTTAATAAGGGTAAAGTAACCATTAAATCGTAAAACAGTACGAGCTAATTACTTAAGCCCTGTAGATTACTACCCCTAGTTTGATTATGCTAGGCTTCTGTTGAGGTTATTACCTGCAAATGTAATCCAGCACGCAACGTCCAGCCAGAGAGCTTAGTGATCCAGGCGTGAATAATATAATAGTTATAATTTAATTAGCTCTTATGTTTTAACACGAGGGAACTTTCTGACTGAATAATTTAATAAAACTTATTAGGGGGTTTGTAAAATGCCACAGGACATTATGTTAGTGTACTAAAATACACTATGTCTTGATTGATTGTTTATTTTAACCTCGTGTAGTATTCACGTTATGGATACTTTCTTTTAAACAAAGGTGTAGCTAAGAGTTGTGAGTCAGGTGACAGGATGAGCGAAAACTCAGTCATCCTGTGATCTTAAGGATGTTTCCTACGCTCATTTTTTATTTCAGTCCTGCACCCTCAGAGTTTATCCAAAGATAATGTTATGGTAGGTAGATAGGGAATAGATGCCACATGGCTGAGGCAGAAAATCAACATAGTTGCGGCAGCCCGAGCAGAGATAGCGCTGCGAGCGCTGCCATTTCTCGCTGTTCTTCTCCCCCCTCACCACCACGTGCTCGAATTTGTAATCTGTCGATAGTTAAAATCATACGATTTTTGAGAACGAACGAACTTGCTCGTGCGTCAGTTTCCAACTCGAGGCTCTTAAAATTATTCCCTTGCGCCACTATCTGTGCTTGGGCTGCCTACTTATGTTGATTTTCCTGCTTCAGCCTTATAGCATATATGCGCAGTTTACTGTACCTAATAACATAGTTTTTGGTTTTACTCACACTTAGTTATGTATATAACCAACGTTAAAATACTTGGAACGTGGATGAACTTATCTCCAACTTTGGCTTAAGGTTTTAGAAACACGTAGCTCAAAACAAGGCTTTACCCCACCACAAAACCCATTGCTAAAAATTAAATAAATATTCCAGCAAAACCTTAAAATTACTAAAGATGAGCCACGTTTTTTTTTTAACTATTACCAATATTTTTGACCGTATTCTGACGAACTATGTTGATTTTCCTGCCTTAGCCATTCGGCAACTATACGTAATCTACCTACCATAACTTAATCATTGTGAATACTCACACAACACTTCCAGCTTGATGTTATCCCGCATGGGTGCCTCGTTGCGACTCTGCATCACGTTGTTCGTGGCCTCGCACGTCAGCGAGCCGCCGTTCTCGAACCTGGTGGCGGTGAACGTCAACGTGCTCATGGTGTCAAACGTGCCGTCAGTCTGAAAATAAAAAATAAAAATGGATTAAAAGGTAAAGTTTGTCTTGTTTGAGGTGAAGTGAGGACTACAAAGTACTCTCTACCACTCAACCTCGACCTTTACCTAGCGCCACCCTACTAGTCACATTACAAATCGTAGTTAGTGACTGCGGGAAGCGAACCCGCGCCACCGGAGTGATAACCTCCGGAGTTGCGCACGATACTTTGATTACTTTTGGTTACAAAATGTGCAATCCTGACACAAAGACAATTTTACATGAACAGTCATTGAATATTTACGTTCGTATCGTCATCAAACACATGTGAGATCTAAAGGTCTTGATAGTGAAGGGATCTAGGCACAAATATAGATCAGACATTTCTAGCCCCCACGAAGAAAACTATTCACAAGAAATCTTGAGAAGGGCTTTTTGTGTGTTCCTAATGTGGGTGAAAAAATCCGAGTAAATGTACACTTGTGAAAACATTCAAATTATGTTCCTAAAACAACAATTGCTTAAAAAAAGAAAAGTTAGATTATTTTTAACAGCTTTCAGTCTTCATGCGTTTTATTACGAACTCACCTTATTGTAAACTTTGGTTTTGGTAGCCGCTTCTAATCCATCGCAAGCATAAACAGTGAATAATGTATAAGACAATGTACACAATATTGTTTCATACGAATCATTACACTATGATTTCATATTTTCTACCGAGTAAGCGTAAAACCCCTAAAAGTTTGGCGAAAAAATGACAGAAAACCACTGAAACCAACAAACTGAACATACTTTTGTATAACTTATCGTTTTAAATATGTTGCCTATGAGCAGCGTAAAGGGTTACCTTTAAAGTGTTCAAAGATATCTATACAAATTTGTTATTTTATGTTATGAGGAAAATATCTGTTTAAACCAGCTTCAATGTCTCAATCACATTCAAGTTAAAAAACAATTCAAAGCTATGGGCGTGAAAAATACAGCATGAAGAATAGGGCTAGAAGAACAGAAAGAAGTGACATGAGTGTAATTCTGTTGGCAGGCGATCAATAGTACAAATTACCAGAGCTGTTGAGTGGCTAGCGGCAATAATGAGCCAGGGAGGGAAACGAATGGCATCAGCACCCTCTATACCCGGCGCTAAATATCCCGGCTCTACACACATCTAGCTTTATCAACACTTCATATCGGCTCAACTGATGTTTCCTAGATGAATAGTACAAATTACCAGAGCTGTTGAGTGGCTAGCGGCAATAATGAGCCAGGGAGGGAAACGAATGGCATCAGCACCCTCTATACCCGGCGCTAAATATCCCGGCTCTATACACATCTAGCTTTATCAACACTTCATATCGGCTCAACTGATGTTTCCTAGATGAATAGTACAAATTACCAGAGCTGTTGAGTGGCTAGCGGCAATAATGAGCCAGGAGGGAAACGAATGGCATCAGCACCCTCTATACCCGGCGCTAAATATCCCGGCTCTACACACATCTAGCTTTATCAACACTTTATATCGGCTCAACTGATGTTTCCTAGATGAATAGTACAAATTACCAGAGCTGTTGAGTGGCTAGCGGCAATAATGAGCCAGGGAGGGAAACGAATGGCATCAGCACCCTCTATACTCGGCGCTAAATATCCCGGCTCTACACATCTAGCTTTATCAACACTTCATATCGGCTCAACTGATGTTTCCTAGATGAATAGTACAAATTACCAGAGCTGTTGAGTGGCTAGCGGCAATAATGAGCCAGGGAGGGAAACGAATGGCATCAGCACCCTCTATACTCGGCGCTAAATATCCCGGCTCTACACACATCTAGCTTTATCAACACTTCATATCGGCTCAACTGATGTTTCCTAGATGAATAGTACAAATTACCAGAGCTGTTGAGTGGCTAGCGGCAATAATGAGCCAGGGAGGGAAACGAATGGCATCAGCACCCTCTATACTCGGCGCTAAATATCCCGGCTCTACACACATCTAGCTTTATCAACACTTCATATCGGCTCAACTGATGTTTCCTAGATGAATAGTACAAATTACCAGAGCTGTTGAGTGGCTAGCGGCAATAATGAGCCAGGAGGGAAACGAATGGCATCAGCACCCTCTATACTCGGCGCTAAATATCCCGGCTCTACACACATCTAGCTTTATCAACACTTCATATCGGCTCAACTGATGTTTCCTAGATGAATAGTACAAATTACCAGAGCTGTTGAGTGGCTAGCGGCAATAATGAGCCAGGGAGGGAAACGAATGGCATCAGCACCCTCTATACTCGGCGCTAAATATCCCGGCTCTACACACATCTAGCTTTATCAACACTTCATATCGGCTCAACTGATGTTTCCTAGATGAATAGTACAAATTACCAGAGCTGTTGAGTGGCTAGCGGCAATAATGAGCCAGGGAGGGAAACGAATGGCATCAGCACCCTCTATACTCCGGCGCTAAATATCCCGGCTCTACACACATCTAGCTTTATCAACACTTCATATCGGCTTCAACTGATGTTTCCTAGATGAATAGTACAAATTACCAGAGCTGTTGAGTGGCTAGCGGCAATAATGAGCCAGGGAGGGAAACGAATGGCATCAGCACCCTCTATACTCGGCGCTAAATATCCCGGCTCTACACACATCTAGCTTTATCAACACTTCATATCGGCTCAACTGATGTTTCCTAGATGAATAGTACAAATTACCAGAGCTGTTGAGTGGCTAGCGGCAATAATGAGCCAGGGAGGGAAACGAATGGCATCAGCACCCTCTATACTCGGCGCTAAATATCCCGGCTCTACACACATCTAGCTTTATCTATACTTCACATCGGCTCAACTGATGTTTCCTAGATGAATAGTACAAATTACCAGAGCTGTTGAGTGGCTAGCGGCAATAATGAGCCAGGGAGGAAACGAATGGCATCAGCACCCTCTATACTCGGCGCTAAATATCCCGGCTCTACACATCTAGCTTTATCTATACTTCATCGGCTAACTGATGTTTCCTAGATGAATAGTACAAATTACCAGAGCTGTTGAGTGGCTAGCGGCAATAATGAGCCAGGGAGGAAACGAATGGCATCAGCACCCTCTATACTCGGCGCTAAATATCCCGGCTCTACACACATCTAGCTTTATCTATACTTCCCATCGGCTAAACTGATGTTTCTTAGATGAATAGTACAAATTACCAGAGCTGTTGAGTGGCTAGCGGCAATAATGAGCCAGGGAGGGAAACGAATGGCATCAGCACCCTCTATACTCGGCGCTAAATATCCCGGCTCTACACACATCTAGCTTTATCTATACTTCCCATCGGCTAAACTGATGTTTCTTAGATGAATAGTTCTAATTACCAGAGCTGTTGAGTGGCTAGCGGCAATAATGAGCCAGGGAGGGAAACGAATGGAATCAGAACCCTCTATACTCGGCGCTAAATATCCCGGCTCTACACACATCTAGCTTTATCTATACTTCCCATCGGCTAAACTGATGTTTCTTAGATGAATAGTTCTAATTACCAGAGCTGTTGAGAGGCTAGCGGCATGAATGAGCCAGGGAAGGAAACGAATGGCATCAGCACCCTCTATACACGGCGCTTAATATACGGGCCCTAAAGAAATGTACCAATTTTTAAATAGCTTGCAACGAAAGGTGTCAACGTCAATAAAAGTAAAAATAGACAAAAACTATCTTAGAGCAATGACGTTGCCTTTCCTCTTCTACCTAGCTGTTCAATCCATAGTTTTGCCAATAAAAAGTTGCTTCCTCTTTTGTTTAAATGTATAATCTGTACAATATTTGACCTACATTGGTGACAGAAAGTTCACAGACAATTCCTCGCAAGTATGTGTTTCGTCGACAAAGAAGAGGTTAAATACAAAAGCAAAGCTTTGTTCTGAGGTAACTGCAATGGAGGAGATTTTTATTCAAACCGAACCGTTTACAAACGAAACGTGACGCTCATGCAGAGGGGTGAGATAGCTACGCAACGTCGACCTTTGTATAGGCACAATTACGTTATACTCACGGATCACATCACTAGGTAGAACAAAAACATACGAGCTCGTTCTACCCTCGAGTCCACACATTGACGACACAAAGAAGTGCTAAGCGATTAAACCGGTGAAATTTTGCACAAGTTAACTTTAGTTGAAACTTAAGGGTCCGCCTCAGTGATCACCGCAGAGAAAGGCTGAATTCCGTCCGCCCAAGTAACACATGACACCGCGCACGTAAAAATTGATCCGGCTTCCTTTCAAATGATCCAGCCTAGTTTTCAAACTCTCTTCTTGCAAGGATTTCGTAGAAATTAGATAGCGATCTTTTGAAGGTTACTCAGGTATGTGAGTTTTATGGAAAGAGAAAGAGTTTACCTGTGTTTGTCTGTGATTAAGGGCTTTTTGATAAACCTATTTTAACTTCTTAAATAAGGTCTTAAAAACACTATATTTTCTAGCTTTAACCGCTAATAGCATAAAAATAAAAGACATGTTCAAAAATGAACTGCAGGCAAACTTAGATAATATGTTTATCTTTCATTTAAGAGATGTTTCGTGAAAAAGCATTAATAATAAAGTCTGAATTTCATTTAACGACACTCTCCCGAGCAGCTGAGGCGGACCATTTACTATTACTCTTTTGCGGCCGAGTAACAACTAAAATCTAGTTCTTCCGGTTCACACCGCGTCGAAACATCATAACACTTTGCTTGAGTTATTTCGGTCTCGCTATGGAGTATCATCTTCAGTCACTGATTGGCTGAAATGAGATACTTGCTGTCTGCTATCCTATTGGTCACAGATGTCAACCGTCCATGGATAAGGGATGCCAACTATCGATGTTCTCATTGGATGTGACACTATCCAAAAGCCTTCCTTCGGACTGGTTGCCAGTTTCTTGAAAGATTAACACTGTCTTCTTTGGTGAAGTTGTTATCATTTTTAATGATTTTAATGGTTTCTCGGATTACTCTGGGTAACAATGTGGACAGTTAGGCAATACTTTGGCTTTATTAAATTCTCTTTGACGGTTTACATGGACGTTTGGCAGCCCTGTGACCAATAGGATAGCAGACAGCAAGTATCTCAGTTTCAGCCAATCAGTGACTGAAGATGGTACTCCCACAGCGAGAACGAAATATTTGGAGTGGAGTGAATCTTATGAACTATAGTTTATAGTTTTAAAATAAATCTTTCATTGAAATAAACTATCGTAACTGAATAATTGGTTACAAAGGCTTAAAATGCTTCAGTATAATTATTATTTAATGTGTTTGTCAGAAACTATTACAATCAAAACCAACCAACCCGCTACAAAGCGTTCACGGAAACTGCAAAAGGCCCAATTAAAACCGTATCGAGTAGCAAACGAAACAACTTGTAGCAGAGCAGCCAAAGAGAGATTATTATTACACTGATCAAGCCGGAGGTGTATCGGAGCACTTCAGTCGTATTGCCTTTAATAATCAACGCGTTTCCAATTTGGGGACGGCGAAATTACCCTTACACGTTACACACTGTGTAACCGGGCGAAATAAAATCCGACGACTAATCGTATAACCTGTTACCATCCCTGTAACTGGCGGTGGCCAATTAGTTACCGCTAATAGAGACAAGCAGAGGGGCAATTATCAGCCGGCCGCCATTTTGTAGCGCGGTGCCGTGCACTGTGCGCGCGTCACCTCGCGCCGCCGGCAAATGGATTGCCGCCCTAACGGACCGGAAGCTAAAGGCCTTTCCGCTCCACAGGCTCCCATTACTTTCATATAAATTGAATTATTTTACTCGTCTGCGCAGTGTACAACGACTGTTTAACACGGCCATTTATTTCCGCCAGTGAACATTTTTACTTAATTACCCTCCGCGTGTTTCGCGCCAGAATTGTCCATCCGAATAAATGTTTCGTTTATCGCTCCCCGGCCAACTGACGTAAAGCGCAATATTGCAGTCGGCTGGAATATTTATGTTATCTTCCGACACGGCTCTGATATTTTCTACTGCACCGTTAGTGAATATAGCCTATATTCAATCTTTATTGAAATCGTTAACAACAGGTTCCGTGTCAATTCCTCCGGTGCAGTATCGTCAGTAAATAATGCACTGGCGCAAAAGAAGATTTCAACCATTTGTTTGCTTTTATTGGCGTAACAAAATATAATCTATCTTTCGATCTAATCCATTTAGTTTTAACGACTATTGCAATTATTCAGTACTGTAATTTAATATCACTAAATAACTAAATCACTATTTGAGATGCCGACCACTCTCATGAGGGTATTTTAAGGCAAATATGTAGTGAAGGATGGGTGTGATGAGAGGTAAATAAATAAATAAATAAATAAATAAATATTTTATTTCGTTAACAAAATACATTGTGTGAAATTCGTCAGGTTTTAATTATTGTAAAGCTAAAATTTTGTCACTCATTCTTACATCGAGAACTCATTCATACATACAATTTTCACAGTCATATCGGCTCATTCATTCGAATTCTCTTAAGCATCCGAAGGCCGGTAGCCATTTCTCACTAGGTCTCCATTGGTGTGCCAAGAACTCGTCTGAACTATAGAAAGTGTTCGCGGTCAAAACTGCTTTTAGACGAGACTTGAACGCCTGTGGCGTTGGAGCACATTTTATCGAATTTGGCAATTTGTTGACAAAACGGGCTCCTGCCTGAGAAGGCAAACGCTCGTAAACCACCGTTCTGTGTCGCCCAGTTCGGTAGTTTTCCCTGCCTCTAGTTTCATAAGAGTGTATGTCTACACCTCTTATGGGATCGCATTGGTTTTGAAGAAAACGCAGGCTTCAAGGATGTAGAGACAGGGAAGAGTCAACATATTGAGACTTTGAACGCTGGTCTGCACGACTCTCTCCATTGATTTTTGCAATGGTTCGAACTGCTTTTTGAAGAATAATCTGAAAGGTGTGATACTGCGCAACCACCCCACAGTGCCACTCCGTAGGTAGTAATGAGTTATGAGGTGTAGTCTTATTACAAACTAAGGCCGACTCTTCCTTAGAATGAGTCATTAGTAAATAGCCCAATGACCAATGTAAATACAGGGACGAACGGCCTAACATGACTTCCGAACCACGCAGGTGATGGTTTGATATGACTAAACGATGGTGGGAGTTGATGCGGGTATCATCAGATGATCACTGAGACTATCTGAGCCGCTTTAGACCACGAATGATTGTATAATACTTTGAGTTCTGCGTGTCTATAGAATTACCTAACATTGCAATATATTTTTGATATAAAAACTAGTTAGCCTGTGTTATATTCTAAAAACGAATGAAAATCGAGCCACTCTTTAATGGGAGACGGGAGTGGCTGGGTTTCAACACCCAATAAAAAGAACGATATTTCAGTCTTTCTGAGTGGTCTTCATTTTTAGAGAGTACGAAATATACTGGTATATAGCTTATAACTATTATAAGCTAATAATTTACACAGCTCTTATTATTTTGGAGCTCTCTGCAGAAATTAGAGTAATTAAACTCTCTGCAAGGAAGTAAACAACCTTTTTTGTTAAACAACAACATTTAAATAACGATAAATCTTAAAATGTATTTCAAGCCACAAACAACATACCTGGTGCGTAAGGTCCGAGCTGTTGGCAGGTAGGGGGTGTGTGCCGTTGTACCACGTGATGTTGGCAGCAGGCCGTGCCCCCACCACCAGACACTGCAGCAGCACATTGGTGCCCTGGACCACGTGGTGCTCTACCCCGGACAGATTCAGCGACAGCGGTCGTACTGCAATGAAAACGTTGTTATAGGACCAACATTTTATCTACGTATAATTTTGTATACCTTAAATGAGTTGAAAGTTTTGATGTGTCTCTAGAAAGTTATTATAATCCATTATATGCTCGGCTAATAGGGAGAGCTATTGTAACTAAAATTTAACTCTTAGACTTTCGCCTCCAGTGTCACGACTATAAACTAGTTCTTCCCCTTCAAACCGCGTCAGCACATCATTACAATTAACTCAAAATATTTCGGTCTCACTGTGGAGGACCATCTTCAGTCACTGATTGGTCGAAACTGAGATGACTGTGACAAATAGGAGAGCAAGTATCTCAGTGTTGGCCAATTAGTGACTGAATATGGTATTCCACTGGGACACCGAAATGTTTCAAGCTAATTATAATCATGTTTTGACTCAGATGTGTGAACCGGAAAAATAATTATCTGTAGGCATATTTAGGTCATGTTTGTAAATAATAAAAAGTTGGAAGCTTTTAACTCATTTTTTAATACCTTCAAAATTCTGGTATCTTTAAGTTGAATTAGAAAGAACAAGATTATAAAGGTACAGAACTAGCTTAAATTGTTTCTGAAAGGAGGAGACAAATGACACAAGACTTAACATGTTCACCTTAAATGAAAAGATGAATCTCCCTGATAACCTCCACGAACACATAATCCCTTCGCGTCGCCAGCTCGGGAAACTGTTGAATGCCAACTCTTTTCTGACGAGATAAGTCTTTAAGTATCCCTAACAAATTAAAAAGCTGCTAAGCCTCCTCCGCCCGCCCGCGCACGAAAACGAAAGAACGTCAAAACAGTAAATTAATCCTTTACAAATCACCACCCTTTCACCGCGCGCAAGAGTTTCCTTTAAAAAAGGAAATCAAATTACTCGCTCGCTCTTTTCAACCGCATTCATCGGCGAATCCTTGCCACTAATACACTCGTGTGTCGACGACGTATCATCGTTGAGGTCGAGGATTGCTCGTTAGATCTCGTTAGCCCTAACGACGCTACAGATTACACAGAGAGCTCTTCTCGGCCCTCGAGTCTCTGTAAGAAACGACAAATCCGGTCTGTTTTGTCACCGGGTGGGCGGATCCGGAGCATTTCACCCGGTAATTGATTACAAACTAAACCGTTCGTAATGAACAACTTCTTGCCGTCTCTTGAACCAGGGCGATAATCAGGCTCGGGCACAATTGATAAGTGCCCGTCTACTGATTAAACAACACCGTTGGTAGATGGGGGGGGGGGTAAGACGTTTTAACGAGGTATCGCCGATTCCGAGTTGGGTAAATAACGCGAAGACTTTACTTTGTTTAATTAGCGCGTTGCTTTGTTTTAATTAATGTTTTCGAGCGACGCTGAAAATATATAAAGGGGGATTATGTTGTGTTTTTTTTCTACACGGAACAAAAGAAATTATAAACCTCCTTTCTGTCAAGAACACTAAGTGTTATTACACCAATTAACCGGAGAGGAAATAAAACGGCTTGTTTTGCTTCGCTGAAAGTGCAAAGTAGTGAAAATAATCTTACTTCAAAGCACGGTTTTTGAAAGGTTAATTAAGTTATTGTAGTGTTTGCGTTATTTTCGTCATTACAGTTGACTTAAACGTGACAAAACAGTTTTCTATTGTGTTCATATTAAACATAAGTCCAAAAATCGACCTCTATAACCAATTATATTTTATTATTTATTCTGACTTGAAAGAACCCAGTCAATGTTTATTAATTTCGCTGCACACCAAAACTTAAAAATATTTTTGTCTTGGTATAAATACGACTACATTATCATCGAGAGTTTTACAACACATTGAAGAGAAAAACATTTTAATAATAAAACGCACGTTTAAAAGTTTGATTTTTTAGTGTCACAAAATCAAGTTTGTTTCACGTTTTCTTGGCGGTTTGGTATTTTGCGAGACTCGGAGCTCATCACTCCGGTAGCGAGGTTCAATCCTCACACTCATGCACTACTTACATAGATTGACGCTAGGTAAAGGTCGAGGTTTAGTGTTAATGAGGACTTCGTAGTACTTTTCGCCTCGTTAAACGAGACAAACTTTACCTTATAAGTATTTTGTAGGAGGATTTAAAACCCATAGCGTTAGATACACTTTAGGATTTCAGTAAACAAATGCCAACAGAAAAAGTCTGCACGCACAAAACTTTCCATAAAATTCGTTGTTTTTTAATTTCAAATAAAGTTGCCTTATTGAACTGATGCTGTTACAACACTCACCGTACACGTCCAAGTCCACGTAGGACACGAGGGGTGCCTCCAGGGCGTCGTTCTGCACCCTACACTCGTACCTCGCCCCCAGGTCACCCCTACTGATGGTGATCTTGATCTTCTTCCTCGCCACTGTCTGTCCGTTCTGCACCTCAACCTCTGTGTCTCCTGCAAAACATATATGCTCGTTAATAAATACACCGAAAACATATGGAATTGTTATAAAGTCGTCATTGAGGGTTTTCAATGCAATCTGACATCGAAGTCCTGCTCAAACGTACTTATTGTTAATTTCTACTTTCCCACTGCGTCATAAATAATTACTGCTAAACGTTTCGAATTCCTCAGTAGCTATACTCAAGCCCTAGTAAGTAGATGGGTTTCCTCAGTTATGTTCCTTAAACTCGTCTGTACTGTACATCGCCCAAGATTTGTTTCATACGAGATTTGAACGCCTTCGGCATTTGATTACTCCTGATAGAGTTTTGTAGCTGGTTGACTAGTTGAACTCCTGCCTGAGAAGGCAAACGTTCATGAACTATCAATTTGTGTCTCCCAGTTTGGTAGTTCTCTCTGCCTTTGTTTCTAAAAGTGAATGTCACTTCCTCTTTGAGGCCACTTTTTGCTTTGGAAAGAAGACAATATTAAAGAATGTTAAGTCAACAATTTCAATTTTTGAATCGATGGTTTGCACGACTCTCTGTTTTGAAGTTGCAAAATTATTCGAACGGCCTTTTGTATGCCAATCGGGGAATATTGCATTTTGGGCAACCATCCCTCAATATTTATTCGTAGGTAAGATGAGGGTAGATTACTCAGTAATACGCCATCAGATGTACTTCAATTGGGCAGTTGCCTCAAAACCTAAATACCTGAGGCTCCTTGCCAACAAAAGGGCCTTTATGAAATCAAAGAAAACGGCAGAATAAATTGAGAAGAATAAAATCTGCGAAGTGTTTTTACGTCTGGTCGAAAATATGTTTAGAAGATTGACGTGAAGAGAGAAAGGCGGAGACTTGAATTACTCTCGGGAGTACTGTCACTGTGAAGGGCTTGAAAGGCTGTATTTTTATAAACCTCCACGAACAAAAATAGAACTTTGACGATCATGGCTATAACAATAAAATAACAAACGCTTACTGAAGTGTTACTTGCAATTTAACAGCAATTACAAAAGTATAAGGTTGGGGCTCGTGAACATAACTGTAAAATTACATCTATAATCCAGATCTTCCGGTTCAAACTTCCTCAAAACAGCATTATAAGTTGCTTGAAATATTTCGGTCTCGTTATGGAGTACCCTCTTCAGTTAACGATTGGCTAAAACTGATGTTATTCAACGTCAGAACATCCTACGTCCGTCATACATCCTATTGGTCACACGGCTACCAACCGTCTATTTGCCCTGTTATTAATAGGCTAGCAGAAAGCAAGCATATCACTTTCAGGCAATCAGTGACTGAAGATCGTACTCCACAGAGAGATTAAAATATTTCAAATAAAATATGTAAGCCAATAACGACAAATCGATGATATAAATAATGTATCTAGGCAAAGAGGACTTTTAAGTTGGTTAAATGGTAAACCCATTGTGTCAATCGATCTTCGGGTTTGAAAAAAGAACTATCTGTTTTGAGCTCAAAATAGGCTTCTTTGACCATTGAGTAAGTAGAACACAGTAAAGTATTGATTTATGCCAGTAAAATCCACCCTGATAGAATAACACCGACAGCAACTGTACCCAGCACACTTGTCATTTTTCAACAAGTACGTGACGAGTTTTCATTTTTCAAACGAAAAAAACGCACAAACACAGTTTAATTATAAATGACAGTGAGCGCCACTCACAAGGTCGAGTGCCTCATACTGGCTGAACACAAACCGCTGAAACACATCAGACTCTGTGAAAAATCCATTCTGCCAGAGAACACTTTTAACATAATAAGAGCCTTTTGAGCCGCGGCCTGCTCTCGAGTAAAAACAGACGCGCGCTTTTTCTCTGTGAGGCATGAAAAAGCAATTCCTCGGTCAAATACAGAGTCCACATCAAAGCGCGACATAAGCCGGCCGTCCGGCGTCAATAAAACAAAATTAGATAAAGGAGCGTTTCAAGGCCTTCTTTACGGTTATCGGGATGTTATCAACAAAGGATAAAGCTCTCCAAGGACTGCGCGGGCTGGGCCGGGCAGGGCTTATGCGCGTTTTGTACACGTGTTTGCACTTTTCCACTTCTTATACATGTCGGGCAAAGGATTAGGCGAAGCCCCCTAAGACGCGGAGGGTGCGCTGGGGATTTCACTTGTGTCTTTGAGTTTCCTCAGAATATCTGATCGAGTTTTCCACCGTCAGCGTGGAGCTTTGTGAGTAATAACACGGCATGTGTAATGGGATTTTAAACGTGAGCATTTACAACAAGTAATCCCGGCGTAAACAGAAGAAAAAATAGAGGTGTGTTTGATTGTGACCTAAATGAAAACCATTTAAAAATTAACAAACTGTTGTGGAACTTGTATTTTGTTTAGTGGAGTGTATAAAATCTGCACACAGTACTCCCATGTTCCCAACCCATGTTGCAAGGTTGGGAAAACCTTGCAACTATAGACATGTTGCCGTGACTACAATTTTGGTTTACATTTATACCATCCTTAACCTTTAAGGCTCTTGAAAAGGGACATTGTTATTTATCAATGTATTTATTTGTTTTCCTATGCACCTTGTATATCACAGATTGATTATTCCTCCTTATTTCTTTCCTTGTTTTAATTGTTTTAAATAGTGTACCTGCTAAAAGTTCTCCGAATAATGGTTTTCTTTTAATTTGAAAATATATTTCGTCTAAATTACTTCAATCATCTTCAAGATTGACAATTCACAATTTTAACTTAAAAAATTAAATATATTTTTATACTATCAACATTAAAACCCTATGGCTTTAATAGTGTTTAGAGGACTATTGACAGTTAATTCAAGTTCATGTTTTCATAGTATCGAAGCCAACATACTATATTCTAAGTTCACTCTAAATATGAACGATTGAAAACCACACCCAAAAGAGTGAAAATCGAGCCACTCATTTAAGGGGAGTTGTTGGATTTCAACAACCAAAAGAGTTTCACTCTTTCTGAGTGGCCTTCATTCCTTCATTTTAATAGTGTTGATTAATACAATAACTACTGTACGTCTTACAACAACAACAACAACACAACAAAACAATGTTTTGTTGCGTTAAATCCACACTCACCGTGTATCTGGCTGGAGCCGTTCCACCACTGCACCGTGGGGGTGGGTTTGCCCCCTTCAGTCTCGCAGATCAGAGTCATCTCGTCGTCCTCACTCAGCGGACCGACCTTGGTCGAGTTCTTCAGCTCGTTGTCCTTTGCCAAACTCGACCGAAACAACGACACCGAACTCGGCTTTACTGAAAACAAAGACAAGGAATGTTTAGTATTTAGGAGGTGGTCATAGCTCAGTGGTACAGTGCGTGCTTCGCACCAAATCAGCCTGGGTTCGATTCCTGAGCGCAGTGATAAATTTTCACGATGGCCATTACTCTTAGTTCGGAAATCACGTTAGTCCGTTGGTAAACTCAATTGGTCATTGGGCTATTAATTAATGACCCAATATGTAAAACAGTCGGCCCTAGTTTGTAACAAGACTACATCTCATCATTTATCAGAAACACACACCACACTCACCATCATTCCATATTCACCATAAAATACCCTCTAAAAGCGGTCGGTATCTCAAATCAAAGAAAGTATCAAAGTATTTAGTTTTAAATCAACAATGTGAAGACTTGTGTCAACCGGAAGAACTAGATTATAGTTGTGACACCGGCTGTGAAAGCGTAAGAGTTATAACCTTGCACATTTATTTTAGCAAGCTATATAAGAAATAATGACCAGTCATTACTTACATACATACATTCTTTATCGTAGCCCTCAAAGACTTCATATTTTTATGAAAATAACTTTTAATTTCTACTAGCAAAGCACAGCTTATGCATCAGAACCCGACATCGATCGCCAGCCTGCATTACCGCAAGTTTATCATCATAAGCTAGCCCAGCCTAAACAAACCGGCCGAACGTCAATCAGCCGCTGTAAGCCTAGACTTTACTTTGCATCCGCCGAGTCAACAATCATCCCGGCCTAGTTGATGTAAGCCGTTTAGATTATTGTAATTGAAAATCTGCCCCCTGGCTCGCCCCGGCCTCGCACACTGCGTTAGACTTCATCAAGCGGTGCTGCGAGATCAAAAGATAACTCCTCCGCCAACACGGATGGATGCAGTATGAAACGTGAATCAATCTGAACATGTGGGGAGGGGTAGGGGATGCTTCACCCTCGCCGTGTTTAACCACCAGGAAACTGGCAAATGATTGAGACAAATTCACGTGGGAAGGGAACAGGGGCGGTGTACCGACCGACGAGATCACCTGCGCTTAATTGCCGGCTATGGGGAAACTTCCGGATTGCAAGTTCTGTATATAGCGGCAAAGTAGGAAGGTAAAAGGTAAAAAAGTAAAAGTTTGTCTTGTTTAATGAGGCGAAGTTAGGACTACAAAGTCGTCTCTACATCTCAACCTCGACTTTACCTAGCGTCACCGTATCACATTACAAATATAAGTGGTGACTGCGGAGATCGAACCCGTGCCTCCGGAGTGATGAGTTTCGGAGTCGAGTGCGATACCAATTCGCCACGGAAGGTAGTTTTGCTATGTTGTAAAATGTATTAATGAAAACATCCAACTCTTTTTCTACATTGATAGTGCGCAGTAGTTACTGTGACCTTGAATTTTGTCCCATAAGAGTAATGAAAAAGCAAGAATTTTCTTGGGACAACATTCACGCCTACAGTTCTTAATCGGATTTTCATGAAGTAAACTTTGTTTTAAAGTGCATTAAATATTTTAGTGACTCCACTGAGCCGAATTTCTATTTGCTCATTTATCCAAAGTTTATGAAATGTTGTATTTGAACTTCTTTGTTTGACTATTAAACTAATACAATTTTCAAAAAGTGGTCAGCGGAGACACTGCAATACATTGGCATCTTTAAAAAACGTATTTCAAACAGATCTGATGAACATTGTGGGCGTGAATGTCTCAAGAAAATGCTGTTTTAACATTGTTCTTATGGGACAAAAACAAAATGGCTGCCAGGTGCCAAGATTTTCAATGCTCTACCCCCTAGCTTGAAGATGTTGGAGCCGAAGATGCCGAAGTTGGTGCTGAAACTTTGGTAGGCCGACAGACCGTTCTACAGCCTGGTGGAGTTCTTCTCCTGGAGGGATCAAGAATATTCCTATATATTGATTTATGTGACTCTATTTTCAATCTTGATGAT
The DNA here is from genome assembly GCA_018831715.1 of Matsumurasca onukii. Classification (NCBI taxonomy): domain Eukaryota; kingdom Metazoa; phylum Arthropoda; class Insecta; order Hemiptera; family Cicadellidae; genus Matsumurasca; species Matsumurasca onukii. Next base: position 4,713,125 of record CM032065.1, read on the forward strand.
TATAAAATAAAGATTTCTGAGGTTCTGTGCACTCCTTAACGAATACAGCTTCCTCAACGTCTAGAACGTTTCCTCCACTTGTCCACAAGTCAGGCATTACCGCAAATTCGGTAAAGGTTAACTGCCGATTTGTACCACATATGATATGCATTCCAAGAAGGGAAAACGTCGCCAACTCTCGGAAGAAATACTGCGATATATCAAGCAAAGCGACACAGCGACGAGTGGCATCATTGTTTCTGTGCACGTCGTTCATGTCTACAGCGCTGACGTCGCCGGTGAAAAATGGAACCAGAACCTTACTTGAATAGGTCGGGTCAATCGTGAACAAATAGCACAGCATTTACTCTCGATAAAGTTCGGAGTTCTTTGTAAAGGAAGGGGAGAAAATTGTACAGGATATTTTTCTTGTTGCGGGGTGCAAATAGTAAAAATCGGTACTTTTAGGTAAGAAATGATATATGTTTTTGCTCTTCAACAGCACTTTTGTCGTCTGTAAGGACTGAGCTAAGATCCTGGAAATATAAAAATGACTAGTTTTATAGTCGACTGTTGGGTGATATTCCGCCACCGGTGTTGGAAGATGTTGACAGTAAATGCCTCCTAATTATGCTAGCGTTGCGTTTTATTACTTCAACTTAATTCAACTGTTCGTATTAAAAAATTTAAGTTCACTGCAATCAAGAACTTAGAGTGTTCTACTGTTCCATGTACCCAATTGATTAAATGTGATGAATCGAAATTTCCGAGTGAAATATGATGATTTGTCAAACAGAGGAAACTCTCATGCAACACAATCAAAGTCTAAATAATATTCTTACAGTTTGATGAAACTGTGGCTTAATGAACAACTACATATAAGATGTTAAATTTGACCTGCTGGTATCTACAACATATTCTGTTGAGCGTTAGGATTTATTATAAATCGTTTGCGTTTTATTTGCATTATATTTTCACCACTGCAGCAGCTGTCTTCACTGTCCAATCAAGCGGAGAGTGTTTTCAATCTGTATACACTCGTGGCTGGTTATGTTCGAGTGCGCGTTGATGGGGTTGTCAACACCCGCTGCTGAGTGCAGAGTGCTGAGTTGTCCCTTGTCTGGTGTTTGCTGAACGTGATTTCGACAACTCTGCGCGCTCCCCGTACGTGCCGCATCTCAAAACCCGCCCTCAATCTTACTTCCGTCTCACCTTTGTCCTCCAAGGTTCAATCTTGTATTGTTGTGTCGGAAATCATCGGTTGTAAAACTCAATGCGGAAACGCAATATCACTAAATCACTATTTGAGATGCCGACCACTCTCATGAGGATATTTTAAGGCAAATGTGTGGTGAAGGATGAGTGTGATGAGTGGTAGTGATGAGTCTTCCTTAATGGGTCAAATTAATAGCAGATGATACAAGGACCAACGGCTTGAAACCAGTGTGGTTGATATGTCTAAACATGGTGGGAGTTGATGCGGGTATCATCAGATGAGAGTTGTTTTGAATATCATCCTCAAAACATGACCTCCATGTGGATTACAGGGCCACGCCACGAGTCCCGTAATGTTTTTTATCATGGTATAATTAAAACAGCGAACGCCGATGGTTGCTAGCGAAAACATTCCGACAGGACCGCGCTACCTGTACGTAGGCCAGCTTGCGTGTAGTTATTATTTGTACGCCAGGTTGACTACTACTTACTTGATTCTAACTACACTTAGCCTAAACTTAAACTAAATGAAAACCAAACGTGGCTTAAACCGTGCTACATTTTCTTCAATATGGTACAAACAAAGACAACCAGTATAATTGAAAAGCCTTTAAAGATGATGAAAAAATATGATGAAAACTATTGAGACATGGTAAATCGACAGTTGTTTCAATATTTAATCACGTAAATTATGAGACGTAGCGTGGAACTTTAAATATTTTAACACAATCGTCACGTCTTAAGTTAAGATCTGAGGCTTCTAGTTTACACCGCGTCACAGTTACTGCTAGACGTAGAATCGAGTCATCCTCAGTAGCTGGTTGACTGAGGATGACTCCACAGCGAGGTCGACACGTCTAGCGGTAACTTTATTTCAACTGTGACGCGGTGTAAACCGGAAGCCTTAGATTTCAGTGATGACACCGGCTACAAAAGCTCAAGAGTTAAGTTCATTTAAGTTATCATATAATTTAATAATCCTTAAATATAACTCTTCAATGCACCACCATTTTCATATAAAGCAACTCAAAGCGAAAGGAACATATTTTTCGCCCATCACCCTTCATATTTGCCGACTAAATCAAATATCACTTTCAAACAAAGTTAAACGCTCGCGTTACACGTATATTCTGTAAAAAAGCGCACTCGTATAAATAACGCGCGACGTTGTCGTATACAAAGAAAGCAAATAAAATTCTTTGTGCTCTTTGACGAATGTGTGTTTGAGCAAATAAAAGAAAACAAAAATGGAAAAGCAATTCTGGAGGCGCGCGGAATGAAAGCGGCCGATAACAAACGGTATCGCATCGCATGGAGGAGTATCGAATTTGGCAGAGGCAGGCGGGCGGCATTCCCGCTAACAATTGAGCCACATAAATCAGCTGTGAGTGGACCAAACATGGCCGCCAGCGTTCTCACTGTACGCAGTTCGCACTAACTATGCGTATCTGCAATACGACACTAGGATGAGTCGGCGGTGTCGTACTGAGTGCGTCTCTCGAGCAATACTAGTACTCAGTGTAATTTAAGATGTTGTGGTAAGTAGGTTGCGCATGGATGCCAAATGGCTCAGGTGGGTAAATCAACATAGTTGCGGAAGCCAAAGCACAGATAGCCTTGCGAGAAGATTCTTTTAATAGTAGAGCCACTGACGCACGCGTTAGTTCATTTGCTCTAGAAAATTGCACGATTTAGTCATACCACATCGTACAAACTCGAGCTTGTAGAGCCTAGGAGGGAGAAATACGGCGAGAGATGGCAGCGTTATCTTGCTTGAGCTGCCGAACTATGATGATTTTACTGCCTCACCCATGTGGCATTTAAGCACAATATACTCACTCACCATAACATATAATTTGGTGTAATCTTCGACAGAGAAAACTTTACATATTTTCTTTTGTCTTACAAATCTATGCTACCTTCGTGAAATAACAGTTTTTTCTTTCGACATTAATTATCATATTAATTCAAAAGCATGATGATGCCCCATATTCACCTTAACTGTACGGTTTTAGTTAATTATATAATTTAGTTCTTCCGGTTCACACCGCGTCAAAATCTCATTATACTTAGCTTGAAGTATTTCGGTCTCGCTGTAGAGTACCATCTTCAGTCACTGATTAGCTGAAACTGAGATACTCGCTGTCTGCATCCTCTTGGTCACCGGGCTGTTAACCATCTATTGTAGTAGGTTATTAACTTCTTCGTAATTTGAACTGAATTAATTTGTGTTCATGAAATTTAGTGTTATTAAAATACAACCGTAATTTGTAACCAGCCAAGCGTTGATTTCTCCTTATCAGTAGGCCTAAATGCTATTTTACGATATTTTACTGTCCATCCGTAATACTTTATACACATTTACTCTCACACAAACTCATATAGAATCCCTCACATGTTCGAACATATGAGAGCCAAGTTGTGCAAAACCTCGGCGAACCGGACCGACAAATATAATCCTTCATATTTCTCCCCGCCTTAATCCCTAAAGGAACTGCAGTTCCGGTAAGAAGTAATATATCGGGATAAAATGTGGCGGGTATTAGAGAGTTGGGAATGCCACTGGGGTCATATTTCCACCTGAAATATCTTCCGACTTGAGCGTAAATCTGACCAATAGCGGCAATGGAGCTGGCCTCTCACATTTGCATTCTTACTTCCCTATGCCGATCCTTATAAGTTGGCCCTAACTTTGGAGCTTAACGTGAAAAACTGCTACTTTAAACTGGGAGCTCTTTGCTTTTAACTTTATTTACGTTACTTTGGTTGGGTTTTAATTAGTGAATCTCAAAGTGTTGCACGTTAGTTTAAAGATTATTTCGTTTAATTTTCAATTACATTTGATATTTAAAATTTATTGATTATGTATTATATATGAGATGGAAACGTTGTTGAGTTTTATATAGTATTGTACTGTTTTTCACTGTCCGGAACTGACTGACTGACGGGCTCCTAAGCGCGAGTTCATGTATCCCCGTAGATAATTCTCGGAGCTTCTCGAAACGCCTAGAACATCACGTGACTAGGCTCTTAGCCAATAGGATTGAAGTTCTGGATCCTTCGATGTTTATGGCGCGTGCATTCAACCGTCTCAAACATCGAAGGCAATATACCTGTCAGTCAATTGGGTCTCCGAATTCACGCAGGTTCATTGAGTCGGCCTGCCTATTGTCTCGAGGGTAGACCCCGGCGTCCGTTACAATATTTACTTTACTTTAGCTATTTTGGTGTATAGTTTATAGTTGTTTAACGAAGGTTGCAACTCAAGAAGTTTGATATTTATTTCGATGGTACCTCAACACATACAATAATTAGGTACCTAACTATTTGTTCTTATTATTATTTTTACAAGTATTTTGATTTTTTATTTTGTTATTTCTTTGTTGTAAAGTGTTGAAATGTTAATAATGTAAATTTATTATTTCGATATAGTTTGTTTGATTGTTAGTTGTTCTATATTGCATGTAAAAAGAACAAATAAAGGTATTTTTTAATTGAATTGAGTTAGGTAAAATTCCTTTATCCCCGCAGTCACCCTTTCATATTTTGTAATGTGACTATACGGTAACGAAAGGTAAAGGTCGAGGTTAAGTGGCAGAGAGGACTTTCTAGTCCTAACTTGGCCATGTTAAATAAGAAATGTGTACTTTTTACTTTCTGTATCCAAGAAAACGTAGGCTAGTAAATTATATAAAAGGCTAATTTATGCCCAGTGCTCTGAATGTCAAAGTGCAGAAATCCGAGACACTGCATTGAGAAAGTGCATTTAAAGACACTAGCTGAAATATTGTAACTCCCAAGCAGTGCAAAATAAATTACCAACAATCATTTCTACAAGCGCCATACGTTTGCAAAGATGGAATCTGTGAAATGAAACAGGGCTCAGTTGACAGATGTATGATAAGAGATCTAGATAAGGACAACATTCAGAGTAAAAGCTCGGAGTGATGGAACTTGATGACGCCATTTGTTACAAGCGTCCTTTACTCTTGTAGCCCTTAGTCCTTTTGACCTTCCACACAGCTACAATATGTTATACGTTCCTTTAGTTACAGTACCTTTCACTTTTTGCCTCTTTGTGGCAGTGCTCGTATGTGTAATACAATTTGTTGAGTTACGATCAGAGTTAAAAATAAAAATTATACTGTGACAAGCTTGTAAACTTAACTATTAGACTTTCGCGGCCGGTGTCACAACTACAATCTAGTTCTTCCGGTTCACACCACGTCCAACCTTCATAATTGGGTTGAGATATTTTGGCCTCGCTTTGGAGTACCTACCATTTTCAGTCACTAAATGGCTGAAACTTCAGTCACTGATTGTCTCCTGTCAATTTTAGCCAATCAGTGGCTGAAGATGGTACTCCAAAGCGATGCAAAAATATCTCATCCTAATTATGAAGTTTGGACGTGGTGTGAACCGCAAGAACTAGATCAAAGCTGTCTTGTGATATTTCTCTAATAAGACTAGTGATATATATATTTAAATTCGTCTAACGAAAGATCCATAAATGCCATAATGTAAAACATATCTTCCGTTCACTGATTTAAACTAGCACTTGCCATTACGCAGGAATTAATAACAGTTCTTAGTTCCTAAGGTTAGTTTTGTTTGGTCATCGATCAATTTTAATACGAAATATTATTTACGAAACTTGTCCATAGCAAATGAGCGTTTTTACTGCGGTCCTTTGTTTTATAAAAGGATCATATATAAAACGGCAATTTTATAAAGCGGGCTTTGTCGTTATTTTAGAAAAAAAACGCCCTTTGAAAAATAACCACCACTTAAAATCAAGTTTGTGATACTTAGGCCTATATATTTTATTAAATCTCGTGTCAAAACTACCTTGAAAATACATTTTTCTACTTTGGTATAGTTTGGACAGTCGTGGAGAGCGAGTAATTGTTTTTATTTGCTGTGCCAACACGAGAAAAGACTGACTAGACAAGGTGTCTTCACCTAACAAGCGGCGACAGCCTGGACGTAATAAGCTGCTCTGATTGGTTGCGAGCTCAGCGCTCCTAGTGGCGGGCGCCGTAATCAGTTTAGCCGCTTCCTTCGTCGCCTCGGGCGCCCAACCACCCGATTCAAGGAAATCCGATTCCGCCGAGTTCACCGCGGTGAGTAGAGTAAGTTACCGCGAGGCTAAATTAAATTTTTGTAATAACTTACAAGTTAGAGAAGTTAGCTAGTCGTGATTTTAGCTTCTAGACGAAATCTTATCTAGCTCCTAAGTGGTTATTTAAATCAGCAGTTACTAGGTCAACTTAACTCTCGCGGCCGGTGTCACACCATAATCTAGTTCTTCCGGTTCACACCGCGTTGAAACTTCATAAGGTTGAGATATTTCGGCCTCGCTGAGGAGTACCATCTTCAGTTTCAGCCAATCAGTGACTGAAGATGGTACTCCAGCAAAAATATCTCAACCTAATAATGAAGTTTGTACGCGGTGTGAACTGGAAGAACTAGATTATAGTTACCAGGTCGTTTGAATACTATTTGGTCGGCGAGTCGAATGCGTGGTTATGGTTTCTTTATTATCACGGTATACAACAATAAATATTTTTCTGGAGTCCTTATACCCCTAAAAAGTGCAGTTCAAACTATTTGAGAAAGTCGTGTGGACTGGCATTCCAAAATTAGAAATCAATGACTTTACCCTATCCCTAACTTTTGAAAAATAGTAGATTTTCTAAGTAAACGTGCGGTACAAAAATAGGAAGTAACATTCATTTTTATGACTAGAGGCATTGAGAACTACTAAACTGGGAGACACAAAGAGGATGTATTTAAACGTTTGCTTTCACATTTAGTAATTCGGTTACCAAATTTAATTAAAAATGCCCTAATTCTTAAGGCATGAAATTGACTTTCTCAAACGTTTATTTATAGATTTTTAGACCCAGGCTTTTTATACTACAGACGACTAAGAGGACGTGTACTGACAGACTGACGGGCTATTAGTGGAATGATTCGAATGAATGGAGCCCAAATGGATTTAGTGGATGTTTGAAAGAGACTTCGATGTGAGAACGAATGGAAAGTTTATCTTTCTAATACTGACGGTTTCCATACGTTTGTTTCTCATTTTTGTGATAAAAAAAATCTAAAGCGAAAATTAAGGCGATATTTCTATTAATTAAACGGCAGGAAAAAGGTTTGAACAGCTTTATCACATGTTTGCTCTAAAGCTTTCACAGTCGGAGTCACAACTATAATCTAGTTCTTCCAGTTCACACCGTGTCAACATAATTATGATTAGCTTGAAATATTTTGGTTTTGCTGTGGAGGACTATCTTCAGTCACTGATTGGCTGAGACTGAGATACTCGCTGTCTCCTATCCTATTGGTCACAGGGCTGCCAACCGTCCATGTAGGAGGAATGAAATCCGTCGATGTTCTCATTGGCTGTGACACTATCGAAAATACCTTTTCATGACTGATTACCAGATTCTTGAAAGTTTAATGCTGACTTATTTGTTAAAGTTATTATAAATTTTAATTTATTTTAACGGTTTCTTGGATGAATTTTGCCAATATTTTGACTTTGTCAAATTCTACTGCATTATTGCCGACCTTTCAATATCTTCGAGTTTTTTGGCTCAGTTTTAGCCAATCAGTGACTGAAATTGATTAATGTTAGTTATGATATGGTTAAAATTGATTTTTATATCAAATAATTTATTTGTGCTTTAATTATAACACATGTTTGTAATATTTGACGTTATTTGTGCTTTAATTATAACACATGTTTGTAATATTTGACATTGTCATGCACACTTTGTTCATTGACAATAAAGATCTTGAGTTTGAATTTGAAGATGGTACTCCGCAGCTAGACCAAAATATTTCAAGTGAATTAAAATTATGGAAGCCAAGAATGACAAATCGATGCAACAAATAAAGTACCTATGGCAAGAAGATTGTTCAGTTGTTTACATTGTAAACCCCTTGCATTATTTTATCTTTAAGTTTGAAAAAATAATATAATTATCTGTTTTGAGGTCAAAATAGGCTTTTTTAACCATTGAGTAACTTTAGAGAAGGGTCCACACAGCTATCCCCAACTACCCCCAAACACACAGAAGGCTTAAGCCACAACCGGTGACTCACTGTCTAATAACACGTCTCGCGCAGACAGCTTCAAGTCTCCCCTTGAAAGGATTAAGCAGTTTCAGTATCTATTAGCCCTAATGGATAGCTTCTGAGACCGCCTTCAAGCAAGACATTGTCTGTTGAAATTGATAATATACGCGACTAGGGGGCCCGTGTGTCTCGAGGGGGTTCTTGAATCAAACGAAAGGGTGGAAGACACACACGCCTCTTTTATGTTCGGAACGGGCGTAACAAATTGTTTAGATGAACACAAGGTACTGTTTTCAACTCTGTGAGCGACTTGAATGTCGCGGTGTACGGTAAATTGCCCTTTGTAATAAACCAAAGGGGTGGGAATAAAGATGCTCTTCTCAAAGAGACATTTCAGCTTAAATTGCTGCGGAAAAGGGTCTCGTTTTGATTGGTAAACATTATTTGCTCTTTAACTTTTGTTAAGATGAAATAAAGTTTTTGAGCGCATTGATTCAAACTAAATAAACACTTGAATGAGTTCGCCAGGGGGTGACCTGTATAGTGAAAACGCCTTTTATGTTCATTATCTTGTACATACTCAAAAGTATTAAGGGTAAGTATACTTAACTCTTAGGCTTTTTCGGCCGGTGTCACAACTATAATCTAGTTCTTTCGGTTCACACTACGTCCAAACCTCATAGTGATCTGTGTTTCAGCCAATCAGTGACTGAAGATGGTCCTCTAAAGCGAGGCCGAAATATTTCAACCCAATTATGAGGTTTGGTCGCGGTGTGAACCGGACGAACTAGATTATACGAGTAAGTACCGCTATCTCAAAAGAAGTAGGGAAACAAGTGTATGAAAAAGAAAACTACATAACTCATATTTCTGATGAATTTAATTAGGGAACTATTTGTAACGGTTTAGAGAATTTGCTTGTTAAGTAATGTTAAGTATCTATGCAAAAATGTAACTAAATTAAATCTCAACTCTTACAACTAATAAATGAATGAAGAAAAAGAATGTTTATTTAAATACGTCAAGTATAGAATAAATAATAATAAATAAATAATATGATTGTGTAGAAATTAAGTAAAATAAAATAGACAATAATAAAAGTTTGTTGAAAATTGTGCAATTTGTTGTAAACTGTTTTATACAGTGAAGGACGGTTCATTGAGAGAGGACTTACCTCACCACATTAATAAAGATTTTTTTCATTTCACTTTACAAAATTAACTATTTAAAACTTGACTGCGTCTGTGACTGAGTAGGTAGAGTTCCGGATTGATGTTCGATTCCGACACAGTTACACAGGTGTGATCGTTTTCCAAAACCGCGTTTTGAGATTACTAAAAACCCTGGGTTGAGTAACTATTTGAAAATTAATTTAGCGTAAACAACTTTAAGACCATTTACTTGTCGTTGGAGACAAAAAAAGAATTGCCTTTTTCAAATCCATTGTTTAAAGGAAAATATTTTCTCATTGAAAAACAATCTCAAAATCGTGCAATCCAGCAGATGGTACAGGGCGCGGACTCGGCAGGACATCGTATTTGCAAACATGGTTTCCTAATCTCATCAACAACATACCCCGACTCCGACCCACCCTCTATATAAATCCCCATCTCCGCCCCACCGGGAGGCCTTAATACAATCAATGTCCAATTAAATCTCAACCTAACTCCATCGTTAGTTCCTTGCAGACAAACTGTTTCGCGAACAAGGTGGTCCCGTGGGGGTTCCAAGCCCTTCACTCTCAATCCACGACTTAGCGAGGAACATTTATGCGAAACTTGCTTGCCTTTGTGTCAAGTTTGAGTATTCCAAACTTGTGTGTACTCAAATTCAATCAGTTCTTTATTTGAAACTATAGAATTTACAGTTCACATTCTTGGATTATATGGTCACTACTTTTCAATGCTTACACAGGCTAATGAAAGTATTAAAAGACACTTATCCAAAACTGAGACATCCCTAACCTCTCAATCCCAGCCTCAATATACACAGACAAGGTAATGTAACCTGTAGGTGACGTGGGGTCTGAGCTGGTTAAGAAGTAGTTTTGTATTTGTTATTATTAACGAAAAAATAAATATAAAAAAGTATTTAATCTGTTTTGGTTAAATTTTTAAACGTTTTTATCAAATTTCCTTTGGAAAATGAGATATTTATGCAGTCAGCATGGTATGACCCTGGCCTGGGACCATGCAATAGAGAATTAATTCTGACCCCCTAAAACAAGTTTTGAACATTGTTTACACACATCAAAACATTAAAAATTTCATTTAACTTGACTTTTCAAGTTTAAAACGCTTCAAGTTTGCCTGCGTCCGTGACTCATGGGTAGAGTCACGGCTTGCAAAGCGCAAGGTCGCGGGTATTCGATTCCCAGCATAAGGGTTTGGACCGCTTTCCCTAAAAGTGATTGTGACGCCCACAAAACCCTAGGTTAAGAACAAATTAAAATGCCATTGGCGTAAACAGAAAAAAAATACCAGCGTAGCACCGTGATAAAGGCCGTAACGAGGCTGTGGATGGAGCAAACAGCCTCGTAACGTCCATGAACACTCAGAAAGCAAAGCTGAGGGCGAAGGCCGAATCTAGGCTCAGCGGAGCGAAAGAGTAACAAATTGTAGAGGAAATTGGATTCATTTATGCCAGCAGCACCTAAGCGCTTAGCTGCGTGTCGGCCTAGTATTGATTTTAGAATGGCCAGAATTTCGTTGGCGTGACGCGCGTCACTTTTAAAGACACACCTTATCCATATTGTTTAAATAATTATACACCAAAGGAGGGCATCAACTCGATAAAATCTACTGCTCACCTCAGAGAAGTGAATATTTAGTAATGGATTGTCATGAATAACTACCATACCAATCAAACTAAAAATTATAATTACTTTTGGGTGAGACTAAAATTTGTACCATAAATAAATTACCCAAATAGATTTAAATGAACAAACTCGCACCTTGTTTCTGTTTACGTTACCGTTTCATTTGCGGAAACAACACGCTACCGGCGCGAGGGAGCATTTCGCCTCAGGCCACTTCGATAGGAAACCGAAATCTCATTGACGGAGAACGACGGTTTGGGATGAATTTCCGGCCGGAAATTAACTCCAAAGCTGTTACAGACTACGAATTCACCTATTTACACCTAAAAATAAAATAACACCGACGTAAATTCCCCAAGACGTCGTCGTGACAGAGGGTAAATTTTCAGAAATTGAATTTGCCACCTCTCCGAAATGTTGGAGGTCGGGCGAGCGCCCCAGGCACTGGTTGAGATGGCAAACTTGATTACTGTTTCCACCACTAGGAGCGCTTATATCGCAGCCAATCAGAGGGCCTTATTACCTCCGACCCGTAACAGCCAGGCGCGAAATTTAGTTAGTTGGAACAGCAGCGTGACCTTAGGGCCAGATTGGCACTTAGCTCAGGTGAATCTACCACCCCCCTCCCCCCAACACTAACCAACTACGATCCGTAACTACAAATTAGTTCTGCTCTTATAAATATACTAAATATAATTCAGACTGCTGTAATACGGGCTAAAAAAATGGTAATCCAACATAACTGTGACAGTTAAAAAATGGTATCACTTAAGGTTTGGTACTCCAAAATTAGACACAGCAAAATATCGACGCTTGTCTCGAATTTTAATTCAATTTGCGAACAATCCCATGAAGAACTTTTAAAAAATGTTAAATTCAAAGCTTTCTGAAAAAGGTGATATATTATCAAAAATAATACGTAGTTCTGGGCGAAAATGTATGACTTCCTTATACAGAATTTATAGACCACAGTATTAGAATTTAAAACGTATTATTTACTAGCCGATTTTGTATGTCAAGAAACACAACTTTTATACTTATTTAAGGTAACACACCGCAAACTTAATGAGCTAATACTAATCTTCATCTTTTGAAAAAAGGTAGTAAGCGAAAGGACAAGTTTTGTGTAAACAACAACAGTACATACAAAACAAGGATATTTTTATTTAAGAGCGCCGATGTTTGTCCACATAATATTTGTTATTCTTTGCAAATACTACTCTAAATAGCCCAATGTAATAACTAAATTGTTGTTATAAAAAATATTGATCAGGCCAAAATTAAGCAACGTTGATTACAAATGACTCATAAAATAAGTCCTAGTCAGAATTCTAAAGCTTGATACCTATAAAGATTTTACGAAATAAGGGCAACCGGCAAACAGCAGGTAGTAAAATAATTCAAAGGATCACATAAGGTCTATAAAGTTAGCCTTAAATTCAACCCGCGGACTTCCTAATTCTTTCGGAATAAATGGCAGCAATAAGAATGCAAATGTGTGAGTCTCCGCCGCTTCCGACGCCCAATTTCCAGCTTATTCTTGGAAATATTCACCTAGTACATTATAAAATGAAGATTATATTTCAACGCGAATGATCATTCATAATTTTCATACGAATGAGTTTCTGTAATAATTGTAACGTCTATTTCCTAAGCAAGTCAAATAATTTCTGTTGTATTTTTGTATAGCATTCACGACTACCATATATTCTTCAAGCACTTCATTTATCAGGTTTCAGGTTAGGCATTATGGTAAAAAAGTGGGGATGTAGAGAATTTTTCCAAAACGGTGTCGTTGGCAAACGTTCAATTATACCTATAATCTAGTTCTTCCGGTTTACACCACGTCCAAACTTCATAATTAGGTTGAGATATTTCGGTCTCACTGTGGAGTACCATCTTCAGTCACTGATTGACTGAAACATGGTACTTCAGAGACTGAAGATGGTACTCCACAGCGAGGCCGAAATATCTCAGCCTAATTAAGTGGTTTGGACGCGGTGTGAACTAGAAGAATTAGATTAAAGTTGTGACAACGGCCACGAAAGCCTAAGAGTTAAGTTTAATTATAGGTTTGTAAATCCTAAATAAGAGGTCAACGTAAACACGTTTTGAATCCAATGTATCAATTTAGTTTTTTAACATTATGCACTTTTATTAAAGGAATTTAGAAAACAAGCAACTCACAAGGCTTGTTTTGACTGCATTGACCTTTCACTTAGGACTTTCAAACTTAAAACAGAACGTTTAAAAACGACGCCATTTTAAGTTCTTGCAGGTTGTACGGGTTATTAAAAAGCGTGCACACAATTTTCACGCGAAGTTTCGCAGCTTTTAGCCTCTTAAAAACACGCATTTTCCGTTATGCCTGTAGATTAACTACATTTTATAAAGTTACATTGATCTCAGAAGTTGAACTATTATTGCGAACATTTTCCATCGTTAGTGAGCAAAAATATATCGACGTTTCGGGATCTGGAATCTGATCCCGTCTTCAGGTGAAGGGGTCACACATACATCGATATCCGAAGTTACATTGATATATTTCGGCTCGCGTGCTGCACACCCTTAAAAAGTTGGAAGATCCTTAAAAAAAGCGAAAAACGATCGCTCCAAAAATTTTTTTTGGAATAAATACTAAATTTTATTTAAGTAACAAAAGGTAAATTTATCTTAAGACAAAGTAGCAGAAACGTATCAATAAACAAACATGTCAATACGGTTCAAACAAATAAACAACCAATTTGACAAATTATAATATTTAACTTTCCGATTTCGTGGTGAAAGAATCACAAGAAGTTTCCCAGTAGAAGTGTGTTCATGTAAGAAAGTCGTCGAGTGGAGGACTAGGGATGTTTATTGTAAACAAACGACAACATTAAGACCCATCACTCAAGCCCTCAAGACAAACCATTACTCTCCAGATATTCCTCACATCACGTCGTAACTTTTCTATATCAAACCCATTTCACAACATATTTCATACACGAAACTCTCTTTGAGACGATAGTTATTAATTGTTTTTTTTCAATGAAAAGGGGAAAAGTAAAATCTAGTGGAGTCTTTCGGCCATGGTTTCATATAAAATTTGGTTCTTGGTAGTAATAATAATAAAAAATGCCTTAAACATAATAATAATCATGTTTTAAGCCATGCTGGTAAGTTCATCTGGACACCGTATTAATATCTGAATTCATTAAATTTACTGCAGTAGCAATATCTTTAAAAGGAAATGTCTATAAATTTGTAAATCATCAGCGTACAAGTGAAAATGGCAAAATCTTATCTTGTTGGTTATGTCATCTATGTATAGTGAAAATAATAGTGGTCCTAAAACAGAACCTTGTGGAACACCACGAGTGACAAGTTGCCATGAATATAATGTGAGACTTTTAGACGTGAATGGTGATGAATTATTATTTAAGGTTACAAATTGTGGACAAAACAGTTGCCGATGCAGAGGGTGGTGGTACAACAAACGCCGTCGTTATAAAATACGAGTTTTAATTTTTTAAATGTAATTATTTTATTCATTAGGGTGAATAAAGAGCCGATTTTCTGTTTGTATATTACTTCGAGAAAAATTAACTTTGAAACACATACCGTACTAAATTGATAACAAATTACTTTTTTGCAGCTCTGGAACTCTCTTTCAAAATTAGACTTCAAAACGTGCTATTTGAACTTCTATTACTCTGGTTAACCAGCCCTTCCGATAAATTAGTACTGAACGAATGTTTAAAAAAAGTATTATGTATGTTTTGATGGAATCTTACTGAATAGAGAGTTTCGACGATTCTCATCTAGATGATTTGACGTTTCTTATACTTGTTGAATTTTTTGCAAACACAATTTTCTTGTTTTTGCGTACACGAACCAAAGATGTTTTATATGAAATTTGTTGTGCCTGTTGTTTGACGAAAGTTATTTTTAATCTCGATCGCTAATTATTTTTTTAAAGTCTTCTGCCATTGACTTCCTCCTACCTAAAGTTACCGTTTCTCCACTCAGAATAATTCCCATCGAACATCCAATAAAATAGGGCTGTCGGCACTTTTATTTTTAGAAAGCATTTAAAACTATCCACTTACTTAACGTGATGAGGTTGATGAACTGTACCACCTGACAGCCTTCTCGCACCTCGAGGTACGTGATCTCGCACTTGTACACCGCCTCGTCAGCCACTTGCAGCTCCTTCACCTTCAGGTGGGACAGAGTGCTGTTCGGCGTGTACTGAAGCTCCGCTCTGCAACAATTAACCACAAATATTGTGTCAACTTGTAAGTGTGAGATCCACAGTTAAATTCCACCAAAAGTAAACACTTGCTAGACCTTTGTGTCGTGGCTGAAAAAGGGCAACGAGCCAAAAGTACAAATTTAAGTGCGGTTTCGTATGAAGAAAAGACATTCACTCTTAGGAAACTAGAGGCAGGGAAAACTACCGAACTGGGAGACGCAGAACGGCAGTTCAAGAACGTTAACCTTCTCTAGAAGAAGTTCAACTTGTCAAGAGGTTGCCAGATTCTATCATAAGTGCCCTAGAGCTTAAGGCTTCAGAACTCGTCTGAAACATATTTTGGCTACAGAAGCAATTTACAATATAAACGAGTTGTATGGTACATGACTGGAAAAACACGGAACCCACTGACTACAGGACTAAAGTAGTACAATTCGAATGAATGGAAGAGAGCGTGAATGTCAAACAATTATGTATGATTGGGATTTCAATTTTGGAAAGTATGGAAAATTGTTGTGTTTGAAATTTTAGTTCAAGTGATGATTGCATTACATGAAAAATGCTTTAATCTTTGAAATGGGTTTACACACAATTATTATTAATCACTTCTGTAAGTCGTATAGCTTTTGAGTAGTTTTCTGTAGTGAGTATAGTACGGTATCGTTTGAAGAAAATTGAACACTGCAGTATTTTAAAGTGCTTTTAAACATGAGTTTTGAACAACTCACAAGTTTGTTTGTAACCTAAGTAAAACCTAAGCTGAAACGTAGCCATAAGCGCTAACGTCAATCCTAGTGAATTTCCTAATAAAGGGGTTAAAATTATACCAGATGTGGCATTTTTAGGTGGTGTCGGGAAGCTAAAAACTGTACACACTTTATTTCTTCGACTTTTCGTTCTCCCTGGTGTTAAATATAAATATGCTATAAAAATTCGAAATAAACAATTTCGATTGAACAATTCCTTTGCCATCTTCATTTGATTTAATCGTGATCTCAAACACCTACATAAACCCCACTTCCAACCACATTAACTCCAAACCACTGACCACCCACATAAACTTCACCATTTAAACCCACCCCCGTGTCAAAATCACACAACATTAATCACATTACGTATGCTCAGGTGAGACGGCCGCATGTGTACCACCGCATCACTCGTGGGAGAACAGGTCTGTCGCACAGGTGGAGATATTGACGGGACGTCCTCACTGGAGCGTGAACCCCTGCTGACCCCCCTGACTACGGGTGGGGGTTCCCTCAGGATCACCTGGAGCAAGGGGGGTCCTCGGGGGGCGAATAACCTTTGATCCCACACAGCCTCGACCACGCCGTAAAGATATGTTTATCTTCGGTTAGAGTGGTTCGATAACTCCCCGTAGGTGAGCGGTTAAGATATGCGCTTCAAAGGCGGGCCCCGTTTGTGTATAATGATTCAAATCGAACTATATCAATTTTCATGTGAAATATAACAAGGATGAAGAGAGGGTAAAAAGTCAACGAGAGCTCGTAAGTTATTTTTAAGAAATTCCGATTCATGTTATCACAGCAAACTCTCTCAAAGAATCATTTTTGATTATGTGGATGGTTTAATATTGTATTTGAAATATTTGTTGATTTAGTTTTATATGGAGACGTTATGGGAATTATTGGACATTATGGAAGCTTAAAGACAATAGTACAACCCTTACTAATTGTATTATGAATTTCTTGTATTCATAAAATTCTGACAAATGAACTCAAATGATTGTTCTAATAAGAAAGCCTACATTTAAATGTATTGTAACGAATAAATTATTGATCTTGTCTATTAATTCTTGGTAATAAACTAATTGAACAAGAACATTTCGAAATGTCAGCAGTTTGAACTTTAAAAGTTTCTCTTTGTATATCCCATAACTCTTGTCCATTTGTCAATCTAATGAGTATGCTTTTGTTGGTAAGATCTATCTATTAAACCTCTTAGATTTTCCCATCCGATGTCACAACAATAATCTAGTTATTTCGGTTCACTCCGCGACGAAACATCATTAAAATTATCTTTAAATATTTCGGTCATGCTGTGGGGTGCCGAATGGCCGAAACTGACTGCCACGAGTTTTGGCCAATCAGTGACCGACATATTATATCCTTCACAGCGAGACCGAAATATTTCAATTGGTTTTGTCATGATGTTTTTACGTGGTGTGAACCGGAATAACTATAGATTACAATGTTCACAATTCTACATATTGACATAAGAGTCGTCATAATTTTATATAGACCCTAAGCACGTTGATCAATCTAATCGCTACAAAGTTTAAAATGAAGAACACCCATTGCAACTAAAGTTCTTCCGACACAAACATGTAAAAAAAACAACACTATGTTAGAGACATGAAATGCCTCGTTTTTAAACTTTATAACAAACTACCTTTCAAACCCAGTGCAAAATAATTGAATCCCTGCTGTAATTGAATTCCTCCCCATGGTTGACGTTTTGTGCTAAATAAAGGTTTCGCAAGTTATTCAAAGTATTGATCAAACTTAAAATCTTCCACATACGCTTGGAAAACCACAACTTTTAACCCCATTACATTCTTCACAAAGTATATTGTAGTGCTGAATATACAGGACTGGTGGAGTGCACAGCATTCTTGTGGTAAAGTGGTTGATGCCAGCACATTAGCTGTTGGTTATTCAAATCTCTGGTGATTTGTTAGGTCAACGGCTAAGTCTGGGGTAAATCTCCTCATCACCAACCCTGTATATCCGACAGCATTATCCGACAAAATAGCTTCTCACTTGCATACGGGTAAGAGCATTTCTCTCAGGGATTAAGTTCCCGTGTGTTATGGTACAGGATTATGCAAAGAAGTTTAACACCATTTAATTTTTGCCGATCAAACGAATACTCCTAATGTTATCACATTGTACGAACTTAACTATTAGGGTTTCACCTGCGGTGTCAATTAAAATATAGTTATTCCAGTTCACACCCCGTCAAAACATCTTTATATTTCTAAATATTCGAGCTATTACGGTCTCGCTGTAGAGTACCATCTTCAGTCACTGATTGGCTGGAACTGAGCTTCTTGCTGTCTGCTAAATCACTATTTGAGATGCCGATTACTCTCATGAGGGTATTTTATGGCCACTACGTGGTGAAGGATGAGTGTAATGAGTGGTAGTAATGAGTTATGAGGTCTTGCTACTAATTAAGGCCGACTCTTCCTTAGAATGGGTCAATAATTATGACCCAATGACCAATGGAAATACAAGGACCAACGGCTTAACGTGACTTCCTAACCACGCAGGTGATGGTCTGATATTTGTCTAAGCGATGGTAGGAGTTGATGCGGGTATCATCAGATGATCACTGAAACTATCTAAGCCACTTTAGACCTATATCATCCTCAAAACCTGACATATAATATCTATATCTAATTTAACAGATCACCCATAAAACATTGTGGCCTGCATAAAACCCCACTAACCAGCACACCACCTCACACACACACAGCCATTAGCGAAATTACCCCCGCCTAATCGGAAGAAACTGTACGGGGAGGTTAATTCCGAGCCGTGAGGTCGAGGGATTGTTTAGCTTGGGACAAAGGTGCGGGGGAAGTGAGTGCCGTGTTGTTGATACGCAGACAATAGTGCGGGACAACAATGGAGTGAAACACCGTACGTAGCCCGTGGTGCAGTGTGCACTGTGCTGCAGACGTCGAGTACAATGGTAGATGCGCTGCCTATACAACTGCTGCCAGTGTAGGTGCGACTGAGTAGGCTCAGGTGTTGCTATTGAAGGAATGAATGGAAGAAAACAGTGCTTTAATGATAAAAATATATTATCTATTTAAAAATACACGTAAAGGGTGTTGCTATTGTTGTGTTGGATATAGCCTAGGACGGATTTTTATGTGCAAATCTCTCTAAATTGGGTAAAATAAATTGGTTGGGAAGTAGTCTGGGATGTACTTAATACCTCAAGACTACCTGGTTTCACATAATGCGTGTTTTTCATATTTCCCATGTCTCTATATTTCAAAGGACGGTCAACTTAATTAAGGACGTCATTTTTTAAATGTAAGTCTAAATTTTTTGATATTTACATGTTTAAGAATTTAGTTAGTATACTAGAAAGCTGTTTCAGAAATTCAAGAATGTTTAAAAAAAAATTACTTTTGGATGAATTAGTGACTGGGTTTAAATTTGAGTATTACTAACTTACTCAAGGTACCATTTCAGTTAAAGTTAACCTATTGGAGCTGATTTTGTTTTGCCAGAAAGCTCTTAAATTTAACTGGCTTACTGAACTACCCAATGATATATTTTCAATATTTTAAGTCCACACCAGTAGAACAACACGCCAATAACGCGAACTCAACAGGATTGATGTAAGTAACGGAAATTCCAGTCTAACAGAGAAACAGTCAAACGGAAAATAGCCGTGTTTCTCTTTCAGAGTAAGTTTTTTCATTAAACGATGGCTGTATATTTTACTAAATACCACTGAAAAAATTATATACAATTAATATAGATTCACATTTAACGTTTATTGCTTTCCCCAATGGCCTGTCAAAAAGACTTGTTGGACAAAGTAAAAGTGCGTCTGAATACCTCTAGAAGTGAATGCAAAATTTCTGATAAACAGATATTTGAGACTTGTACTAGCTTGTACAAAGCTGACTTATACCGGAAAATTAGACCAGACATTCACTAATTAGTGAAAAATAGAATATCCATGGTTCCATAAAACTAATCATCTCTACACACACTTCAGGACAAACACTTGAAGTTTATTGACATATTTAAAAGAAAGCTTTGGAAGTACCAGTACTTTAGAAAATTCGACGCCTTGAATTCCAAAATTAAATCTTTTAAATTCTTATGGGTTCTAAAACCTTTTAAAAAATTTTGTTTTGGAAAAAGGCTTGCTTTTCCATTTTACACTGTACCAGACCACCCTCCATGAAGTCGAACCCATTTCACTAGTTTCTGTTAGTTAGTGTCTGATTACAAAACGGCTTGAGAACTACAGAATGCAGACGCAGGTAGGTTAGGTTGAATATCTGCTATTAGAGCGTCTAAGGTCACAAGGCTCCCAGCATTGTCTCGAGGTTCACTTGGGAAAGCGGAGAACTAGGCTGAACGTCTGCTTCCGTTCTTTCAGTATAGTATACTGCTGTCAGTCACCAGAGGTACCAACCTACAAACCGAACCTACAGGAAGGTCTATGAATGGTTTTGGATTGAGAAAACCTTTGAACGGGCTGGAGTGTACCGAAATGAAGATTGATGTCTTAAGTCTTCAAAAGCGTGATTGCTTCACCTCTGAGTCTAGGGATAACCAAACTATTGTCGATATTTTTTTTAGTTTACATTGGTTGGAATTAACGTTGATTTGTAAACCTAATCGTCACATTTTATTGTTATAATCTTTGTCGATGAAGATTGTTGTGGGGTTCTCAAACAGAAAGTGTGAAGCTCAAATGGACGGTTGTGACCATTAAGATAGCAGATATCAAGTATCTCAGTTTCCACCAATCAGAGACTGAGGATGGTATTCCACAGCGAGACCGAAATATTTCAAGCTAATTATAATGACGTTTTAACACGGTGTGAACCGGAGGAGAAAGGTCACAATTTTTTATAGAATCACTATCCCAATTATGACATAGGATGTATTATTCTATTTATGATATTAAACTATGTCGATGCTTCTTTACAGTAGGGTTCTCAAACAGACAGTCTTTGTGTCAAAGCTGCAGGTACTGGACACTGACAACCCTAACAATAATTTGCAAATTTTATAAAGCTATTCCTAGGCACTATTGTTGTGTTTTATACAGTACCAAAAAAGCAGCCATCACATTATAAACATACGTATAAAACATACCCAAAATAATACATACGCACAAATCCGAATCCAGCACGAGAGCTTAACACTTGAAAAGAAACAAAACCTCGCAAAAAACAAAATCTGAAGTACGCATATGAGAAGTTAAGCAACAGAAACATACATTCACAATCACAAATCGGCTCTGCGCAGAGTGAAGCTCGTAATCGGATCCCGCACGGGTCAAGAGTTCCATCACAGGTCTCGCTGCATTGCAGATGTGCTGGCAAAACGATTTTGATAAATCAAATTCAAAGGTCCGCCTCAGTGGTCACTTGAAAGAAAGGCTGAAACCGTCCGCCCAAGTAACACACGACACCGCTCACGATAAACGTGCTGGACAACAGGCCTTCTTTCAACTGATGCCGCCTAACTGTCAAGCCAAGGCTTGCAGAGGTTTACGGCTGCCCGTTTTTTTCAATTTTCAAAATAGTTTTTTTTATATTTATAAACATAATGTATTTGGAAACGAGAGGAATTTTCCGACACGTGTATGTATCCTGATTTCTCTTAAGGTGCTCAGAAATAGCCTTGAAGTCACCTGAGAGAATAGCTGAATTCGTCCGTCCAAGGAACACACGACACCACGCACGTAACAACTGGCTAAACAACGGGCCTTCTTTCAACTGATGCCACCTAACTGTCATGCCAATGCTTGCAGAAGTTAGCAACGCTGTCCGTTTTCCGAAATGTGTATAGAGTCTGATATCTTATAAGTTGTTTAATAGTTTTAAAAATAGAGGTTTTGAAATTGTCCAAGTTTTGGTGATTTTTAACTTCATTGTGAAACCACACTTATAACGCACAGTTTCGAAAAAACGCTCTTGACGTGTGTTGATGATTAACTAAAATTTTTAATGGTATTACGTTTATCAATGTGCATTACGTTTAAACATTGCATTGAAGAATCAGCTGAGGTTCGCCTAGTCACCGCAGATAAAGGCCTATTTTTCGTCTGCCCAAGGAAGACAAGACACCGCGTATGTAAAAACTGGCTAAACAACGGGTCATCTTTCAACTTATAGAACAGACTTACTGTTAAACATACCGCTCGCAGATAGTTTTAATATGAACTTTTTTGGACCTCGTATACATAATTTTTATCTTTCTTCGTTTAAGAGCTATAGCAAAAAAAAAAAAACAATTTTAACCCTGACGTTGCTTGTATTTTTGTAGCTTTACGGTCGTTTAACCTGCTCGGTACCTAAATTAAGGGCAAAAATTCTCACAAGTTGTTCTTCTTTATAAAAAGCTCATGAAATGTAGACGCTCTCTGGAGCTAGCAGAACTCCCCGAAAGCAGAGTACAGTAATTCCAATCGAACAGTCTTGCCCAGCACGTGGGTCGGCAGCGGCGGGGGTAGCAACGCAAGGGCGGCAATAATCCCGCCCGATTCTGTTCAATTGACTCGAGTCAAGTTCAGAATGAGCCCTGTTGAAAGGGTTGGAGTGTGATTCCTCGGGGAAAATCCGATTATTAGGCTCCGAGTGGCTTTCATGAATCGAGGTTGTTAGTATTCATATGTTAAATCGGACTCTCCCCCTTCCCCGCGCCTCGCGGTCCGACGTCTGCTAATTTCAGACACAGAGTGTCCGTGAACGGATGCGCACCGGGTATGGTATGTTCGAGAGCTGCCATGTTTCGCTTTAATTGCGTCCTACGAGCGACTCGCTGTTAAAACTTTTATCGCCGCTGCACGCAGAACAATGACGAAGGGCTGGCTAATTGCCTTTGTTTATGAATATAAAACTGCAAATCGCCTCCGACATTGCCGCTTAATTGTACCTCGGCAAAGGGGTTAAAATATTTATTCGTCCATTAAGTTTTAATCAACCGGCTAGCCGAGTCTCCTGAGAGCGTTTTCTTGCTTGAAGTGGTTTAATGAATACACGCTGTGTAAAGAACTTACTTTTTATATATTTTGAGAGTTTAGTGGTTACAAAAAGGTGATTAATTTTTGGCAATT
Organism: Matsumurasca onukii; assembly: GCA_018831715.1. NCBI lineage: Eukaryota > Metazoa > Arthropoda > Insecta > Hemiptera > Cicadellidae > Matsumurasca > Matsumurasca onukii. The sequence goes on from CM032065.1 coordinate 4,736,311, forward strand.
ACAGATTTCTTTGAAGAGCAAAACTTCTTGTATTGCACTATTTTAACATAACTAAAGTACGTTACGGTATTACCTACAAACTACCAATTCAACCAATATTTTTATTTTAGGTAAGCATTTTTCAAACATGGTTTAAACCTTTTTTTCAAACTTATATTTTATATTCCCCCATTAAAATGAAAACACTTTCCAAATGTCCCAACATTTTTGGATTGAAGCATTTCAACCAATAAGGAAAATCAACAGGGAGGGCTGTTAGTTTGCTACACATTCAAAATTCTTCCTTGCCTAAAAAAAAGTAAAGGCCAGACATTTTACGACAACAATTAACCACCCTTCGATTAGAACAACTAATCTTCGATTAAAACATCAAAACGCTGTTCTCACCCAACCTATTAGCACCAACTAGAATACGATACCATATAGCTACTCGGATAATCAAACAGGTGGACTGGTGAAGCTAAACTTGCGCATCAGCCATTACGAAGGGAATGATTTACTCAGTATAGCTCCTGACTAAATAGTGGTATAAACCCACTCTGGGAGCAGCCAAACCAACCACAATACTTTCTACGATTAGTTGTTTGACGTCTAAAAATCATTGAACTAATTTACCTGTCGCTGTAGTCGCCTTCCGCCCTGGCGATGCCGGCCATCTCGCTGAACACATATATCCTAGAGGAGCCCCGGTACCACTTGATGCTGTGCAGATCCCCACAAGTCTCAGTGTTGACTGAGCAGGGCAGTTGTATCGTCTCCCCGACCAGCCCCTTCATGTCTCGTTGCTTCACCCCTAGAACAAGACACTCACGGTTAGCAATCTGAGTACGGGACAAGTATATCCTAGAGGAGCCTCGGTACCACTTGATGCTGTGCAGATCCCCACAAGTCTCAGTGTTGACTGAGCAGGGCAGTTGTATCGTCTCCCCGACCAACCCCTTCATGTCTCGTTCCTTCACGCCTAGAACAAGACACTCACGGTTAGCAATCTGAGTACGGAACACATATATCCTAGAGGAGCCTCGGTACCACTTGATGCTGTGCAGATCCCCACAAGTCTCTGTGTTGACTGAGCAGGGCAGTTGTATCGTCTCCCCGACCAGCCCCTTCATGTCTCGTTGCTTCACCCCTAGAACAAGACACTCACGGTTAGCAATCTGAGTACGGGACAAGTATATCCTAGAGGAGCCTCGGTACCACTTGATGCTGTGCAGATCCCCACAAGTCTCAGTGTTGACTGAGCAGGGCAGTTGTATCGTCTCCCCGACCAGCCCCTTCATGTCACGTTGCTTCACGCCTGTAACAAGACACTCACGGTTAGCAATCTGAGTACGGAACACATATATCCTAGAGGAGCCTCGGTACCACTTGATGCTGGGCAGATCCCCACAAGTCTCTGTGTTGACTGAGCAGGGCAGTTGTATCGTCTCCCCGACCAGCCCCTTCATGTCACGTTGCTTCACCCCTAGAACAAGACACTCACGGTTAGCAATCTGAGTACGGGACAAGTATATCCTAGAGGAGCCTCGGTACCACTTGATGCTGGGCAGATCCCCATAAGTCTCTGTGTTGACTGAGCAGGGCAGTTGTATCGCCTCCCCGACCAGCCCCTTCATGTCACGTTGCTTCACGCCTGTAACAAGACACTCACGGTTAGCAATCTGAGTACGGAACACATATATCCTAGAGGAGCCTCGGTACCACTTGATGCTGGGCAGATCCCCACAAGTCTCAGTGTTGACTGAGCAGGGCAGTTGTATCGTCTCCCCGACCAGCCCCTTCATGTCACGTTGCTTCACCCTAGAACCTGGAACAACGACACTCCTCGGTACCACTTGATGCTGTGCAGATCACAAGTCTGAGTACGGACCAGACAAGAACAAGACACTATTAGCAATCTGAGTACTATATCCTAGAGGAGCCCGGTACCACTTGATGCTGTGCAGATCCCCACAAGTCTCAGTGTTGACTGAGCAGGGCAGTTGTATCGTCTCCCCGACCAGCCCCTTCATGTCTCGTTGCTTCACCCCTAGAACAAGACACTCACGGTTAGCAATCTGAGTACGGAACACATATATCCTAGAAGAGCCCCGGTACCACTTGATGCTGTGCAGATCCCCACAAGTCTCAGTGTTGACTGAGCAGGGCAGTTGTATCGTCTCCCCGACCAACCCCTTCATGTCTCGTTGCTTCACCCCTAGAACAAGACACTCACGGTTAGCAATCTGAGTACGGAACACATATATCCTAGAAGAGCCTCGGTACCACTTGATGCTGTGCAGATCCCCACAAGTCTCAGTGTTGACTGAGCAGGGCAGTTGTATCGTCTCCCCGACCAACCCCTTCATGTCTTGTTGCTTCACCCTCAAGACACTCACGGTTAGCAATCTGTACGGAACAAGTATATCCTAGAGGAGCCCCGGTACCACTTGATGCTGTGCAGATCCCCACAAGTCTCAGTGTTGACTGAGCAGGGCAGTTGTATCGTCTCCCCGACCAACCCCTTCATGTCTCGTTGCTTCACCCCTAGAACAAGACACTCACGGTTAGCAATCTGTGTACGGAACAAGTATATCCTAGAGGAGCCTCGGTACCACTTGATGCTGTGCAGATCCCCACAAGTCTCTGTGTTGACTGAGCAGGGCAGTTGTATCGTCTCCCCGACCAACCCCTTCATGTCTCGTTGCTTCACGCCTAGAACAAGACACTCACGGTTAGCAATCTGAGTACGGAACAAGTATATCCTAGAGGAGCCCCGGTACCACTTGATGCTGTGCAGATCCCCACAAGTCTCAGTGTTGACTGAGCAGGGCAGTTGTATCGTCTCCCCGACCAACCCCTTCATGTCTCGTTGCTTCACGCCTAGAACAAGACACTCACGGTTAGCAATCTGAGTACGGGACAAGTATATCCTAGAGGAGCCCCGGTACCACTTGATGCTGTGCAGATCCCCACAAGTCTCTGTGTTGACTGAGCAGGGCAGTTGTATCGTCTCCCCGACCAACCCCTTCATGTCTCGTTGCTTCACGCCTAGAACAAGACACTCACGGTTAGCAATCTGAGTACGGGACAAGTATATCCTAGAGGAGCCCCGGTACCACTTGATGCTGTGCAGATCCCCACAAGTCTCTGTGTTGACTGAGCAGGGCAGTTGTATCGTCTCCCCGACCAACCCCTTCATGTCTCGTTCCTTCACCCCTAGAACAAGACACTCACGGTTAGCAATCTGAGTACGGAACACATATATCCTAGAAGAGCCTCGGTACCACTTGATGTTGTGCAGATCCCCACAAGTCTCAGTGTTGACTGAGCAGGGCAGTTGTATCGTCTCCCCGACCAACCCCTTCATGTCTTGTTGCTTCACCCCTAGAACAAGACACTCACGGTTAGCAATCTGAGTACGGAACAAGTATATCCTAGAGGAGCCCCGGTACCACTTGATTCTGTGCAGATCCCCACAAGTCTCAGTGTTGACTGAGCAGGGCAGTTGTATCGTCTCCCCGACCAACCCCTTCATGTCTCGTTCCTTCACCCCTAGAACAAGACACTCACGGTTAGCAATCTGAGTACGGAACAAGTATATCCTAGAGGAGCCCCGGTACCACTTGATTCTGTGCAGATCCCCACAAGTCTCAGTGTTGACTGAGCAGAATATTTGTGTCATCTCTCTGAACATCTCTGGTTTCACGGCTTTTTCCCAAAACACGAGATAGATGGTTAGCAATCTGAGTACGGAACAAGTATTCATGCAAGACACGCCTTAGAACCACTTGATGCTTAGCAGATCAATTATTCTCTATGTCTTTACAGTGCAGAAAAATCGTCGTCCCTGCAAGTCTCTTATTTTGCTCTTTAAATATAAAATACGTGCTTACGAATTTTGCTTAGTACCATTTAATGTTAAAATTAAATTACCAGCACCGAAGATAGAAGGCAGGTACCATCTACTTTCAAATTTTAAAAAAGTTTTGTTTTCCTTAGGAGAAAAGTCGCAAAATATTATACTTTTACAATCTAGTTCTTCTGGTTCACGCAGCGTCGAAACACCATTATAATAAGTATGTCATATTACGGTCTCGCTGTGTATCTTCAGCACTGATTGGCCGATCAGTTTCAGCCAATCAATGATTGAACATGTTACTCTGCAGCGAAACCAAAATATTTCAAGCCAATATAATGATTTTTTGACGTGGTGACGTGGACCTGAATAACTGTATTATAGTTGTGAAACCGGCCGTGAACTTACTATGAAAACTTCTCAAGCTCCAACGTTGGTATTTGCAACATCGTATAATTATATTTGTGTTTATAATACCGAAACCCTCACTAACGCAAAATCGTTACCATCACGCACATTTTTGTTAAGGTAAACACATGAACGAATGATAAAGATAACTCCTGCCGAGCTCATTACCGCCGCTAATTAAGTCACTTGTCAGCGATACATTTTTAACCGTAAAGCCGGACGCAGGTGAGCCACAGATAAACTACCCCCTACCAACCCCTAGTCTCCTGGTACAATAACGTCCCTGGCTCGGAGATGTGGCTGCTTAACTGATGGAAGCAACTGGGGAAAGACAAATGTTCATTGTCATGACCTTCATTTGCTCACGTACAATGCCTCTCATTACTCTGACCCTTGGTACGGCAATCCCATCGTCTTTTCCACTCCTCGTAACTCACCCCCCTCTTCCCCCTCTCACCAACCGTCAACCCCAATCATAATTATCTCCTTGCTTTTTCACACGTTTTGTTGCTGTGGAAAGAAGTTTTGAAGTGAGCATTTGTAGTGTAAGACACGAAACTTTTAACTGCCATTGGGCTCAAAACATCACATTGAAAATTAATGTATAACAACTATTTATTTTAGCCCAAGACTTGGAGATTGACTTAATTTCTTATAGATACCTCATCAAATATTCCATGATGTATATATTCATCTGGATTTTATGGCCGAAAGATCTGCAAGAACATCCAGATGTTGGTTGGCCCTACATTAATTAGTACCGAAACCGGTAGATGAATATCCCCATAAAAGGTTGTTTGACGAAGATATCTATAACGAATTCAGAAAACCAATTATTAGGCATACGCACAAGGCAATTTGACGTTCTCAGACAACAATTAACTTTGTATAATTGCTTGTATGTTAAAGTAGTTACAGCAATCATCATAACTATGGGAGTCCTACTCGAACAGAGAAACAACGACGTTTTGTTAAACCGTTAGTGTGTGAGACTGTCTTCTTATTTATAACCATAAAACGAACAATAATCCTTTTTTCATACTACTAGTAAAAAATATCATTGTAGCATCAAACTCAATGGAAGACAAGAACAAATTAAGTCATTACAGCTAGAGAACGCTCGTTAGGGATTTCTTACCTCAACCACCATTCCCATTGTTGTTGCCAATGAAAAATTCCATCCAAGGGATAAAAATAAAGCGGAAATTGCAATCATCGGTGAGGAAACATTGCCAGTTTTTATCCCAACACTGCTGTTTTTGTCCTAGACATCAATTGTTAAAACTTTATGATTGCTTTGAGAGCGCAGCAGCCAACAAGTGTTGTTCCCCCCACGCGACTGAATGAGAACCACACGGTTGTTCGCATTGTGATCCTAGCCACGATTCAATCACTTCCATTTCCCAGATGCATAAAACATCGTTCCATTCTTGTGACAGGCTGAAATGGATCGGCATGAATCTCGCCCCCTAATGACAGTTTCCATCTGTTTGGGATCTGCATTTTTCACCGCGTTCAGTCTCTTCATGACCCCAATGTGTGCGCCGCGATATGGACTCTACCCCCGTGGGAGTTTCTCGGTGGTTGGTGTTAAATATGCATGCGCCACTCTATTGTTCCCCTCTACACTTCATTTCTGTCTCACCTTGTATACGCGCTGGGAATTTCTTACTTTGGGGAGATTTTTTTTATTTCCTGGGGATTTATCTGCATAGAAGACGTTTATCAGTAATTGATGAAACCATGTCGGCACGCAGCTAAGCGCTAAAGCGCCGCTGGCATGAGTGAAACGATTTTGTTTGTAACTCGTTACTCTAATTCGCTTATTGTGACTAGTTCGCCTTGCTTCGGCATTCTGCCACACACCTAAGTGGTCTTTTACTGGAAATTTCACTAGTTACCATACAAGGAAAACGCATCTCAAAAATCATAAATATCGAACTACTCATTCCGCTGTCATAACAAACAATAAATTTTTTTCCACCATTCCGAAAAAACAAAATAGGTTTTTAATTTTTGGTTCTATTGATTGGTATAAAAAAATACTTATTTACTTGTCAGTAGCATCAAAATTAAAAGAAATGTATTGTTTTAGATCATTTAAACAGCTTTTTTGATGAAACCCTCATCCTCCAAAAACGGTAAATTCGAGTTACTTACAGTAGGAACTTTTGTACCAAACTTTATGAACATCGTACACTATAAAAATGAAAGAGCGAATGCCATCCAGAAAGAGTTAAATTTCGCTCCTTTGGGTGTTGAAACCCAGCCGCTCTCTTTGGGAGGAGTTTTCACTCTAAGAGTGTACAAAAAAGTTGCCCATAGGGAATAATCACTTATTTACATGCATACGTATGTATTAAAGTTTTGAAAACAACTATCAATACTTGTTCTCCGTGGAACGGTGCTCATTCATGGTCGTGGGTCTGAATCTTACCACGAGTATAGCATTTTTCAACGAAAATTGTTCAGAAATAAACCTTTAAGACTAAATAATTTTTTTAGTTGTTGATGTGTGAGTAAAACCTCTACTTTTTCGACTTCCTGAAATAGCGACGCAGTCTACATCAATACATTACGCACCCCTCCTGCAGTGTCAGCCCCGAGCTATGCTCGTTAGCAATCCCTCGTCAATCAGACTATCCATCTCCTACTCTCCTACTCTCCTACTCTACTGTACTTCAGTTCCCGTTTCCGCAGGATGTGTGCCACTCTGTTCCCCATTCTTGCGGGGTCGTCGTTGATACGACGATAGCTCGTTAGTTTCATTTAAAGAGACTTTTAAATACTGTTGGGTCGGAGAAGTTTACAGTTATTGTATTCATAGTGAAAAGTCCACCAATTTTAATTGCGTAACTTTTAAAACGTCCAATACGTCAACAAATTTAAGAAGAAGAAGAAGAAAAGTGCTTTATTTAATCTTAGAGAAGAAATAAATATATATAAACAAACAAAACAAAAATAAAAATGTATAAAATATAAGTTAAGAAATAAAACAAAAATCTCTATAAAAATTAAAAAATAAATAAATAAATAAAAATACACAAAAGAAATATAAGAAAATATATAAAATCTAAATGAACAGAAATAATAATAATAAAAGTTGAATAAACAAAAAGTAAAAATCAAATAATAAATTTAAAAACATGGTAAAAATGGAAAATTTAGCCTTTGCACTGTTTGTAAAAATCTTCAATGCTATAAATTACTTTGTCAGTCAACCAAATTCTGAGCCTATTCCTGAAAGAGTATGGATCATCTGTTTTTAATTTGTCAGGCAAACAGTTGTATAATTTTTTTTCCCTGTATACGATGAGGTTCTTTTAAACGATTTAATATTTTGATTTCGCTATACATTTTTAGAAGTTAATGGTTGAAAATGAATTGATAGCTATCAAAGCTGAGAGAATAAAACGACCAATCAATCGATAGATGGACAAGAACAACATTTGAGCCGCTAACCAAAAACTCATACCTAGTTCTTCCGGTTCACACCACGTCCAAACTTCATAATTAGGTTGAGATATTTCGGCCTCGCTGTGGAGTACCATATTCAGTCACTTATAGGCTAAAACCAATCAGTGACTGAAGATGAAACCAATCAGTTTCAGCTTATCAGTGGCTGAAGATGGTACTCCACAGTAAGGCCGAAATATCTCAACCTAATTATTAAGTTATAGTAAATTATAGTTGATTAGTCGATTTTAGTTGTGACCCCAGCCGCAAAAGTTCCAGAGGTCTTGTATCTAGTATCGAATTGGGAAATTTTGCCAAACATAATATAATATTTTTATACTTTATCACGTGGGATGAACTGTTCTTTAACCACATCCTGACAATCTTAATACATAGCTACAAAATCACCCTTCCCACATTTGAAAACCGAACACTACACAGCCATGAATTTGAAGGTCATAACGACTATATAAGATATCTTCAAGAATTCAAACAATTCTAAATAAGCTCTGTCTTCTGTTAGGGCAACCTTTTTTAAATACTGAAAGTGCCACGACCTAGACTTTTAAACTGTTGCTTTATTTCCTTTTTTCGACTTCACACAGCAGATTACAGTTGAACTATCGTTCACATTTCCTCTAACGACAAACCATTCAACAGCAGATCATCAACAGAACAGTCGTTTGCCCACCTGTTCAATGATTCAGTGAGACATCTAAACTGGCGTCGACATGTAAACCCTAGCGCGGGGGAATGCGGCCTTGTTTGCATCATTACTTATACATCGGTCAAACCCATTAGCTGTGACGTTAACACACGTTTCCTTTCTTCTCTCTTTTGTTTCCTTTTTAAATTAAAACTTCCTTGTTCGTTTTGTTAGCGTTCAACGCGTGTGTAATTGTGCACACTGAAATTATTTGTGACTTTGGTAATATCTCAGCGTACCGCAGGGTCTGCCTCAGTTGCGCGGCGACGCTAGGGTCTGCGATAATCCAAAATATGCCGATACCATGAAAGCTAAGATCTACATTTAGCTTTAAAGGTTAAAAGTGTACATACACATGGTTAAAACTAGGTTGCATCAGTTGAACAAAGGCCCTCGGTTTAAGTCAGTCACGTGGTGTTCTTGTGTGGGGGCGATTTTTGACATTCTCTGAGGTGACCACTTATGAAATTTAGTTTCACATTGTATACCGCACGGATTTTTCACTTGAATTGGATTTTACGCTACAGGTCAATCGTGTATTAAAAAGTAATTTATTGGAAAATACCTGGAGTTAACAAAATACAATATTTTTAATCGAAATAAAACACTATTCAATACTACTGTGGATTTATTTATTCTGTTACCACGGATGAGATAAAATTCGCTTTGGATGAATACCATGACTAATTTGAACGAATAAAGATAAGAAAAGTATCCTTGAATTAGTTCTCTTTTAATTTACATGATTAAAACATTAATTTGAGGATTTATTTTTATATACTCTTCTTTTTTTACCATCTATATTCCTTCAAAATCTTTTACAAGTATATAAGGCATGGTATTTTAATTTCGATGTCAAATTTCAATTCCATTTACCAAAATTAACCAATCGTCTGCTTCTAGTGTTTAAAGTTTAGATAACATAAAACCACCATGCAAGACAGGCTTTCCTGATACAAGTATGCTAGACAATTCAAAATCGTCAATAACACTTAAGTTCTTGGCAATAAAATAAAAACACAAAACCGCCAGACGGGGCCGATAAGTACTGCAGAACGTATTATATTATCTTTAGGGAAAAGGGGGATTATGGATTATCATGAGAATTTACAGCTCTATTCCGGGTCCAGTAAGTAGACAAGGATTCCCACTCAGAGCGGCTTCGATCCTTCATTCCCGTAATCCTGGCAAAGCCGGTAAATTCCCGCGCCTCATCCCTTACCAATCACTTGCACCCCCGCGCCCACAGATCGCGCCACCACTGCAGCACCCGAGCTCGCGAGACAGATCAAGTGTTGTAATAGAGTAACGCTCCGGCATTGTTGCGGGCTTAGCGCCACTAGTGGTCGTGATTCTTGTGGAAATCGCATAGGGGTAGTTAGTGGCTAGAGTGGGTAATTTTCAAGGGATTCGCACTAGCGTAGAGATTGAGTCATCCACTAGAAGTGTACGACACCATAGCTTACGTTTTAGTAGGTATATTGAGCATAGTTCGGCTGGCCAAGCACAGATAGCGCTGGGAAGAAATTATTTCAAGAGTCTCAAATAGCGCCACCAAGGCAAAAGTTAATGCAAAATCGCTGGATATGGTCAAATTTGAGACATCGACATCAGAAAAACTCGAGCATGTCCACCCGAGGGTGGAGAAAGACGGTAAGAGATGGCAGCGCTATCTGTGCTCGGGCTTCGGTAACTATGTTGATTTTTCTGCCTCAGCTGTGTGATTTATGCGCCATCTACCTACCATAAAATTATCTTTGACGATACATACGATACTCGTACATTATTCAATTTTAAAAGCCCTACTTTTACAGACCTCTTCAAAAAACCGCTTAGTTATGGTTGTCGAGATATATTAGTTTTCTTGTGTATATAAAAATAATGCTTAACCCCTCGGCTTTCGTGGCCGGTGTCACAAACAAATCTGTTTCTTCCCAGAAATAATTGAATTGGTAAAAAAAAAATAACTACATCAAAAAAGACACTACTAAACTTTTAAGAAGACGGTAGCTCGTCCTGAAGAAATCTTTTTTATAATGTCTCAGCCAATGAGAACATCGAAAGTTGGCATCCCTGACCCAATGGACGGTTGGCAGCCCTGTGACCAAAAGGAGTAGCTTAGTTTCAACGAAACAGTACTCCACAGCGAGACCGAAATATTTCAAGCCAACTATAATGTTGTTTTATGTGGTGTGAACCGGAAAAACTAGATTCATAAGTATGCTCAATAAAGCGTTTTGTAGTAAAAACAAATCTCGTACTACAGTACACCCCATCAAATCTTTACACCCCATCCAAAAGGTTTCAATAGATACGTCAAGGACATTTGCACAGCCTTCCATAAGTTAAACACCTTAGCTTTTATTTCAAACCCTACTTGTAAATAATTAAAACATATATAAAATAGTACGTCATTAACCTACCGTGGTATATTTCCACCTCTAAACAATACGATTTAAGAAGCAAAATAAACATCAGAGTGAATATGCCAGTAGCACATCACTCTACAGTGTCACTCTACACTGAATTAGCGACTGTGTGTGACACTTACTGAGTTACTCTTAACCTAATTTGTGTGTCTGTTTAGCCGCCGACACGACACGTTCCATTCCAATCCACGGGTGAAACACAAACTGATTTCTCTTCTGATATTTTGACTTTGACTTTAAAGTGAGAGGCTATACAGTTTACTTTGTTAAAAGCCAGGTAAATGTCAGTTTCAGCTAACCAGTGACTAAAGATTGTAGGATATTCCACAGCGAGGTCGAAATATATCAACCTAATTATGAAGTTTAGAAGAGGTGTGCACCGGAAGACTATATGTTTAGTATATTTTTCTCGTTAATAGTTTGTAAACTAAAATCAATTGTAACCAGGTTTGACTCAATTTTATATATATACCTCGTCTAATCATTCTTTGTGGATATTTTCATCTACTAGTTTCGCTACTCAAGTATCATCAACTTTATATATATATATTTAATTAGGGAGTTCATTTCATGTGACGTGAGTTGTTTTGAAAAACATTGTTAAATGAGAAGCGCTCGAAATAAAGGCATTTTTATTGATTTATTTAATGATCATGATTTTATTCATTCATTTGACAGGGTATCTATACAGGGTGAGTTTGAAATGTCTCCCTCCTTATATTTTGAAAAAGAAAATATAAAAACTTTGGAGAATGTTTTTTGAAGAATTCCAAACTTTGCGTCACCCACCTCCTACCCAAAATCCGTGGGAGAGGGCCTCCCATTTTTTTATTCTTTCTGATGCAAAGTACTTTAAAACAAACCTCAGGATCCTATAAAACATTGATAAAAGGGTTTTAAAAATATTTCCTTTTTCAAAAGTTAAGTTGGAGGGGAGAACCTTTAAATCTCACTCTGTACACATTTCAAATCGATTTCTAATCCTTAGGATAAAATTAATGGTCGAATACAAGTTTGATTCATTGGAAATGTATAAAACAATAGCGAAAGACGTTCAATTCTATATCATGTTCATCACCGTAGTGTACACTCTCAGGCGTTTTGACTTTTAAATCAGTTTTCTCTTTTGCATAAATTCGCTAAAGCTAAACAAAAATAAATGTCCATCATCAGAACGTTCGAAAACGATAAATAAAATCATTCGTCAAAAACAACTCCAGCGAAACCAATCAACCGCACAATTTGAAAAATACCCCCATAAATAATTCACAAATCGAACAATCAACTAAATGACCCAATTTCCAAAAGGAAACATCTTTCAAAACGAATTAAAGAAGGAAAGTCTGTGGAACCGATCGCTGTGAAGTTAACGAGCCATTTGCTACAGCTACAAAGCAATAGTGCACACAGCCTGCCTGTGCGCGCGTAGCCCTCTACCCGGAACTGTTTTCCTTTCACAAACCATTGAGCAATCTTGAGTCAAAGAGCGGCTCCAGTTACCGTTTATTGCCAGGCTTATTGTGTTTTCAAAGCCTCTGTAAAATCCTACTTGAGACCCATTGTTGTTTAACTTTCTGAATAAAATATATCGCCTCCAATCCGGTTCCGATGTTGAACGTTTGAGTTCGATTTGTGTTGAGTGGAATTTTCGGTTTAAAGGGTAGTGTGTTAGGTTATGCAAGGTTTGGTGAGTGAGTGGTAAAGGTAGATTGGTGCGGGATTACAAAGTAGGTTATGGAGGTGTGTTGAAATTTAATAGTCTTGTTGTTTCCCATTAATTGGTTAAAATCTAAATATTGTGCTTTAATTATACAAGTATCGTGGACTCGTGGTGGGTTGGAATCGTGCGCGACTCCAAAGCTGGTCACTCCGCTAGCGTGGGTTCGATCCCCGCAGTCACCTACTTAAATTTGTAATGTGACTATACAGTTACGCTAGGTAAAGTTGAGGTTGAGTGGTAGAGAAGACTTTGTAGTCCTAACTTCGTCTCGTTAAACAATACAAATTTCACCTTATTTCATTTTTATCGTGTCCTCAACCAAAAAAACATACCATTCTTAAACGTGGAACAAGGAGCCACAGTATAGTTTACCGAACAAGCCTACAGTGCATGCATTTAGTCTCACGAAGTATACTTAGCACTATTAAAACTATCACAAATAAGTTTTCAACATGTTTCCTAATCTTTGTAAATAAATTTAAAAGTACTAATAAAAGGATTGTGTTTGAACAGTTTTTAAATGACTTTTAAGGGAGTTTAGAAAGGATTGGATAAGTCATCTTGGATTTTAAAGGATGTAAAATAATAATTTTCCATTGTCGTTTAAGCCAATTTTGTAAGCTACTACAGTTCAAAGATAGCTGTTTTCATTCAATGCAAAGGATCCCCAACACGGATTTTTAAAAATAATAATCTAAGTTCTGTTTACAGTTTAGACCGAAGGCTAAAAATTAGTTTTTTTATGACCGTGAAAAAGGAACGTCGTTGCGATGAACTAAGGCACAGTCTAAAATTACCAAGTTGATTGTATCGTTGTACTACTAAACAAATAACCCTGGCCAAAACGTTGGTAGCCTACACTCTGTACATTTGTTTTATACTTACAAACAAATTGTTATCAAATTATCTTTCTGAGTTTCATTTCAGTAAAGGTCGAGGCAATACAATCAATATCAAAATAGAAAACTAACATAACCTTTTTAAATACACTGAATATTACAATTTAAAAACGTGCACTGTGCAGTAAAAAAATATTTAAGGTTATTATTGCTTACCTTTAAAACGAATGTGACCAAACGCCTGAACACACACTAAGAGAAAATTTATAACTTTTATTATGTTCATTGTATATTGATTCCAAAAGTACGATGAAAAATTAAATTAAAACCACCGCAAACTCATTTGATTGCAACTAACACGTTCTTCCATTGAAACTACTGCTAAAGAAACGAGATTTACTTTAAAACGTAATTGTTGTTTGTAAACAATATGCGACTTGTTGAGGCTTGAGCGGAACAGCTGTTTCATTGAAACACGTAGACACCATGTGTTTTCTGTCACAACATAAGCACAACAAATTGTTCTAGTTTTCGTACGCCTACTGTAAAAAATGTAGTTTATTAGATAGGAAATTTAGATTGTAAAGAAGTACTTGGAGTTATAAACATAATTTTACCGAATATAATTTGTAACTGTATGTGAAAGAGAATCACAAAACAGGGATACTCTCTTATTTATATATTTTAAACCAAAATAATATAAAGGGTGCTATGTTTTGTCTAACAATGTTATAAATTTGTAACTGATCTGATCAGCTTGCATTCACTAGCGTTTTACTGTTGTTGTTTATTTGGTTTAAAGTTTAGGTTCATCCTATTATTTTTATCCTAGGTATGTTTTAGTTTCTGCACTATATTTTTTTACGTAAAATATTTTGCACTTAAGGCTGCAAAGTATACCAGTAGAAGTAAGTTACAATGTAAAGGGTTGAGTCTACTAAATAACGTACCACTGTTGTATTTTCCGTTATTGTGAGTTTTAACTTTAGAATAAAAAATCAGTATATTTTTAGGATAGATTGGAAACATATTTTCCTATTTTAATTTTTAGAAGCATTTACTTCAATATGCCTACTTGTAAAAATTCTATTCATTTAAAGCTCTAAAGATGAATTTCAAAACTGTAGTCCCAGCCTGCCTTAAAAAATTTCTTGACGTTATATACAAATACTGGTACATACAGAAATCGATAACATAATAAAAGCATAGTTTCTAGCCGGTCCTAAACATGTCTTTGTTTAAAGCCCATAGATTACAGTCAACGTCAGACTACAACGTAATTTTTTTAATAATATTTTTTAACGTCATAATATTTTAATCAAGGCCAGCCTTAAACAACTAACATGACTTATTTAATCACCTAATGCGAACTTTAAATGTACAAATGCATATTTAAACCCATCGTCACCAGCTAAAACCGATCAATAAATCCATAACTCACTGAGGTAAAGTTATACCTTACGAAACTAGTTTTGAATGTAAATATATCTATGATAGATATTTGCATTGCCCAACTACTAAATGTGGGTTGCGGTATCTAAGCCCGGCTGACGAAGTTATTGGGCAGGACTAATGAGGTGGAATGTACCGTTAAATATGACATGGGCTCCTCTCATTATCGTTAGTTGAAACTTGGGTAGCAAATACTGCACCGCTGGGCATTATGAATCCTCTAGCTCTGTGCAACTGTGTATGCTGAATATTAATAATATAATTAAATTTATTTAATTTTAAATTGTCGGTTGGCATTATACTTGGTTTTGGATTATTATTGGAATTGCACGATCAACTTATTGTTTTACGGTTTCAAAGTGAATACTCGCCCTTCAGGCTCGCTGGGATGCTACGCCCCCCAAACCCCACTCAGCCAGCGGCCTCGTATTTTGGGAACGTTGAATTTCATATGTCTGGGTGATGAAATGGGTGAAAAGTACCGTAACTGAGAGCCCAATCACAGCGAAAAGTTGAATTTTTGACAACGTAACTTCAAACTAATTTAGCAACGAAACTATCATAGGTGGGAAAAAGTGTTAAATATCGCTATATAACTATTTGAGATGCCGACCACTCTCATGAGGGTATTTTAAGGCAAATATGTGGCGAAGCGAAGGATGAGTGTGATGAGTGGTAGTAATGAGTTATGAGGTGTAGTCTTGTTACAAACTAAGGCGGATTCTTCCTTGGAATGGGTCATTAATTAATAGCCCAATGACCAATGAAAATACAATGACCAACGGCTTTACGTGACTTCCGAACCACGCAGGTGATGGTCTGATATGGCTAAACGATGGTGGGAGTTGATGCGGGTATCATCAGATAAACACTGAGACTATATGAGCCGCTGTAGCAAAATACTATTTTCAAAATTTATTTGTCAAATAGATAACTCTATATCATCCTCAAAACCTGACCTCCATGAAGCTGGATTTCAGGACCATGCCACGAGTCCCAGTCAATACAAAGGTTGTAGGAAATTTGTTTCCACACTAACGACTTTTCATCGGATTGAATGAATATAGCCAATCCCCGTGGTTCAGAAGTCGCATTTAGCTGCTCGTCCATGCCTTTGGTCGTGGGTCTATTGATATTGACCCAATTTGAGGAACAGTCGGCCCTAGTTTTTAACAAAACTACACTTTATCATTCATCAAAACACTCATCACACTCACCCTTCATCTATATTCACCTTGTACCCTCTTAGAGTCGTCTGTATTTTAAAGCAAAGAACCAAAGATTTGTCCAAACTTATTCCCAAGAAAACTTTTCCATTGTTTTAAACATACTCAGGTAGTGAATGCAGGAGAAACCGAACGGCTGGGAACGGTGTGCGTGTTGATGGAATTTCAAGGGCTATAACCAGCCCAAGCACGCTCACAAGCGCGGGGCCACTAGGGGTTGCTAGAAGGGAGGGGGAGTGAGCCGTCAATCCCATCCCTTAGATTGGCCTTTGGTGAATTGTCCTTCTCAAGTGCCAGGGAAAACAATGGAACATGCTTTAAACTGAGGGAGGCTCAACTCTCTTTTTTCTGGAGAGGCTTTACCTTTTGGGTTTTTAATTTCGTATTTCGCTTAAGTGTTAGAAGTATGTTATTATAGTAAAAAAAAATTATTTGAATTTTATATAACAAAAATTAAATCTATATTAACAGTTTGTATATACTGTTATTGCTTTTTACGTTATTTTGTTCTCAGCAAATCCAAGTAGGGTAAGTTTACTTTGAAATATGTGTACGGACGTTTACATTTTCTATGGTATTATAGTGAAGAAGAAGAACACGACATTTTGGGATTTTAAAATCTGATCTCGTCTTCTGATAAAGAACGTCTTCTAGATCCCGAAACGTTGTGTTCTTCTTGATCAATAAAAACTATGGAAAACGTCTGAGATAAAATTTCAACCTCAGAAATAAAACTGTGTCAACAAACCTTTAAGCAATGAAGTAAGTTGTCATTATTTTTGATAAAATTATGTACGTTACTTATGTTATAACACTAATTTAATTATTTATATACTTTATCGATTTAACAAACTATGCTATTTACTATTCGTTAATGTTATTAATTAGCTTAGAACAAAATAAATCCAGAATTAGGCCTTGAAAGTTTACCAAACTATGAATTCAAGTAGGCAAGGTACATGGCTAAAACGTTTTTTAAAGTCTAGGTTCGAAGTTTGTTGTTGACAATGGTAGAACCTCTGAGGTTGAAATGTTATTACGGCCGTTTTCCATATTTTTTAGTGAACAACAGAAATTCGAAGTTTCGGGATCTTTCTACCTGAAGGCGAAATTAGATTGGAGGTCCCAAAACGTCATGACTTAGCGGATCTGTTGCGATTTCGTATTGCGCCCGAGTCTGGAGCTCATCACTCCGGTGGTGAGGGTTCGATCCACGCAGTCATCACTTAAAATTTGCTATGTGACTTATACGAGTATACGGTGACGCTAGGTTAAGGTCGAGGTTGAGTGGTAGAGAGCACTTTGCTGTCCTAACTTTGCTTTGTTAAACAAGAAAAACTTTATCTTTACCTTTTTCTTCTTGTTCAACAAAAACTACGCAAAACGTTCATTTCAAGATTTCAACGTCCGTTAAAACGATGCATTATGTTTACCTACAATATAATTATGCCGATGATATATCAAGACAGCACGACAATATTGAATATAACGCATGGAAGGACGTGATCAGTAACTGACTGACTGGGTAATTTGACTAAATGCGCTGAACCAGAGAGCATACTACAGTTCTACTAATGGCTACGAGAGTGGTTGTCACAGTACGAGTTGGATACTGATCAAGCTAGTTATCGGAAGTTACAAAACATCTACTAGACCATTCGATACGTCAAACTAAGTCGAGTTTGTGAATTGAACTGCATACTACAGTTCTACTAATGGCTACGAGAGTGGTTGTCACAGTACGAGCTGGATACTGATCAAGCTAGTTACTGGAAGTTACGAAACATCTACTAGACCATTCGATACGTCAAACTAAGTCGAGTTTGTGAATTGAACTGCATACTACAGTTCTACTAATGGCTACGAGAGTGGTTGTCACAGTACGAGCTGGATACTGATCAAGCTAGTTACTGGAAGTTACGAAACATCTACTAGACCATTCGATACGTCAAACTAAGTCGAGTTTGTGAATTGAACTGCATACTACAGTTCTACTAATGGCTACGAGAGTGGTTGTCACAGTACGAGTTGGATACTGATCAAGCCAGTTACTGGAAGTTACGAAACATCTACTAGACCATTCGATACGTCAAACTAAGTCGAGTTTGTGAATTGAACTGCATACTACAGTTCTACTAATGGCTACGAGAGTGGTTGTCACAGTACGAGCTGGATACTGATCAAGCCAGTTACTGGAAGTTACGAAACATCTACTAGACCATTCGATATGTCAAACTAAGTCGAGTTTGTGAATTGAACTGCATACTACAGTTCTACTAATGGCTACGAGAGTGGTTGTCACAGTACGAGCTGGATACTGATCAAGCTAGTTACTGGAAGTTACGAAACATCTACTAGACCATTCGATACGTCAAACTAAGTCGAGTTTGTGAATTGAACTGCATACTACAGTTCTACTAATGGCTACGAGAGTGGTTGTCACAATACGAGCTGGATACTGATCAAGCCAGTTACTGGAAGTTACGAAACATCTACTAGACCATTCGATACGTCAAACTAAGTCGAGTTTGTGAATTGAACTGCATACTACAGTTCTACTAATGGCTACGAGAGTGGTTGTCACAGTACGAGCTGGATACGATGCCATTACTGGAAGTTACGAAACATCTACTAGACCATTCGATACTCAAACTAAGTCGAGTTTGTGAATTGAACTGCATACTACAGTTCTACTAATGGCACGAGAGTGGTTGTCACAGTACGAGCTGGATACTGACCATTCGAAGTACGAAACATCACTAACCATTCGAAGTCAAACTAAGTCGAGTTTGTGAATTGAACTGCATACTACAGTTCTACTAATGGCTACGAGAGTGGTTGTCACAGTACGAGCTGGATACTGATCAAGCCAGTTACTGGAAGTTACGAAACATCTACTAGACCATTCGATACGTCAAACTAAGTCGAGTTTGTGAATTGAACTGCATACTACAGTTCTACTAATGGCTACGAGAGTGGTTGTCACAGTACGAGCTGGATACTGATCAAGCCAGTTACTGGAAGTTACGAAACATCTACTAGACCATTCGATACGTCAAACTAAGTCGAGTTTGTGAATTGAACTGCATACTACAGTTCTACTAATGGCTACGAGAGTGGTTGTCACAGTACGAGTTGGGATACTGATCAAGCCAGTTACTGGAAGTTACGAAACATCTACTAGACCATTCGATACGTCAAACTAAGTCGAGTTTGTGAATTGAACTGCATACTACAGTTCTACTAAGTGGTTGTCACAGTACGGCTGGATACTGATCTACGAGTTACGAAACATCTACTAGACCATTCGATACGTCAAACTAAGTCGAGTTTGTGAATTGAACTGCATACTACAGTTGTGGTTGTCACAGTACGAGCTGGATACTGATCAAGCCAGTTACTGGAAGTTACGAAACATACCATTCGATACGAGCTGGATACTGATCAAGCCAGTTACTGGAAGTTACGAAACATCTACTAGACCATTCGATACGTCAAACTAAGTCGAGTTTGTGAATTGAACTGCATACTACAGTTCTACTAATGGCTACGAGAGTGGTTGTCACAGTACGAGCTGGATACCGGAAGCCAGTTACGAAACATCTACTAGACCATTCGATACGTCAAACTAAGTCGAGTTTGTGAATTGAACTGCATACTACAGTTCTACTAATGGCTACGAGTGGTTGTCACAGTACGAGCTGGATACTGATCAAGCCAGTTACTGGAAGTTACGAAACATCTACTAGACCATTCGATACGTCAAACTAAGTCGAGTTTGTGAATTGAACTGCATACTACAGTTCTACTAATGGCTACGAGAGTGGTTGTCACAGTACGAGTTGATACTACTGATCAAGCCAGTTACTGGAAGTTACGAAACATCTACTAGACCATTCGATACGTCAAACTAAGTCGAGTTTGTGAATTGAACTGCATACTACAGTTCTACTAATGGCTACGAGAGTGGTTGTCACAGTACGAGCTGGATACTGATCAAGCCAGTTACTGGAAGTTACGAAACATCTACTAGACCATTCGATACGTCAAACTAAGTCGAGTTTGTGAATTGAACTGCATACTACAGTTCTACTAATGGCTACGAGAGTGGTTGTCACAGTACGAGCTGGATACTGATCAAGCCAGTTACTGGAAGTTACGAAACATCTACTAGACCATTCGATACGTCAAACTAAGTCGAGTTTGTGAATTGAACTGCATACTACAGTTCTACTAATGGCTACGAGTGGTTGTCACAGTACGAGCTGGATACTGATCAAGCCAGTTACTGGAAGTTACGAAACATCTACTAGACCATTCGATACGTCAAACTAAGTCGAGTTTGTGAATTGAACTGCATACTACAGTTCTACTAATGGCTACGAGAAGTTGTCACAGTACGAGCTGGATACTGATCGCCAGTTACTGGAAGTTACGAAACATCTACTAGACCATTCGATACGTCAAACTAAGTCGAGTTTGTGAATTGAACTGCATACTACAGTTCTACTAATGGCTACGAGAGTGGTTGTCACAGTACGGCTGGATACTGATCAAGCCAGTTACTGGAAGTTACGAAACATCTACTAGACCATTCGATACGTCAAACTAAGTCGAGTTTGTGAATTGAACTGCATACTACAGTTCTACTAATGGCTACGAGAGTGGTTGTCACAGTACGAGCTGGATACTGATCAAGCTAGTTACTGGAAGTTACGAAACATGATACGTCAAACTAAGTCGAGTTTGTGAATTGAACTCGCACACAGTTCTACTAATGGCTACGAGTGGTTGTCACAGTACGAGCTGGATACTGACAAGTAGAGCTGGATACTGGAAGTTACGAAACATCTACTAGACCATTCGATATGTCAAACTAAGTCGAGTTTGTGAATTGAACTGCATACACAGTTCTACTAATGGCTAGAGTGGTTGTCACAGTACGAGCTTGATATGATCAAGCTAGTTACGGAAGTTACGAAACATCTACTAGACCATATCGTTACTATACTAAACTAATGGCTACGCTACTGAAGTTACGGAAGTTACGAAACATCTACTAGACCATTCGATACGTCAAACTAAGTCGAGTTTGTGAATTGAACTAACGCCAATTTATTGGCAACTTTGTTTGAAGCCTTTTCCTCCATCAAAAGACTTACCACATTTATAATTGATAACATACCCACCTTAAACACTTTTAGGAGTGATTAATGTTCAGATTTAATATCAAAAGACTACATATAGTGTCCATACCCGTCAACTTACAAAGGCTAAGTAAACCACTTTATCAAACCAATTGTTATCAAACCAAGTGTGAAGACTGCTCTTGCACAGGTGCTTAAACCATTTTTTAGCATTAGTCAACATTGTCAATAAAGCCTTTATCCAGAAAAAGGTCTTTATAGAGATATCTTATCCCTTATGCAGGTACTTAAGGATTTATACAGACACAGCAAAAAGTAAAGTGTCCCCAGATATCCACTTCCTATAAAATAGCCATGAAAATCTTGATCTTGAATTATCTTTTAAGGAAAAGTTTTATAGACAGGTAACTACAGAACTTACAAGTATAATCTAGTTCTTCCGGTTCACACGACGTCAAAAAATCATAATAATTCCTGAAGAATAATAAGTCCATAAGTCTTTTCGATAGTATCCCAGCCAATGAGAACATCGACAGTTGGCATCCCTGTTCCAAGGGACAGACCAATAGGGTAGCAGAAAGCAAGTAGCTCAGTTTCAGCCAATACGTGACTGAAGATGGTACTCCCCAGCTAGACCGAAATACCTCAAGTTAGTTACTATGATTTTTTGACGCGGTGTGAACTGGAAGAACTAGATTATAAATGTGACGCCAGCCACGAAAGCCTAAGAGTAAAATTCAGTTAATTTTATCTCTATTACTTCTCTTATCGCATCATCGTACGTAAATACAATTCAAACAACACTCAAACAAAAAGCCGAGGATAAAAGATATACGCGATGACATTTGAGCCTGAATGTGGGAGACTTTTAGAAAGCTATAAATCTAAGATAGGCGTTAAAGAGGGCGGTTTGATGGCAGAGGGGTAGAGAAGTTTATTGCCCAGTCATTGCATTCAGTAGTTTTACTGCATAACGCAGGCTAGACGTTATATAGCTGGGCTTCACTCCTTCGTTATGCGCTTAACATGCAGGTTTAATTACATTTCCTAAAAAAGGTCAACGTTTAAGGTGTTGTTAAGTTGATGGTGACAAAAACGGATGAGTATTTGTCTAAGGGTTTACGTTATTTGAATAATTCCTGTCACATGTTTCAAACGTACCGGTGATAACGACGAAGGGTCGACTATAGAACTATTTAATTCTAATTTTATGATGTGTTGTTTTTATAAAAGCAAAAATTTTAAGGATGTTCTGGTGGTTAATGTTCTGCCCTTGGTTGGGCTTAGAGCGTTTTTGTGGATCATCGTAAAAAAGCTTTGCATCACTGTCATAAGAAATCGAAACAGGCATAGTCCCATCAGCGTGTTACTAAGATATCTTTGAGCCTAATAACTTAGAAATTATTTTTCCTTTCAATACTATCAAGGCTTCTGTTGATTTTTCTATCATGAAGCTACCATGTTTTAGTAACTGCCAAACAAAATTGTACAAAAGAAAATTAAACATTGATGTACACATCACCAGAATTGCTCATGCACGTTCGTGGTGTTTTTGATTTGAATTTAAAACTGATACTCTTACGGTTTCAAAAGTTGTACTCATACAACGTTTACCGATCAACTTAAAATGTAAAGTCTATGTATGTTGTTCAATAGTTCAACCATCATTCACAAAAAAACCCCTTACTATATTACTAGCATCAAACAGAACGGTTTTATTAACCAGTTTGTATAACTCTAAAATCCATCAAACTTGGACACACGTGCACGTCTGACGTCACTCTACTGACAGTAGACCGAGGGGAATCAACTCTATTTACATGTGGGCTGTGTTTTCACCTCTATGCTATGCCCACTCATTCATACTCTCATAGATCAGCATTGATTAGATTTAGACACGTGTACGGGCATGGGCAGTAACGTACTTTTCAGCAGTTAATTTTACCTACAGTTCGTTAGGTATAGCATGGCCGGTGGCCTTGAGATTTCCTGCTGGCCGCTTGTGACCCTATAGCCCATCTCACCGGCCATGCTAAACCTGACGAACTGTACGCTACTTGCACTGATCTTTGAGAACAGTTGACTGTTAGATTTAGTAAACTGTAACATAATGGAAACAAATTTAAACCACTGATATCGTGTTACATAGTGACGTGTATGATGCAAAATCCTACGTTTTAAGAAAAAACGGGTATTTTTCTGTTTTGCTACTTTTGCTCACAAACGATTCCCAATTTTATTGTATCTTTAGCAGCCACAGTTTTACAACATCCAGCTCTTAGGCGTTTTATGACTGGTGTGTTTCCCACTTCACATCACGTCAAAACACCATTATAATAAGCTTAAAATATTTCGGTCTAGCTATCTTCAATCACTGATTGGTTGAAACTGAGTTACTTGCTGTCTGCTACCCTAATGGTCACAAGGCAGCAAACCACACCAGTTTCACATAATCACCCGAGAGTATTCCGAGGAACCATTGAAATAATTTAAAGTGATAATAACCTTTCGAAAAGAAGACATCATAAAATTTTGAAGAACCTGACAACCAGTTCTGTAGAAGACCAGGTTCAAGTTCAAAAATCTTTAATTACAAAAGGTACAAGGTTTACAATTGTACATGAACAACCATGTGTTGTACAACACGCGCGGTTGTCACTATAACTAAATAATTTATCAATCATTGCTAGGTCCAAGATCTAATATTATACTACGTTCTATAGTCTTTTTGACAGCTGCACAGCAAATGAGAACATCAACAGTTGGTATCCCTGCCACCAAATGGGTAACTGACAGCCAGTATCTCGGTTTCAGCCAATCAAAATGGAACTCCACAGCGAGAAATATTTCAATTATAACAATGTTTTAACCCACCGTGAACTAGGAGAACAATATTCTTGTTTTTAAAACACTGTTTAGTTTTTACAGTTCAGAAACTTGGCTAAAACAACAATTAACAACATGTGAGCGAGATAGCTTCACGTTAATTACATTAGGAAGAGAACCTGTATGTGTTCCTCTTGACAATCAGAGATACAGCTACACTCATATCTACCCTTGCCTACACACTTAACTACATTAAGCAGAGTTACACACACACACACACACCCGCTCCCACACCAATACGTAGATGAGATAGCTTTACGTTGATTAAATTTAGAATAAAACGTGATTTTTTGGCATTTAACAAAAAATGGAAACTTTTAAGTTGTTTTGATGCAGTTAGGACAATTGGTTTTAAGTTTGTCTTGTTGAGGTGCAGTTTTCGATCAGTCTCTAAGGTTACACGTAATATTAAACTATATTTATTTATTTATTTATTTATATCTAATGGTACGTTGTTTTCACCCTAGCGAAGTAGGATGATAGTCGTATCACCACCTTTACACACCAACGGTTATGACCTGCTATAAGAATATTTAAAAAATGAACTACGTTGTTACCAAAGCCTAGTTCTTCCGGTTCCCAACACGCCAAAGCATTATAATAATTAGTTTGAAATGTTTCGGTCTCGCTGTCGAGTACCAACTTCAGTCACTAGTTGATTGAAACTGTAATAATTATTGTTGTAGTTTAATATTTTTAGCAAGTAACATGCCTTACACCACAAATGTTCCCTTCAAAACTTCTTTCTAAGCAACAAAACGTGTGAAAAAGCAAGGAGATAATTATGATTGGGGTTGACGGTTGGTGAGAGGGGGAAGAGGGGTGAGTTACGAGGAGTGGAAAAGACGATGGGATTGCCGTACCAAGGGTCAGAGTAATGAGAGGCATTGTACGTGAGCAAATGAAGGTCATGACAATGAACATTTGTCTTTCCCCAGTTGCTTCCATCAGTTAAGCAGCCACATCTCCGAGCCAGGGACGTTATTGTACCAGGAGACTAGGGGATGGTAGGGGTGCAGGGGGTAGTTTATCTGTGGCTCACCTGCGTCCGGCTTTACGGTTAAAAATGTATCGCTGACAAGTGACTTAATTAGGGGCAGTAATGAGCTCTCCAGGAGTTATCTTTATCATTCGTTCATGGGTTTACCTTACGGAAAATGTGCGTGATGGTAACGATTTCGTGCTTAGTGAGGGGTTTCGGTATTGTGAGCAAAATTATAATATCAGTTACAAGTAACAACGAGTAAACTTTTGAGTAGTTTTTGACTGTAACGATCTAAATCATTTTTACTGTATATAGGTTAAATCCTCACAATTGCAATCTTTCCTCGTTTCACCATCACAGATCAATGTTACAATCTGTAAAGCGAATACAAATTCAAGAAACACAAGTGTAATATTTTGTGTCTTTTCCTCCTTCGGGAAAGTTTCTTTTGAAGTTGAAGGTACACAGAATCTGCTTTCTAACTTTGTTACTCGTTGAAATATAATTTAAAATTTATGCTTTTAGGTGTAACTGTTTTATGACTACAACATTAGATTCAAGAAAACCTTTTATGTACAAAATGCATGATGTTATCTTATTTTTATAAAAGCGAGATGCGTTCTAATACTATTTGAAAAATGTTATTTGGCTGATTAGGTACCTACAAAATTTTTTTTGTAGAAATACAGAAAATATTATGTGTAATTACATGATTAATTACAATTACGTAGGAACCACGTCAGATAATTGATCCTTGTGATACGAAAACAGTACTCCTAGACCTAGATAGTTAGGGTTGCAAAAATTACCGTCTCATAGTTTGCGCTCCAAAAATTACTATGTTTAGGGGCACTTCGTGCAGTTACATTGGTGCCTGCTTTTCTTTGGTCGGTATTGTCCTTGTTAAATTAAAAGGTATAAACAAATTGCCTAGCCACATTC
Organism: Matsumurasca onukii; assembly: GCA_018831715.1. NCBI lineage: Eukaryota > Metazoa > Arthropoda > Insecta > Hemiptera > Cicadellidae > Matsumurasca > Matsumurasca onukii. Next base: position 4,762,345 of record CM032065.1, read on the forward strand.
ATAAAGCAAGGTGACAATTGGACTTGTTTGGGAGACAAATACAGCTACCTGTCTAGGCCAACACAAGGTCCTATTGGGATCTGCACAGCGTCAAGTTTTATCGGGGCTGCTATAGTACACCTACCCTCGCTTACACGTACAACTACATTAGACTGAGCTACACACAAACACATACACACTCTCAACATAACTGTACAACAAGATATCAGTGAGATAGCTTCACCCTAGTTACATAGGGTAGATAATCTGTGTATATTCCACTTGACAATCACAGATACAACTACCCACACACTCAATTACATTAGTTACACACACACATGCGCGTAGAACACAACAGTTTCACAACGTGTAAGTGAAATAGGCTCACGTTAGGTACAGGGTATTTCAATGATCCTACCAGCTTTCGTCGTTAGTTTCATTGCTCTTGTTTAATGTTTACACAGGTCAAAATGTTTTAAATTTCGTTTAATTTTGAAGATATTTTATACTCTGTGATTAGACAGTTATTAAAACTAGGTAATTTTCACAGCTAACCACGCTTGTTACACTTTAGACAGTTTGTTTCGACTTGGTCAACAGTAAAAAAAGGTTGGCGAGGTTAGGACTACAAAGTCCTTTCTACCTCTTAACTTCGACCATTACCCAGAGCCACCTTATAGTCACAATATTACAAATTGTAAGTGGTGACTGCGGGGATCGAACCCGCACCACTGGAGTGACGAGCTCTGGAGTCGCGCGCGACACCAACCCGTCACGGATTCGATTCAATTGATTGAAATTAAAACTATGAAATACTCAGTGATGGATTTTGTATGGCAACTACAAGGGTTCTAAGGACTTTCACCAACACAGGAGAACACACATATTTTAGAGTTCTGAATAACGCAAGATATTCCGTACAAAATGCAAATTTTAAAATACTTATTTTAATGTGGACTGAACTTCAAAGGTCATCTCCATGCCGAGCACGCCCGGGCGAGGGGGGCTACAGGCGTCTGAGCCTAGGGGAGGGAAAAACACCCGTCACTTTCCCTTCTCAGATTGTTTCTCACTCTACAAATAACCATTTCACACAAGAACGAATAGCGGATTGTTGTGGGAACTTCACTGGAAACGTCCGTTGAAATTGTCTTGTTCTTTGTTAGGGAGTAAAACTTGTCATCAATAATATGTTTTTATGGTTGCAATGAAATAGTTCACCTCGTAGCCATCACTCATGTAAATTGCTTTAGTATACTAACATTTTGGCTGTATTTAATTCAGAATATTAGGTAAATAGGTACCTTTACTCAATGTGTATTGGTTTTACAAAGTATTTAAAAAAGTATGTTCACATCTATCATTCGATTTTAGCTTTTTGATTCTAATTAAAGATGCAAAAACCCTTTGCTCGATTTTAACTTATGCAGGTGTATTAAAAGAAAACTGTACTAACTATCAAAACTACCTTTTCCAGTTTCTAAATAAAAACCACTATTTGTATGATTGGTTTAAGAATAATAACTATTCTTCAGAAAGTAATTTAGGGCTCAAAGTCATCCAGAAGTGTTTTTGATCCTTTAAAATAATGAGGAGCTCAAAAAGCCCCGAATCATTTGGTCCCTTTATCACTATATCACTATTTGAGATGTCGACCACTCTCATGATGGTGTTTTAAGGCAAATATGTGGTGAAGAATGAGTGTGATGAGTGGTAGTAATGAGTTATGAGGTGTGGTCTTGTTACAAACTAAGGCCGACTCTTCCTTAGAATGGGTCATTAATTAATAGCCCAATGATCAATGGTAATACAAGGGCCAACGGCTTAACGTGACTTCCGAACCACGCAGGTGGTCTAATATGTCTAAACGATGGTAAGAGTTGATGCGGGTATCATCAGATGATCACTAAGACTATCTCTGCCGCTTTAGACCTATATCATCCTCAAAAATCCTAGAATCAAGAAATATATTTAAACGTACGAGTATTTCAAAACTGAGGGTCTGAAAATAACATGTTGTATGATAATTACAAAACATAGTGAAGAGAAACAAAACAGAGAGAAAGGCCCTGGTTAAGTGGAGGGAAACAAATGGAAAATGTCGGAGTGTATTCACAAGTGTTGGGATGGTTTATTGTTTGGAACAATGGAACCTAATCTCATTGTTGAGCTTTATCAATAACACAACCCTGGGGTACTTTCATAACTTGAACACTGTTGGTTTATTAGTTCATTTAATGTTGAGCCAATGTGCCTCTTAAGCCAAAATTAATAGCTTTAGGTTTGAGGTTAAATTAAATAAAATAGGAGAAACACAATTACTGCCAGTGAACTAACTTATTTTCAAATGCTAGAAAATGAATGTTCGAGTAGTTTCTAGCTAACAATGAAAATAAAATGTACAACTAGGTATATACAACCACAGTTCTGATTTACATAGCCAGTGTAAACAAACAAAGTATACTCGTATCCTTTCAAAAATGCCTTAGGAAATTAAAAATCAGCTTATTAGAGAGTCCTTAAGGCAATGTGAGAAAGGAAATCAAACTTTGAAAATAATTGTATTGGTCAGAATGTTGAGAAAGCCTAGACCAACTAGAGAGAGAATAGATTAGAAATCGTTTCGTCTAATGATTTATCACAGAATTATTTTGATTGAACTCTGATACTCCTCACTCCACTGTGGAAAAGGTAAAAGGTAAAGTTTGTCTTGATTAAGAAGGTGAAGTTAAGCCTAAAGAGTCCCCTTTACCACTCAACCTCGACTTTACCAAGCGTCACCGTAGAGTCAAATTGTAAGTGATGACAGTGGGGATCAAACCCACGCCACCGGAGTGATGATCTTCGGAGTACCAGTCCACCATGGATCCACTGATACGGACTGTGCTGATTTTTTTTTAACTTGGTAGATTGGTAGCTTGCAAAATTAGGACACTAGGCGAAAATGTAAATGCTCATCTTTGTTGAGATGTGTACCCTTTTTCTACGGACTCAATTTCCTGTCATAATAAGATAAAAATTTACTTCAGGCTACTGCTTAAGTTATCCGAGACATTACATTTTCATTACCTTCTTTTACCACGGTTTACAACTTCGCCTTCTCGTAATAGTACATATTTACATTGATTGCCACGCCAAACACTCGTTTCAAAACAAAATCGTTCGATAAAATTAAAACTATTCCTTCAGTTCTTTAAAAAGAGTAGGCTTAAAAAAACGTTTAAAGTGTTTTCTTACATCGATGAGTGTTCCAATGATAACGCAAGTTGACAATGTCACGTTCAATAAACACGCTGCACATATTGCACTCATAGTGACTACGGTACTAGAGACTGGTTCTCATTGCAGTAACCAATGCAACATTGATGATGACAACGAGACACACTAATGAGACCGGTGTTTCATTAATCGTGACATTGCACCACCTCAGTCTCATTCTCTACTAGATTTATTCCGTGTTTTGTAATTTAGTTCCAGGTGTGTGAATGTTGGTGAAATCATTAGGTTTCCGTAATATTTCTTTTATTTTGTTTACGAAAAATTTATTAGACACATAAGAGATTGATTTAAGTAGAACCAATTGACTTTTGATTGTGTAGGTAAAGAAATGTTTGGAATAGATCTTTAGTTCTACGGTTTTTAAAATAAAAAATTTTAATATAATTGGTAGAACGTTGACTTTTACATCAAAAAATACGGCAAATCTTAAATTTTTTATTGTAATTTGAACAGTTTCAATGTCAGCTTCCTTCTTTGCACAACAGACTTCTAGCCTATAGTCAACCTCCCGTCAGGTGTTTTGGAGCATTTCAGGAGTCACCGTTGAAATTACATTAATGCCCTTTTCCCGTTAAATTTCTTCAACTTGAAGGAACACATACATTAAGATTGTTTATACTACAGAAAAGGCTATACGAATTATCTCAAAATTAAAGTATAGGGATTTATTTCGTAATGTTTTCAAAAGTTAGGGACATTTACTTTGCCTTGCTTGTATATTTATGAGACTTTAATGTTTATTATACCATAAGTATACTTATGTTTATTTAAATAAGTGTTCTCTACAACAAGGCATCGACATACACGATTATGATACGCGATATAGGAACAATTTCAGGTCAAACCCTCACCGCCCTTGTCCATTTGACAAGCTACCGTCTCAAGCAGGTATTAAATTGTTCCAAGCACTTCCTGATGAAATAAAATCGCTAAGAGGCTCAAGAAACTTTAAATAAAAATTAAAACACTATCTAATTAACCATTCTTTTACAATTTAGGTGAGTTTATGAATCCAAATAGTTAAAAATATTATAGATTAAGTTTTTGTTTTAAAATTTTCACATGTTTAGTCCTTTCTTTAGTTGGTTGTTACTAGTGACTTTGTATTTTTTTCTTTTGTATTTTTTTCCTTTTTCTTTTGTCAACACAAAGTGCAATTAGTAAATTGACAAATCAATTGTTTTTATTAAGGAAAATGGCATTAATTTCATTGTCTAGCAGGATGGAGCTCCGTGTCACTATAGTCTAATCGTCCAAGAAGCTCTCAAAAACAGATTTCCTGACAGTTGGATTAGGAGGTATGGTCCTGTTTCGTGGCCACCTAGGAGTCCTGATCTGATGCCTTTAGATTTCTTCTTTTGGGGTTACATAAAACACTTAGTTTATGCTGAGAAAATTAATGCACCTGAGAAGAAGAATCAACGTAGCCATTTCAACAGTGACTTCTGAAATGCTCCAAAACACCTGGCGGAGGTTGTTTCACTTTCAAATCCCGTACACCTTTGCGGTGATCCTGTATTATGGTACTAAACAGTTTTAAACGTTGAATAATTTAAATTTATTTATTGATTAAGTTCGAGTGTTTTCCTTAGTTTGTATGTGTACTAAAACAGAATCAAACAATACAATTAAGTTTAAAAGAAATCGTACTAAAATCAAATATCTTCAAAGCAAAGTGTTTTATTTCTTAAATACATTTTATTAAACTGTAATTAAACTCTTAAAATGACCTGTACTAAATTATTATAAACACTTTAATTACATTACAAACTAACAGACTTTTCTAAACAACACCTATTTATAAATACATATCCCGAAAGCATGAGGAAGAAGGAAGGAAAACCGGCGCTCATTTACTTGAGCTTGAGGCCTGAGTGTGCGCTACTCTGCATTCATTGCACGTTTCTTTGTTTAACTCATTAACCAGAGAGAAACCAGACATCTCTTAGTGTGCTGTTTACCTACTTGTTGTTCCTGTCTGAGCAGAAAAAATAAAGAAAATTGTACGTAAGGTGCGGAGAAGTAGGTTGTTAATGATTACAATTATCTTGCACAAAAGTCAAGGACCGAGTGTCATAGTATGGTTGCTGCAGTGTGGTTGAACTTTTCTTAATTCGTGATATGCGTTGTAAAATGTAATGTTAGTTGATCTTCGATCTAAATAAAAATTAAAAAGTGGCAAAATAATCAAACACATAAAAAACGAAACAAGAAAATGATAAAAACACCACCATGGTGGTCTTGGTGTTAAATCGGCTAAGCCACTGGACTTCGGACTTTGAGGTTGAGAGCTACTACTGTAGACTTTGGGGTTTGCACCTTGAGTGCACCTTCACCGCGTGAGTAGCTTACACCTAGTAGTATTACATGAATAAATACATAATTTATTACGGAAACATATTTACATGCTATGCAATTGTCATTTGTGTCACTAAAATTGTCCATGCATTCTGCCATCGAGTCTCATTCAAACATACATTTTGTTCATTCTTTCTCTCATTCATTCCAATTATTTAAATCTAGCTCTATTGTAAGTAGGTGGTGCCTGTGGTCTCCTAGCTGTGTACCATAAACTTGTCTGTAATGTAAAAGGGCTTTGGGACCAAGATTGGTTTTAGACGAGCTCTGAACGCCTTCGGCATTTGGGAAATTTCGATCGAATTTGGCCACCGGTTAACTAGTTTAACCCCTGCCTGAAAAGAAAAACGTTCTTGAACTATTGTTCTGTGTCTCCCAGTTTGGGTAATGAACACTGGAACGAAAACTGTGTCGGGTTCACAGCGAACTAACCGGTCATCCTAATTGGAACACCATCCAGTCAGGACAACAATCCTCGGACTACTAAAATAATTACTATTCATATCTCTTGATATGCAGATTTTATTTTTACTGTTTAGTTGGACTTCTACTACAACTAATATTAAAGTACTAACAATAAAAGTATCATTAAGGATTAAGTCGGTTAAAAATATAGTTAAGTGTTAAGAGAGAACAGCTGTAACTTAGCACAACAATCTATTTAAAAGAATAAATTATTACTTAACTGTACTTATTGCTTAACTCTATACCAAAATGTGTAACCCCATGTTAATTCACACACTTCACTATTCTTGAATAGCAACACTATAACAAGTTCAGCCCGTGGATGAAAATAAGGTCACTCAACGTCACTACAACAAAACACGTGTCTCATTAGAGTCCCTCATTGCAATTATCAACGTTGCAGTGGTTGCTGCCAGCCATAGCAACTCGAACCAATGGCTATTGAGTGTCGCCAAGTTCAGTAAGGACCTCTGTATGTTCATACACATACGAGGGTCATCCAGAAAGTAAAGAACGTTTTGGCATGGTAAAATACAAAATAAAGATATCAACACGAAACTTTATTTACAAATGCATAGAACCTTCCTCTACATTTCTACGCAAACGTCATGGACTTCAAGACACTGGTTTTAACGTGGGACCAGTTTTTCCATAACCATGTTCTACTCATTTGCCGCAAAAACATGAGCCAGGATTTCTTAGCTTCTTTGAGTTCCTTATCGTTAGCAAACTGTTTTTACCAAAAACATGGAAATAAGTGATAATCACTCGGCACCAAGACAGGGCTGTAGTCTTTTCTATTATTGGCATAAATTAGACATGGTTTAAGCCCTTTCGATCCCAAAAACAGTTGCCGTGACTTTTCGAGTGTTTAAATTTCACCTTTACATTTGGCGGGTTTTCAACTGTCGATGCCATTATTATTCACTGTGGACACGAGACGCGTAATCACACAGCAACGAACCTATACTCAAACTGAAGAGGAAGAATGTAGCTAGCAGCTGCACGCGCGCTCGTAGTGGTGAGGGTGTGTGCGGCACGTGATGCGCAATCGTTCTTTACTTTCTGGATGACCCTCGTTTAATAGATTGAGTTTATTTAAAAGATATTTTACAGGTCGGAAAGAATTCTTGAGTGGCCTAATATGTTTCAGACAGTATAAGATAAAGACGCAAACCTTCTGCACTACTGAAAATGGTAAAACATGAGTTGTTAATGGTAATAAGTAGCCAAAAGTCACCGACAGGCCCGACAAAAGTTGGAAGAATATTTTAACAAAAGAACAGCTCTTGTAGCTAACCATAAATACAAAATAAGTAAGTTTTTGTTATTTAGGCCAATATTTATTTATTTATTTATATTTATTTATTTAAGATAGGACTATAATATCCTCCCAAAACTCAAGACTAACTTTTACCTAGTTGTGCAGCATTATAAATAATTGATTGGATTAACTAAAGTTAAGAAAGACCAATTTATGATTTTTCCTTTCATCTCTACAGACACTACATAAAAGTGACTTTTCCAACGTCTGCTTAGGATTTACATAAAAAAGGTCATAATTAAAGCATAAACTAGAAACTTGTTGAAGTTAGAGGATTATTTTTATTTCCAAAAGTATGTTGTATAACGGGACAAAATAAAACATTTCTCAGTTTCGAGCTTACATACTATATAGACAGGTTTTTATTCTATTTGGAATTTTTTAATCCAATAGACTAAGCAGAAATATGTAATTTTTATGTTCTCTGTTACAGTTGGTCAGTCTATTTCACGACTGTGATTGGTCGTCTACTGCTCCGAGCCAGCCAATGGGGCTGTTTGGTTGCTCGACAGTCAGTCAACCAGACAGCTGACAGACAGTCAGTTTGCTCTGACAGTGTTCAGAGCTGTCAATAGCAGAAAATTTCAAAAATATTTGTAAATATTATTTTTGTTTTAACCTAGCGGTTATATAATTAACAAGTTTAAGGGCAAAATGTTATTTAGTGGTGGAGTATTGGTTAGCTTGCACTGATTACTTTTAGGCTAGCTTTTTGTACTGTCTACGCCAATGGCATGTTTATTAGAGACTTAACTTAGGGTTTGTGGGCATCACAAAACGCGTTTAGGGAAAGCGGTCCAAACCCTTGTGCCTGCACAGGAAATTGAACCCGCGACCTTGCGCTTTGCAAGCCGTGACTCTACCCACAAAGCTACGGACGCAGTCTCTTTTCGTAATGTTTTGGCTTATGTTACTTTTCACTTGAAGATGGGGCCAGACTCCAGATCCCAAAACGTCGTGTACCTTTTGATCACTCAAAAACTATTGAACACGTTCGTGATAATATTTGAATCAACAAGTTATAAACAAAAGACTAAAATGTATTGTTTTGTCTATTAAAATAAGTTAAACAAAAACACGCGGTATGAGTTAGCACACACCTAGGCTCCAAGCTCAAGCAAATAAGCACCAGCCCTCCCTCCCACCACATATGAGTTTTTACCCAACTACCTCATAGTAAATTATATATTTAGTAGGGAACCAATTGTGTAACTGTAATGAACTAATAAACCAACAGTGTTCAAGTTATGAAAGTACCCGAGGGTTGTGTTATTGATAAAGCAAAACAATGAGATTAGGTTCCATTGTTTCAAACAATAAACCATCCTAACACTTGTGAATACACTCCGACATTTTCCACTTGTTTCCCTCTACTATACAATGCGTGTGTGTTTTCCCTCTCAACTACTATTAGCCAATTTTTCACACTTAAAAACAATCAATAATTATAATATAATGATTCACAAAATCACTGTTAGTTGTAAATTTCGACCAAGAAGTTCAGGAATGGTCAAAACAAAGATTAAAACCAGAAGTAACAACTAAAATCTAGTTATTCCCGTTCACGACGCGTCAACACATCATGATTAACTTGATATAATTCGGTCTTGCTGGGAAGTACCGTCTTCAGTCACTGATTGGCTGATAAGTTTTTAGATACACTAAAAACTTTTGTAATGAGAAATCGATCTCTAAGCACGCAAAACTCAGACAATAGGACACAATAATCAAACTTGTAGACGAAAGTAAAACAATTAATGGATTAAGATAGTCGAAGAAAATATTTAATCCATCTACGGTAGGGTACACAAAAGGACATGTATGATGGAAACACATTCAGAAACACGCTTTCAAATGAAACGTTGGTCAGAGGCAAGCTAGTTTACCAAAAAAAAGCAGTAGCCTGGACTGATTAAAGAAAATGTATTAAATCTGAAAGTATAAAGCAACTTTAAGTAAAAAGAAAAGCAACTTTTCAAGGCCTCGTTAGCGCACTTCACAGGGTCTAACTAGATCCATACATGAATAAAAGAATTAGAAATAATCCCCTTTAAATACGTCCGCCATTAATGTAATATTTTGATTAAAATGTTCTTATGACAGAATAACAGCAACATGCTTTAATAGTAATAAAAAAAAAAACATGCGAAAATCTACATATCAATAATTGCTTTTCAGTAAGAGAAAACAACATGTACCAAAAGACAATCAGCCCTACATTACTCCCGAGAGTATCTACCATGAGGTGTTATTTGAATTAAGGCCCATCTCAAGAAGCACTCACGTAAAAGATGCTTATTATTCCATACAGCTCATACTAAGAGAAATGGTTTAAGTTTGCTAATTAACTCTTGATTTAAAATGGAAACGTAGAGTTAACAATTAACAGTTAGGAAGCGTTTACTCGCGGGTCTGTGCTTTAGTGCTTGCACAATTCGTGCTTGGAACGGTTAACATTCGTATCACGAGCAAGCACAAAGCAGTTTTTCATCCTAACCGTGCTTTGTGTCACGTGCAAAGTGAATAGCATTATAAACACAGTCACACGGTTCTTTAACTTTTTTATTCCTAAGTATTTAATTTGTTTGAGTACTACACTGTGTAGACTATTTTTTATTTTGTTTATGGTATAAGGTTAAGCAAAGATACTGTTATGGTAGGTAGATAACGCATAGATGTCGCATGGCTGAAGCAGGAAAATGAGCATACTCGTAGTTGTGGCAGCCCGGCACAGATAGCGCTGCCATCTCTTGCTGTCTTTCTCCCCCCTCTGCTCGAGTTTGTCCGATGTCAATTACCTTGATGTGAATAAATAGTGTGATTTTTAAGAACCAATGAACTTAAGCGTGTCAGCGTCTCTACTTGAATCTCTAAAAGAATTCCATCGCAGCGCTATCTGTGCTTGGGCTGCCGTAACCATGTTGATTTTCCTGTCTCAGCCATCGGTCAGCTATATACCTACCATAACATAATCTTTGGGTTAAGTAAGAATTTAAGAACAAGAGGCCTACATAATCACTATATATAACTGTTTGAGATGCCGACTACTCTCATGAGGGTATTTTAAGGCAAATATGTGGTGAAGAATGAGTGTGATGAGTGATAGTAATGAGTTATGGGGTGTAGTCTTGTTACAAACTAAGGCCGACTCTTCCTTAGAATGGGTCATTAGTTAATAGCCAAATGACCAATGTAAATACAAGGATCAACGGCTTAAAGTGACTTCCGAACCACGCAGGTGATGGTCTGATATGTCTAAACTAGGGTGGGAGTTGATGCGAGTATCATCAAATGATCACTGAGACTATCTCAGCCGCTTTAGACCTATATCATCCTTAAAACCTAACCTCCATAAAGCTGGATTATAGGACCACGCCACGAGTATCTTTAATATCAGCAAAACTTTTTTCAGTTATTGCCTAACAAGTACCAATATCTTCAAAAGAAGATCATATACGATTTGCCTCAAAAGCACAATGTTTAATAACGCGTTAGTGAGACAGTTTTCAAGCTTGTTTATAAACACAATGTTGTTTAACAACTATTGTACCTTCATTTAAGTCATGTAACTGTTGTTACAACACTGTTATTACAACTGTATGTTCAATCTGGACAAGTTACGATCTCCGTAGTACAGCTGTAATACTCAACGTAGGCCATTCTAGCATATATTAATCTAGTTTTTCCGGCTCACACCGCGTCAAAACGTCATAATTAGGTTGAGATATTTCGGCCTTGCTTGTTAGTACCATCTTCAGTCACTGATTGGCTTAAACAGTTTATTTTAATGTAGTATTATATTTAAACAGTCCCGAAATTTCAAAATTATACCGGTTTAACACTGTTAATAATGCAAAAACTATATGTACGGCTCCTTGTTTTTTCTGTACGTCTAAAGGACTTTTGTTTGGTAAAGTTGTGGGTAGTTTTAGTACTTCTTGTTGTGTTAAACCATCACCTACAAAGTCATGTGTTTGTGTTTTGATTTAAAACTCAGGATTGATGCTTACACTATTAGATGGATAATGTTTCACTTTAGGGGGTTTCACTTTAACTGGGACTCGTGGCGTGGTACTATAATCCAGCTTCATGGGGTCAGGTTTTAAGGATGATATAGGTCTAAAGTGGCTCAGATACTCTCAGTGATCATCTGATGATACCCGCATCAACTTCCACCATCGTTTAGACATATCAGACCATCACCTGCGTGGTTCAGAAGTCACGTAAAGCCGATGGTCCTTGTATTTCCATTGGTCATTGGGCTATTAATTAATTACCCATTCTAAGGAAGAGTCGGCCTTAGTTTGTAACAAGACTACACCTCATAACTCATTACTACCACTCATCACACTCATCCTTCACCACATATTTGCCTTAAAATACCCTTATGAGAGTGGTCGGCATCTCAAATAGTGATATAGTGATATCAAATTCTACTGAATTATATTCCCTTTTCACGTTTTGGACGTACTATCGGTCACTTAAGTTTTTTTAAAGGACCAAAAGTATGTAAAATGAGTAATGTTACCCCTATAAAGATGTTCTACTACTTAATACATCAACTGTGTATAATTCCCATCCAGTATAGCCTCAATATCTTTTAACTTTCATCAGCTTACACCGTTCCAACGAAAGCAATATTTCACTTTTACGTCGAAAACATTTACTAAACCTTAAGTGAAACAAAGAATCTGGCTTTATAAATCAGATCGGTCAGTAAAAGGCACAGTTTGGAAGTTTATACCGGCATAAAGGCAGGCTTGGGAGGACTGGTATTGGTTAAGACATGTCGTACAGTTGAAATATGGGCCATTAATATACCGCCTGACCTAGCTCACCTCGTGATCCGGAGTTATGTTTTCATTCCCTCACCTTACGTACATTACATGGCCTTCGATTGTTCGATAATGTACAACAATAAGTCAAAAGTCATTTATTAAGCAAAATTAACAATACAATTGCATTAGCCAAATTATTTTACACTTCAAAAACATTACAATGTAAACATATAATGTAAACATTACACATTTAAACAATATGTACATTATCATGTTGTTGCTCATAAGACATTACTTACTGTTGCTAAAAGCTTACTCTAAGAGACTCGCCAGTAAACTCACGGACACTGGAATAGGCACCCTCGACCAATAGATACTTCAGATGGGACCTAAACATCCTGCTGCCCTGGTCGTGTTTAAAGGTTTTGAGGAAGGCTGTTGAAGAGCTCAACTGAATTGTAAACAAAGTGGTTTTAAAAAAGTGGAAGAGTGTTTGGGAATGGAGAGATTGGCGTAATTTCTTAGTGGATATATTTTATTGTCGGGCCTGTGAAAACTATTAAGATGCAGTTTAAAAAGTGTATTGTGCGATAAAAAGTATGTATTTTGAACTAGTATGGTGGACGAGGTCGTGAGGACAAGAATTTAGACAAACAAAATTAAAAAAAACATGCACAGCAGTGGTTGGTTCATTTGTACCCTTAGTAGTTTTTCTTTTAAGATTTATTAATATAATCACTTCACAATTATACTTTTTTCAACCACTGACATTTTAACCAGTTTAACCGATTGTAAATCGGGTTACCAGCAGCCGAACCCTTTTCGTCTTTTGTAACAATTATGACTTGAGATCATTTTGTTTTATATTTCAACAAAAGGATATCTAACAGGTAGATAGGTTGTATTGTTGCAAAATATAATGTTGTTGCTAGCTAAATATGTGTAGAGTATGTTCATGACTTTTCAAATGCCAACTGATTCATTTAAAAAAAGCAAATTGTAAGAAGAGTGATTGTCATTAATTTATAGTTGCTGGTAATATATTTCTATGATCAAGAAAAACGTGAGATTAAAAAAAATTAAGTCGCCGAGAATTATGCAAACAAACTTATATATTATTAACGTTGTATATTTGAACCGATTACCAATTTTTCATTTGGTTCATTAAATAAATTCAATTAAGTTGCACCACGTGTGAGATTTACAATATATTCAATAACTATTTTGAAAACTCATCTAATCAGCTAAATCCTAATTACCCTTAGATGTATTGTTATTAACAAACGTATGCCATTATATATAATATACTGTATATATATTACTGTATATATATATTATATACATTATATATTATATACGTTTAGAGTAAATAAGCAAGAGAAACAGACCAATCACCCATCTTTGATGTGATAATTTAGTTGAAATCAAAGCATTACAACTTGTTTAATTTTATCTTTAGTAAAACTACATGTTAATACATGTACCATCAATTAATTCAAATACACTCATGGACAAATTTAACGCATCGATTTGTGTTCTTGTCATAATTTAATCTCCGTTTTTATTTCAAATTGGGAATATTTTGGTTTAAATGCAAGTAAACACTTATTTGAGCTTAAAAGCAACATAGAAATATGGAATTAGTTATACTGCGAGAAAATGGATCGTACTAATTTTGGTTTATGAAATGTTTGACAAGATAAAAGTGTGATTAGTTTGCCTTATAAGGTGTAACAAGCAGTTATAAATGATAAATTTATGTAAACGACTAAAAGTACTTCTGCGTAAGAAAGCACTTGGTAGCTGATGAAAGTTATTTAAGAAAAGAATGGCAGAGATTTAACCCCCCAGGGAGCCATGGCTTCGTTTCAATTTACAGAAGCAGGCTTTTAAGTGCGTAGATTGGGCCTGTTCTCTCGACTTTCGAATTTAAAACGATGATTACAAACCTTTATTACATTTATTTTATAGCTTAATGTCACCCAAACATTAGGTAACGTTTAAACAGAAATTGTGAGGGATAAATAGTCTCGTATGCCTTTCTGTAGTATCTTGAACGGTTATATCTATCGATATAGTGTGTGTTATAGTGTTAAAATGGCCCCTGCTTATGTGCTTAGGGTGAAATGTGTATGCATTTATATTGGAATGTATATTGATTTGTTGTATTGCTATTGTATATATTTAACGTGGTTAAGTGGTAGAGAGGACTATAAAGTCCTAACTTCGCCACGTAAATAAAGATTTTTCATTCATTCATTCATTTGTTTATTCTCCTTGATTAGTACGTCTGTCTTGGGTTGTTTACTATCAATTAACAATACTGATTTGGTTTACCAATTTCTCTTACCCAAAATATTTATTAAGACAGTAATAGAGTCTCTACTAAGCGAAGAGACCATTAATTATACAGTTATTTCAAACGGCTTTAAACTACTAAAAGTTGTTTTATATCGCAGCAAAATTGAGTGTTAATATATTTTCTAAACTGATTTGAGTACGTAGCCTATGTTAAACGCATGTTTCGAGAAAATTCTAAAGAAGGGTTCCTCTGTTGAAAGAGTATGTTTCAAGAAAAGATTTCAATACATTTGCTAAATATATTAGTGTTGGAACGAAAACATAGTATTATTTAATAAACACAGATTTTATTTGAAACTTAAAGGTGTTTACAGACGGATTATGATCATTTGTAGACATTATTAGGCTACGTCTGTAGTAATAAAATGTATAAATATAAAATTCAATATATTTCGATACCGAAATTTTCTGGTATCTTCATCAGTCAAACAAGAAAAATAATAATGTCTACAAATGATAGATTTTATTGTGCGACCAGTTTCGATCTTGTCCATTTTCGTAGTAGCCTTACAAGTATTGAAATATACAAATATTTACATATTTCTACAACAAACATAGTCATCTAGTAAAACAACTTATGAACAGTTGAAATCTAGAGTAATACATTTATAAAACTTATATATATAATAACTACACAATAGCTTTTACATCTTGATGTTGAGGACTTTGTCGAAAATTGGACATCTTATACTAATATGCGATGTATTTAGTATTTTACTTGGGTTGTCTTTATTGTGGATGTAAATTTGTAGATCCTCTTTACAGTTTAATACTTGACCTTTCCTCTCTATTTCTAAAATTTTAAAATTGTCTTCCAATCCTTTGTATTGGTGGTTTGTATTTAAAATGTGTTCGGAAAAAAAATGGATATCACGGAAGTGTTATTCGATTTGATGAACTGTATATGTTCCCTAGATCTTGAACGGAAACTTCTTCCGGTCTGGCCAATGTAAAAATGTGTATTTTTAAATTTGTATGCTAAATACTTTAAACATAAAGATAATTTTCGTAAACTTTCTAACTCTACTGTAACGACGTGATATATGTTATAGCAAATCAGTAGCAGGTTAGAACCGTGCACGACTATGAAGCTCATCACTCCGCATGCACGGGTTCGATCTCCGCAACCACTACGTGATTGCGCGGTAACGCTAGGTAAAGGTTGAGTGGTAGAGAGGACTTTGTAGTCCTAATTTCGCCCCGTTATACAGGTAAACTTAACTTGTGTTTGCTAAAAGTAAATCAAATAAGTTAACACAAAAGAAATCCTAGGTCAAATGCTCCATTCCACCTAGATCCTACAGAAATAAATAACTGAGTCAAAGTCAAGTTTCTCACTATTTGAGATGCCGACCACTCTCATGGGGATATTTTAAGGCAAATATGTGGTGAAAGATGAGTGTGATGAGTGGTAGTAATGAGTTATGAGGTATAGTCTTGTTACAAACTAAGGCCGACTCTTCCTTAGAATGAGTCATTAACTAAAAGCCCAATGACCAATGGAAATAAAAAGGACCAACGCCTTAACGTGACTTCCGAACCACGCAGGTGATGGTCTGATATGTCTAAACGATGGTGGGAGTTGATGTGGGTATCATCAGATGATCACTGAGACTATCTGAGCCGCTTTAGACTTATATCATCCTCAAAACCTGACCTTCATGAAGCTGGATTACAGGACCACGCCACGAGTCCCAGTCTACGTTAGTTACATGGTCCAAAATCCAATATACCCAACACAGAAGGAAAAATACCGCATGCGGAAATAATTACTACGCTTCACATCGCAAACAAAACTTCAACGGAACGTAAATCTTTATCGTGTATAAAACAACGGTGGAATGGATTCTATTCTGGTACACTATAAATCCTATCTACAACACAATACAGAACGCGTACTACCTATGGGATGACAGTGATGCAACGATAAAACGTCTAACCACAGCAGCACCACTGAAAGCGAGCCATAGACCGCATTGTTTTATGCACAAACCGAATGCGTTATTATTTTCGTTCTGGTACTCATTTCATCAAAAGGGACAATGAAAAGGAATGCCTTAAAAGGATTAAATTGTTTTGTAACATTCAGATTGAATTCTTTTCCCTTTTATTTTCAACGGAAATAAAACCTGTATGTTTATTTGAAAATCAGGTGTTTCAATAATAAATTGAAGATGAAGTTTATATGTTTGTACATTTGTGTAGGCCTATTGTTAACAGTTCGTTTACTATGTTCGTTTTTTAATTTATTTGACTATTTTTGACTGCTTTTCATGTGTTTATATGACGAATTCCACATAGATGATTTATTGGAGAAGATTTTCACTGTTTGAAGAAGACATAAAATTGAAACATGTAGCAACCAAGAGGTTTGCCACCAAATTTTAACTGTTTTATAGATACATTTACCAAATTTTAGTCATTACAACGATGTTCACGGGCTATTCAAAATGTTCTTCTTTCTAAATATTGAAAACTGTGTTCTCACAGGCATATTTCGTCTAATAATTAGTGCAAGAGGAACGATACGTACATTTTATAAACGGAATTTTTGCTAAAGTCTACAACAGAAGAAACTATTAGAACCGCCGAAAATAATTCAGTATAGAATATTAGAAAACATTTATGCAACACAAATCTAATCTTAATTTTTATAGTAATTCATAGTATTGTTTTTACGTTGTATATTGTATAGCAAGCCCTAGTAGGGTAAATCGTTATTCTTATGAATAAAGTTGCATAAAAGTTGTAATGTAACGATCTTTTGAAATCAGGTTTTGAAAGGTACTTGTTATAGTAAAAGGATCTTATCAAAATGTTACAATTTTTAATGACAAACTGAGTATTTCTTAATATTCTGAGTATTTTTTAATATTATGTGTATTAACCAACCGTTAAACAAATTTAGTTATTTAAAACTGTACTTTGCATTAACTCTTTTAAAAATATTGGACAACGCATTTGAAACATTCTGAAATCAGAAAAAGTCCCACAATAACCCAACTATAAATAACCAATTTAATTGAAACCATTACTGAGCATTAAATACGGACCCAACGGGCTGTAAACCGCCCATAAAATAATTCTGCCAGTATTATTAAAATCTCCGGCCCACGCCGAATATCTTCATATTCTCGGGATTAAAGGATTGAGAACATCCAGAGTCTGCACTTAACAAGGCAATATCTGCGTGTAGTACTGGCTTAACCGAGTAATCTGGTACCCTAGGCCACGTGGAGGGGGAGGGGTGTGGGGGGTGAAGGGTTATGCGAAAACAAGTTCAACAAAATAATCCCCCATCCGGCCGCGTGTTTACCCTAGTTAAAACAATCAAAACGTCCCCTCTCCTCCTCACCCCGTGGCGCGGTATGTGCAGGGTCCGGATGTTAACTGCTCTTGATTGGACTATTGCCGTAAACAATTAATTGTTGCTGATACTACGTGTTTTCTTTCGGAACAGATATAAGTAGAGGTTCTGTGAGAGGATATACGGTTTGTAGTGGTTGTTTTTTTTAGCCAATAATAGAAATAATGCAAATTACAAAAAATATATACAGGGTGTTGTTGATTCAAAAATAGGGCGCCAAATTTCAGGGGTGGGTTCCTTATGCAAAAACAATGAAAAAGTTCTTATAAACATGGGTCCTAAAATTCTTCGTTACCCGGTAGCCACCATTTTGTATTTTTACTTAAAAATTTATATCTCCAGGACGCTTTGACCGATTGCATTCAAACTTGGTATGGTGTTTATGTGTCATACGGTGAATTGAGAAAAAGATTATTTTATAAAACCCACAGAAACAACAAAATGGTGGCTACTTAAAATTTTCAAATTAAAATACCATGAAAATGGCGCATAATACACAAAATTTAAAAAAGTAAAAAATAGTTGTATTTTATAATTTTACATAAAGATACAAACTCATCCTTCCAAATTTTACATTAATATTTCATTTCAAGATGTACGTCTTTTACAACTGGTAAATGTACCGGTAAATGTACTGCTTTTGTAAATGTTTCTGAAATATTTTGTTTTTATTGAACGGGCACTAGTCGAACACTACCGATACTTTATGTTAGTGTATTTGTTGACTGACAAAACCTATTTTGATACAGGAATTCGGTACCGACTTGTATTTAGTTTTAAAACAAACAACTAATTACCATAGACAGACGTAGCTAACTAAAGTCTAAAAAATAAACTCGTTGATTTTAGCTACTAGTACCATGCTTCAAAATATTAATTTTATACATTTAAACAATTTGTTATCATTCACCTCTGTGCATGTCGTTGAAAAGTGAAATAAAACGTTAAACGTACAAAATAAGCAATGCATTTTAAAAGGGCTTTCGAGGGTAGACTATTGATAAGACAGACGTTTTTCTCACAGGCATATTATAATAAGTAAATTTAAATTCGTACACTACTTGAAGTATTACATAAATTAGATGACGTTTCCGTTTTCTCTAACACGCCTTTGACGTAATAGTTTTAATTTCAAATGCAAGGTCAAGGTTTCCCATTTTTCGTACTGAGGTTCGTAAACATAAATGTTCCGTAACTTTTGACTGTAAAGGTCACTTTTAGGATCCTA
Organism: Matsumurasca onukii; assembly: GCA_018831715.1. NCBI lineage: Eukaryota > Metazoa > Arthropoda > Insecta > Hemiptera > Cicadellidae > Matsumurasca > Matsumurasca onukii. The sequence goes on from CM032065.1 coordinate 4,781,484, forward strand.
AACTTTATTAATGAGAAAAATTCTTCATAAAGTTAAACGACCTCACCAAACAAAACCGTAGACAATTCTTTACACAACTATGCAGATTTGAATCCATGCTTTGGAAGAGATTTCCTGAGGTCATTGCGGCGGAATATTACACAGTATGTTCTGTAATCCGACAATGGATGAAGGGGTTGTGGCGGGGGCGGGGTGGGACAAGAGAAACAAAATAATCCCTTGAACCACATGTGCGTGGCTAAATCTACATGCTTTAATCTGATTAGGCTTAAACACAATACGGGATCATCTGTAGTGGAATATAGTAAATTCTCTTGTTCAACTGGGATTGTGATGTTACAGTTACTGCATTTAGGATTATTTAGTTTTAAGTTTATGCCGGCTTAGGATTTGTTAAATATTTTTGTTATGTTTGTGTTATTTGTGAAATGTATTTACGTCTAAAACCTATTGTTTTCTTTCATTAGCCGTTAATTGTACTATTTTTATGGTGAAAACTTTCTCATATGATAGGCAAATTTTCTTTGGAGGAATGGGATATTCACGCCGTTAGCATGGTAAGATCCAGGCCACGAAATGAGCAATGTTCCTTCAAAAGATGTTTTGAGCATTTTCAACTCGGTATACACATATATATAGTTAAAACATCTAATAACACAGATTGTTAATTTTAATCAAAACACTATAGAACCCGGAAAGTACAAATGAATACCAATAAAGGCACAACGGGCTGATAGGAAAGTTGTATTTATAGCAGAACCCAACTCCAACTCTGATTATAGGCTGAACAACCACCAACCCACATCCTGCACTACTCCATTCTACTCGCAGCTCTCATTTAGTAGAAAGCCTCGCTACAAACACAGTTATAACAGTACTCTAACTCTAGTTATGTTTACTCCTGTCCTCCCTTATTGGTACCATCCATCTCTAAGGTCCTGGGGAAGTCTGTGACATCCCTGATGAAGTCCCTGTCTTCCTTTACGAAGTCCCTGTCCTTCCTCTCAAGGGCCTTCTCCCCTAACAAAGTTCCTATTTTCCCTGGCGATGACTCTATCCTCCCTGACGAAGTTCCTGTTCTCCTTCAAGTTCCTTTCTCCCTGGCGTAGGCGCTGCCCTTTATGATAAGATCCCTGTCCGCCCTTACAAAGTCCCTGGCCGTCCTTACGAAATCCCTGTCTGTAAAACCACTCCTCAAACTCATATCTTAAAAATCTCTTCACCAATATATACGATACGCTACAACGCTGTCCAAAACTATACCTCAAAAGGTTGAACCTCTAATAAACTGCTTCAGATATAAGATTGAACTTGTTGCACTTGAATGGTTTATTTGAAATAAATACTTCAGATAAATAAATGGATAAGATAAATACTTATTATTTATTTTCTTAAGAGACAAACTTTTGAGCTCTATTTTGTGGTATTGTAATCTAATGACTGAGCATCTCTGACCATATGTACAACCCAATCTAGTCCTTAAGGTATAACTAAGTTGTTTCAGACAATTACAGATTCAAGTGAAAGGAAGTTGAACGAACTTTAAAGAAGATTCCACTTCTAAAAAATCCCAGAATATTTCAACAATAATTATTCAGGAATTTGGTTTTAACGTACGATATTACAACTTTTAATATCGCTTTAACGTTACTAAAACCTAACTATAGCCTATCCTGTGTTACTATACAGGTAAATGCTTTGCCTAAAACCGTAAGAACCTCTAAACAGTGATAGTCATGGTCTCTCTAATACCTTTTTTCAATTAAGTCAGTCACCTGGGCCTTCAACCTAACAGCCCAACTCAGAACTACAATTTTATAGACGTCCCATTTGCTCAAGATTATGGTTCGACCTCTGGACCTTCAACATTTGCTTAGCTCGTGGCAACCTCGCAGAGGTCGTTCGCCTAACTCACAATACTTTGATATTTAGATCAGTAGCGCTTCACTTTAAATATGAAACAGTAAAAAGTTGAGCGGATCTGTGGCGGATTGGTTTCGCGCGCGACTCGGAGCCCATCACTCTGGTGGCGCGGGTTCGATCCCTGCAGTCACCACTTACAATTTGTAATGTGACTAATACGGTGACGCTAGGTAAAGGTCGAGGTTGAGTGGTAGAGAGGACTTTGTAAAACCTCGTTAAACAAGACAAACTTTACCTTTTTTTTTAAAACAACTCCAAAAGTAGTGAAAATCGAGCTACTCTTTAAGAGATTGGCTGGGTTTCAACATCCAAAAGAGCGAAATTCAACTCTTTCTGAGGGGTTTTAACTAATTTATTTTTAGACTGTTCATAAACATAAATAAGCCAACATAAGGCATCTTAAGCCACCTAATAGATTATAGAATAAAACCAAGTTTGCGTGAGCTGAATTCGAATGAGCAAATACCACTCATTCTTTGTATGAACATTATAAATAACAAAATAGTGTCCTAAATAAACCCAGTAGAATTTATATTCCTGCAAATCAGTACCTATAACACAATACAACTCCCACAGAAAAAAATACGCAGCGAAATAATTGAATTGTACATTATAGGATAACACATTTACAGTTAGTATATGTAGAAAAACCCAAATCTGGTTGAATACAAATCCAGTTGAACACAAATAGCAAAAACGAGTACTGTAATCCGTTAGAACGAGTGTAACACAATGTACTTGTACAGTATGTGGTGATTAATGCAGATGTTTGATAAAGTGATTTGTCTGACGGTTCCATTATCCCTTGTAATGGCAGTTTGTACACTACGGATTACCGGTTCTAAACTTGTATTAGTTTGCTTGTGATCTCTGTTTAGATTCACTCCGGGATTCGCCAGCGATATTATGTTACATTCTGCAAGTTTGAGTGGTTCGCAAAACATACTGCCGGGCATTAACGTTGTTTTGTTCATTAGGGTGGTATTTTGGCAGATTTGTGGTTTAATGTTGGGTATTTTTAATCCCTTTTTATGCATACAATTTTAAGCGTCGTTTTCTTACCTGTTGTTATAATTGTGTCGGTAACCTTTACCGAAGATAATGTTATGGTAGGTAGATTGCGCGTGGATGCCAAATAGCTGAGGGAGAAAATTAACTTAGCTGTGGTAGCCCGAGCACAGATAGCGCTCCGAGCACTGTAATCTCGTACGGTCTTTTTCTCTCCTCAGTTCAACGTGCTCGAGTTTGTCCAATATCGATGATTTTAATGTAACTATACATCTAACTTGCACGTACTTCAGTAGCTCTAATTAAGACCCTTAAATGAATTCCCTCACAACGCCATCTGTGCTTGGGCTGCTACAACTATGTTAATATTCCTGCCACAGCCATTCAGCATACATGCACTGCCTACATCAACATAATCTTTGCTTCTATGCATTATATCCTTTTATGCACTATATCCATCAAGTTAAATTATAACTATTTCAGTATAATAAGCTCAGTTAAATAATGTTCGTAATGGTACTACCTGAACCAATTAATTAGATTGACCAAAGACTTTTAAAACACACCTTTTGCTAATGAACCAATGTTTGAAAAACGTTCAGACATTTTCCTTTTTTGACAATTGGTTATACTGTATTTTATGAACAAATGAGTATCATTAAACACAAAAACATTCTATGTCAGACCTCTCATGTTAAATGAAGAGGTGAAATATTAACTGAAACAAACATGTTTTAAGTATCATAGGTTTAAAAGTGTTTCCTTAAAAATAGAGAACTGAAAACAATCTAACATTAAGAGAGTGTCTCTGAAGATAAATTCCACTATGCATTTAAAATCCCTCATTAAATTAAAACTCACATTATTAGATTCTTTGAAGTTTTCAATTTCTAAATTTACCCAATAAGAACAAGCTCCTAAAGATATGTATAACGTTTTAAATTTTCAAAAAAACAGGTTTTAATGACGTTGAACGTGTTTGTATACACATAATCGTTTATCATATTTACACTTTTTACAGTACATGATGAAAAGTAAATACTCACCATACAGCCAACTTCTAACACAACCTGCAATACTAGTCAAACAAGACAAAATACAATAAAAATGTAAGAAGTGTGAGTTAATTCAAATGCGTGAGATAAAACATATAAGAACGTTAAAAACATGTAGATTATAGAATAAAATTTGCACATAACCTATTGACACACAAAAATATAAAATATTACTACATCGAGATACCGAAGAAAAATGAGAGAACAACATCATATTTTAAAGCGAATATTATTAAAAAGGTGAATTATCAAAAAAGCATTATTACTTTTACGGTTATGTACAATAAAGCCATAAGCGAAAAACAACACTAAGACTATTATAAAACTTACCAACGTTAGAATATTAGAAATTTGCAAAAATTTGAAATATTAGAAAAAGACATTATAAAAGTGAAAAAGCTGGTTGTGGGAAGCGACATAAACGTATTTAGCAGGGAAACGGCCATAGAGGTTTAAAAAATGCCGTCAACACACTTCTTACCTTCGAATATCTCTATCTCGTCTCCTGCAAACATAGAAAACTGTGTGAATTTGTGGTTAAGTTACAGGCCTTAGGTAGTTAGGAAACAAAAATTAAGAATTTAGAAAAAAAACAGTTATTATAAAGAGTAACGTTTATTTTGGCGAGTTATATTTTAAAACATCTAATCTAACTACAGATATTTTAGAGACAATTAATTTTAGGTGCTAATAAATGCTATGTTTGTGACTTTTATCGTCGATTTACGTTGGGTAAATTTTATGGTTTTGGTTTCACATTTATGATTTTAATTTATGTTCGAGGTGTACTTATTGATTTTACTCAATGTTAAGACAGAGAACTTTAAGAAAGCTACATCATAATCGTCATACACCCAGCTGTAATACACTTTAAATCAATTGAATTTTATTAAAAAAAAATAATAATTTTGAATAAAAACTAGTATTAAATATTTTGAAAAGTTTAAAGAAAATAAACAAAGCACCTAGTTTCAGAAATGTATATTCGCGAGAATTAGAACCGCAACGTAGTAAACAAATCAGATAATAACTCATGAAAGTAGTTTTTATAGGAAGCAAATTGGTAAAATTTTCAATATGCCGCCATTTTGTTACTACAAAGGTTAGGAAGCTGAAATTTTCCCAGAATATTTTAAAAGCCTACTTTGTGAACTGTGTAAAGTTTAAAAAGGTTCGGTGCATGAATGGGCACGTAATATAAAATTAAACGTTTATACCTCTTCGTAGGACACTCAGTATATTTCAAGCACACCTTAAATAGTCAAACGTGTTGAATATTGATCTTTAAAGCTAAGGCTAGCTGTTATGAGCGAATACGTGTATGTAGGAGAAACATTATTTATGACAAATGACAACAGAGGGAGTGTTTTGTTGGCGGAATACATAACAACGCAATGGTGTGGAAACTGCAGACAGTCAATAGATCCTGACACAGAATGGCTAATGCCGTTTTTTATCTTCATTGTGTAGTTTGTAGGCACGACGTTATTTAACCGGACAAAATCTAGGTAGAACCAATAATATATTTGCTAACGTGTGGGCTCGATTCAAATTCAGCCAAGGGATTACCAATTTTGGGTTAGTTTTTTAAACTAAAAATAATTTAAAAGCTGCAGTTAATAATATAAACTATGCACTGTATTACTACATCTGAGTCAAAAACTTTAGCCCCATTATTTCCCCCGAAAATTACTTAATATTTTTAAACACAACACACTCTTTGAAACCAGTAAGTTTGGTGTATTATGTTGAGTTCCATGGTTTATTTTGCAGGAAATCTAGATCATAGTCTTGCTGTATTCTTTCCTGCAAGTTGATAGGCCTTACGACAACGCGACAATTTTGCTCCGAAATGCACATCGGAAGGCCACGATCTTTGGGATGCCCAACTTGTTTGATGTCCTTCCATTCTTCATGTTTCTCATAAAAATGTCTCAAATGACACTTGTTCTTTCTGAAAGATATGTATTCCTAAAGGCCTTTTCACACATTGCGACTTAGTAGCTGCTACTAGCCGTTTGTGTGAAGTTGTCGACATGTCAAAATTGCTTACCATTGAAAATATCAGCTGATTCAATGTTGACATGCTGAAAACTTCACACACATGGCTAGTAGCAGCTACTAAGTCGCAATGTGTGACGAGGCTTTAAATGTGTAGAAAGTACAGTACATTTCACTCTCTCTTGATTCTAACTGCTCACACTTATGTACACATGTATCCAAGTTAGCAGTTAAGTGTGGAAAGTGTTGTAGGAGAGAGTTACGCAGATGAAGAAGTTGGACAGGAGACAAAGCTGTGTGGGAAGCGGTGGGAAACTGAAGCAAGGAAGTTGTGACTGTTTCCCTGAGTGATGTTTCTCTAACGGGATTTCACTGTCACAGTGCTACCAACAAAACACCGGTTACTTACCAGTTGTGCGTTCGTTGTTTGTGCAACTTTCGAGTCCAAGTGACATAACGAGCTGTTGAACTCGCGTTGAAATGCTGGGTAAATCTTTACTAGCTTTCAAATATGGTAACAGGCTCATGACGTTTTGAATGGCAAGATTACCCAAAGAGATTATAGGGAAATGCAAACATTTTCTCATTTAATTAAACTTGTCTTGTTCGTTTTAACTTGAAATGAACACAAATTATCCAATAAAACTGTATAGCTAGTGAGGCCTTTTGAGAACCATGTTCTCATCTACAGACCACAACAACAACTACAGTTGTTGATGAGAATGTCTGTAGATGAGAACATGGTTCTCGAAAGGCTTCACCGGCAATACAGTTTTTATTAGATAATTTGTGTTCATTATGGTTAAAAATTATAAATCCAATAAAGAGTTCTACTAGATGTATTGTCTTGTTTGTTTTAAACAACCTACATTAAGAGTGGCTAAATTTCAGTGGCTCCGCTGAGCCGATTTCATATTTTCTCATCCATCACACCGTGACAAAAATCCAAAATATAAAGAAACATTGTATTTAAATTTCTTGTTTTTACGTTTAACTAATAAAACTAAAAGAAAAATGGCTAGCAAAGACACTGCAGTAAATTGTTATCTTTTGTGTCCAAACTTCATAATTAGGTTGATATATTTCAGCCTCACTGTGGAGTACCATCTTCAGTCACTGACTGGCTGAAACTGATTTGCCAGCACTGACTGTTTCAGCCAACCAGAGGATGGTGGAAATGGTACTCCACAGCGAGGTAGAAATATCTCGACCTAATTTTGAAGTTTAAACGCGGTATGAACCGAAAGAACTCGATTATAGCAAACAAGATACCATCATATCAGCAGTGTTAAAAGTTTCCTGCAAACAATCACTTATCATGGTTCTGGCCTAAATGCATTTAAGAGTATGCACGAGAGGAAGTAATATTATTCAAGGAATGCCCGGTAGAGGTCTCTAGCAACAAGAATCGATGGGAAACATCTTCCAGTCCCCAAGGTACGACCCTCCAGCTCAATACTACTAGTTACACCTGCTCAAGGTATAAATCCAAAACAATGAATTATTTCAACAGTTCACAGTATAGTTGGGAAACAGGCATTTCTTCTTAGAAGGTGTTTAGTGATTTAAACAAATAACGGAGGCTGGAGACATGAATATACGTTCTAAAATCTTTAAAATACAAGTTTTTGAATTGATATTATTGTTTCTAAATACAAATAAATCAAGGACTTACGAACAAAACCACAGATGCAAGGACATTATGTACAATTTGAACACGATATACGGCCAATACTTACATCGGTCAAATGAATATTTTTAAAATTAGCTCTTAGGCTTTCGCGGCGGTGTCACAACATACTATAATCTAGTTCTTCCAGTTCACACCGCGTCCAAACTTCTTAATTAGGTTGAGATATTTCGGCCTCGCTGTGGTTTACCATCTTCAGTTATTTAGCCAATAAGTGACTGAAGATGGTACTGCCCACATCGAGGCCGAAATATCTCAACCTAATTATGAGGTTTTGACGCAGTGTGAACCGGAAGAACTAGATTATAGTTTTATATTTTACTGCCAATTATTTTTATTAGAACTCTTATTAATTTTTCACTTGAGCTCTCGTCTTAGAAAATATCGCTTAAAAAGATTTTATTACATAAAGTAGCATTATTCCAGTACCCAGTAGTATACCTATTTATAAAAGTAATTCTTTGAACCAGATATAAGTTAATTTAGTGTGGAGTGAACCGGAAGAACTAGATTATAGTTTAATATTCTAAATTTAATATTTTACTGCCAATTATTCTTATTAGAACTCTTGTTAATTTGTAATTTGAGCTATTGTCTTAGAAAATATCGTTTAAACCGATTTTATTACATAAAGTAGTATATTTGAGTAGTACATCTATTTATAAAGGTAATTCTTTGAACCAGATAAAAGTTAATCTGGACCACAATCTTATGGACAATTTTAATTATCTGCACCAAACTAACACAAATAATGTCACATTATTTTAATTACTCATTAAAAAAACTAATTAAAACCCCGGTAAAATTTGTTTTGTCTTCAGACAACTGAATAAAGTACAAATTGCTGACCCGTTACTACACAAACAATATCTCGCCGGTTCTTTATCAAAACAACATCTAAATTGCTTTCGTGATTCAAGTCAATCTGACCTTTCAAACTTTTCTTTGTAATAATAACAATAAGGGAAGCAGATTTCAATCCAAATAGTCGAAGAAATCCCTTGTTTTAAAACGTAGCTACGTTTTGACATAAGTTTATTTTACCAATTACTGCTATGTGTATTTGAGATTAAAACATCTATTGACTTTATTATATTGTCGTCGTTAACTGATTTCAATCATACAAAATATGGTCGAGTATTTATCTTTGTTCTATAGCTACAGTTGTAAAATCATTCAAAAGAAGCAAGATTATACTCAATTAAAACTAATTATTGCACTTAATTGTTACTCACTGACTCCCACAGCGCCACTCATACCTGCAACAAAACAAGAATTGGGTAAGATAATTTACAAAAAAAAAAAATACAAAAAGGTAAAGTTTGTCTTGTTTAACGAGGCGAAGTTAGGACTAAAAGTCCTCTCTAACACTCACCCTCGACTTTACCTAGCGTCACCGTATCAGTCACATTACAATTGTAAGTGGTGACTGCGGGGATCGAACCCGCACCACCGGAGTGATGAGCTCCGGAGTCGCGTGCGATATCAATCCACCACGGATCCGTTAAAGATAGTTTTTAAGTGGTTGCTTGACCATAACTGCCAACATTTTCATAATCTTAATTAATTAAATTTATAGTAATTTATAATCAAAATACATTAAACGTGAATTGAAGCATTTAAACCTGACAACTAGTGGTCTTTAAATTGAAAAGAAAAGAAATTGAGATGAAAATCCTTTTTTTGTGGCGTTGAATTTGTGTTCAAATTACCTTTCTTTTGACATGCAACAGGAGAAGGGTTCGTATTTTAAAGATTTAGGGGCCCCGGTTTCTGAATGAGGACGCAAAGTACGTCCATACAAACCTCAGGACCCTATAAACACATTCTTTAAAGATTATTTCAAAACCATTCCTTTTCAAAAGTTAAGGTTAATAGAGGGGACTATTTTAAACTCACCTTGTACATACAACACGTACAATCAAGGACTCCTAATATTTGGTCGTAAATTCAGAGTGATATGTGTGCAAATTTCCGGTGGCAATTTCAGCTGAAAGCCACTTTCGAGCCGGAAGAATGGATCCATGGCCGACATCCCTTGATATCCGGCGTTTGCAATGATACTGCAAGACCACATGAGCGGTTCAACTGGTACAAGACAATTAGGAAGTTTGGTACGTACATTTACTCAAATTTGAAGGAAAGTAAATAGTAAAGAGATTCAGGTACTATAAGAAAAGAACAAATAACCAATTACTGTAAATGCTTAAGTGGACATCGGTTGTCAGGACAAGGCTGATAGTTGATTACATTTTGGTTGCTAAGGCACCAGAACCATGGCGTGAGAGGAGATTAAGCATAAGCAGGTTGGTTGTTAAAGCCAACATATTTATCAGGTGAGGTTGTCTGTGGGACCAAAATCATGCACATGAAAAAAAAACTAGCTAAAATATTAAGTGTTTAGCCTATGTCAAAGAGTAGATGCTGTGGCCAAGTTCTAAATAATTTACAAGATGTATTGGTCTAAATTAGTTATATTATTGTAAATATACAAGAATATGCGGTCTGTAATATGTAAAAAAGCCAAGACTTGTAAAGGTAGTTCAAAATTTATTAACATAATTTAAAACATTATTTTTTAAACAAAGGAAAGGAAAAGACATGTTTTTATGTAGATGCAAGTTAGATTAGTAAAAGGTAGATTATAAGTTGTTTTGATTTACTCTTCATTTAAAAAAAAACAAAGTGAAATTTCGGTCTTTTTGGTGTTACAATGATACAATGATTGAAACACTTAACCACTTTCATTAAAGAGTGGCTCGATTTTCACTTCTTTTGGGAGTGGTTTTCACTCTTTCATATAAATTTAGAGTACACTGTATATGATATAGATAAATATGATCAATATGATAATATCAACAGATAAGATAACGCAGTTACGACCAGGCCTATTGTGGAATTACAGTGAGTGATATGGACAGTTAAATATGAAATAGAGTTCCAAGAACCATCGGTAATACCGGTAATAATGGTAGCAATGTTCTAGAAATTGATGTAAATATTGCAATGCAAACATGGAGCAAATACAATTATCACTTGCTTTGAATATTACTTGTATATAGAAACACTACTCACACTAAACGAGGAGGCAGAGGTGAATAAATAATCCAAAAGGCTATCCTAAAAGGTTTTAAAATGACTTATCACAAAGCTGCGTTTCAATACAATATTATCCAAGCCCTGTGTACACGGAGAGAGAGGAACAGAATGCAGAATAATATTTTCGGCAAGACTATTAGAGAAGAGAGTGAGGCTCTTCATTGTCTTTTCTTTCAGTGCTTCAAGACGCAACTCATTTGAAAATGTTTCTTGCCTAAATATTACAAACCTTATGTCTGTCTCTTTACCGACCTTCATCTTGTTTAGATTTCAGTGTAAATGAAACAATTTTAGAAAATACAAGATAAATAACTTTTTTAGCAGAGTTTGAATAATATGATTGTTAAATTATTGCAAAATACATTTTTCTGTAAGTGAATAACAAAGACTATGTAGCTTTCTGGTTTACTTTAAAATTTGAATTCCATATAGGCCTACTTAATTAATGTTCTATTTTTATTTTTATCCAGGTACTTTTATGGTAGTCATTAGCATAAAAGGATAACATCTGCATTTTTAAACACTACTTAATTTGTTTTATACCGAAACTTAACATCAGAAACATGTCAAGTATTAATTTTGATAAAATAAATCAAAATGGCTCATTCCTAAATTTCATTTTAATTTTAACATAAGCTATGAGCCCTACATATGGAATCACAATTATTGTTTCTGAATGGGTTTAGGCAACTGCACTATTGTTATATACTATTGGTTATGTTATATATGTCTCATATTCACTAATATCACAATATCACTATTTGAGATGCCGACCACTCTCATGAGGGTATTTTAAGGCAAATATGTGGTGAAAGATGAGTGTGATGAGTGGTAGTAATGAGTTATGAGGTGTAGTCTTGTTACAAACTAAGGCCGACTCTTTCTTAGAATGGGTCATTAATTAATAGCCCAACGACCAATAGAAATACAAGGACCAACGGCTTAACGTGATTTAATAGACAAATTCAATGGCTTTGACAAAATAAAACTTGAACTACTCTTTACAATAAATTAATCTGTCATCCTCGTATTAGGTATAAAATAAAAAAGATTGTGTATTAAAAATACGAATATGATCGCTGAATAAATAAAACCAACTGTGTATGTCATAATTTGCAACTTAGTTTGTAATAGTTTGATCATTAGCGAAGTACTATTTTGTAGTAACGAGCTGTAATTTGCATAGTGACGTTCTGAAACTTTAGCAGCGTCAAACTCGGCGTCAACTGTTTAAAATTTGTCAGAATCACTCCTGCTCGTGCAATGGCAGTTACACGCGCTAATTATAACTTGAATGTGTCAAAACCCCTGGTTGATTTATACAATTCTAATCCATCAAACATTAATTTACTTTTAAGATATTGTTTATTTACTAAACGTTGTGTTGTCTAATAGAGGGTGGCCATAGCTTAGCGTGTGCGCCGCACCAAATCGGCCCGGGTTCAACTAAGAGGAATGTAGTGTATATAAAGGACAATACAAGGCCAGCTGTTTCTGAGAACATTTCAGGGATATTATATCTTGTATTAAGCTCTGTTGGATGAAGGTAAGAAAAGATCCAGCGGCTTGTGTTTTGCTGGTCTAAGGTACATAATGGAACATGACTACTTCAACTTTCTCTCCTTGAAATTTACTTTGCAATAACACTATTCTTTACGGATAAGTACTGTAAGTGTTGACACCTATTTTTACACATATTAATCCTGAGTGCTTGTGGTACTTATCGATATAACCTTAGTTGATCTAAATATAAGATCGTGAAAAAAGACAAATTTGCGCTTTTGAAATTACTACTTGCGTAGGTTAATTGGGCACATAAAGTAACCTTTTTCCGAAGAATTTTGAATATAGAGCGTCACTAGACTATAATGTTAAGGTTTTTAAATAACTCAGAATATCTGTTGTGAATTATATTTAGGGGTTTGCACATAAACGAAAAGTAACCTTTCAAACGTAAAGCTAAATTATAATACATCTGATTAAATAGTTCCTGCTAAAACCATTAGGCGCAAGAATGCTTACCAACTAGATGGATCAGGCAAGATTTCGATTACGAAAGATGAATAGTTCATCTCCGCAATATCAGTGATAAATAGTGATGACATCGCAAATTGATCTTCCATCGCTTCATGCATTGTATATACTAGTAGTCCACATGCCAAGTTGGCAAACTCATATGCCATATAATCTTTATAACAATCCTCATAATTGAGAAAATAATCTTTCTGTACCAGGAAACAACTTTTATAAGAATTCTTTGATCCTCATCCAAATAAAAACCCCAGTTCATTACACACTTTGCTATCTATTTTAATTACACCTAGTAAGATCATTAATAAGCTTATCGCTTGACATTAATGCCAAGCCGACATTAATGCATATCTAAGTAAGTACAGTCACGTTTCTGATAGAACTCCAGGTAATAGTTCTGCATTTGATAGTGGAACTCGGTTACACGTACGTCTCTTATCTCAGGTAATTTACCAAAGATAAGCCAGTCGTGATAAGGTAATTACGTGATCTATGATTATCAATGTCGTATCTTGCACTTTAGATACACATCATAATTTGATCACCACTTCTCCAATGTTATATAAGGAGATTTTGCGTCAACCTGAATCAGTCTCAGCAAGTCCACTGAGGATGCTCCATTACGAAATGAGCGAAACGTCTGGCGCAGTAGAAGTTAGAAATAGCCAGTTGACGCGGTCTACACCGGAAGCTTTACTTAGTAATCATAATTTGAAACTCAAATTCTTAGTAGCGCATTATGCTAAAAAAAACTGGATTTAATTTATTTCAGGTATTTGGTCAGGTTAAATTTATTTATTTTCTTGATTTTAATGTGACTATACGGTGACGCTAGGAAAGGGTCGAGGTTGAGTGGTTGACGCAATCCCAACTTCGTCTCGATAAATTAGATCAAATTTTACCTTTTTTAGAACATATCGTTTATTTAAAAAAACTCTTAACAACAGTTATAGACTATGTTGTAAAACCATTCGTAAATCAACCAGTTCCTCAATACGTTTTTAAAATAGATTTTGTTTTCAAATGCCTAATCTTGAATTTGTTTTAGAAATTTATTAACATGTTTTCTCCCCATGAACACTGGGGTTCTTTCACAATGAACTAACCAGTCATGTAACTCAATTAAGCCAAATCGTTATTCATTAAAATCTTATTTTGACAATGATTTAGATGAAACTTGAAAGATAACGAACAATTTTAGGTGTTCCTGTTTCAAATAGAAATATTGGCAGCAATCTAGTTGAGAAATAAAGTTAATATTGTAGATTATAGCCAGGATAGTTCAGAAATGGTATTTAACGTGAGAAATTCTTAAGTTAAATGTTAGTCCCAGCCAGATTAAAAACATTAAACTAAAAAATCAACGCAGTGAATTCAAGGAAGAAGAAGATTCAAGACACTACTGTAAAGAAAGAGTTGTACATCTTGAACCTGCCGGATGGAAAAGACAATGGCAAAGAGACTCTTCCTTTCTAGCAAGCTCAGCTCTTGGATATTATCATTCTGCATCCGAATTCATTCTGGTAAAGAAAAAAACAATTTTTTCTAATTTTACGTGCAAAATTGAAACACAATCCGGTTAAATGTTTACAGGGTTAAAATATTTTTATCGAATTTAACTCGCTTACCCCAAAAGTATTCAGGCAAAAGTACGAATTGAAAATAAAAATTGCAACAAATAACCAAAGGATTGGGGAAAAAGTTGATATACAATTAATTCCCAACTAACCTTTTACTATTTTGCTAAAAGACTTTTTTAAACGAAAATTTGCAATAGATTCATCCTTTTCAATTCATTTTATCTCTTTATTATATTTATAAACTCGCACGTGTGTTAGTCTATCGGCAATTAATTAAATCAACACTTTGATGAAGATATAATTTAAACAAATTTTAAAAACTATTTGGCCGGTAGTTGAAGTTAAACCTTTCCAAATAATCGTGATATTATAAGAGAAAAGCTATTTTAACCCGATGCTGAAGACGTAATAAATGCAAATTGCAAACACCCGCTATTTCTTATGCAAAATTGTTACTTTCTCGAAGGAGTGCGTATTTAATATAGTGTTATATTACTTATATTTCGAAATGACACTGACTAATTAAAGTGTTCTAATGAGTAATTGTGTTTTAAATCTAGATGATTTTTACGAAACAAAATATGTGTCAAAACTATACTTTATTAAGTTTCTGTTTTAAGTGATTTTCTGTATAGCCGATGTATGGTTTCCAATTTTAAAAATTTAGTTTTTAATTGACAAGAAAGTATGAAGCCAATTAGGGCTCTATAATAGATGTGCTACCCTCAAACAAAACTACACCGACAAAAACGTTAATGTGTTATTATTATAATCTAGTTCTTCCGGTTCAAACCGCGTCCAAACTTCATAACTAGCTTGTGACATTTCGGCCTCGCTGTGGAGTACCTTCTTCAGTCACTGATTGGCTGAATTCAATGCAATATTATATTTATAAACGGGGAGTCAGTTTCTGCAAATTCTGTTTTCGATATAATTTATGTTTCACAATGCAAACTGTGACAGATGAATGAAATATAACACAAACTACGATATGTAATACAGCCATCGATAGCTATCAATGACAGTCAGGAAATGGGATGTGTCCATCGATACACTGCTGTTAGCCTTTATGTAATGGCTTCGTTAGTTTAATACAACCAAATATATATGAACACTTTTTGAAATTAAAATACTATTAAGAAAAGGTAATGTTTGTATTGTTCAACGAGGCAAAGTTAGGAATACAAAGTCCTCTGCCACTCAACCTCGACCTTTACCTAGCGTCATTGTATAGTCACATTACAAATTGTAATTGGTGAATGCGCAAAAAAGCTGTAGAAATTACATCAAGCGTCCATTAACTTAAACTTAAGTACAAACAACTAAAGCTTATACTTACAGCACATACGCGGTAGTTAAGATTTTCCACGACGTAATTTGTAGACAAAAAATGCTGAAAAGCGTGTTTATTATGTACCTGAGACGGAGTCGGAAAATTCAAGCTGTTGTACCTTTTGTTTTTTATTCAACAAAGCTCAACGCAAGATCCTCGTCGCTCTCGTAGAAACTGTCTGAGCACATGTATTCATTTAATGTTCTTTTCTTACATGTAATGTAAACCACAACGTCTTAAGCAACTTAAGTAGGTTCATTGTTTAGACCAAGGCTGATTTATGTTTCTCATATTTATGTTAGAAAGCTGTGCTATCAATTGTGGGTGGCACACAAATCACTAAAGTACATACGGTAAACACAACTAGGTCATGTACATGATCTCGATCATATTTTTGAATACATTAATTGAAATGTAGTTTTCTCTTTCAATTACAAAGAACCTGCTAAGCCTTGGGCGAGTGAGTGAGCTGAGATTGATGTGAAGTAGGACGTAACGACCAACATTAACATTAAGAACTTCCCCCAATCAGAACTCCTTCTGAACTATTCTGACTCTTTTCCACAAGACATCTCTTTAAGACTTTTTTTTAAAGGAATAAGACTTATAGTTTGGATTTCACTCTTTGGCTTTCGCGGCCGATGTCACAACTATAATATATTTCTCCTGGTTCACACCGCGTCCTAACCTCATAATTAGGTTGAGATATTTCGATCTTGCTGTGGAGTACCATCTTCGGACACTAACTAGCTGAAACTGTGCTACCTGCGGTCTATTGTCCTATTGGTGGTACAGACTGCAGGAAGCTCAGTTTAAGCAAATCAGTGACTGAAGATGGTACTCTACAGCGAGATTAAAATGTTTAAACCTAATTATGAACTTTGGACGCGGTGTGAACCGGAAGAACTAGGACCGAAATTATAATATGAATTTCGTTTGGAAAAATTAGATATTCATGCCGTCAGCATGGTAAGACCAGACCCGGGACCTTGAAAAAAGTACCGATCCTGACCCCCTGAACGCGGTTCGAGGATTTTTAGACAATTTATGTACATATGAGTGCACTCTCTACATGTCACATTTTTGTCAGATTTTCGTAAAATTTGGTACAAATGTTTCTTATGTAAGTATATAGATCAAGTTTGTTTGCCAGCAGAATATCCGGACTACTGTAAGTATTCTTTGGGGGAGGGAAATTTTCATGAAAAATTAGTTGTATTGTACCAAAAGCAATACATGTTATCCGACTTTTATAAAATTTTATATAATTGGGTATTGCAATTTTTCCCGTCAATATACGAAAAGCTATCAAAATCCACCAAGTAGGGGTTTAAAATGGCAGTATAAAGTAATTTTTTACCATAACGTCAAGATAAGAAACTCGATAACAGTACAATTTGAAATGCGAGTTCCTTTGTCTGAAACGAGACTATGAGTAGTGAACTTGTTATAATTAGGTAATTATAGAGTATTAAATTGAGAGGAAATTCACTTCACTCAAGCCAGCGGCGCTTTAGCGCTAAGCTGCATGTCGACTGGTTTTAACTTGCAACATTGATTTCAATGGAGGAAACTTTAGTTATCTAACGACACTGTATACGGTAACAACACCGTTGGCAAAAACGAACACGTTTTCTACACAGTTCAAGACTTGAAGAAACGTAAAGTTCACGAGGGAACCCCATTAAAAAGACGCTGTGACAACACAATACTAAGAAGAAGTCGTAAAACAAAAACATGTTTCCAAGCTGTTTCCACGAGCCTGGGAAGGATCTCATATCTTGTGTCGAGCTCTGCTGGATAAGGAAGACAAAAGATCCAGCGGCTTGCATTTTGCGGTGCATAATGAACGTGCTTATTCCAACCCTCTCCTTACATTTTACCCGGCTGTTGAATTAAATTCCTTGAAAATATTATAATGTGTGAGGTAAGGGTTAAAGGGTTTTTCTTGAATTGAAATCTTGAGTTATTGGTCGGAATAACGTTTAAGTACAGTCTGATTCAAAAATTGTATCCAGCTAGTAGACTATAGTTTTTTGTATAGTCTCTTCAGTGTATTTTCGACCATCGCTCAGTAACATAACTTTTGACCACGGGTTCAAAAGTGTCACTTTAGGACCTAGTGATGGAATCGCAAATGCGACAGCAACAGAATGTAAAAGAAAATCTATAACATTTAGTTACTGAACGACTAAAAAAACAAGATAGTATTTACTCTCAGAAGGAGTAAGTCAGTGATAATTTTTACATGACTAATGTCACAGCCAATGAGAATAACGACAGTTGGCATCCCTGCTCCAATGGACCGTTGACAGCCCTGTGACCAATAGGATAGCAGACAGCAAGTATCTCAGCCAATCAGTGACAGAAAGTGATGCTTCTCAGTGAAACCGAAATACTTCAAGCAAATTATGAAGAAGTTTTGAAGTGTGACTCAAACAGCTAGATTATATAAATGTTTTGTGTTTTGTTTAAGGCGTAACTGTCGTGTTTATTCATTTGCTTCCAAGCCTTAGGTATCAACCTCTTAATTGGCTTACAACTCTGTTTCATCGTTATTTCCTCTGTTTTATTACTTTAAGTAAACTTTTGAAACAAGGTCCAGCTTTGTTTAACTTTGAGCATTTTAAGTTTTACTTTAATGAGCAACTGTATTTTATTTGTCCTTTGTGGTTGTTAGTATTACATCCAAACCTCTAGTTAAAAGCGCAGAGTTTTAAGTTTCTTGGAAAATATTTCTTATTGTTGATCGAACATGTATTCAATTTTAGCCGAAAGCATTAACATTTCATGCAGTGGAACTTCAAAATTGTATTATATTTCAAACAGAACTTAAAAGATAAAACTTCAAACTCAAACTCAAATTCTTTATTGTCGATTAACAAACAAGCATGTCAAAGTCAAATTTTACAAAGCATTCGAGGATACAATGTAGATACCTCTACAACTAATGGAATGGCTATCTTTAAATATTTCTCCAACGAAAATATAGCTGATGTTTCATATTCAATGTAGTTTGTAATAGTTTGATCATTAGGGAAGCACTATTTTGCAGTAACGAGCTGTAGTTTGCATAGTAAACGTTTCAAACTTCAGCATCAAACTCCACGTCAACCATTAAATTTGTCGGAACCAAAATTTAAGCAATGACAGTTACATATGTAATTTATAACCCAATTCTAGAGAACTTTCCAGTCGAGCTACAGGACTATTTTAAACTCTTATTTGGATGGACGTTGTTTACACACTCCTGCATAGAAATTGACTCGTGCAACCAAAGAAAATGTTATGGTAGGTAGATAGCGCCAAGATGCCATGGCTGAGACAGAAAACTGAACATAGTTGTGGCAGCCCAAGCACAGAATGCACCGTTTGGGAATACTCTACAAAGTCTCAAGTAGAGGCACTGATGCACATGCAAGTTCAATTGACCCCCAAAGTCGCACAGTTAGGTCAAAAACAAGTAATTCCTGATTACAAAAATTCAAATGTGAGGAGCCAAGGGGGAAAAAGTCGACAGCGCTCGCAGCGCATTCTGTGCTTGAGCTTCCCAGCTAGGTTGAGTTTCCTGCCTAAGCCAGGCGGCATCTATGCCCCATCTACCTTTCATAAAAACATCATTGCACATTGTTTCTGGCGCAATCCAGGATTTTTAGGAATTTTGCAAGCAATATACAAGACGTATTATTTCAAAAGCAGAGGAAAGCAATCGAAAATAAAACTACAAAAACTGTATACTTCACAAGTAATTGAGCTGGAAAAGGTGTTTTAAAATGGCTTTACTTGTTATACCTAGTTTTACTGCTGTCATTCGTTTATCCCAGTGTGTTACTGTGGATAGAGTAAACTACAAGGGATGAATACAGAATGATGCGATCTCTCCGGTCATCAATACCTGTCGCCGATATTTCGGAAATAAGATTCGATCATCCAAACACTGCTATTACCTAGTCTCTAGGTAGTAATAGCTTATCATCCATCTAAACTGCTATTAGTACAGTTAAGTTTTCATATTTATTTCGGACAAAATTACACATTAAAAATATAAATGTTCAGTTAAATTAGTAACAAAGAAAGCCGAGAACAATTCAGAGTGAGGATATAAACTATCTTAGGTCATTATTAACTATAAATAGTTCTTCCGGCTCATACCAAGTCAAAGTCAAACTCAAGATCTTTATTGTCAATAAACAAATAGTGCATGACAACGTCAAATATTACAAACATGTTTTATAATAATTATGGCACAAATACATTATTTGTTGTAAAAAGTAAATAAACCATATCTTAATTTATACTAATCACATTTAAAATTAAAAAAGTCATCAACACGATAAAATTCCTGTTCAATAATTGAAAAAATTTGGTCACAGGGCTGCCAATCGTCCATTTTAGCAGTTAGGCCAACTGTCAATGTTCTCATTGACTACAGGACTCGTTGCCAGATTTGACTGGAACACGTGGCGTGGTCCTGTAATTCAGCTTCATGGAGGTCAAGTTTTGAGGATGATATAGCTCCCAAGTGGCTCAGATAGTCTCAGTGATCATCTGATGATACCCGCATCAACGTCCACCATCGTTTAGACATATCAGACCATCACCTGCGTGGTTCGGAAGTCACGTTAAGCCGTTGGTCCTTGTATTTCCGTTGGTCGTTGGGCTATTAATTAATGACCCATTCTAAGGAATAGTCGGCCTTAGTTTGTAACAAGACAACACCTCATAACTCATTACTACCACTCATCCTTTACCACATATTTGCCTTAAAATACCCTCATGAGAGTGGGTGGCATCTCAAATAGTGATTTAGTGATTGTTCTGTTTTAGTGATTGTTATGTTGTCCATGTTCAAGTTATTATCAATGGTTTCATGGATGAAATATTTGTCAATATCTTGGCTTTCTCAAACTCTTCTGCATTTTTCGTGTTGTAGCTTTGTTCTGACAGGGCTGATTTTCAACATCTTCTTGTGTTGTGTGCCAAACAGTGACTAAATATTGTACTCCACAGGGAAACCGAAATGTTTCTAGCTAACTATAGTAATTTTTCAACTCAGTGCGAACTTTTTAAACTTTTTTAATGAAGATTTCCGTACTACACTGCAAAAAAGTTGCCTGACAAATTATGTAAACTCAAATTTGTCTCAACGCTTTTCGAAGAGACACATTTTAAACACACATTTAGAATAATTATGCGTTAAAGTTAACAAAAATTATGGGTAAAAAGGCCAGAAGTAAGCGTGTAAAGTAATATAAGTCTCATATATTTTAAAAGACACATGTTTACGGTAATCAACAACAAACCAGGCACCTTAATTTGCGAGAATAGATCTCATTTTTGAGATGTTCAAAAATAAACAAAATATAAAATCAAAAAGCAAACAATCAATGGTTAAACTTTGCGTTCTGTACAATTTATTTGCACACGTTCGTGAAAAATACAAAATGAGTTATGATGTTATTATTTAGACGCTGTCTAAGAGTTTGCCCCTGACATTAAGATTAATGTTAAGGTCGCTGGAACTAATGGTCTCTGTAATTGCCTGTGTTTCAAACTGAGAGTTTGACGAGTTTTAAACAGTTAAAATCAACTTACAAACTGTCAAACTTTCAACACTGCGTCAACGGCTAAACGTTAACGTGGCGGTGAAATTGTTTTTTAAAGTAGCTTTAGTAACGTAGATAATGTTAGAGTACACTGTAGATTTGTGTTGGAAAATCTGTTTAGGTCGTCCAACACAGTATGAAAACTAATTTATTGTTAAAAACGAAGCAAAATAAAAAACAAAGAAAATTGTGTTTTACATACCCTAATATTAGTTTGAAAGTTCATAATAGTGGCGGAGAGCAATTAAGTAAAAGGAAAGAACGGACTTTTCCAGCCACTTCTGGAGAAAACTACTCCTAACGTTTCGGGTAGTTAGAAACTCCACCCGTCTTCAGAGGACTACACTAATCTAGGAATGGTCCTAGGTTAGTTCTTAAGTTAAGGTATTAATTAAATGTAGTTCCTAGATTAGTGTAGTCCTCTGAAGACGGGTGGAGTTTCTAACTACCCGAAACGTTAGAAGTTGTTTTCTCCGGAAGTGGCCAGAAAAGTTCGTTCTTTCCTTTTACTTAAATACCCTAATAGTTTAAAAAGCATATCTTAAATAAGAAAGTAGTGACTTGCCTTTTGGATTCAAACGGTGTTTAAAATCTAAATAGTGTTAACTTTGAATTTTACTATGATGCATAATTAACTAAATACAACATATTTGTCTTGAAGGTTAGATCAAATAAAACAAAAAACCAATACTTATAATGATTTAACTTGCGAGGCCTTTCGATGGCAAGGCTATCAGCGTCGGGCAACACAAAATAGCCTGACGATGATAACCTTGCTATCGAAAGTTCTCGCAAGTTAAACCATTATAAGTATTGGTTTTTTGTTTAATTTTATCTATCATTGAAATTTAGTCCAATACTATGGCTCAAGTTTTCTATATTTGTCTTGCTTCGTCACGTTGTTTTAAAATCCTACCAGTAAAATGCAACTACGAGAACTGGTTTTAAACGATACAAGTTTAGGGTACTTTTGCATAACAGTTAAACCAAGTATGTTTCGGTCGTCCAGTTAGTTTAAGATTGATCTTTTTTTGTAAACAAAGTTTTAAGTTGGTTACTTTCAAACATAGTGACAGAGGTCACCTTAGATGAAACAACATCACAATTATTAAATTCTATGACATCACAATAAAACTCAAAGTTTTGTTCACTGTTGTTAGTTATTTTATCGTGATAGCCTCCAAATTACGTGTTGAATTCAAATTAGGTTTTACAGTATTTACCTTTTACTCAATAATTATTAATACATTTGTCCGTATACTAGTCCATTATAAATTCATAGACAGACCAGCGTTTTCAAACAAATCCACTGTTGACGACTTCTAAAGGTGAAAAATTACGTTAAACATTTTAAAGACGTTGGAAAGACGATATAAACTTATTATGCGTTACTCCCAAACTGAAAGATGCAAATACTCAACAAAACAAGCCTTCAAAAGCTCTCATAAAAGAGCTCTCAAAACACAGTACACAAAGGTATAAAAAGTACAAGTCTTAGTATTATTGGATGGAAAGTAATCAAATGGAATAGTTCTCCTCCACATACGAGGAGGAGAATTATGAACATTAATGGTTTTTTGTAAAGTCAAAACTACATCAGTTGAAGATCACTGGGTACTCAAGATAGTTCGTATCAAAATGGTGTTTGTTTGCAAATTAATATAATTTCCCACTCACGGGTTTGGTAACCGAGGCATTAGTGGTTATGTCAAGATAATACCAAAGACTGACATTTACTGGCATTTAGCGACAATCTACTGCTTCTCGCTCAGTCTTTATCAGTGCATTTAAATTTGAAACTGTCTTTACAATACGTGTGTAAATGATTCGTCAAGTTTGTGATCATGAATATATGCAAATATAAATATCAACTTTTGATTTTAAAGCTCAGTTGACTTAAACATAAGTCCTACCAAAAATGACTTTATTCCTTATAATTAGTTTGTTTTTAAACACTGTTCTAAAATAATTGTATCTAAATTATACTTGTATTTCCCAAGAAACCTACTTTCAAAGACGACGATTCATATACCAAATCGTTTATGCTATCTAAGCAAACAAATGAAAGGGAAGAAAAATAGGTTTTCACTTACGGCTCCAAATTTGTCTATGATATCAACACAAACCTGTAACAAAACACAAAGTATATATTGTCTGGCTTTAGCAACAGTAAAAATGTTTGTTAGTACAAAAGAATTATTTAACTAAACAATGTTTTTGCTATTAAGACTTTCTGTGTAAAACATAAAAGACCAATTTTCGCTGAATGAAATATTATCATTAAAACATTGTCATCGATGCAAACTCATCACAACGAAAAACGTTGTGAAATCTCCCTTCAATGAACTTATTGAAGGTAATGACATGTTTTAAAGAAATCATGTCCACTTTTACGTGTGATAGTTTAACGAGGCCAACCGGTTTTATTACAACGTAAATTAACAACATAAACGAAGGTACAAAGATCAATACCCAGTGGTATTGGACTATGTTATTGGACATAACGTCGCCTGATCTATATTCAGTACATCATAAACCTTGGGTTATCTTGGCAATCCAGGCTATAATCTGTACTAAGCCTGATACATGTGTGATGATCTTACCAGGTCTTACATTATTACAAAACACATAAGTTACAAAACTGTAGAAGACATTGGCTTTAAAATACTCAAGACTTGACCTCGTATACCATCGCTTATAACTCAAATGTTTTTGTTTGAAGTTTGTTGTTTGACGATAGTAGAATTTCGAACTCATTATTTCGGACATTTTCCATTATCTTTTAGTGAACAAGAGGAACACGACGACGTTTCGGGACCTGAAATCTGATCCCATCTTCAGGAGAAACTAATTAAAAACAATACTAACCATTAAGAAATTAGCTAACCCATAGTAAATAGCGTGAAGTATTTTAATATTTTGTGTTATAGAAGATAAGGCTCCACATTCCAAAAAGGTGTTCTTTTTCACCATAAACCTATACAAATGTCCGCAATAATATTTACACCTCAAAAAATATATTCAACAACTGAAAACGCAAGACAAATTTTGTTATGTATCCTAGGCGTTGTTTCTTATTTTCAAACTATATGGGTGTTTTAAAACATACATATTTTGCACCAGTATAAGTATAATATTACGTTGGTGTACATTTTTTTACGTTTTAACTGTGCGACGGTAAAATTGTGATACATTAAAAAAGTGCTTTGCTAAAATCCGTTTGAAAACCATTTCTTTTGAACCCCCTAAAAGATGTACAACGATATTCCAGAACAAAAACTGTTCACATTGGAACCCAATTGAAGTTTTCGAAGTGTCAAAAAGCGTTCTAACCTTGGATTTGCTGTCCCGTAATTGAAACGTTGGAAATGATTTAACACTTTGCTGGGGCTGTGAAAGATGATTTATAAATATGCAGTCTCGACTCAGTGACCCCCTGATATTCCAGGCCATTTGCTCTCTCCCTCGCCATTTGACCGGTGGAGCTGGGAGATAAGGCTACTACTGACAGGCAGTTATTTGTATAGCTTCAGGGTCAACTCCTTCCAATACTGCATGTCACTCAGAACAAAGTCACCCAACCAAGGGTTGCGAAATGGTTTTAAATGTCAAGACAAATTATTAAAATATAGTACTTACGGTTTACACTGCGTTGAAATTTCATAATTAGGTTGAGATATTTCGGCCTCGCTGTGGAGTACCATCTGTAGTCACTGTAAGGCTGACGTTTGGACGCAGTGTGGACCGGAAGAACTAGATTATAGTTGTGACACCGGCCGCGAAAGCTTAAAGAGTTAAGAATACAAATTATCGTTCGCTTTAGATGGTATAAGCGATAAATTGCTAAATTTGAAGGCAAAATTTGTAAAGCGAACAGGGACTCAATCCTGGATCTCTCACTTTCCGGGAAGTATGCTAACCATTACACCATCCACTACACCTAATGATGCCATACAATGTAAATACACATATCAAATTATTGTTTAGTCTTATAAGTTTAATTGTGTATATGTGTTTTGTAGAATAATTACTATTCATATGCTTTCGATAGTAAGGTATATTTATGTATTTAAATACGTTGATTTATTATTTTGTACTAAAACTACACGTTTTAGAGATTTTAAACCACAAATGAACAAAATTATATCTGCATTATTTAGTGAACGCAGAAACAAGTTTGGAGATTTAAATTACTAAGACCGAACGATAATTCTCTTAGTCAGTAGTTAGGTTTGCCGTTTTATCGCGCTCGTGACTCTTAAGAGATCGTTTTAAATTATAACATCAATTGAATTTAAAAAACCGAATTTTAACGGGTTTTAATTGATTTATTTGTAATGTTGTTCCCTTTACATAGTCATGAAGCCCCCCCCTAGGATCAAATAAAACACTAATGTCTCAAACTGGCTTGGTATTCAAGTATTAACACTTACAAACATAGGATAAAAATTTAAAATAGTTCTATAGAGATGTTTTACAACAGTATTTACCTCAGTCCTCAGTAGAACAGTCTGCTAAAGCAATTACCCTAATCACTCACATAACGATTTGTTTGAATGGATTCTTTGTTCCGTACCTTTGAGAACTGACATCACTAGTTTCTACATTTCTTTGTTGTCTACATTTCTTTGTTTCTTTTTACAACAGAAAAAAGTATTTAGATATTTTTCTTTTGTGGTTTAAGGTCATTCGGTGGTTTTTGTATAACTTCTTTTCTTATGCAGACTTTCTTAAAAGCTTTAACAAAAAACATTAATAGTAAGGACATAGCATATTGTTGAAATTGTTTTTGTATTTCGGGGTTAGATTTCTATTAGAGTTTTACAAATATGCTACGACCCGTATAGTATATTTTGTAACCTGATACAAAATGACTGAAAAATAGTCTTTTGGTTTTAGTAAGATTTTTAGCATTTTTAAGTGGCAGAAGAAAATTAGGATCAGGTTTAAATTTCACCTTGATCCTAAAAGTACAATATTCATATACTCCAATATCATACCATTATACTTATCATTATTATCATTATACTTAATGAGTTTAAGTAGTCAACTTAACTGCTAAAAATTAATGCTAAGCCTTTTGACAGTATTTTAACTAGTAATTTTCATAGTTTAGAAGTATACGACTAGAAAATTTACATGTAACAGCTCTTGTTTAGTGGGACTAACTGTTTTACTCTGGTAATCAGCAGTCTAGTTTGTGCAGCAAAACTGTCTAATGACTACAATAACAGTTTGTAAGAATGTTCTCTCTGATATGCTGCACAATTTAAGACTTCTCTCGACTAATGAGCAATTTACTTTAACTTCCAACTGAATTGAAGTATACTACCAAGTCTGATTTTAGAGTTTAGAGTAGTTTATTCGTTGATCAATATAACAAAACCTTCTTTCTCATCTATAAACAAAGCCCCGACCAAATTTAACTGGAGCATTTATAATTTAGTTCTTCCAATTCACACCGTGTCCAAAATATGAGATATTTCATCCTCGATGTGGAGTACCATAACAGTCACTGATTGGCTGAAACATAACACCAATCAGTCAATCAGTGACTAGAGATTGTACTCCATAGCGAGGCCGAAATATATCAACCTAGTAATGAGGTTTGGACGCGTTGTGAACTGGAAAAACTAGATTATAGTTGTGACACCGGCCGCGAAAGCATAAGAGTTAAGTTTACAGTTGGCATCCCTGGTGCGATCAACGGTTGGCAGCCCTGCCACCAATAGGAGACCATGAGGCAAGTAGCTCAGTTTAGCCAATCAGTAACTGAAGATGGTACTCTACAGTGAGACCGAGATATTTCAAGCTAATAATTATTATTGACGCTGTGTGAACCGGAAAAATAGATTATAGCTACGTCCAAACACTGTATTGTGCATTATCTTCGACCAAACTGAATTCAAGATGGGTTTTTACAATTCCATCTAAAGTTTGCCGGGATTATTGCGGTAGTCGAGTTTTACTGCCTGGTAGATGGGTTAAGTTTAGAAAGAGATTAAACAAGGGTTAAGAGCACTTAAACTTGACTGACTAGACACCTCCATTTTATCTTGCCCAACTTGGGAATCGCAGCTTTTATGTAGTTCTGAGAACTGTGTATGATTTATGCAGAGTATATCAGTCTTAGATTTTCACAGAAGTCTGGTAAAAGTGTGTTTTGAATTACTGATCAGGTCACTTATGACTCGTACTTCGAGTCCCTTTTGAAATGGTTTCATAAAATGATCCTTTTGAAAACGAGAGGGGTTTTCTTTCATATCGAAACGTTGTGTACCGTGCGTTAGGTACACAACACCTTGAGATTTCCTGCTGGCCGATTATGGCCCTATAGCCCATCTCATCGGCCATGCTAAACCTGACGAACTGTATTTGTAATCATTCCCGTAGAAAAGTCCATTCGATTTTCACGTTAGTGAATAATAGGTCCAATTACCCGTTATGCATATAATTGAGAAAAGGTTTACAATTTTTGTATTATTTCCAGAGATATGAAATATATTTTACCAAACCTGTATACACTACACTATAAATGTGAAAGAGTGAAAACCACTCCTAAAACAGTGAAAATCGGGCCACTCTTTAATGAGAGTGGCTGGGTGACAACACCCAAAAGAGCAAAATTCCAAAAATTCCAAATAGCAAAATTTCTGAGTGGCTTTCACGCCTTAATTTTTAGATTGTAAGGCTAAAAATGTTATTAAAGGTTTCGTTAGTAGAACCATAATTTTAATAACAATACGTGAGATCTTCAAATGAGTGGGCTACTTAGAAATAATAACCTTATACAAACACATAATAATCTTATCTTTTGTATTTATAAGGCGCAGCAAAAAACAGCCCTCACAAGCGAGACAATTTCGAATAGTTAAAAGGAAAGTTCAGTTACAGTCCTAATTTCTCGTGTCAGTAAATTCACTAGTTTTAAAAACTGTTCTACATTAAAATTAAACACGATGATTTTAATGCAGTGCGATTGACAATATTACCTGAAAAGTTCAGGGGAAAAATATCGAAGAATTGTTTACACAAATCCGAGGAAATCACATTTATTCAATGTCAATCAAGAGTTAACAGTTTTAAAGTTTAGTTTGTTGTCAGCGTAACGACGCGCTGCAGCAGCTGCTAAAGTTTGACGCAGTGCTCAACTTGATTTGACACTTGTTTTAAACTCGTCAAACTTTGAGTTTGAAACACGGCCAATTTCTGAGCTCATTAATTGCAGCGGTTTCAACATAAATCATAGCGTCAGACGCACAACTCTTTCTTGCTCGAGCCCTCCTTTCCAAAATACTACAGTGTTCTCTAAATGTAGGCCTTTTATAGAATTTACTTTGGGAAAATGAGATACTCATACCGTCAGCATCGTAGGAACCAGACCTGGGACCGTGAAATTAGCACCGATCATGACCCTTAGAACACGTTTTGAGAATTTTAAAAACTTTATACACATATGTATTCTAGTATATTTGTGTACTTTCTACAGGTCTCGCTTAACGTCCGATTTTCATGAAATACTGTACGAATGATTTTTTTTTTAATATAATTAGTCATCGAAAAAGGGCTACCGAAAATTTCCTTATGGGTGGAAGTTTTTGTCAAAAAAGTGGTTTTTATGATTTAATAGCAGTAAATTTCATTAAATATTGATGTAATTTAAAAAAATCCATCTGATAATATATTTTATCAATGATTTAAAAAGTATGAACATTTATTGAATCGTTTCAAAATAGCGGTAAACAAGTTATTTATCGCTGTAACAACGTTATGAGAAATCCAATTTCAATAAAATTTGAAATACGTCCTTCCTTCACGATATATATATATTAAAACTTGCAACAAAAGAACACGTAAGTCTGAGGCCTTAAGTCGAAGCGAGATTGTGAGCGTAGTGAACAGCCTCGTAACGCCCGTAGCAATAGAACGACCGACTGGATACGCTTGTCACCTCTTTAACTGTGATATAGGAAAGATAAACGAGTCAAACTCGACTCCCAAGCGGACCTTTGTCCATTAAATACGCTTGCCAGACGAAAAGCGGCTCCAAGACGAGACTCATGCAGTTGTCAACTCACCGGTGATTATTGAGGTAGTTAAGTTTTACAGCGTTGTGAATGGGCAAAGTTCTAAAAGGCATTGAACAAGAGTCAAACTTGGAGCAGTTAAACTTGTCCGGGTAGACACCTGCCGCTGCGTGAGAACCAAGTTAAGTTGGAGTCTCTACGTTTCCACTACAACAATATTGTTGTATCATTGTAACAGTGGGTATGGAAATGGAATGGTAGAAAACCCACTTCAGCTTTTCAGGCACGAGCAAGGATCAAAAAGAAATCTTAAGGTCAAAATGGTGCACCATATTTTTGTCTATATCCAGGTGTAATGTCGATAAATGTATCTATTTAATTATATCTTAACCCATATAGATCTTCTCGGCCAGTGTCACCAGTATGATCTAGTTCTTCCGGTTCACAGCGCGCCCAAACTTAACAATTAGGTTGATATATTTTGGCCTCGCTGTGGAGTACCATCTTCAGTTACTGATTGGCTGAAACCCCAATAGCGAAGTTTGGAAGTTGTATAGTGAAGTTTGAACCTAAAGAACTTGATTATAATTGTATCTTATTTTAAACGAATTTCAAATAACTGATAGTTTCAACCTAGTAGTTTTGGTGTAAACTTTACCTGAGGAAACAGCGGGTTTTACGCTAGCTCTCCTGACCGTAGATAGTGCATAGTATCTATTTGGAATCGGTTATTTCTTAGATCGTACACTAAACTGCTTAAAGTCGATATTATATGCAACAATCGACTTATTTGCAGCATAAAACCATTCCAATCAAGCAAACTATTTGAACAGCTGATGTCTCTACCACATATAAAGGTCATTATATTGATCGTTTCCTCCCTAGGGTGAAAAAGATCACCAATGACCCCTTCATTTACGTGAGAAAAAAGTGCAACTTTAGTTCGGCAATACATGTGTCCACAGCATAAAAAAACCGACAAAAATAAATTTGTGTTTATGTATTTAAAAACGGCCTAATTACAACTTAAACATTGGGTTCGCACTAAAAAGGCAGTAACTCTAATATTATCACTCAAATAGAATTCGAAACATCCTTTATTGCAAAAACGTTGTCGCCGTTCCAGCTTTTGGAAAGAAAAATTGTCAGGTAGAGTTAGCCAGGTCATTAGTCCCAGCAAGGACATTCATCAGAGGTGTCAGGGCCACTGAGCGCTGGGAAAGTCCAGTTTTTCTCCACTTTGGCTTCACTTCTTGCTTGCTTGGTCATCACTGTGCTTTAGCGACAGGACACCAACGTGTTTGCAGGGAACAGGGTGAAGTTTTATATAGTTGTAAGGGGGACTAGTCTATACCGGGTCAAAAGCAAAGAACGAAAGAAAGCTAGTAAGTATGTCTTGTTAAGAGATGGACGAAATGTAAATGTACCTTGTCATTAAGAGAACTGAACTTTTTTTCAAAAGAGTAGAGTTACAAATAACGCTAGGGTGCATGTACTAAAAATGAAAACCACTTAAATTTTATGTTTGAACTGTGTTGTTTGAGACGGTAGAATTTCTGTGGTTCAAATTTGGTAATTTTTTCTGTAAGTGATATTTCTGAAGTTGCGACTGACCGTGTAGGGACCTTTCTTAATTCGTTTCTCTTGTGGGGAGTCTTTTGGACTCCCTTGTTAGGAAAAGCTAACTCATTCTTCATTCAAACTAATCGGGAATTTCCTTCCCTCCCTCTATTACGTGTATAAACAGGTATTTTGCGTTCTCTTTAACAGTTGGCCAGTTTGACACACGTCTGTGATTGGTCGTCCATTGGTCCTGGTCAGCCAGCTGGCGGGCAGCTGTAACTTAGTGTGGACTTGACTGGTTCCTTTAATTTTTTGTCTTAACGTTCTTGAGCATGTTTTACCTCTTTTCTAGACTAACTGTTACACGTTAAACAAATTAAATAATAAAACAAAACGAGTAAACTATTGCGGTTTCATGGTAGGTGACTTACGCTGATTACTTTTGGGACTGCTCATTTCAGAATGTTTGTGTTTTCAACTGAAGACAGTATAAGTTTCCCGATCCCGAAACGTTGTATTTACCTCGTTCTTTAAAAGTAATGGACAATAGATTGTATTTGTACAACGAGGCTAAAGCATAAGGTATCTTCAAATAGTTTTGAAAAAAATATATATATCTTTTATAAATGTTAAGTATAACAAACGTTAAACCACAGTATTTGAAGAACACTTTTCACCAGTGAAAGAATCGCTCTCATTGTATAGAATGGAGAACAGTAATGTAGCCAATATAACATCAATATTCTGCGGACAGGGGTCGGATATCCGGTCTGAGAGAGGCTTTACCCCTGTTATTGTTGTCATCCAGCGACTCAAAATCATTGTTCAGACATAAATTCAGATCAGGTTACAGATAACTTCGTGCATACAAGCATTTGGTGATTCAATTTAAAATAAATAGTTATTTAATGATTCACCAAAATGTATGTTTAGTTTGTTTCTTTATTATAGTATGTTTAACAAATAGCTTAATTCTAAGTTTGCATTTCTAAATCGGTGGAATCTTGGATATACTTAAGAAAGTCTTGTTGACACTAACAATAATACGTAGATTAAAATCAACAATTCATTGTTAATTACTCTGTAATGAAACCCTTCATATTTTAAAACTTAGCGAGGTTTTCATAAACTGTAAACAGGTTAATTTTGTCACGTTTTGCAGGGAAAACCTTAGGAGAAATGCTATTTCTTCTGTATTTAAAGTTTTTCTTCAATGAACAGATTTCAGATTTCTATTTTGAAATAACCACGTCTTTATGCAGAACAGCTAAGTAGTAAGGGCGAGAATTAAGGCCGCCAATCAGAGAGCAGCATTTTCCCCCCTCCCCCCGACCCAGGGCCCTCTGCCAGCCAATGGGAAGGCCGGGATTGAATGGGCTCGTCTGTAGGCCACGCCCATCTGATAAGTGGGGATTGCTAATGCCGCCATCTTTGATTTCAAGTGACCTTGTGACGTAAGTGTGTTGACGTAGGAAGTTGGTAACTCTAAATGTTGCTTATGTGTAAGAATAAATATAAAGTTTACCCGGGATTCGAACCCGGGATCTTAGGATTACGAGTCAGAGCTGGTAACCACTAGACCAGCTTGACTTGATGAGGGGAACAGTGAATGGGTGATAGCTGAGACCTTGGAGCTGATTGGGAGAGTGAGAAGTACAAATGTTTGCTACTTGGAGTGCCATGTGCTTTATCAATCCTTGAACCTAATTAACATCAAAATAGACAAAGGTTATCGCTTATCAGTATTGCGTCAATGTACCGCCACTGCGCTCGCAGTTCCGCCCTTAATTATAATTAAGTTGGTCAAAGGTTATCGCTTATCAGTATTGCGTCATAGTGCCGCCATTACGCTCAGAGTTCCGACCCTAATTAATATCAAGTTGGTCAAAGGTTATTGCTTATCAGTATTGCGTCAATGTGCCGCCGCTAGGCTCGCAGTTTCGACCTTGATTAGTGCCAAGTTGGGCAAAGGTTATCACTTATCAGTATTGTTTACTGCTTCCTTTCCTAGAACTCTTGTTCAAACATTCATGTCTGTACATGGAAACTATTGCATAAGGTAATTACGTCAATTCTATTTTTGGACACACTCGCCTATATAACCTCATTTGCACAACTAGCTGTGTTCACTCACTCTTCAGTCTTCGGTACGTATTTATCCTCTGTTCTGTTTAAGATATAGTGTTGGCCTTGCGGTTTACAATTATTATTTGATTATAAATTATTCCAATAGTTATGTACTTTGAATATTTAATTGCAGTTTGTATTGACTTTTAATTAGAGAGGTCGTGAAAAATCACGTGTTTGGTGTTGAATATACATAAAAATAAATTAGTTTAAAATAGTTTAGCCTTTGCACATATGGTTATTATTTACGGATCGGATTAGAATTTGACCATTACATAATTATAGAGTTATTTGATTAAGCTTTGTACTCTAGTTGGGATAGGGTATACGTTAGGTTTATAGTGTATTGGGCAATTAGAGAATCTGTTTATCTTTGCTGTGGCTAATCTATTCCTTTACTTCGAGTACTTTATAATCTTAGTTGCTCCTAGTATTTACGGATTAGTTTTCCTGCTAAATACATAGATTTTCGGAACCTTACTTTTTTTTTAAATATACCGTTGCAGATAGTAATTTTAGAGTTATTTGATTAAGCTTTGTACTCTAGTTGGGATAGGGTATACGTTAGGTTTATAGTGTATTGGGCAAATAGAGAATCTGTTTATCTTTTATTTGCTGTGGCTAATCTATTTCCTTTACTTCGAGTACTTTATAATCTTAGTTGCTCCCTAGTATTTACGGATTAGTTTTCCTGCTAAATACATAGATTTTCGGAACATTACTTTTTTTTAATATACCGTTGCAGATAGTAATTTTAGAGTTATTTGATTAAGCTTTGTACTCTAGTTGGGATAGGGTATACGTTAGGTTTATAGTGTATTGGGCAATTAGAGAATCTGTTTATCTTTGCTGTGGCTAATCTATATCCTTTACTTCGAGTACTTTATAATCTTAGTTGCTCCCTAGTATTTACGGATTAGTTTTCCTGCTAAATTTTAGATTTTCGGAACGTTACTTTTTTTTTAATTAAATATACCGTTGCAGATAACTGTAGCTCATATACAGAGTGACATTTAAGATCGCAGGATGGCTAGGAAAATACTTTTGGGCAAGTTCTTTGAAAGCCTCGCCATGAGCCCTATTAATGAGATAGGTACTAATGAAACCTATGTTAAAAAGTTTAGGCTGTACGGTATGCGCACCACTTTTAAATTCAATCGTCCACCCACAGGGGTGGAGGAAATGGACTGGTTGAGAAGAGGGTTTAGTCAGATCGTAGATAAGATGAGGTCTGGCACTGATGAAACGGACCAATTGGGGTTCACATTAAAAGCTTAAACCTGAAACATAAAGAGCCTGGTTACATGTCATTTAGGCCGGCCAATGAAGTAACTGCCGAATTGATGTGGCAAATATTTGGGGATAATACAAAGTAATGCGGAGTCAATCACATCGAGTGACACTTTCCAAATACACTGTACTAAGATCAAGCTCCCTGTAGGATCTGGAAGAAGACGAGCTGGGCTCTATAACAGTTTCGAGGAGGAAAGTAGGGCTAGGAGAGGTATAGTAGTTATCGAAAACGAAGATAACCTATGTCTTCCCAGGGCCCTGGTAGTAGCTAAAGCAGATGTTAAAGCAAAGCAGGACAGCTCCAGAAAAATCCTTTACGTTGCTATCAGAAAGAATAAAGCTAACAGACAGACAGTTAGAGCTGAGAAATTGATTGCGAAGGCTAGAGTCCAGATACCTGAAGACGGGGCGGGTATACCTGAACTAGAAAAATTCCAAGACCACTTGAAAAAATACAACATAGTAGTATATAACTATAATTCAAAAGGCAGAGATGTTTACTATTCAGGGGAAAACAAGGAGGCACAATTCAATTTGAACTTAATATTTAATGATGGCCACTTTAATGTGATAACTAATCTGACTGCCGCCTTTGCATGCGCTTACTTCTGTGAGTCTTGCAGAACACCATATGACCATAAAGGAAAACATAGATGCGATTTGACCTGTCAAGCCTGCCATACTACTTCACCCCCGTGTAGACAGGAGCGTGATGGTGTAATATGTCCCGACTGTAACCGTCACTTTAAAATCAGCTATGTTTCATTGCCCATCAAGGAGAAGTCTGTTCTAATTTCAGAAAATGTGTAAATTGCCACAAAATCATAAGAGTAAAGGACAGAAAGTCCAAGCACGTGTGCGGAGAAGTATTCTGCGGTGTTTGCGCCGACTTCAAAGAGCCTAATCACCAATGTTACATGCGGCCTGACTCTGGGAAACCCAAAACTAAAGACTTTCTGTTCATTTTCTTTGACTTGGAGACAAGGCAGGATGACGTGCAGCATGATGACTCATCAGTGCATGTCCACAAAGTAAACCTGTGTGTTATGAGACAGTTCTGCGCCAATTGTATGGAAACTGATTCATGTGACAAATGTCCTCATCGAATGCGCATCTTCAAAGACAATCCAATTGAACAGTTTATGCAGTATGTCATGGAGGTCAGGAAGAACTACAAAGATGTGTGCATAATAGCGCATAATGGGTCAGGATTCGACTACCAGTTTGTGTACAAATATCTATTGGAAAAGACTAAATTCACCCCAGAGGTCATCCAGAGAGGGACAAAATTGATCCTAATGAAAGTTGACAATGTAAGGTTTGTAGATTCCCTATGCTACTTCCCTATGGCTCTATCTGCCCTGCCTAAAGCCTTTGACCTCCCACCTGAAAAGAAGAAAGGTTACTTCCCACACCTATTCAATACTATTGAGAACCAGAACTATGTGGGACCTTTGCCTGCTGAAAAATATTACTGCCCCGACTCAATGTTTGAGAAACAGAACAAAGACTTTAAAGATTGGCACAGGCAGCAGGTAGTTAACAACTATGTGTTTGATTTCCAGAAAGAGTTGGTAGAGTACTGTATCTCTGATGTGGATATCCTGGCTCAAGCCTGCATAAAATTTAGATCATTGTTCCTGGCAGAGTGTAATGTTGACCCGTTCAGAGAGGCAACCACAATAGCGAGCGCTTGTAGTCTGGCTTTCCGTAGAAACTACTTGAAAGACAATACCATTGGACTTATTCCAAAGAATGGTTACCGCCTAGCCGACAATCAGTCTTCCATAGCCCTGCAGTGGATGTCCTGGGAAGAAGAGCAGCGGAGAGTGCGCATTCAGCACGCAGGTAGAGAAAGAGAGGTTAGCATTGAAGGTATGAAGGTTGACGGTTTCGATGGGGAAAGAGTGTACGAGTTTCAAGGCTGCTATTTCCACGGCTGTCCCAAATGTTTCCCCTACAAAGAGAAGACCCACTGCAGGAGGACCCTTCTGATAGTCTTCAATCTAGGTATGAGAGAACCCTGAGAAAAATCGAAAAGCTATCCCAAACTCAGTACGAGGTCGTAGAGATGTGGGAGTGTGCATTTAGAAATTTGAAGAGGGAACAAAGATTGGAATACTTGGAGAGACTCCCTATTCTCAATACACTTCCACTGAACCCTCGTGACTCCTTTTTTGGTGGACGTACAGGTAACACAAAAGTGTACCATAAATGCACAGATGATGAGGAAATACACTATATGGATGTCTGCTCACTGTACCCTTGGGTCTGTAAATATGGAAAATACCCTGTAGGCCACCCAAAGATCCATGTAGGTGATGCAGAATGTAAGAGCTTGGGAATGAATGTAGAAGGCCTTCTGAAATGTAAAGTCCTACCCCAACTAATCTATATCACCCTGTACTACCTATGAGAATGCATAGTAAACTTATGTTCCTTCTGTGTCGATCTTGTGGGGAAGATCTAGTCGCCGAAGAATGCACCCACACAGAAGAGGAAAGATCTATAGCTGGTACTTGGACAATGGATGAGATTCGAAAGGCACTGGAAAAGGGGTACAAAATAATTGAAATGTACGAAATGTGGGAATATGAGGTGGCCACATATAACAAAGGGGGGTTGTTTACAGATTTTATAAACAAATTCCTGAAGATAAAACAGGAAGCATCAGGCTTCCCATCATGGGTGAAAACTGATGTAGACAAAGACAAGTACATAAAAGATTATTTTGAAAATGAGGGTGTACTCCTAGAAAAAGGAAAGATTGGCAAGAATGAGGGTCTCCGCTCATTAGCAAAGCTAATGTTAAATAGTTTTGGGGAAGATGGGCCAAAAAGATAATATGCCAAAGAACTTGGTCGCTAGAGAGCCCAAGGAATTGTTCAAACTGTTGATCAACCCAAGTATACAGGTAAATAATGTCCAAGAAGTCAATGATGAAGTTGTATTAGTAAACTGGCAATACTTGGAAGAGGTGAGTGAGTGTCTGAGAACCGTTAATGTGGTCCTAGCAGCTTACACTACTGCTCAAGCTCGCCTAAAACTCTATGAACACCTTGAAAAACTAGACAGACAGGTATTGTATTACGATACTGACTCTGTCCTTTACAGATACTCTGAAGGAATGTACAGAATTGAGCCTGGAGACTATCTTGGCCAGATGACTGACGAACTTGAAAAGGACTATGGTGTAGGATCCTACATA
This sequence comes from Matsumurasca onukii, assembly GCA_018831715.1. Classification (NCBI taxonomy): domain Eukaryota; kingdom Metazoa; phylum Arthropoda; class Insecta; order Hemiptera; family Cicadellidae; genus Matsumurasca; species Matsumurasca onukii. Next base: position 4,819,028 of record CM032065.1, read on the forward strand.
ACTGAATTTGTGTCAGGTGGTCCCAAAACCTATGCCTACCTGGCACACTCAACAAAAGAAAACAAATCGAAACACCTATGCAAAATCAAAGGACTAACTCTGAATCTGAAAACATCCGATACATTAAATTTCCAAAAGCTTAAGGAAATGGTTCTCTCACACTGTGAACCCACAAGCATAACCGAATCACGAATCAGACGAACAAAAGAAAAGAAATAGTTACAGTCCAAGAAACAAAGCTATTCAAAATCACAGGGCCAAAACGAAAACGTGAAGGCGAGTTTGATTCCCTTCCTTATGGGTTTAAAAAGCAAAGAACGTAAGCATACACAATATCTCCATCGTCCAAGTAAAGGGGTGGGAAGGCTTGTGCGTGGGTGAGAGTTTTCCCATAACGACTTGAACGGACACTCCCAAATAACAAGGTATCATAAAACATTTAATAGCAACAGAAGATTGAACAGGAGAGTGCACCAAGTAAAGAAGAGGGAAGGCAAACACGAAGGTGGGGCCTTCCCCAGCTTGAACGGGCTCTCACAAGTGGACAGTTTTAGAGGTTGGGTAATGCTCGGTAAAACCGAAAGGTTATCCGCTAAAATGAAAATCTCCCAGAGCTTCAACAAAGAGAGAGAGAGAGATAGTCTTGGTTGAACTTGACCTAAGTTATCCCGGAAGGGGAACTGGGAGATGTCCACTTGAATTTAGGGACAATCTTTGACATCTAATAATAAATACCTATTGATCCTTTTCCTGGAGATATTGTCTATGATTACGTTTAATTGGTCCCTTGTTAAGTCGTAAATCGGGTTGTATGCGTGTTAAATGGAAATTCCCATGTCTTATCAGATATGGAAGGGAGGCGAGACCGTCTTGCTCGTCATGGCATACAGCGTAGGTGGGGGCTGTATGGGTATTACCGGGAAGTAACACGATAATACCAGGGGGATTGTGGGGACATGAACTAGATTCGTTTGAGAGCATGTCACACTTTCCGCAGCGGTGGAGGGGCTGCGGAATCAGGGTTAAATACTAAAGTATTTAGAAATTAGTATCATTTCAGCCATGGATTCAAGGCGAGCAATAGCTGAAGAGTTACACAAACCAGCTAGGCGTAACTATACTAGACGTAAGGTTACTCTCAAGGGGTTGAACGATCTATACCAAGCTGATCTCGTCGATATGATAGCGTTTACAAAGGTAAATAAAGGTATGAAATACATTCTGACGATGATAAACTGCTTTTCTAAATTTGCGTTTGCTGTACCGTTGAGAAACAAGTCAGGGCCCGAGGTGGCTAAAGCATTAGAACCTATCTTTAGAGCAAACAAAATGAAACATTTTCAAACTGATCAAGGTAAAGAGTTTTTCAATAGCCATGTGCAGAACTTAATGAAAAAATACAGAATTAATCACTACAATACCCACTCTGAGTTGAAAGCAAGTATCGTGGAACGTCTTAACCGTACATTGAAGGGACGTATGTGGAAGTTATTTACTAGTCAGGGTTCCTATGAGTGGTTAACTATACTTCAGAAAATAGTCAAAGACTACAACTCATCTTACCACAGAACCATCGGTATGAAGCCTAGAGATGTGAGGAGAAAACACGTGACAATGATCTTGAGTAGATTAAAGAGTAGTAGTGAAAGAAAACCACCGAAATTCGTTGTAAACGATAAGGTTAGGATAAGCAAGTATAAACGTGAGTTCAGTAAGGGGTACCTACCAAACTGGACCAACGAGGTGTTCACTATCGCCGCTGTGAAACCGACAAGGCCAGTCACATATATCTTACAAGACAGTAATGGTGAAATCCTAAAAGGAGGCTTTTACGAGCAGGAGCTTGCTAGATCCAGGACAGGAGATGTGTATCTGGTAGAGAAGGTATTGAGGCGGAAGGGTAATAAAGTTCTAGTGAGATGGATGGGATACGACAAAAGCAGCGACACATGGGTCGACAAAAAAGACATCCTTTAAAAAGCCACACGTGTGCCCTAGAGGTTCAGTTTCAGACAACATGCGAATCGTTAAACAACCGATGGAATTTCCTGTGCGTAATTTCGACCAGTTTACTGGTGGGGGAGTTGCGCAAAAACGGAAACACGGCCCTCTCCTCCCATATTCTATCCGTTGTATTATTGCTGGGCCATCAAACAGTGGTAAAACCAATGCTTTATTTAACCTCATTTTTGACCCAAATGGTTTGGTTTTTGAAAACATTTACGTATTCTCAAAATCGCTTTACCAACCAAAATATCAGTTTTGTCCAAGGTAATTCCTAAGGAGGTAGGGTACTTTCCAGCTGACGATAGCTCCCAGATAGTTAATCCATACCAGGCTAAACCCAATTCAGTGATGATATTTGATGACATCGCGTGTGAAAAGCATGATGAAATTCGGTCATATTTCGCAATGGGTAGGCACAATAATATTGACGTCTTTTATCTTGGTCAGACGTATAGCCGTATACCCAAACAAATCATTAGGGATAATGCCAATTTCGTGATTCTTTTCAAGCAAGATGATTTAAATTTACGCCACGTGTACACTGACCACGTAAACACTGACATGACTTACGATCAGTTTAAAAAGATTTGCAGTGAGGCGTGGAATAACAGCCACGGATTTCTTGTTATAGACAAGGATAGTGAAATGTATAAAGGCAGATATCGCATAACACTAGACAGTTTCATCGAATCACTATGAGGGTAAGGGTATAAAGGTACTATCACGTCTAAGAACGACATTAGAAGACATAAGACACAAGCATTATTTTTTCAGCAAGAGGAACTACCATGAAGAAGGTTCGATTTAACAGTAAGGTACAGGTTTACCCTGTACCTAAATATGACGAGTGTCGTTTTAATGAGTGGGTTAGAAGAAAAATAGACTTTGAACGTAGAGTGGTTCGACTGGAAAGTTTACTCGGACCGATACTGTTGTCTCACTGTCTTTCTAACCAATCACCTAGTGATAGTAGTGAAGATAGTGACTTTGAAATAGTGTTTGAATAAAAGACACCTTCACACGACACATTATTTAGTCGTTGAAATGAACAGGCAAGAGCAACATCGTCTGACGGATCAGATCGTTGAACTAAAGAAGGCCATTAAGAAAAAATATTTAAACTTTAAGCAAGGTAGGGTTGAATCAGATTTACTACTAGAGAAACAGTACAAACCGTTAATTAAGGAATTACGTGAATCTGGTAGAACGCATTATAATATCAAAAAAGAGGAACCAAAAGAGGAGGAGGGGGATGGGGAGTTACCAAAAGAGGAGCCTGGAGAATCTGTAGAGCCGCACTTCTTTAAGCCTCAAACGTTCTCTTCACCGAGACAAACTGGTAACTTTGACGAAGTATTTGAATCTCCACGGCAAGATGTACTATCTATGTTATCAACATCAGAGGGTCAACTTAATGCCTCGCAATATGTCGAATCAATGTTCAATGCTCCTTTGACTAAGAAATACATGATGAAACTGATGAAAGACTTAGGCGGCGCAAAACGTCAAATCGATAACCAATTCGGACCACGTTATGACCAAGAAACTTTGATGGTTGGGAATAAATCTCTTAATTTCAAAGATGATGGTAGTATAGTAGTAGGAGATGTCTCGTACAGACCGACAAAGGGGCTATATGAGTTATTGTTTAAAAGAATACCTGACGATGAAGTATATGATACGAATGATTTAATCGCATATAAAGACATACTATTAAAGTCAGATGCACATAAGCGTGGTTATAGGCATGATGCAGGTGTCAACCGTGACAACTCACTTAAGTATAGAGCTGTTATATCAAATATTTTCCCCAAAACACTCTACAGTGGCAAGGGTCTAACCAAATCTTACGGTCGAGACATTCGGTACTGGGATAATCCGAATGAATTAGTCGATAGGCTAAGACTATTGGTGATTTCAGCGGAAACGGGTAATACAAATCATAAGAATGAGATAATAAATATAGTGGAAGAGCTTAAAGAAGGCCATTACATATCAGGAAGTGGTAACGCAAGATTTATGTCCTTGTTAGAGGGAGTCAGGTTTGGGCGTCATTAAAAGGAGCTCATCGTTAAAAATGAGTTGCGCATTCTAAGGAGTAAATTTGATGAGCGCTTGAATGCAAGAGCATTGCACAAATACCCTTAAAAGCAGTCGTCCCCAGCTAAAACAAACAGTTTCAATATGAGTGTAGACAAGTTTGGTCATAGGAAGCGGTCTAAAGCCGTTCCCGGACCTAAAGGTGTGGGTTTTAAACTAACGCGTGAAGGTAATTATGATATGCAAGATAAGCTATTGGTTAATCTAGCGGATCCTACTCAAGATAGGGATGCTGTCAACAGACAGTCGGTGATCTCAATCTTTAATAACTCTATGCGAGTGAATAAAGAAGGGATGTTTAATGCTCATTCAAAAAGAATCATTAATTTAAAAGACCCGATGGCTGCCAATGATGCATCCAACAAGAAATATGTCGATTCGAGAGTACCTGAACAAGGAAAGGAGGCATGGGCGTTTAAACGTAAAAGACTTAGTCATGTAGCAGATCCCAAGTATGACGGCGAAGCCGTGACTCTTGGGTTTCTAAAGACTAATACTTTGATCAAAGGTACTAGCGGGTATAGTGCAAACAATGCAAATATTACCAATTTAGGTCCCCCAGTCAACGATGGTGACGCAATAAATAAATCATATTTTGATAAAAATTCATTCCCACTCACAAGTAGCGTTCCGAGACGATTGAGCAACATTGATCGTCCTGATAAACCCAATGATGCTGTAAATTTAGACTATTTAAATGGTAATGCTTTGGTTAAAGCTGTACCCGATCAACTGGATTGGGATGCGAGGTGGGGTAAAATTAAATATCTGTCCAACCCGGCTGGCCCCAACGATGCTGTGAATAAGGCTTATCTCGATGCGTGTTTGTCTGACATGTCATACGCCGTATACAGCGAATTGATGACTATGAAAAATAGTTTCAACCTTAGAGTTGAGTATTCGGCCTGGATGGCCAAAGCACCGAAAGCCTCATGGGGTGACATGTTCAAAATGCATAAATAGACTTTACACTGAAATATTGAATCAGTTATAAAATGGCAAGGCGTAAGAAAGTGTCAATCAGTGGTAAACGAGCTGTAGTAGGAGCAGGTGGTTTCTTATCAAAGGTTATCAACAAAGCAGTTGATTTACTTCCTTTTGAGGCCCATCTTCCAGGATATAACTATTGTGGCCCCGGCACTAACCTTGGGAAGAGATTAGCTCGCGGTGACAAAGGTATAAACGGTCTAGACGAAGCGTGTAAATTACACGACATTGCTTACTCAAAGTATACCGATCCAGAACACCGGAGACAGGCAGACAAAGAGCTAGCCGATCGCGCTTGGGTACGATTTAAGGCCCCTGACTCATCTCTGGGAGAGAAAACTGCCTCCTGGGCCGTAACGACTGCCATGAAGGCCAAGAGTGCGATTGGAAGCGGATGTCGACGCCGACGACGTCAAACTAAAAAGAAAATTCCGGCAAAGGGAAGGGGTCTCTATTTACGACCATATGCACGTGGTGCTGGGACAAAGAAATCAAAGAAGCAGCGGACTAAAAAAAAAAAACGTTAATTCCTATCAGGCCTCTGACAAACTACGATCTCCTCTATTACGCCAAGATACTCGAAATTACAAACTTCAGAGGAGTTTACATGCGCGATGCTTTGCCAAGTCGTCCACGTGAATATGAATCAGCTATCGTAAATTTAGACTCTGTGCGTGGAACTGGCACTCATTGGGTCTGCTACAGAAAGAGGCGGAATAATGTATTTTACTTTGATAGTTTTGGCAACCTACCACCTCCCGCAGAGCTTGTTGACTATTTCGGACCCTTTGTTACTATTCAGTATAATTATGATAGACAACAAGGATTTAATTCAGTCATCTGCGGACACTTGTGTTTGAAGTTTCTAACGCAATGTTTTGCCTCAGCGGAATCGGTTCGTCTCTGAGTTGCGACATATTCCCACCTTACGATGTCAAAGACGGTGACGTCATTGGGTTAGTTGATCTTTCCACCTTCAATTCAATTCCCAACATCGAAATAGGTGTAAACAATAAATTCTACTACGGTGAGGATAAAATAATTGAGTTTGATGAGGGTTCGTACGAAGTGGAAGATATCGAAAAATTCATATTAAATCGGTTACCCGAGGGTGTTGAATTCAAACTTAAGGCAAACAACAATACACTTAAAACAGAAATTCGATGTAATCAAAAAATAAATTTCACAAAAGAAGGGACGATTGCTTCGATATTAGGATTCAGTTCAAAGGTCTTGGAAGCTAACACTAATCATACGTCAGACCTACCGGTTAATATCCTCAAAGTTCACAGTATTAGAGTGGAGTGTAATATTGTGCGGGGCTCATTTGACAATGGTTCAGAGGGTCATGTGATTCATGAATTCTACCCGACAGTTGGTCCAGGGTATAAAATAGTCGAGTCACCCAGTACAATCATTTACTTGCCTGTCAACGTTCACAAGGTGTACAACATAACGGTGCAGCTAAAGGATCAGACCGGTGCTTTGATAAATCTTAGAGGGGAGACTCTATCAGTTAGACTTCATATTAAGAATGGGGCTAGTATTTAAAGAGGTCCATGCTGGGATTCCAATTAGTAGAGGTCAATCGACAGAGGAGTTAACAACAGCTAACGTCAAATTCTTACAGTCACTCGGTTACAATGTTAGACATCGAAAGCCCAGCCGAGTACAGCGAGGTGGTGACCGGTATGGAGTTTCATACCCATCGGCCGTACGCTTCAACTTCGTATAATAATAATGACGAGGTTCGTATTCCAATCAGTCAGCAGGATATCATAACAGCTCCGTTTCAAAGTACATTACATGTGACCGGTACAGTTAGTGGCAAGAAAGGGGCGAATGCTGTGGAGGTAAAGTTAGTTAACAACGCCATAGCCTTCCTATTCGATGACATTCGTTACGAGCTAGGAGGTATCGAAATAGATAGGTCTAAAAATCTCGGTATAACCAGTACTTTGAAAAATCTTGTATCGATTCGTAATGAAGAGAAAGGTAACTTGGCTAACGCATGTTGGTTTGGGCCCGGTGAATCCCAAGAGATCAAAACATTTTCATTCTCAATACCAATTTGGTTATTGCTCGGGGTTGCCGAGGATTACAAGAAAATAGTTGTGAATGTTAAACAAGAGTTGATTTTGCTGCGCTCAGCCACAGACCTTAACGCCCTTCTTTGCACTGAAGATGGTGCCACGTGTGAGCTAAAAAACCAACATTTACTGGCGTGTGCCTCACATTACAGTTTCCGATTCGATGCGGTTGAAATTGCTTCGTATGATTGAAAAAGACACACCCGTTCATATTCCCTTCCGCTCGTGGGAGCTCCATGAATTCCCTGAATTACCCAAAACATCACTCCAGTCGTGGACTATCAAGACCAGTACTCAATTAGAGAAACCCCGTTACGTAATCCTTGCCTTTCAAACTAACCGTAAAAATCAACTGAAGAAGGACATGTCTTGCTTTGACGCTTGTGGTATTAGAAACATAAAACTGTATCTTAACTCTCAGTACTACCCGTATGATAAGCAAAATGGTGATATGACGATCTTTTACGAAATGTTCAATAGGTTTCAAAGCTCTTACTATGGACAGAGTACGCGTTGGCCCGCTGTAACCTTGAGTGAATTCAAATCAAAGTCACCTATCTATATAATCGATTGCTCGTGTCAAAACGATTCGATCAAGTCTGGTTCCTTAGATGTCCGGGTCGAATTTGAGACCTCTGCAGACTTTGCGGAAAAAACGTCCGCATACTGCCTTTTGTTGCATGACTCACACTTTGTATACACTCTGCTAACCGGATCTGTCAGAAAGATGATGTAAACCCTCGAACCATCTGATTTCAATCAGTCGTGATCATGGAGTCTCTTAGTACGGATGTGAGTGTGCCTATGGATATACCGGTAAAGAGACGAGGGAGACAACCTGCGCCAAACTTAGTTTCGGGAGCATTTTTAAAGTCAATTTTCTTTTTAAATTCCGACTGTACAAAGTACGTAATTACAGGTGTATTTGCAGACCGTGGAAACAGTGTGGGAATTTTGATTAAAGGTAAAAGAGGGTTCGTGTTCTATACACCGGAAGTATTTAGCCAACTATTGGTTTTAGCGAATCAAGTGACTGAAGCGCTGGATACTGATTGTGTCCGACGATTCAGCATTGACAGTGGGGAGGATATTGTGGTAAAGAAAGTGTTTGGAAATACATGTGCGACTCTTTTTGACGGGGAACGTACTTTATCCCTGACTCAGGTCGAGTGGGTTCAGTTCACAAATAGTTTTCTTTGTTTAAACAGACAGATTACCGAGCTCTTTCTGTGCGAGGATCTGCTTAAATTGTACATCATTGACGTGTTGGCCAGTGACGAGTACGTAGTCACACCCGATGGTCTCCCTGTGCATTTGCGTGATCAGCTTTTTTACGAGGTCACCAACTTTAAGCAACATGGATGTAGTTGAGTTTCACTCCTTTAAAAAATCTGATGATCTGACACGAAAGTAAAAAAAAAAAAAAAAAAAATAAATAAAAGTTAAATGTCTAGACAAAGAAAAAAAACAGTAGTTCTAGGATAGGTATAGCTAGAGTAGACATGTAGCACTGTTACCGTGAAGGCGGGAGCAATGGGGACTCGAAAGAGCATGTAGCTTGGCTCAATTAGACATGTAGTGCGATTACCACGAAGGTGGGAATTTCACTGACTCGAAAGAGCGTGTAAATAGGCTCGAATAGACATGTAGTGCGATTACCACGAAGGTGGGAATTTCACTGACTCGAAAGAGCGTGTAAATAGGCTCGAATAGACATGTAGTGTGATAACCACGAAGGTGGGTATTTCACTGACTCGAAAGAGCAAAAGGAGGTAGCAAATTTGTTATGGAGTGGCTACCACTTGGAAGAGCGATGGATGGGGCTCTTTCTTTCCTATGTTTTCCTTATCCCTTTCCTTCCTTAGGCCTCTGTGGCGGAGGTCAAAATTGAGCCACACCTCAGTCTTACAGACTGCCATTTAACGGGGTGAGATTAGGCCTATTGGGGAAACTCACCTAAATAAAAAACGCGCCTAGAATCCTACCTCTTGGGTGGTGTGGAAAAGGATTCAGTGAGATTAGGGCTCCTGGCGATACTCACTATAATCAAAAGCGCGCCAATACTCGTACCTCTTGGGTGGTGGGGAAACCGAGTTGATCCAGAGACGCCCTCCTCACTGCATAAGGGTATCTCATAGTTTCGAGGGCACGTCGAGGGACAGAGCAACAAGATGAGCGGTGTGGATAATGCAGTGCCTCACCTGCAAAGATAGCCTCACGACCATCGTGTTATCACCATGTCGACGTCTCCTGTGTCCTGTCTGCGTCCCTGTGGTCCACTTCACATACCCACAATGCAGATGTTCATAAAGTCAAAGAAACCTCTATCCGTATAAACTTCTAAGTCCTAATTTATTTTTAACCAGAATAAAATAGGATGTTGCAATCTGTCCAATCATTCACCCTGTGTTTATCCTAGGTAAATTGAGATCTCATAATGTTAAGAGGTATTTAAGTTGTTAAGAGATTAGATGTTAACACCACTCTAACAAAGGTTTAAACACTATTCCCCAGGTAAAATTGATACTAGGCAATGACCTTTGTCCACTGTTTTCATGTACAGACATGAACGTTTTTTTTAGAGAAGTAAACATGAAAATAAAGTACTAAATTTGTTCCCAAGTTCCAAGAAAGGATGCAATAAACATCACCATCGATGGACAATAATCATTACCGATGCCTGGATGTTATTAAGACCAGAGTTACATTAATTAGGGTCAAAGATTTATAAAGCACATAATCGGCTAATGTGCGCATACGCTAGCGCTACTAGAGCGATACTACTGCACTGCCCAGTACGTGGCGCTCCAAGTAGCGAACATTTGTACTACTCACTCTCCCAATCACCTCCAAGGTATAGGAAAGGAAGCAGTAAACAATACTGATAAGCGATAACCTTCACTCAACTTGGCACTAATCAAGGTCGGAGCTGCGAGCCTAGCGGCGGCACAATGACGCAATACTGATAAGCGATAACCTTTGACCAACTTAATTATAATTAAGGGCGGAACTGCGAGCGCAGTGGCGGTACATTGACGCAATACTGATAAGCGATAACCTTTGTCTATTTTGATGTTAATTAGGTTCAAGGATTGATAAAGCACATGGCACTCCAAGTAGCAAACATTTGTACTTCTCACTCTCCCAATCAGCTCCAAGGTCTCAGCTATCACCCATTCACTGTTCCCCTCATCAAGTCAAGCTGGTCTAGTGGTTACCAGCTCTGACTCGTAATCCTAAGATCCCGGGTTCGAATCCCGGGTAAACTTTTATATTTATTCTTACACATAAGCAACATTTAGAGTTACCAACTTCCTACGTCAACACACTTACGTCACAAGGTCACTTGAAATCAAAGATGGCGGCATTAGCAATCCCCACTTATCAGATGGGCGTGGCCTACAGACGAGCCCATTCAATCCCGGCCTTCCCATTGGCTGGCAGAGGGCCCTGGGTCGGGGGGAAGGGGGAAAATGCTGCTCTCTGATTGGCGGCCTTAATTCTCGCCCTTACTACTCAGCTAACTACAGAACAAAACAATTACACTTATATAATTTGTTATTTGGGGTTTTTATATGTACCTTTTTTTTACAATCTTGCTTTTTGGAGACAGGCTACGTAGCGTGCAGTAAAGTAGATACATTCTTTAAAATTGAAGATTTTATTTTGCTAGAATTGCTACAGATATCGAATTCTATCGAGGCGAAGTTAGTACTACAAAGTCCTCTCTACCACTCAACCTCGACCTTTACCTAGCGTCACCGTGTTAGTCACATTACAAATGTAAGTGGTGCTGCGGGGATCGAACCCGCACCACTGGAGTGATGAGCTCCGGAGTCGCGTGCGATACCAATCCGCCACGGATCCGCTAAAGTAGATACATTCTTTAAAATTGAAGATATAATTTTGCTATAATTGCAATATTTTAAAATATTGAACATTACTTGTCGAGTTCAGGTTCATTCCACACATTTCGTTTTCAAATAACTTTACTAATACATTAGCTATTCAACGTTTTTAATAAGCTTTAAGCTAACAGTTCCTTACATCAAAACATACGTAAAACAACACATCTTCTTACACCACGTGACGGTATAAATTTCACCGAGCAACGAAGTAACAAACCTCGCAAACAAAGTTGGAACCCAGGAGAGGAATGTATCCCGAAAGTAATTATCTAGTCTTATAAAGTTTGCCGCGAGAAGAAGACGGAACATCAAGGAACACTTGAGCAGTGTTTAAGTGTTCTACAACGTTTCGTAATTTATCCCCGTCATCAGAGAGCGACCCGACATCTATCATAACAAAACAGTTCAAGGAACAGTTGTTCCTTCCCACAGACTTCAACGTGTTTTATATGCTCAAATGGCTTCGAGATGTTTTCTTGCTCTATATGTTCATTCGGATATGTTTTTGAGATTCATTGTTAGTGAACTGTGAGACTTTGTTTGATCTGTAAATAATTATATTTTTTTTTGTTTTCCGATATCACTGTAGAATGACTTTGGGCCAATCTAGCATATATTAATCTAGTTCATCTGGTTCACACCGCGTCCAAACTTCATGATTAGGTTGAGATATTTCGTGTGAAAATATTATTTTGCAGGTTTTTCATCGTTATTGAACAGGAATAACACGACGTTTTTGGATCTAAAATCTAAACATGTCTGTAGTTGAAAAGAATCTAAAAACATAGCACACAACATTAGAAAACGAGCTAGCCTAAAGATTAGCGTAGGCCTGATGTATAAATTAGTTCACATTCTAAAGTGTTATGCTGTAGGTTACCTCTTACCTGAAGACGGTATCAGATTCCAAAACTTAAAACGTCGTGTTTTGCTGTGTACTCACAATAAAAACGTCTAAATAACAATTATTTCAAGCTTCGAATGTCTACGAAACAACTTTCCAACGAAGAATTCAACTCACTGTTTATTTTTATTAATTTCAAATTTGATTGTAGATCAGATTAGAAAAAGCTCAAGTTTGTCTTGTTTAATAAGGCGAAGTTAGGAATACAAAGTCTTATCTACCACTCAGCCTCGACCATTACCCAGCGTATAGTCACAATGCAAATGTAAGTAGTGACTGCGAGGATCGAACCCGTGTCAGCAGAGTGGTCAGCTCTAGAGTCGGTTCCTACCTACCACGGGTCCGCTTCAACTATTTTACAGGTTAGTCCTTTAACTTTGGTTTTGTCTGCTAAAAAACGACGTGTAAACCATCAAAGCTGAAGTTAGACATTACACATAAACAAAGCACACTCATAACCTAAACACCTTTAACAAAACAAGTAGTTCTACCTCCGCTTAAAGTAGTTCCTCGTCTACAACAAAAGTGCACAAGCGCTTCAACTCGGAGAGACACTTTGCACACTATACCTGACGTCTGCAAGTGTATGCTAATAGAGAAGTTCAAGAGAACATTCAGGAGAACAGTCGCAGAGACAGTTGCGCGTCTGACGTCACGTGATTTAGTGAGAATATGCTGCTTAAATTTGCAACCATTTGTTTCTTGCTTTGCAATCTAGCGAGCATCGCTCATCTCAGCTCAAAACATATCTCTCGGATATGAAGCTCTCTCCGCTCAATGTCGTGATGTTGTTTTTGCCTTCAAGTGAATTGGAAAAGCGGTGCAAGATTTTATATAAGCTTAAATGAGTGTTCTCAGTATCGATAATAATTACCTGTTTGTGTTGGATTTTAGATAAGGTTTTGTGTATTATGAAATACCCTTTGGATAAATGAGAAATTCATGCCGTCAGCACGGGAACGTACAAGCCCGGGACCATGAAATGAGCATCAATCCTGATCCACAGAACACATCTTCAATTTTGTTCACACATGTATACTTTTGACATATGTATTTATGGGTATATAAGTATCATATGTATATATCGCATTTTTCGCCAATTTTCATTAATTTTGGTGAAGCGGATCCGTGGCGGATTGGTATCGCACGCGATTCCGAAGCCCATCATTCCGGTGGCGCGGGTTGGATCCCCGCAGTCGCCACTTACAATTTGTAATGTGACTATACGGTGACGCTAGGTAAAGGTCGAGGTTGAATGTTAAATATGGCTTTGTAGTCCTAACTTCGCCTCGTTAAACAAGACAAACATTACCTTCTTTTAGAACTGTTCCTTTTGTAAATATCTCGGTCCAGTTCGATAAACAGAAAAATCGGAATACCAGAACCCCTTTTGGGGGGGGGGGGATTTCACCAAAAAAAGGAGTTTTAGTGATCTAATAACCGTGAATTTCACACAATTCAAAAACAAACTAAAAACTGATTTTAACACGCTTAGCTTTTGGTAAAACTTAATAGTGTACTTACGAGATCATTTTAGAAAAAAAAACTCATTGTAGACAGCCACTTGGATTTTAACATCGCTTCCAATTTACTAGATTTCTTTAATTACGATAGTGTTCTTAGAAACCCTTTTGGTGAGTGTTCAATAACCACCATTTTAAGCATTAAACCAGTTAAAGGCTATTAAATATAGTATAACAACACGTAGAATTCATATGTTTGTAAAGATATTTTTATATCAATATCTTAAAATAAAAACAAACCTATAAATCCTTGAACGAGAGATACACAAAGCTTTCGGTATGCGTTTGAATCAATATTACTCAACAGATTAAAGTTTATACACCTTTGAGGGGAAACTTCCGAGCAAGTTTTCCAATAAGCTTTCACACAAATCTTTTATAAAACCGCTTAGTTAAATAACCAAGTCCTGCAGCTACGGAAAGTGAGTGATTTGTGCAGTGTTTTGCAGTGACAAGGCGCGGGGGAATTGCTTTTATACACACATGAGTAGAACATGAACGAACCTATCTTTGTAATGCTTTTATATGATTAAATGCTGCATTGTTTCTGAGTTTAAAACATTGTTACGAACGTTTTCCATTGTTTTTGAGGAATCTTGAGTCTGACCCCGTCTTCAGGAAAATCTAAAGTTCCGTCTTTTAAGAAAACCTTATTCATTTGTCAACACTTAACAAGAATTTCACTTTCGTTGGTTGTGCATAAATAGGTATTATTGGTATCCTCTGTTACAGTTGGTCAGTATGATTCACGGCTGTGATTGGTTGTCCACTGCTCCGAGCCAGTTGGCTAAATATCCTGAAAATATTACAAAGTACTATTTTGGATCTTTATTTGTATAAATGTTTAATAGCTAATTTATTAGTAAAGACATTTGAAAACTATATGTGTGGACCGAACCTGGATTTAAAAGGTACTGTTTAGGATATTTTAAAATTAAATAATGGTAGAAACGAATTGTCAAACCGTTATGTTTACAGTTTGTCAATAGCATTCGATATATGAGTGCGATAATGAACCACCTTCCAGAACGTCATTTCGTCATTGTTTTTTCGTTTGAGAAAAAATATTCCAGTGCACTACGGTCAAAACTAAATTTCTTATGCACAAAAAACTCACAATACAGATTGTAGGTTAGGTTAAAGTGCATGAAAAGAAAAGTAGCAGTTGTAAGGACTCACGGGAAACATGCCTGACAACACTGACTCGTAGAACGGAGGAATCAATACTGGTACCTTGGCCTTGCAGCTGCCAACAAGACAGAATCCTTCTTTCTCTGCTTCTTTTCCCATCTTTGTACCTGGGATCTGTTATGTATCTACTAGCAATTAAGACGTGTTATACTGATAAACTAAATCAAATAAATCATTAAACATTAGGCTATAACTACAAGACAACTGTGTATTTTGTATAGATACTATTGGTCAAAGTCAAAGTCAAAGTCAAAAAAGGTTTATTCAAAAAAAACTTAAATTTTTAATTTTACAAGTGCCAAGTGCACGCAGGCACGCGAGGCAAAAAAATACATTATATAGTTATTATGTAGTAAGCAAGTGTCCAAATCAGGTCAACATTTCACTTTAGTTATGAAAAAACTTTTCACAAACACATTTCACTGTAAATAAAAAATAAACAAATAAATAATATCACTGTATGAGTATTAACACTAGACATTTTACCAAAACATAAAAGAAACAGTACATAACCTCATTTTAACAAACATTAAAGATAAATCAAAGATAAATCAAAAACGAATACAAACAAAATAATATAGATCTTTGAGATTTTTCAACTGGTTTGATGTTTAAGAATATATTTAACACTTCTTTTAAAGCTGGAGAATGTATCTAAAATATTGAGTTTATTAAAGTATCTGTTAAATATCTCAGTACATTTGAAGTGGCATTGTTTTCTACTCGTGTCCTTTTTCAAAAGCGGAATTGACAGAAAATAATTACCCATAGATCTAGTTTGTCTACTTATTTCAAACCTTTTAAAACTTCTAGATTTTTCTTTGCAAACGTAAGAATTGAGTACTCAAAAAGTTGATTAAAATTAAGAACATTCAGATTTGTAAACAGCTCTGCGGATGGGTGATATTTTCCCACACTACAGATGGTGCGCAGGGCAAACTTTTGTATAGTAACAATTGGCTTCAATATTTGAACAAAAGTACCTCCCCAATGTACAATACCATATCTCAAGGTAGACTCAAACCAAGCAATATAAAGTGTACGTAAGTCTAAAGCAGTTAAATAACTTCTCATGAAATAAAGGTTGTAGTTAATACTTCTTAGTTTTTTCACCAAATAGTTTACATGAGAATGCCATTTTAAATCAGAATCTATTCTCAGTCCAAGGTACTTGACCGAGTCAACTATATCAATGTTTTCACAGCTACATTTGTATAAACAAGAATGAGAATGACATCTAAGACTAAAGGTACCCTTAAATTTCTCTATTGTAGATGGTTTAAATGAAAAAATTATTGCATTGGATTTTTTTGTATTAACAAGTAATTTATTTTGGGCTATCCATGCGGATATAAGAGAAAGATCTTTATTAATTTGATTTCGCAAAATATCATAGCTGTTAGCCGAGCACACTAAACTAGTATCATCTGCAAAGGCAAATATATTTGAATTGAGCTTAAATGACAGCAAATCGTTGATAAAAATTACAAAGAGAATTGGTCCCAGGACTCCTCCTTGTGGTACACCCAAATTAACCTTTAAAACATCACTTTGGACTCCATTTATCTTAACAATCTGCTTTCTTCCAAATAAAGATTGGTGAAATTGGTGAATCATCTCACCTTAGTATTTGGCTTGTAATTGTTTACAATTCACCTTTGGGAAACATCCTGTATGAACAAAAAGTGCCCAAAGAGCAAATTCTATTGAACTATAATATATCCAGTCTCAAGACCTATATCAATTAATAGATGAAATACCTGTAGGGTGGGGAAACTTTCCAATCTCTTCACAAGGTCTACAGGCACCCAACAGGTATTTTATCAATTAAATTCTATTGGTTTTACTCAACAAAGTTTAAGTTCCAAATTTTACTACAGCTGTCGGTTATGCTTACCAATATTTGTCATGGAACGTTTGGCACTCTATAAATTTAAGGTAACTTGTTTCGAAAACAGCTGATAGTTTCAATACAAAACTCGTAGTTGTGGACCCGTGACGGGTAGGAATCGTGTGTGACTCCGGGGAGCTCATCACTCCTTTGGCGCGGGTTCGATCCCCGCAGTCACCACTTACATTTGTAAAGTGACTATATGGTAACGGTAGGTAAAGGTCGAGATTGAGTGGTAGAGATGACTTTGTAGTCCTAATTTTGCCTCGTTAAAGAAGACAAACTTTGGCAATTTACCTTTTAGGTGTTTGTAATTATGTTATTAAGACGTTTATTAGGATATTTTACTAAACTAAATCCCACAGAATACAGCTGCCTATTGTACTACAGCTAAATTACTTTTCATATGATAAAATAAAGAATTCAAGGTTAGGTTAGGTTATCAGTTATATTAATCGGTATATTTAAAAACAACAGAAATTTTATTAATCATATTAAGTATGATCTAGTTACCCGGTTCACAACGCGTCTAAACTTCATAATTAAAGGATATTTCACTAATCCAATTAGCCAATCAGTGAGATATTTCACTAATGTTTCAGCCAATCAGTGACTGAAGATGATACGCCACAGCGAAACCGAAAAATCACAACCTAATTATAAAGTTTGAAAGCGGTGTTAACTAGATTATAGTTGTGACACCGGCCGCGAAAGCCTAAGAGTCAAATCTTGTATTAGTTTCAGCATAATAATAAGCATAATTAATTATAATTAATAACAACGTTTTTGTTCACTAACGATGGAAAATGTCTGCAATAGTAGTTCAACTTCTGAAATCCTCCCATCGTCAACAACAAACTTCAAACAAAGAATTAATAACTTATTCTGTAAATTTGCAAGTTAAGTTGTTTTAACTTTACCAACTAAAATATCTCCACCATCCAGAACAATGTGAGCCGGTAGGCCCCATACCAAGCCTACTAGAGTGCCTGACACGTCTAACAATAGTATATGACATATGGCATCCCTTCAGTTGTTCTAGAGTACGTACCAACCGAGCAGCCAGCATCCCCTTCTCCCCTTTACCCCCTTCCACCCCCCACAGATCATTCAAGAACCAATTGTTGTCAAGAACTCCTAATTATATGCTATGGGACTTGAGCTCAGTTCATTGCTTTGTCCGTGCTTCCTTATGGCGAGTGACTTAGAAATACAGAATAGTTTGATATCAAGGAATGAGAGATCGTCAGGATTAGGTGTACAAAACTTACAGAATATAATTTGAAAGATTGATCAGTGAAAGTTGGTTGCTATCATAAATTGTCTCGTTGAAAGTTAAAATAAAGTATTAAACGTTCCTGTGGCTAGGTGCGTCGAAGAGTGAAAGTTTTACGAAGAACTTACAAATTAAAAGCTGCTAAAAGCGACGAAACAGCGTTTGAATGCTTGTGTTAAATGGATGATTTTTGTTTAACCAATTATTTTGATATTCATTATGCATTATATTCATTATTTGATATTAATTACAAAACGAATAAAACGTACAGAAAGATGACCCTTTTGTTAGTTAAAACCTACTTATAAACTGTTCCCAGAAAAAAAAACTAATTAACTAACTAAAACACATTTTATTCTTATATATTAACAACCAAAAGGGGATTTCGAA
Source organism: Matsumurasca onukii (assembly GCA_018831715.1). Classification (NCBI taxonomy): domain Eukaryota; kingdom Metazoa; phylum Arthropoda; class Insecta; order Hemiptera; family Cicadellidae; genus Matsumurasca; species Matsumurasca onukii. Next base: position 4,837,295 of record CM032065.1, read on the forward strand.
AGTGACTTCTTCATAACAAACTAGTGGCGTGTGATGATCACTTTGTAAAAATGTACCAAATAATGATCAGAAAATTTATCCTTTTTTTGCAAATTTTGTATATTAATTGTTTGTTTTTCAATTGACAAAGCTCTTCAAAAGAACTTGCAACTTAGAGGTTCTTAAAAGGGAAACTTAAATTGTTTTCTCTATACCAGTTACATACAAGTATAACTAACACGGTCATAGAAATAAAAAGTTCTCATTTTTCATTGTATAGGCTTCTATGTGGGATTAGCAAAAGTTCATTTTTTACATATTTAATTCAAGACAAAAATGTGTTTTGCTCAGGAAAATATCAGTATAGATAAAAGACCATTTATTAAGGACAAAATATTTTCAAATTTAAAATATACCAAATGGACCAGTACAAATTGAAATGTTCGATCGCAAGTATGTTGAAAAATACACCATGGAAACTCTTTTAAAAGCACTTTTTTGGTTTTTTAACCCCAGGTCCAAAACCGTTATTAGCCAGATATTCAATCCTTTCATCTTGAGGAAACCCTTTTATAACCGAGAGAAGATCTTTTATTTAAGAGAAATTAGCCGGATAAATTGCTGTCGTTTCTCACAATGATTGATGCCACTTAGCTTTCACAAGGGTTGAAATATTCGAAGCAATTAAAAGAGCCCAAGGTTTCGAGAACAATAAAAGAGTGATCACGTGCTGGAGGCCCACGTCACGTGTTTTAAGAGGGGTTATAAATAGTGTTTTTACTCTTGGGGAGGGGATGTACTCACCCCTTCTAACAATTTTGAGACCAGAACCGATAGGGTATTGTTGTGTGGCTCACCACGCCACCACTTCTACCCCTTGCGCCTCACCCTACAATCAATTTTGTGTTACCTTGCTGTTATGTTTGTGACACTTTGACACACAGAGGTTTTCGTTGTATTTTCTTGCGTTAAATTCACTAAATCACTATTTGAGATGCCGACCACTCTCATTAGGGTATTTTAAAGCAAATATGTGGTGAAGGATGAGTGTGATGAGTAGCAGTAATGAGTTATGATGTGTAGTCTTGTTACAAACTAAGGCCGACTCTTCCTTAGAATGGGTCAATAATTAATAGCCCAATTACCAATGGAAATACAAGAACCAACGGCTTTTCGTAACTTCCGAACCACGCAGGTGATGGTCTAATATGTCTAAACGATGGTGTGAGTTGATGTGGGTATCATCAGATGACCACTGAGACTATCTGAGCCACTGTATCCTTATATCATCCTCAAAACCTAACCTCCATGAAGCTGGATTAGAGGATTACGCCACGAGTCCCAGTCTTGATTTGTTTTGAAGTCCTAGAATTTCCACCGGTCTTTGTTGTGTCTAGGTAAAAGGGTAGGTTTGATTTTATTCGAAGGTAAAAACTTGAAGGGGTAACAAGTTTTTATTTTTTATATAGTTTGATATTATGTTTTTAGACATACGGCTTGTGTATTTGTTAATATTAATTAATTTAATCCTTGCTGTTAAAACCATAGCAATGTTGTTTAACACGTTAACAGTTGCATTCGTAAAATAGCCACTATCTTATACAACGTTTGTTGGTATACTCTCAACGGTTTAAACAGAAAACTAAGAGTCAGTAAGACAAATCCAAGATAGTATTTATAGTATTTAGTACAGGAACCCAACAATAAACTATTTTGAACGCCACGTCTTGAGTGTTTGTGAACTACAAAATATTTCAAGACCCTGCCGAAGCTAAATACCTGATTCCTTTCACGGGAAAAGGTAACCACCTCAGGTTATTCAGTAAATATTGAGTTGAGAGGAAAGGGGATAAACAGTTTTTAAGACTTTAAAAGATTCTTTATTTAGAAAATCCCCTTATGGAAGTACTGAAGCTTTTCACTCCTCAAAGGATGAATATTCTACATCATGAAGTTATGAACTTCGACTGAACTTCTTAAACTTTGAAGATTTCATTCCATTTCCTCACTTCAAGTTCTGAGTGAAATTGCATAAAGAAAAATACACTTCTTCCAGAAGAAATACAACTTATTTCACCCTTAGAGGTTCATGAAATTGTTCAATGTAATAATTTTGGTCAAAATTAAAAAAATGAAATGTTTAATGAAATGATGTACCTCTCCTTAATAACTGGAACCATTACATTCTTTTCTTTCTTATTGTGTAACATAAAAATAAATCACAATAAGGAATTCAACTTGTTTGTGTCCTATAAAATAAATTTAATTCATTTTGTTTTTAACATTTAGTGTCTAATAAAGAACAGACACTTTGTACCATTTGCTTAACCCTTTCTTTGTTATCATAAATTAATTAAATACATCTTCCTAGGATTTTAACACTTCAATTAGTTTACTGAAAACGTGATTATACAGTCCAGTGCAAAGAGCAACCTAGTTACAATCTACGTACTGTACTTTTAAGTCTTATATAATTAGCAAGTATTTTTTAATATAGGTGTCTTTTCCTATTGTTTTAGGTGGAGCAACTAAGATTGTCTCCTTTGTTAAACCATTTAATCATATCCAATATGTACGTTTCAAAGTTGTTTATTCCGGACTTTTCCGGCTACTTCAAGAGGGAACTGGAAGGTGTTCTTCCTAAAGTCGCCGAAGAGTTAAATATAAACGGTTTTTAATTGATCCCTGCCACTATTATGAAAGTTAAATTCAATATAACGTTTTGGTCAAGCAATTAAAATCGCAGTCAAAGCTAAACGTTTATAATCTAGTTCTTCCGGTTCACACCGCGTCCAACATTCATAACTAGTTTGAGATATTTCGGCCTCATTGATTAAGTGAAACACTTGTTTTATTTGACATGTTTGAAAACAAAATCGACGTTTTAAAAGCTCAATGTTCAAAAATACTTACATTTCATCTAATCACCGATCTTATCTAAGTTGTAAGAACTCCCTAATGACCAGCCGGTGGCTGGTGGCTGGTGGGGAGAACGATCTGATTGTGGAGCGTTGCTTCTGATTAAAGACTTGGTGAGTGTAAGTTCCTAAGGTTAATGTCAGTCATTACCAGCAGACTGCACATCCATCTTCACTGTTCAACCCTCACTCTCTTCTGTAACTTTTCCTCTCCTAGACTACATTACTTGCAAACGTTCACGAAAAAAAACCAAAACAAAGAGTGAATGCAAAAACTACACGTGTTTTTGTTAGTCTGGATTAGTGTATGGGCATGTGTTTTCAGTTAAAGCAATTAAAAATTGAAAATTCAATCATTACGTCTTAAAGTTAAACTTTTAGTACACATACAAATTTAACGCCCTAAGCGCAGCCCGCTGATGTTATACGAGCTAGGATGAAAAAGGACAGGTCTGGTTACGCACGTAATTTTTTATGTGACAATTTTAAACTAAATAATCAGGTTCATATTGATATCTACGGTTTAGTATTAGTTAAAGTTCTCAAACAATCTCATTAAAACAGCTGAGTTCCTCGCAATATAAGTAATTAAAATAATATTTCATTTCCGAGGTATTAAATAACACTAAAACAAACATTTGACTCCTAGGAATCGAAGATATAAGTAAACATTATCTCGTCGTTGCACGTGTTAAGACGAGTTTTTAGAGCAAAACTACACGAATAATTCTAGTTTGTCTTCAACTAGCTGGAGTTAGACTGTACAATAAATAACCTCTAAATATATGATCAGAAACTGATTTAAAGATTTTCAAAAGAAAGCTAAAACAGTTCTTACTGAAAAAAGCATTTTTTAGTGTGGGTGAGTTCATTGGTAGTTCAAATTGAATTTTTTTTATCAAGATAAGGCTTCACTACTTTACTTACAGGACAACTTTTACTATATAAATATAATTTTTACAACTATAATTTGGCAAGTCCCGGTACCGGGGGTTTTATCATTTTAAAATTTAGTATGTGTCAAAATCAGCTATAATTACTGTAATATGAAGTGTCAACACAATCTATTGCACAATGACCTCAATAAATGTTTAATGTTTAACTATATTTACATTTAAGTAAAAATATGAGATTAGTTTATTTTTATAGAACATTGTAAGTGGTTTAAATGTGGGATGTAGGAGCAAACAAAACGAACTTATTTAGCTCATCTTCTTTGACGAAATTAATGGTTGTTCAATATTAAATGACAACTTAATATTATTAACTTAATTATACCCATTTCAGCTCCTTACAAACGTGTTATCATTACTTCCGTTTTCTTATTTAAAAAAATCAAACCATCGTATTAACCACTAACTAGTTTGTCTCTTAGGCTTTCACGGCCGAAGTCACAACTATAATCTAGTTCTTCCGGTTCACACCGCGTCCAACCTTCATAATTAATTTGAGATATTTCGGCCTTATTGTGGAGTATCTTCAATCACTGGTTTCAGCCAATCAGTGACTTATGATGGTACTCCAAAGCGAGGTCGAAATATCTCAACCATATTATAAAGTTTGGACGCGGTGTAAACCGGAAGAATTATATATTATAGTCGCTAGTTTGCCCTTATCTATAATCTTACTGCCCCAAAACGGTGTATTTCTTTCGCTCCGATATCACTCTAAAAGTCCACTAACACTAAGCGATAACACAAAAAACCTTCCCCCCTACACGGTCAGAACGATTTATGAGAAATGCCCGGTTTTACTCGTCTTTGTTGAAGTTCAGTGTGGGATCATTTATTTATCTTTACACACCATGATTTGGACAAGGGGAACGCGAGCGCCCTATCTGGGCTGAAAGAGCCTCTCCCCCTCACACTCGGCACTGTTGACCCTTTAACCCGTCCCCCTCATCCCTTAAACCTCCCCTCCCCCAGAAGCATTTGGCCTCGTTATGTTATCTACACTGTGTGAGTACCACAACTTTGTAGGAATGAATGAAGTTATCAAATAGTTACGTAATTACAAAAAAAACCTTCGTTTCAAGCAAGAATATTAAAGAGGCATTATGAGCCAAAACTTAGCTGACTATGGTAGATATCATTGCTGTGCCAAACGCTAAATCCTGGGAATTTTTAACTTGCTAAAATAGTAATCTTTCTTGTGTCTTTTGTCTAGGCTGTCAAATTTTGGGGCAATATACGAGTGTATAAACTGGTTTTAAAATTTTCTGTTTACAACGATTTCTGTTAATTAGTATTTTTAAACTAGTTAGGGTAAAAAAAGTTATGTTTGTCTTGTTTAACGAGGCGAAGATAGAAATACAAAGTCCTTTCTACCAATGAACCTCGACATTTACCTAGCATCACTATGTGATCACTTTACAAATCGTGAGTGGTGAATGCGGGGATCGAACTCGCGTTACGGAGGTGATGAGCTTCAGAGTTGCGTGCGATACCAAACCGCCACGGGTACGCTAACTTTAATGTGTTTATGTATCAAAGTAAATAGATTACACTGAATTGGATATAAAGTTAAGGTACTGCTAGACATATTACGCAGTACAAATTTAAAATACATATATGTTATACAATATACATTATTTATTTTGTTGGTTCTTAAACGTTAAGATTCTTAAATTATTGTGAAAAAGAAAAGTCATCCTGAAAGTGACAACCCAACTAAAGCTTTCAATTCCAAGGATTTGTTATTTTAAGATAAATCCGCCCTTGCCTTTTAATCTTCCTTTTGCGACTTTCGAATCTCGTCAGCCTTTTCATCATTGATTGAGTTTTTAGAATAATCATTCCTTTCTTGAAAACGCTCACTTCGTATTTGGCACGTTTATTGAAAGTGTTTACCATAAACAACCCGATATTGTGAGGACGGAACATAACATTTCCAACATTTTAGAACGGAAAAACTTAGTTTACAAGCGTATTATCAAATGTAACACATGTGTATGCCTCTCATGTCGTCAGATGTAACTACATATATGTTGCCGCCGCAGGGGTCATACCAACTTTCATACGTGTTCATGTAATAAACAAAGTTAAACCCATGTTTACCCACCGTACCTTTAACTACATTTTTTATTACTATGATAAGATTAATTCCTTGTATGAAGTTTGTGTTGACGGGGGTGGAATTTCTCAGGTTGAAACATTCAACGCACTAAGTAGAAACACAAGCTTGGGACTTCCAGATATTCCAGATATTGACTTCAGGTGAAAACCCAAAACTTAACTCACGACTAGGAGATGATCTAGCAATCGGCGTAAGCCAACCAGTCTCTCACCACTAAACAACATACGTTTTCTTCTTTATTTTTGTGTTGTTGTATTTCCCCTTAAACGTTTTTTATTGTAAACGAAAACAGTTCTACAGGAATTTTGAATACAATAAGAACAGTATGTGCACGTTTAATCTATTCTAATCTAGTTGGTTTCAAACTAAATTTGTCCAACTTAGATTAATTTTGGGCTAGCCTATTTCCTAGTTTTGTGTTATGTTTTTGATTACTTTACACCTGAAGACGTAATCAGATTATAGATACCAAAGCGTTCTTTTTATCCACTAACACGTCTGTAATAACGTTTTAATTTCAGACTGAAGATTCTGGGAAGTTTAATTATCCGCATTTCAGTGAACCTGCAGTCTTGAATCAGTCGAGAAGTTAACAGAAATATATTGAAAGCTGTTGGATAATTCGAGGAAGGAACGGTTATTCAGACATTTTCCCTTTCGTCGAGTGAAGAGTTTTAGTAATCAGCAAATGGCTTTTGAATGTGTATAAAATATCAGAAAAAGATGAAAGACTCGATTGAGGCTATCCTGAAATGTTATCATTCTCAGAGAGAAGATTCTGTCCTGATGGAGTTTTGAACTCGGAATGAAGTTCCGAACCGAAGAGTTTCACAGCTACATCGCGCACGGAAATAACGTTGCAAAAGTTCGAAAGGAGATCTTGTTTCAAAAATAAATTCCGAAATAATGATGTTTTACAACAGTTAGGTTGAAAACTATAACCTACGTTAGTACGCCTTTGAGGAACGTAAACTGCAAAGACTTTATAGGTATTGTTTCGATTATAGTAGGTTTTAAGCTTAAAAAATTTTAATTATGAAGCGGACCTGTGGCGGGTTAGAATCGTGCATGACTCCGGAGCTGATCACTCTTCTGGCGCGGGTTCGATCCCCGCAGTTATCACTTTGATTTGTAATGTGACTATACCGTAACCCTAGGTAAAGGTTGAGGTTGAGAGGAAGAGAGAACTTTGTAGTTCTTACTTCACCTTGTTAAACAAGACAATTTTTGCCTTTTTTTGTACCTTTTTACCTGTTGTTGGTATTTAGTTAGCCAGGGTTGTGTACAATTACTCAACAGTTTTTTCTTACAAATTTTCAATTTTCAAGGTAGCTTACGTCGTTCCACAATTTTAATATAACTCCTTTAACGATATAAAAGATAATGTTATGTTTATGTTATAAGATAATGTTATGTAGATTGTCCATAGTTGAGGCAACAACGAATAAACCTAGTTCAGCAGCCCAAGCATAGATAGCGCTTCGAGTGCTGCCATATTTTGTCGTTTTTCTCACCCTTCATCTTAGATAAAAGTGTGCCTAGTGCAGGAGATTTTTCAAATGTGACCAAATCGTGCGATTTTCGAGAACGAACGAGCCAGTCGAGACCCTAAAAACAATTCCCTCGCAGCGCTATCTGCGCTTTGGCTGCCGCAACTACGTCGAAATTACTGCCACAGCCATCCGGCATTCATACAAAATCTACTCACTATCATTATCTTTGACACAATTCCACCACGTAGCACTTGAATAAAACCCTAAAACACGAGTAAACGCACCTCCGATCCACCATACAGAGTACAAAGCGAACACCACTTAATAATTTGTTAGCAACATTCAAATCCAGATTGGAAAGAGTTCGGCTTTATGATTTTCGCTGAGCGTTGCTAAAAACAGAAACGTTGTGTTTGCTGTGTGACGACTCTGTTTAATAACCAAGCGATGACTCGCCAAGATTTTCCCTGATACAGTTAACACAAAGGACTTTGTTTACATTTACGTTTTGTTACCTCTTCTCTCTTTACGCAAAACATTCGCGTAATTTGAAAACTCAAGTTGCCGTAATGTCGCTTGTGAGGCTTTTATTTGGGTTCTTTTAATGTAAACGTAATGTTGAAGTTATTTTTCAACTTTAATAATTCCCAGTGTTGAAAAAAGGTAAAGTTTGTCTTGTTTAACGAGGCAAAAAATCTCATCTCTTCCACTCAACCTCGACCTTAACCTAGCGTTATCGTATAGTCGAATAACAAATGTGAGTGGTGACTCCAGGGATCGAACTCGCGCCAGCAGAGTGATCAGCTCCGGAGTCGCGCACGATACCAACCCGCCACGCATGTTTTTTTACACGTCAATAACATAAGTTGAGTTTTAATTTTGCAATTTGTGTTAATATTCATGCGTTGTAAAGATTCGAGCAGCGATACGAAAAACATAATTGTGACTTTACACCTATTGAACATGTAAATTAAGTTTAATTCAATGTAGGTAAATAATGTCCAGCTGTACTATGATAACATAGTTTTAAATATGATCGAGAATACCTGTATAAAGAATGTTTCGAGAGAATTGGTGGTTCATTAAAGCACACTTGAATTTGTTTATGTACGATTAGTTTGAAATGGTTTAAAAGTTATTACATACTATTGTTTCATCTCGGATTAGTAACAACTGTAATGTAAGCCTACATAATATGTCAATAATATTGAAATTTGCTTGACGCTGTGTTATTTAAATGTACTTATTCTTAACAAACTGATTTTAGTTATTCCAAACTGATAATGATATAAGATTTAAATCATGTTCAAAATATATAACACCTTACATTCTTGCGTTTTGACGTCAGGATGATAACAAATTCATCCGTACGCATCTCACTACAAAATATTTGTTAAATACGACTTGATTTTTACAATACTCTTACTGTAAAATAAAATACATTACGAGTACAAACAATAAAATAACATTAACTTAGCTCTTCCGGTTCCAACCCTGTCAAAAAATCAAACCAATTATCACTGTGACGCAATGTGAACCGGAAGAACTAGATTATAGTTGTGACACCAGTCGTGAAACCTTAAGAAATAAAATCAATATTATCGATGAAAACCGATTTAAACACTGAAAAATTAATTTACTTTCTTACATTGAGAAACTTTGTTATTACACCTCATCCACGTACTGAATTCTATAGAAGATTTTTTACTTTCTGTAGTTCAAAGTTTTTCAATTCCCTCCCACACGAAATCTCTTCAGAACCAAACATTTATTGTTTTGTGAAAATGCTAAAAAAATGGCTTTTACAAAAGGAGTCTGTCGAAACTTTGTTCCTTTAATTACCTTTTAAATCTTTTATGCATACTAAACACTCCGTATTGAATATTTATAAATATTTATTTATTATATATTTATTATTTATTAATATTTGTAAATAAGATACATTCGTCAGGAAATCTGTGTAATTGTTAATTAAGGTCTTCTAATTTTGAGGTATTGCGTTTTTTTATTTTGATTTATTTGTCTAAATTTACTTTTTACTCTATTGTTATATTCAGGTATATTGTTTTTATCTTTTATAAGGAGCTCACTATGTGTGTAAACAAATTCTGTAACAGTGCCTCAACACAACTAACGTTAATGAGGCACTTAATTCATTCTTTTTCAATCTGTATTTTTAACATTATTGTTCATTTTTTATCACGTAGGTATTTTATGCTTATTTAACCTTAGTAACATGTGTAACTATTACTCTTTGTATGATAACTTGTTTAACAAATGTATATATGTAAAGGATTTGCACATGAGTATAAAAAGTGTATTGTAATATTGTAATAATTGAAATGAATGAATAAAGATTTATTTATTTATTTATTTATTTTATTTACATAATGGAAATATGTAATTAGTTTTTACAGCTGATTACCAACATGTTGTGTAGCGGGATACAGGGCGTAGATGAATTGTCTGTCAGAAAATGTAATATCTGATACTGTTAGATATACGACGTCATCCTACACGCCTTGGATCACTTGTGTAACGCCCTGTATATGGTAAACAATGTCATTTGTCTCTGAGATTCGGCTTACTCGAGTGGAAGCCTTTCACTCTATACTTCACTGGCTTTAGTAGTCATATTTCTCGGTGTAAGTTGTATATTTTCTACATGGCGCCTTAAGGTCACACTTTTGGAACACTTATTGAAATAATTTTGGAATTGGAAATTAAATTCGTCGGTGGAATTAGTATTACTATACAGAACGAAATGTGAAAGAACTAAAGCTATTGTATCCAGTTGGTGTACTTACCATTTGGATACCATATTTACTATTTTGATTAGACTAATTGGATTTAGTATATTAAGGTTCATTAACATCAAGGCATATACTTTCATCAATCAGTGACTGAAAATGGTACTCCACAGTGGGATTGAAATATTTCAACCTAATTATTAAGTTTGGAAATGGTGTGAACTGGAAGAACTAGATCATAGTTGTGACACCGGCCACGAAATCCTAAGAGATAAATAAGTTAATTAGTTAAATAACCAGTAATAAACAGGTAAGTAATAAAGTCGAACAAGCTCAAAAATTATAAGAAAAACCGCGGTCCACCTCAGTAATTTAGAAAAACAACCACTACTAATCTTTTAGTTTTATTACTACTACCCCACAACAAAAGAGACTAAAACAGGAAATTACCTCTTAACTACTACGCAAAAGCACGTCAATCTACAAAGTTTTCAGTCACCTAACAACTTTAGCGGTTTTATACAGGAAGCGACAAAATTCAAAACAAGGAAGGCCATTTTCGCTCTGGCCGTTGCGAGCGGATAAACACAAAGTCCCTCCATATTTCACTGGGGAAAATGTTGTTGAGTCATTGCCTGGTTATTAAACACAGTTATCAAACAGCCGAGCGTTGTTCTTGTTTATAGTCGACGATGAGCAAAGCAATAATTCACCCTTTTGTTTTCATTATTACCATTGTAAAACATTCTAGATGTTTGATAGGAAAGTGTATTGATTGTGCTCTTTGTTAATTTAGTTATGACTTTTGTTGTTTGGCGAATAGTGACTTTGATTTTTGAGTTTTGTTTTTCTTGTACGTTGATTTGTAATGTGACTATACGGTGACGCTAGGTAAAGGTCGAGGTTGAGTGGTAGAGAGGACTTTGTAGTCCTAACTTCGCCTCGTTAAACAAGACAAACTTTACCTTTACCTTTTTTTGATGATGTATAATTTTGTTGTTTGATTGGAAACGGTATCACTGTTCATCAAAGATGTTAAAAAGGAAGTTTCATTGAAGATGCTTATTTATTTTTCAATCCTAGATATTTGTTTGGACGTTCTTTCATCAAATTCTTTCATAAGAACCCTCTGAGAAATTAGGAAACAAATACACACACAAGCAATCACAAAGAAGTTCAGTGTTTGTTTTAGAAGTTTATACTGCGTTTCTTTTTAGAAGTTAGAACGTTTACCAACTATTTGGATTATTTGTTTAAGATATATTATAGTTAATACCGCACTATAAGTTTGCATCTAGTACAATCATTTTTGATAAAAATTATTGAATTGTTTGAATTATAACTATAATCTAGGTTTTCCAGTTAAAATCGCTTCAAAATATAATTTCCTTGAATACTTTAATCTAGCTGTGGAGTTCTATCTCCGGCCACCGATTGGCTGAAATAAGCTTCTTTCTGTCTGCTATCCTATTGGTCACAGGGCTGCCAACCGTCCAATAAAGCAGGGATGCCAACTGCCTGTGTTCTCATTGGCTGTGACACTATCGAAAGGACACGTCAGGACAGTTTGCCATCTACTGGAAGGTTTCGTACTTGCAAACGTTGTTGAAGTTATAATCATTATTTAAATTTTTTTCTAGAAGTTCCCGCGGGTACTTCTTTGTAGTGTGAAGTGGAAGAACTCAAACCCAAATCACTTTATTGTGAAGTAACAAAATAAATTGCTTCTACTAGATTATAGTTGTGACATCAAAGTTGTGAAATCCTGAGAGGTCATTTTTCTAATATTCAAAGTTGGTTGTGAAACCGTCTGAACGTGCTCCTCAGAGAACCACATCACGCACTATCAGGGGGAATACTGTTTGTCATGATCAGTAAAATGAAAGTAAAATAAGACAAAACGGTTAAGTGCTTAGAAAACAACAAATTATGTCCTGTCATGACAAGCAATCTGTCTGTACGTTTTCAATATTTCATCACATTACATTAGCCTACCAGGTTCACACCCTTTGTAGCAACAGTGGGGTGCGTAATGCATCCACTAATTGAAGGGACATGGAAAACACAAGGGTGGATTGGATGGAGTAAGAAAACAAACTGTTGAGACTAGTTCGGTAGGGATTTTTTTAATTGGGAGGATATGAAAAAACCCCTGTGTTTAATAACCTATTCTTGTTTTTATTCAAGAACGAAATGCTTAAAATTACTTGTAAAACAACGTAATTAACATTATTAAAACGGTACTGATGTTGCATTAGAAACCCTAACTAAATGCTAAAATATTTCCGTAACAAACTGTTATTTTTCACGGAGGTTTCGTCACATTTTGGTTTTTCACAGCAGTGCATTATGATCTAAGGTTTTTTAAACAACTAAAGTTGATGTTTACAGAGAGCAAACATAACTTAGTTACCAGCGATTCTATTTAAGTTGGTCTTCTATAAAGTACCTTAGGTGCACATATGACACTGCCTCAAAATTACTAATAGCTAAAGCTATAGTGAATTTTCATCATACAAAATGAAATTAAATTCGAAATGGCCTGTTTATGTCATATGTTAACTAGACAATTACATTTAGCTAAACACTTACACGATTTAAACAGATTATTTTGAATTTTTCATTCAAGTCCATCCGAGGTTTTGTATCAAACTAGGTATTTCAGCGTTTTTGGGTTAATTTTAAGACAACAGAAAATCTACTGTCATTTCCCTCAACGATATCAAAGTATATATAATTTACAACCATTATAATAAAATACTAAATTAGAAAATAATATTGAACACTAAGGAACCTACAAAACAAACCCACGAGCATACGATTCATTTGGATTAAAAACGAAATACGAAATCATTAATTATAGTTGCTTATCTATGATTAAAACGGGCTGACGAAAAGCCGGCTGTCCTTGTTCACATAATTACATTGTCTGTATTGGCGTCCACCCCAGGTATTTTTGGTTGCCTTAGACCAGGGTAAGTGGGGGTAAGGTAGTTCTAAGAAAGAAATTTGTAATAATTTCCTTAATGTAAAATTATTTGTGAATCCTGTGATTATCTGTGGTGGCCTATGTAACCATTGAATATCACGTAAAAAAAAGAAGAAATACAGAATTCATTATCATTATTATTATTTGTTTAGGTATATATATGTATTACCTTGACACAAACAGAAGTAAGAACAATTAAGAATTGAAATGAAACAATGTTTATAAATGAATGCAAATCCCTGGGCGAAGATTGGCGCTGCCGCAGGTGGACACGGCGCCGCGAGTTGCTAATTGCTATCCTTCACTGCCTAATTAACACTTGCATAATTCCAATTAGGATTTTGCATTTTCCTAGTGAAGCTATGTGAGGATAACACAATCCACCTGGGAGCGAGGGAGAAGTGAGGATTAACTTTTAGCAAGATGGTAAAAATGTGAAGTACGTTGATTAAAGTGATTTTTTACGTGATGATTGTATTCAAGGCACTACCCCTAGAGGGTATTTTAAGGTGAATATGGAATAAATGGTGAGTGTGATGTCTGTTTTGATGGGTTTTGAGGTTGAGCCTTGTTATTAACTAAGGCCTACTGTTCTCCAGATCAAGTAAATTTTTAATAGCAAAGCGACAAATGAAATCAACCAACGGTTTAACGTGAATATTGTTAACCATTTACTTGTTAAGTAAAAAATTTAAAATCAAAGTTAAAAATCAGTGACTGAAGATGGTACTCCACAGCGAGGCCGAAATATCTCAACCTATTATGGTTGGACGCGGTGTGAAACGGAAGAACTAGATTATAGTTACATATTGTTTTATATATATATAAATATTATTATGTGTTAATCAAGGTCCATATTCTAGTTTTTATCTCATAAGTTTTCATTCAATTGTATCGTAATGATCGCATCACTAAGTAATTTCTTAAGTTTTTTAACTAGTTCTCCATAATATATTGATACCTATAACCACCCCGACAATAAACTACATAAAATATAGTGCCATCCTAGTCTGGGTGGGTTGGAAAAAATGGACTTCTCTACACATCTTTTTCGTCTGTATGTATCACGCTTCTCTTTCAGCGTTTCATTATTATGTTTTTACCCTATCTTGTAAAAAGGCATAAATGCCATATATAAATAAACATAGTACTAAGGAGTAGGAAACACACTAACGTACCATAAATAATATAAGACTATATTGTATCTTAAAAATAAAACATGTTCAATAATAATTCAAACCTGGCGGTTAAATATGAGTTTACAATACAGCAGACAGGCGTTTTCTAATCAATACGTCATCTATTAAAGCCAATACCTTTCTTCGGTGTAGTTTTTTATTCTTTAAGCTTTTCTCTTTTGAGTAGTTAAAACCAAACTATTTATTCGAGCAAAAATTATTAAGAAAATTGAAATAAACTTGTATGTACTAATTTTGAATTGTCCTAAAATCATACTGTTTTCTCATTTGCATCAAAGTATTTCCATTTCAAGAGATAATAATACTTATTTACGGTAGGTTTGCGTTTAATAAGATAATTAACATTTTTATTTGGCTCATCGAAAGTACTCATCGAAAACTGTCTCATAAGGCCTCAACGATTTAAGCCACAAAGCGACCAACCCTCAAACAAACCACGAAACCAACCTACTTTTAAACCCCCCTCCACACTCCACTTTAACCTAACACATCTAAGGTGCTTCAGCGGACAAATGGCTCAGCAATGCTGAGGAACCACTTCTGCTGAGGAAGAGGAAGCATGCTGAACCGTGCTGATGCATAAACAAGCTCTTGACAGTCAGTAGGGGGTGAATAAAATTACAATCATTCTTGCTCCCTTTGAATCCAACGCCCTTGCATTTCATTCGCAGGTTCCCCGCTGATTTATCGGATTAATTTATTTTCTTCCTGTTTAAATATGTTAAAAGAATAGCCTCTCCTTTAGGAAGAGAAAGGAAACTGCGTATTTATCAAGTTAAGGGTTTTATAAAAGTAAAAGAAGGGTAAAGTTAATCGTTTCTGTACTCATCAGGAAAATTGTCAACTTTAGAATAATTTTACGAAATATCTTTTCAAACAATATAAAATTAATGCTGTGATATATTGTTAAATTATTGTTTATAACTAGTGGTGGTTAAGTAGAAGAAAGGACTTTATAGTCCTAACTTCACAAAAGAATAAAGACTTATATAATTTATACATCTAAATTTAAACGTGTTCCTTCAAATACGTAAAAGGTGTGTAAAAATAAAATATTTAATAAAACCACGTTCAAATGGCCATATGTTTATTTGTATTGTATTTTAAACAATTATTCCATTAAAAATAGTGAGCATGCTTAGGATAGCTGTTCTATAAACACCACAGATAAGCAAAATAAATATTGTTACTATGAATTGAAATCAATTTTTATTATTAATTTAAATTACAGTACTTTTAAAGCTCTAAAAACCCCTTTCATAGTAAATGGTACAAACTATGTCATACGATATATATAATAATGTCAATAGTATAAAATATTATGACAAATACACAATAAAGCGAATCCGGAGCTCATCACTCCGGTGACGTGGGTTCGGTCCTCGCAGTCATTACTTACAATTTGTAATATAAATTATATGATGACACTAGGTAAGGGTCGAGGTTGAGTAGTAGAGATGACTGTGTAGTCCTAACTTCACCTCGTTAAACGAGACTCACCTTTACACACAATGCCACTACACGAGGGCAGCGTTTTTGTATTGCAATTATTGCATGATCGCGGACTACAGACATCGGTCCGAAATATCCCAACCTAATTTTGAAGATTTGACGTGGTGTAAACCGGAAGAGCTAGATTGTAGTTGTGCCACTGGCCGCAAAAGCCTAATAGTTAAGTTTAAACAATTAAACATCATTACTATTTGAAAGTTCGTACAGTTCGTTAGGTATAGCATGGCCGGTGGCCCTAAGATTTCCTGGCCGCCTATGGCCCTATAGCCCATCTCACCGGTCATGCTAAACCTGACGAACTGTACTAAACTAGTCGCGTATCAGCATGGCAAATATAGCTTGTGTACGTCAGTCAGTAGGATGCAACACAGAATGGTCGTAAAAGTTATGTTCCATACTCACCAAGCAGAGCAGCGCTGTAAATTTCGCCGGTTTAAACTAGTTTATTACAAAACTTTACACAAAACACACGCCCATTCTGAAAGAAACCTAATTTATTGATAACATTTTCTCAAACGAATCAAAATAATGTTCCTTTTTATTTGTAAATGCGTTGGAACATAGATCGTTTGATATTCTTACCCATAACTATAACCAAAATACGTACGGTTATAGCTATAATATGGTCAATATGACAAACTATCAGCCAGTCAACCAGCTACTGAGAATGACTCTCCATAGCGAGGTCGAAACGTTTAGCAGTATTATTATATCTCAACTGTAATGCAGTGTAAACCGGAAGCCTTAGATCTTAGTGATGACATTGGCCACGAAAGCTTAAGAGTTAAGAACTTAAGCACAACCTATAAATCAATACTTTCGCAGATATTTTCATCAGTACTTCTACTTAATAGTCCCAATTATATCCCGAAAATGAAAAAATGATCGTAAAATCGACACTTTAGAGTGAATTTCAGTAAAACAACAACTCCTTCCTTTAGTCGAGAAGGAGTCCACAGATTATTGAATTCTAAAAACAGACTTGTTCATGTAAAAATGAGGTGATTATGAATGTAAATCTGTGGGATTGTCGCAGCGCTCCTGGCGGACAAGTCATCAAGCTCCCAGTCTCAGTAATTAGCCCGTCAACTGTCCCGTGTGGATTTGAGCATTTGCATTTATTGCAACATTTCCAAACTTTGTTCAAACGACAATTTTAATGTTTAATGCCTTTTAATTATACGTAGGTTTTAATTGTTATTTTCACGTTATATTGTTTATAAGTATGTACATTGTATTCACCTAAGAAACACCTTGGTTGATGTAGTAAACCTATAGTTTCTTAGGGAGCGGTGAACGCTACATCACGGTCGTAATATGACGGTCATCAACCAGCCAGTCAACCAGCTACTGAGGATGACACTCCTCAGCGAGGTCGAAACGTTTAGCAGTATTTGTAATTCAACTGTGACTCAGTGTAAACCGGAAGCCTTAGACATTAATGATTTGGAAAGCATGCCGTTATTTTCCGAGTTCTTAGTAATTTTTAAAATTTTCAATTGAAACTAGTATTAAAACGCCTTGGAGTATACTTATATTAGTTTACATTTTTATATTGGTTTGATTAAACTTCATGCCCTTTTATTTTTATCACGCTATAAAATCCAATTAAAGTGTTTAAGGGTCAGTTTCAATAACAGATTTTTGTGCATGAGTATCAAGAACAACTATTGGTTGAAATAGGACTATGTTCTGCAAGATCTTCCTATTTTCAAAGAGTTGAAAGAAAATATAAATTGAATGAGCCCAGAGATCGAGACAGGAGAGGACTTGACCCAGTTAAAGGATTAAGTTTAATCCTGAAATGTTAGTTACGAGCACCTCAATCAACTTGTTAAAATCTACCGTAGTTCTTTTATTTATTTTATCATAAGTGTTTTATGAAACTCATGTAATAATAGTTACTTTGGCTAGGCCTTACGAAGTTTTAAACGTTAAAGATTGTCGGGTACAGTTTTGTTTCAGAAACTAATTTGGAGTATAATCATAATTTGTAACTTTAGGCTGAGCTTTTTGCATGAATTCTTTAGCTGGCCCGTATTAGATAATGCGCACAGTCTTAGGCCTTCTCAGTCACGATACGTAATAAAATGACTACATTCACTATCTTCGAAAAGGTTAAGTTTACCTTAGAACTTGCCAATATCTCCAGAAGAAGATCAAAGTTTATCTTGTTTAACGAGGCGAATGAAGTTAGGACTACAAATTCCTATCTACCACTCAATCTCGACCTTTACCAAGCGTTACCGGGGATCGAACCCGCGCCACCGGAGTGATGAGCTTCTGAGTTGCGCACGATTCCAACCCGCTAAAAAAGCACAAAGGTAGAGGTGTTAATTGGTAATTAACTTTTTCCGATATTATATAAAATGGACAGCCAGCCCGGATGGTGGAAAGTGTCATTTTCAACTGCACTCTAAAAATAAAGGAATGAAGGCCACTAAGAAAAAAGTGAAATTTCTCTCTTTTGGGTATTGAAAATCAGGTACTCTTATAAAAGAGTGGCTCGACCTTCACTCTTTGGCAGTGGTTTTAACTCTGTCTTATCTAGAGTGAGGACACTATCAGGAACATGTTTGTTTCCTTATCCAATGACTTCACTACTTACTAAAGCGGTGATTTAATTCCAGAAACATACAGGCTGTGATACTTATTGTGTTAATCGATTACTCATTTACTTGCATAAGAAACTTGCATTGGGTTCAGCCAATCAGTGACTGAAGATGGTGCTCAACAGCTAGGCCGAAATATCTCAACCTAATTATGAAGTTTGGACGCGGTGTGAACCGAAAGAACACGATTATAGTTGTGACACCGGCCGCGAAAGCCTAAGAGTTAAGTTTAAATTTAATATATTTAACTTAAGTTCTTGGTAAATAGCAAAGATTTAAGATTTGTACACGGAGAGTTAATAACATGGCGTGTTGCTTTTGTTGGCGACTAGGAAGTCATCACTCCGTAATTAGCTTTAAAATCATTTCAGACTCAGCAAATTTACTCTCGCAGCTAGATTACCTCAGGACTCAACCTAGTCCCTTCCAATCTCTCACTTCAAAGGCTATTACTTCTTCAATTAGATAAAACTACTTCATGTCTTTAGTAGTTTTAGTAGCGCAGTTCTGTCCGCATTTTTGTGGGCACCTGAACCAAATCATGCTCTATTCAAATTATTCGAACAGCTTATTGGACTAATCTTCCCTCATTTGTCATATGGAGTAAGATTGTAAGTTTCGCAAAAAACCTTTTAAAGAGGAACTGAAACACCTTATGTGTAAAATAATAACAATGGCATGTTTTAAAGAACGTACAAACCCGTAATCTCGAAGAATCACGGATGTATCGGTGTTATTTTGTAGAAAATTTATTCATACAAAATTAGCAAATATTTATCTTAAAATGTATAATTATATACTAAACGGTTTTATACATACAAATCACATGCGAAGATTTCATCTGGAAACCACGTACCTGAAACAGAATAAAAAAATTCAGTTTGTAATTTTAAATTAGTCCCTGTAAACTCTACACAAATTACATTTTGCATTTATTTTAAAAACATAACTAACAATAAAACCATTACACCCACATTTTTCTCATAAAATACACGTACTTTAATCGAAAAACTGCGACAGTAACAAATTCGTTCTGAAAAACTTTGTAAAATTAATTATAGGTTTTCATGCATAATGTCAACAAAGGAGGGATCTCATCAAGCGAGTGTTTTATTAAAACTCCGTGAGTTATTGCGACTCATTTGCTGCAGGCGTTGCGCCCCATGTTCCATGGATATATCCGCGTTATTAAATAAGTGCTTCAACTGCACATCCGGGCACAACAGTTTCCACGTTCCTTTACGTGTTTGTGAGAACTCAAGCCGGGGTAAAACCTGCAGGGCGTCATTAGTGAAGTGGGTTGATGTGAGTAAAAATGGGGAGGTACTTGGCGTGATAATGTTAAGGGGCGAAGGTAATGTTGTGGTGGGTAGATTGCGCATAGACGCCTTGAGGAAGGAAAATCAACGTAGTTAGGCAGCCCACGGATAGAATGCGCTGCGAGCGCTGCCGTCTTTGTCTCCCCTCCGATTCGCGTGCTAGAGTTTGTCCAACGCCGATGGCTTGGATGTAACATTGATGATAAAATCAAAGATAATGTCATGTTGAGTAGACTGCGCATAGATACCACATGGCTGAGGTAGAAAAATTAACATGGTTAGGCAGCCATGCACAGAATGCGCTGCGAACTCTCTCCCTCCGCTCATCTCCCCCCCCGGCTTCACGTGCTCGAGTTTGTCCGATGTCAATTACTTAAATGTGACCAAATCGTGATTGTGATAATTCTTTGAGACGTAGAAGTATTCCCTCGCAGCGCTTTTTGTGTAGGGGCTGCATCGACGTTGATTTTGCTGCTTCAGTTATGGGGAATTTATGCGCAATCTGCCTTATATAACATTATGTTAGATAAAGACGAACATTTGGAAAATTTGACAGCCCTTAACTGAATCTATGCTACAAAATATCCAACATGTGAAGAATATTTAAAATAAATTACTTGGACCGTGTTGCATGTTGTTTTGTAAATGTTGCGTTTTGTATGTATTCGCTACCTTTAAATATATATAAATCTCTGTATTAAAAAGGTTAACTCTAGACCATATAATGGGAACTATAAGGACAACGACTTTTACATTTGAAATATTTGCAACGCTTTCGTTCATTATATACACAATCTTTCCAACACAATGAGTTTCCCATGGAGTTACAATTTAAAACTTGTTGAGCTACTGTAAGAAATGTGTTAACGCTAAACGAAAAATTTTTGTTATTAGGTGAACGACAACTATTGAACGAATAGACGAACTGATAAAAAGGACAGTACTGATCATTGTCCAATGAAACATGAACATTCACCCCTTAAAGCATCAACACTTCAAAGGGACGAAAAAAGTATACTCCAAAATCGCCCTCGTTTAACCCGCAGTTTTATCTCACTAGTTGTGGACAAAATCACACTGAACCGCTTATCATCTCTGATTTGTTTCGTTCTTTTCCCATTGATTTCAAACAACCGACAGCATTAATTGAGCATTAAACCCTATCCACATGCTCGTCCTTGTCTATCCTGTCTACTAGACCTGATAATACACAGTGGTATTGTATCTAATCCTGGTATTGATACAGGGCCGTGCTCTGTTTGTCCTGGATCCATCCTAGTCAGCGTGCTGTATAGACATATCGTTGCCTCATGTCTGGACATATGTGTTATCAGTTTATAATCAGGTTCAGATGTCTGAAACGTAACAAGGGTTTTATAACTTTATGCAATAGTTGTATGTAACCTTTTTTGTATTTAATTTTGTTATTGAACATTGATAGAAACAACGTGTTTCATGTTATTATCGCGTAATAATTTTACACTTTTGTTGTTAAATATTCATGTTTATTATATATGCTTTACGTTTACAGGTGTTCTAAAATCAAAATTACGTTTGGTCACATTAAAAAAAATGGTATAGAAATATTGCAGTTGTGTTTGAAATAGTACGATACGCATCATTTACTCTTTCTAAATATTTAAAATTTATTTTATTCTTAAAACAAATGTATTTGTTAATGTTTTTGATAATGTAGGCTAAGTATTACAGACCCTACTTGCTTTGAACAAGTTTCAAAATTGGGTTAGAATTCCCTGCAACTTTAGAAAACCTACGAGAGTTTTCTGTTTTTAAATAAATACTAGATAAACAAAACACCCTTGACGGACATTAGCTTTCTTTAAAATATTTTGTAACATATTTTGATCCTTACAAAAATTTATCACACTAAATGATGCAAAAGTCAATTATATACACATTAATTTCCATCAGTGGTGTTTTATCCAAGCAGTTTCTATTGTAATACCTTTAACATTCCTGACTATATCAAAGTGTTCTTTCAGATGGTGTGAAAGTCAGCTTTATACACATTAACTTTCACCAGTGATAATTTTTAAGCAGTGTACTTTTTAACACCTTCAAATCTCTGAGTATGTCAAAGCGTTAATTTTATTTCAGTCAAATGAGCCAAACTATTATTTTAATACAAGACTGGCACAAGAATTTCTGTGTTCATCCAAGTCTTAAATACATGCACTTTACGATTTACACAGAATTGGCAAATACAACGCATTTATGCAACGAAAAAAGACAAATTTATTATGAGTAATGAATGTTCATTTAAATTAACAACACTAAAGTAATGTATGTTCGTGTTAAAAGAGAACATTACGAAACCACGTTGCACTTATAATTCTTCCAAAGAGGTCTCTGAATAAAAGAAAGCCAATGTGGTGTTATCTCAGTGGCCAGAGTAAATTAGCTCTCACAATGAATTGGGTCGCACTCTTTGCCCTTTCTTTCCACTTACTTTATCCTTTACTGTACTTCCTTCACTATTATTTAACTCGAGAATACGAGGTTTTATGTTAGTAAACCAGGTTTTGGTACATTTGTTTTTGTTAATTAAAAAAACAAACGTTTAACACTTAACTTTCAGGTTCTCGCGGCCAGTTTCACAACTATGATCTAGTTCTTCTGGGGGGATTTTACATTATTACTCGAGAGTAGTCCGAGAAATCATAGAAATAATAAAAAATGACAACAAATTCAACAAAGAAGACAGTGTTAAACTCAAAGCTGGCAACCAGTCCTGAAGAAATCTTCTTTACAGTATAACAGCCAATAAGAACATCAGGAGTTGGTACTCCTGCGCCATTCGACGGTTGGCAGCCCTGTGACCAATAGGAGATAAGAAGGCACAGCAGAAAGCAAGTAGCTCAGTTTCAGCCAATCATTGACTGAAGATGGTACTCCACAGCGAGACCGACATATTCCATTTGAATAATTATGATGTTTTGACGCGGTGTGAACCGGAAGAACTAGGTTATAAACTTTTAAAACATGCCTTCGAGTTAGAACAACTCTGGACTAACGTCGTATGCGTAAGGGCCTAACGTCGTATGCGTTGATTGCGTTCGGTTGTTTTATTGCATTTCTGCATTTGTATTTTACTTTTTCATGTTAGCTTTACGACTCAATTTTAAAAGTTATTGGCTTGAAGTGAATGTGATTATTTTTGACGGTTCAACATAAACCAGAAACAAACGTTATAAAATGGCTAGTTTCAAACTGTAAAAGTCATATACAACGTTTGAGATAAGGTCTTAATTGGTTGTAATGAAGTGAAAAGTAGGGATTTGCAGTGTTTTTTTTCACTCAATTTTAAGTCCTGTAGAATACTGTTTTAAGTATTGTAAAGTTAAGTGTTTACAAATTTTGATACTAATTAATTTACTTAAATGTAAACTTTTGACGTGTATTTAGTAGTATATAGTATGTTAGTAGTATGTAGATGAGAAATATTGTGTTATATATGTAGTGAATTTCTACAAAAGTCATAAAGTATTAAAAACATATCAGTGCTACCAGCTTGAAAGACTAATGTAGTAATAGACAGTATGTAAATATTATAAATCATCTAATTCATATGTTTTATGGGCCAAAATCTAAACCGTTTTATGGGCCAAAATTAGAATAATTAATATAAGATACAAGACTATAACTCTTAGGCTTTCGTGGCCGGTGTCGCAACTAAAATCTAGTTCTTCCGGTTTACCCTACGTTCATAATTAGGTTGAGTTATTTCGGCCTCGCTGTGGAGTACCATCTTCAGTCACTGATTGGCTGAAACCCAATTATATAGTTTCAGCCAATCAGTGACTGAAGATGGTACACCACAGCGAGACCGAAATATCTCAACCTAACTATGAAGTTTGGACGTGGTATGAACCGGAAGAAGTAGATCATAGTTGATACAAGACTATATGTAAAACGGAGGAATATATCCTAACTATATTGTTCAATCCGTAATTGGTACAAAGTTTTTAGAAAAACAACACGTTATTATTTTCAATACTTTTGTATGCTTCAAACAGAAAACTGAATGACAAACACAGGTAAAGGTTTTGTCCGCTTTCATGTGGTCAGGATTGAATGCAACAACCACTGATTGAACCTAAGCAGCTTAATGTTGTATTAGACGCTAAGCCCTCGACATGGAAATCACGCATATGCACGTGTGAACACTATAGGTGTACAAACACGCAGCTGGTCCCTTCAAACAACAACAACAACAACACGCTGAACAAAGGTTTAAACTACTGTAATTAACATTTTATTTTATTTCGTTCATTGTTCATTAGTGAAATATTAATAGAATAATGTTAACTATGAGTGCTGATACGAGTATGTATTCAATGCACAGTGGGTCTACAAAGTATTGATACCATTTTCCTTGCGTTAATTTACAAACATAAACATCGTACAATAAAGCTATTGACATAAATCAAGAAGGTAGCTGAAAAACGATCCGAGTTCAAAAAACCTGTTTTTAGATAATCAACTTTGAAAGTTAAGCTTATAATTGTATTATACTTTGTATTTTTAACAATCGTATAAAGAATTTTGTTAGAAATATTATTTCATCTAGTTTAATCATATTTATTCCAAAAAATCATACCATTTTTACTTTGATAGATATGATCAAAAAAGGAGAGGCATGTCAGAGGTCGTTTTTCCATAGATCAAGTTTCTTTGAAGTAAAACTTTCATCAGATCATTAATTTTAATTTATAAGTGTAATAAAGAAACCAGAAATGTTGCAAATGAAACTAGGCTTATTACACTATTTTATAACTATCTTATATTTAAGATTACTATTGGAATTCATACGCAAGAATTACTTCAAAATATTATTATTCTACATTTTTTCAAATTTCAAACGCTGTTTTATTGAGTTAAAACTTTAAAAATAACAATAACATACGTTTTTAGCCTGTATAATCACTAGTAATTACACGCATGGTGATTAAACAGCTAATCTCAACAATATTGTTTCCCTACTCTGCAAAATAAAAGGTGATTTCCTAAACATGTGTATGGAAAAAAAGTCATAACACACCGAAGAACAGACTGTTTTGAAGACTTGTTTTCAAAGACTGTTTTGAAATGAATTAGATAACGAACCGATTGAAGCCATCTCCCAAAAAACTACCTGAGCGGCCTCAGGTCATTTTTTCAGCTACCACTTCAATCTATTTATTACTAAGCACGATTTATTTGACTCATCGTAGCTCTAAGCTCGTGGCTCATCGTAATTCTTGGTCCAAATAGACTAACAACATCGAAAAAGGCACTGTATTCCAGGAATAATTCAGATCCGATCACCGTGACAAAGGAGAGTCTAGCTTAATTAACAGTTTGTCACAGGAAGTTTGTTTTTAAACGTATTGCTTCATTTAAATACAACAAGAATAAGCCTTCAGATTTAACATTTTACCCGAAACTGATCTATTACACAGTCATACACGTGTTAAATAAAACAGCTATCGTTATGAAACTTCAAACTGTGTCTTCTATTTGAGGGAAAGTTGCTATAGATAAAACTCTAGAAACCAGTACAGACCACGTTTACAAGAGCAACACACTTCGTTATAAATTTAAACGTAAGAAGACGACCGACCGCTTGAAATCACATAAACTATATTTATTAGTGGACAAAGCACTGAATTCAACTTTTCAATGGTTAAGAATGAATGTTTTCAGCTCCAAGAGAGCAAATCTGTTGACAAAAACCTCAGCTGTACGGAGAATGCCCACTCTAATCGGCACAAGCAGTCAAGGACCGGAAAATCCTGCAGGAAACCCGCACTGGAAAGTCGCTGTGCTCCAGGCTTCCTTGTTCTTTGAATAAAGAATAAACATGTCGTCCATTGTCTTGTTTCGTAGAGTCTGTACTTAAAAATGCTTATTCGCGATTTAAACCAGTAATTGAGACCGGATGAGAACAGTTGTAAAGTATACTGGAGACATCATAATAATTAGCTAGAGATAATTAGCGATACTAAAATATTAGTTCCATTGAGAGTTCAGGGATACATCAGAGACTCGAAACATGAAGTTGAAGAGTTGGTCATAGCAGAACACAGCTAAACAAAAGATGAGTTTGTATGAAGCAAAGTATTGGCAAACATCTCACACTATTACCTCAGTATCCGAGACAATTAAAATTATAAAAAAACGTCAACAAAGAAGATAGCGTTTGAACTTTCTATAAGCTGCCAACCAGTCCTAAAGAAGTCTTTTCGATGGCATTCCTGCTCCAATGGACGGTTATCAGCCCTGTGACCAATAGGATAGTGGACGGCTAGTAGCTCAGTTCCAGCCAATCAGTGGCTGATTATGGTAATTCAAAGCGAGACCGAAATATCTTAAACTAATGAAGTTTATACTCGGTGTGAACTGGAAGAACTTGATTAGAGTTGTGACACCGACCACGAAATCAAAAGAGTTAAGTTTTTAAATAATATTGAACACTTTAATTTAGTAACCCTCCAAGACTCTTAATTTCCTCGAGCACACCTGTAGCCAGTGAAAGGTTGGAGAGTACGCAATCGTGAGTAATTAAGTAGGCTACAAGAGCTAATTAGGGCTTCAAAGGAAGTGTGAGGCTGGTGCAATATTGATTTAGGCCCTTCACGCCCTTTGATGTCTCAAGGTTGTCAGAGCCGCTCTCTTTGGGTTAAGGTGGTTTAAGTCCCCTTTTCAAAATTGTTTTCCAGTGTTTACGCAACAGTTTACACGCACCCGCTCTTGCTGAGTCCCTTTGTTTACTTAGTATGTGATTACTGATCAAATTGTTGTGATACAAATGAAGTTATTGAAGTCGTAGTTTTTCTTAGTAAATTTACTAGCTGTTGTTGGTTTGTATATCGCATCGTCTAGATTTCACTATGAACGTTCCTCTCAAAACTGGTAATATTTCTTCCCCACCCTGAATCACAACGAAACCATTCAATTGTATCACATCATACATGGATTATTAACACTCTAAAAATTAAAGAGCGAAGGTCACTCAGAAATAGTGAAATTTTGCTCTTTTGGCCGTTGAAACTCTCATTAAAAAGTGGTTTGATTTGTACTCATCCGGGAGTTATTTTCACTCTTTCATATTAATTTAAGAGTGTAAGTTTATACTTTAAATATCTTATTGTTGTAGCTTTTCCTTGTGATGTCTTTGTTTTGTTTTCGGTTCTCACTGACAAGCTTTCTAAATACAATTCAATTAAAAAATCTTTGATTGATTAATTGATTTTCATATACAAGCCTCGTGTTAAAAAGTTGAGGTTTGTGTGTGTGTGTATGTGTGTATTAGTTGGGACTCGAAGCTAGTCGACATTAGAAACAACAACGTGGATTACGGTTAAGAAATAATTAAAAGGAAGTTAACTTTCAGTGATGTAGTGTATAGTGTTATAGTCTATATAAAACGTCCGCAACCGTACTATTTCAACCTCAAACACTTTACCATTGTGAACAACTAACTTCAAACAAAATACCAGTTCTACCAATACCAATTGTATACCAAATACTAATTGTATAATCAAATGACACAAGATAACAGAAACAAAGACAAACCATATCGTAGTTTATCTCCAATAAACGATATTATGTACATTTTGTCTTTTAAATCTCCTCGTACATATCCGTAGTGGTTTGGTATCGTGCGCAACTCTGGAGCTCATCACTCCGGTGGCGCGGGTTCGATCCCCGCAGTCACCACGTACAACTTATGAAGTGACGCTAGGCAAAGGTCGAGGTTATACAGATGTGTACTTACCTCGCCTCGTTCAACAAGACAAACTCTACCTTTCTATACGTGTTGTGATACTCCTCCTCGTGCCTCAAGTGGTCTAGATACCCCGGGCCAGGGTGGTGCGAGAGAAGGGTGGCAGCACTGTTGTTTTCAATGGCTTGAGCAAGGGAAGGGTGGCACCCCTTATTATGACTTTACAATGACACGTGTCACATTTTAATGGCTCTTTAAGCCTTCTGAATACAACGCATAAATCAATATTTTAAACGCCTCAGTAGACCTGGGTTCGTAGAGGGGTGCGTGTATTGTCTCACATCAGTTGACAGGTTTCATTTTTTAAATAGAGTTGGTTAACGGAAATTTTATAACCCAAGACTAAATACCAAGAACACTTTAAATTATACAATAGATGTAAAATATTGACTTTAGGAACTGATAGAGAAATTAACTGTAATATTATAAATCAACGAAAAACTTATTTATTATTATTATTATATAATATTTATTTTAATATTATAATATAATTATTATAATAAATAAATAAGAAAATATGTTTATCCGATGTCTTTAACTGATAAAATGCTGCTTAGATTAAAGTAAAATCAACACCCTGTTTATTTTATATAGACAGTTAGGTACAAAATCACTGAACAAAAGAATATATGTGGACTCGTGGACGTTTTTTTTTATTGAAACATATTTTACCAAAATACTTTCAAATTCATCACAGTCATGATACTCATGCAGCATGGATAAGGTCCAGCTAGTGAGTAAAATGTCCACTCCTAACGACGAGAATGAGAAACAAATATATTTTAGACCGATTTTGAACATATATTTCTAGAAATAATAATTTGTTTTGTAGAGGATTTTTTAAAAGAAGATTTATCATCGACGCCATCCATTATTTATTTGTTATTATGCGTTTAATATTGTCCTGTTACTTTTATTGATCTTGTCTACGCTAATGGCATTTTAATTCGTTCTTATCCAAGGGGTTTGTGGGCATCACAAAACGCTTTTACGGAATGCCGTCCAAACCCTTGTGCCTGCGACGGAAATCGAACCCGCGGCCTTGCGCTTTGTAAGCCATGACTCTATCTACTAAGCCATAGACGCAGGCCTCCATGCAAACAATTCTTCTCCATACAAACAATTATTGTGTTACTAACCTCAACAAGAAGTTTACCATTTTTCACTTGGCTCAAAAATCTAAATCTGTAAATTTAAGCTAAAACTTCTGGAAACCCAAAACTTAAACAACAGATATTGATATAAAAATTAACCACCATTCTTTTTATACATATTCTATCATATTATTCTGCTTTCGAAAAAAAACCTTTAAGCAAACAAACAACCAACTGCTCACAGCTCATCTATCAAGTGTGTGGTCGGAGAAGACCCACTACTGAGTGGCTTATATACGTGTTAGATATCCCATTGTGGGCCAACATGGCTTGTTACAGAGGACTTGAATAATTAAACAGGCCTAGGGGTTGTGTAGTGGTGGGCTGGAGGGGGAGTGAGTGGAGGGGTAAGTGGTGGCCCTTCTCCAGGCTGATTGCTCCCAAGGAAAGGGTTGCGTGGTCTTCCACAGAATATAGAGTCTATTGTGTCCTACATATACTTCATCAAATATTTGTTCGGCAAAACGTAAACGTGCGTCTTGGTTTGACAAGGGGCGCATTTTTCGCTGGATATTTTGTTAACAGTGTGTGTGTTTCTTGAAAACGCTTTAAAGTATGCATCCTTTTACTCTCCATTTAGATGCATTTATTTTATTATTTGGTCGATAAAATACTTGAAGTAGCCAAATTTGCAGCCCTACTTCACCTCGCTGTGCCAGACAAACTTTCCCTTTTCTTAATTGCATTAAAACAATATTGACATTCAAAGCCCTTCGGACACAAACGGCAGGGGAGGTGCAGTTAGTCGCGCACCTAATCAACGGAGTACCTCGGTATATCACTGCCTTCTAGCAAGTGAGGAAGCCAATCACACGAAATAAGGCGTGTGATTTTTTTACCATTAATGTAAAAATGATATTCACCGTTGGAAATACATTTCTTTATTCAAATGTAAATGCGACCTTGTAAGAGGAGGAGGAGGATGTACACTCTTACGAAAACAGAGACAAGGAAAACTATCGAACTGGGAGACACAGAACGAAGGTTCATGAACGTTTGCCCTCACAGGCAGGAAGGAGTTCAGTACTTCAACAGACTTCCGAATTTGACCAAAAGTGCCCCAGAGCCAAAGGCTTTGAAAGCCTGTCTAAAATCAGTTTTGGTCGCAGAAGCATTTTAACGATACAGACTTTTTATCCCGTCAAATTAAAAAAAGGTCAAGAATAACATTTCAACAAACGACGGCCCAGTGCCAGACAATTAGGCAGACCTATTTATTTCCTTAGAGAAAATGGAACCGACACAAGCAAGAGTATGTCAGCAAGGAAACTAAGTCTACAGTTAGTGTGTGTACGACCGAGATCAAAGAGAACATTGTCTAATGAAACCCCTGAGAGGAAGGAAACTACAGTGATTCCTTTACCCGTGTATTGTTGGAGTGGCTTAACAAAGTTATTTATTCACTGCAAGAGCTTGTTTTACAACTTTTATTCAGAGATATTCATTTGGGTTGACCTTTTTGTGGGATGATATCATTATTATTCTAGGAAATATGACTTTTGGTGTTACAAATAGTAAATATTATTCTTGTACCTTTTTCTAAAAGTATTTAGCTTTTAAGCCAAAAGCACTAACGTGAATCTTAGTGAACCTTCTATAACGGGGATTACAGAAAAAGTGGATTACCTTTGTTGTAGCCTGAAGGTCCTGATGCACTTAGAAGCTAGATGTAGTGCTGACGATAATTTTGGTCTAATAAGACCATCTTCAGAGCACTAAACTAAACTATCACTATAACTGATATACAATTAATTACACTGTTTATTTACAATTTAATCAATTCAAAAGTAAATAAACAGTGTAATGAAGTGTATATAATCAGTTATAGTGATAGTTTAGTTTATTGATTGTGCTCTGAAGATGGTCTTATTAGACTGAAACGATCGTCAGCACCACATCTAGCTTCTAAATTCATCACGACGTTCAGGCTACAAGGAAGGTCATCTACTTCAAATAGGTCCTGAAACCGGAAATCATAGTGTATTAAAAAAAGTGGCCTTTTGTACACATTTTTGAACCTTAAAATCACTGTAAAAGTCGCATTTTTCGTCTGAATTTCGTGAAATTTGGCACAAATGTTAATTTTGTCAATATATAGATAAGGTTTTTTAACCAACAAAGTCAGCCCACCGGAAGGAACCTTTCAAGGAGAGAGGGTTTTCCCAAAACGTGGGGTTAATACAATAAATGTTTTTATTGATCTGATTTTAATTAAACTTAGAATAAACACTAACGATAACTTACAAAAGGTAAAACTAAAAATCAACAAAATCCGTTAGCCAGACCAATATGACGGCTGGAAATCATTAAACTTTAATGAAAATTAACTGAATGAAATATTAACACTAAGTTTCATCAAAATTGGGCTATTAATACAGTTTTCATGTGCTGATAACCTACGACGTTTCATTCTAATTTCCAGGAGAAATGAATTGCTCTATTTCCAGTGACAAATATTTTATAGTGAGTAAATTTATAACGTTATTAAAAGAGAAACAGAAAAATATTGCTGAAATACAAGATAAACAGACGAAATTAAACGTGAAACAGCTGTATTGTTAAAAGTTTGCCAACCGCCGAAACATAAAAACAGGCGCGATGGCGACTGGCTGGCAACGCTATGACAGATGAATGACATTATAATATTCCTTTGTTTACATCAAAATGAAAACCCTCCGCCCGCTTCCATATTGCAATTAGAGTGAAATCTCTTTTTGTTTATTTTTTATTCCACCCACTTCTTTCCAACGTTTTGCTATATACGTTTAACTGTACCAACTGTTCCTTATTTCGAAATTGTTGCATTGTAGATCAAATGTTAAGTATTGATTAACTTTCTGTGATCTTTACTGGTAAACTCTACGAGACTAACGCAATCTAGTTTTTCCTGTTTACACTACGTTAAATCGTTATTATAATTTGCTTAAAATATTTGCTTGGTTTCGCAATGGAGAACCATCTTCAGTCACTGATTGGCTGAAACTGAGCTACTTGCTGTCTGTTCACTCTGTTGTTCTATTGGTGGTAGGGCTACCAACCGTCCATTGGGACAGGGATGCCAACTGTCGATGTTTTCATTGGCTGTAACGCTATCGAAAATACTTCATCAGGAGCGGTATCAAGCTTCTTGAAAGTTGAATGCTATCTTGTTTGTAAAAATATTTATCATCTTTAATTTTGTTATTTGTTTCTCGGATTACTTGAGAGTAATAGTTTGTAGAGAAAGGGGGGAGAGCGAGAGAACTATCTTTGTTGACAATCTTCAAAAATGTAATTGTACAATTAACAACAAAATAAACAGTTATTGCCAATGGATGATACTGCACAGCGACCCCGAAATATTTTAAGCAAATTATAATAATGCTTTGAAGCGGTTTGAACCGGAAGATTCATACTGTAGCTCTGGCACCAAGCGCGAAAACCTAAGAGTTCAGACTAACTGACGTTAGAGTAATATGTATATCTGTATACTATGTTTATTTAGATATAATTATTTTCAACGTATTTTTTGTTTTTATTGTTATACCAAAAAAACATTTTGTATGGTTAAATAAATAAATAAGGTAAACTAGTTTTGAACCTACAAAAATTGTTCAACTATTTCTAAAACATCAAAGGTGTTTAACTGTAATTAAAGCATACATATTCTTTTCATTTTCAAGACGTAGCCTCCAGTCAAAAAGGTCCCAATTTTCTGCTGGTAAACTCTTTAAAATTGTGAAAAAGACAAAACCTAATCATATAGTTGCACGTTTGAAATCAGCACCTGCTAAGTAGTTATCAATTCCTTACCTTACACCTGATCAGCTGCTCGGCCCAATTATACATTCCCATCCTTCACTATTAAGCTCATTAAGTATTAATAGCACTAAGTGCTACATCAATTATCCATAATCCTATTAGGAGGCGGAACTACTTGGAATATCGATATCTCGGTTAACCCCTTGGCCGGCACGTACCCCTTTTGCGAACCTAAACCAAATGTCTTATTTAATACTTTTTCCGTGAACCATTGATATTTTCTTGGCTAGTCTTAAAAAGTTGGATATATTTTGTGACTTTAAAGAAGAAGACTTTAATTTGAGACAGAATTGTGATGTGTACAAATGATATAGCCTAAGCATAACAGAAACTGCGCATTAATTCACTGTCGACAAATTTAAAATGAGAACATTTTCAAATACAGTTTAAAACGAGATACTAAACTTTAAAATACTGAATAATCAAATTTATCTCAATCCGTACATCAATTCGTTTAAAATAAGCCCTATTAAAGACTATTCAATACGAATTATCTTGTCTTGTACAATGTGTCCCACACACAGTACCTCAAGGCGACGTGAGCCATATTAGTGCGACTAAGCATATGATTAATTATATACAATCCGATGTGTTATGTAGATTATTACTGCTATGTCTCTAGCCCATTACTGCTTCTAAAGGACCACTAGTGGTTGTATATGCTGAGCGAGGTAAATATTTCTTAAATGTGTGAATTAAACGCATAATTACTACTAGGATTAGAATAAAAATTAACGGTTTTGAGTAAAGAAAACTTTATATACATAAACATATAGCGTACATGTATGTAAAATTATTAAATTTATCCACGCTCAGTGTTTTTATCATTTAGTTAATACATTTGAATAAATGGATAACACTGGCCGTCCATTCAAATATAAAAATGTCTATACGAAGCTTTTTCATACACGTTTACTAGAACATCCAACATATTTAAACAGTTATAACTAAAATCACAACTAACTATATTAGCAGTTATTTACTTCAATCATTTAACGCACGCACAATGAAGAGAGCTGAATTGGTGTATGATTGATTTTATTGTTTATAAAACAAAATAAATATGCATGTGATGTAAATTTGGTTATCTTTTTAAAAATCTGAGTTTTTATTAAACAGTATTTATTTTAAATTCAACTTTAAAAAACCGATTACTTACTTAATGTAATACTGAAAGGGATCATGCATAAAGATAAAAGCTAAAACCTACATCTAGACCAGACCTCTTGAGTCAGTGTCATAGTAAATGAAAAATAAACTTCTTATTAAGTTAGTCAGCATGGTTTAATAGTGTTCCCGCACCCTCGCTAAAGAGGGTCGAACTATTGATACTTGAAGTAGATAAAGGTTAGATAGGTTTATATAGGGCAATAAAAGTTAGATAAAGGAATTATATAAAAATTTACTTTACCGATAATCGATTACAAATTAAACACACTAATCACCACACCAGCCTAAGCTAAAAATGCATTAATCTATCAGTCCCACTAGTTCACATTCTGATGACGAGGACCAGAGGGCATGCCGGAGACAGTGTCTACTACATGCTCACTACAATACAATAGTGAAGCAGCTAGATCAAAGGATCCCCACATTGCTGCAGGTACCGGTGTTTGCAGATACAACCCGGAGTAACCTGTTGTCTAATGAATAGAGGATGTGTTACTCAGACCTTACCAGTTTTCAGCTTTATATACATCCAATGTTTTACTTTTAACTAGCTGAGAGTACCCACGCGTCGCCTCAGAGCTTTATTAACGTAGCTGTGTGTATGTTTTAAGAACATTGCAAATTTAAAGTAAACGAAAAAATAGTTTCCTATATATCTTTAAAAAACCATTTACCTTGCCTGTTAGTTCACCATCTTATCCTTATTAGTGTTGGCTACCTTGTGAGAGTCATAGTTACTCGCACCGTTACGCCCAATTTTAGAACTAGCTTTGGTTTTTTGCAATTTATTTTGAAGATGTTATATGGTAAAACGTAGCTTAAGACTCACTGTGTGCTTAGCTTAACCCTCAAAAAAGTTTCTTTCCCATAGTTTCAGCCGATTATGACTTATAAGTGGTCCAAAATGGTTAATAAACATTTTCAGATTATATTTTGGTCCCTTGCCATTTACGAGTATTTTGTGGATGCTGTATGGATATAAAATATAGCTAAATACATACTACGTGGTAGGGGTTATTCCTTAAACATAGTTTCACTGCCATTGTTTCTGCCAATTTTGACTTGTAAGCGGTCCAAATCGCCTAAAAAACGTGTTCAGAGCCCAATTTGGTCCCTTGCCATTATTTTGTGGATGTTGTATTGATACAAAAAATTGATAAAGACACACGGTGTAATAGGCTAAACCCTTCAACGAAGTTTCATCGCCAAAGCTTCAACTGATTTTGAGTTATAAGCGGTCCAAGATGCCTTAAAAACGTTACAGGCAGACAGGTAGAAACTTTTTTGACGCCAGTTTCGGTCAGTGTCAAGTATATAAACACCAAAAAACCTAAAACCGATCGATTCATTGCAATTTACAGACAAAAGTCGTATTTTATTTACACAGATAACCAAACTTTTAAATTTTAAAATTGATAAAATGCATCTTGTTAGTTTTGTGAGACGTTTTAATTAAAAAATGGTATATTTCCAAAACATGAAAAGGAAATAGCCTACTCAAACCTGCAAAACTGTCCCAAACACCTCTTGACACGGAGAAAACGATCTGGGCCTTTAGTATTCTTAAACAATAAATAATCTTTGATCTTTGCTAAAATCTATGACTGTGTTCGATTAAAAACAACATCAAAACCTCAATATTACTGCACCAATACAGACCAGTTAATTATTATTGAACCAAACAAACTAGTAATGCAAACCTTAGAACATTATATTACTTGTAAAGAATGACTTAGTATGGTAGTACATAGTTAGGCTCTTATTTGAATCGTAATATTTTAAACTTGTCACTAGCTAATTTAAATTAAGTCAGAAATATAAACTTTTATGACGGCATAACTGTGTCATACTAATAGTTTTCATGTAGTCTTAAGCCTATGGAAACTACTTAGTCAAACACCGTAAGTTTCTTAAACAAGAATATTTCCAATTTCTATCAGCTAAACGAGTATAATGTTTTACCTTTATGTAGAATTCCATTGAGGCTAGGCTGGAAACTGCTACTCACAACAACACTGTAGTTAACATACATGCATTTCACATAACTCTAAGCTTTAACATATATTAATAAATTTAGATAAAAACAAATCAGGCACTTTCACTTTCAATACGCACGAACAAGCTATTGATTGTAAACATTCATGTAACAACTTGATCTAATACGGAACAGTCAGCTGTTCACACAGATAAAAATCAATAAGACACGAGCCAACTCAAACCACAGATTACGCCGGCCACATTTACTCTTCTGAAAATCAGCGTAACTATAATCAATGCTTCCAAGTTAGCGCATATTTACAGTTCGATATATTTAGTTCTTTTATCACAGGAAGGGAAAGTGGAAAAGGTCAATATTCGAAACACAAATTTAACATATGTTAAGATATTTTGCCTTTTTTTGGACACCTCTATTCAAAATGATAAAAACAGTCATCTGATTAAGTTACCGACATCCACCTGGAAAAATAGCTTGTTTATATTTACCTTTATACCTTTTAACCACTTTATACAACTTTATTCTTTCTAAAATTATTTAAATATTAAAATTAAATTGATGATGTCTGGCATAGTCCAGACGAAAAGTCTTATAACATCTTGTTATTATTTAGTGGTACACCCATAACACCGTTATAATGAATATTTTGCCTTGTTCTCATTTCATTAGTTTTAATTGTTACTAAGGAAAAAAACAGTAAAATCATTATTTTTGTCGTATGTAGTTTTCGTTTTATTTTTTGGTGTAATGTTTAATTAATTAATTAACTAATTTAATAAGACTAAATATTAAATTTCCTTTAGATTCTAGAAAATTACACTGAAAATTACTGCTTTTATTATTTCAAACATAGAGTTATGTATCATACAAATTATTGTACCATAGACACAACACTGCTTGTCGAGTATCATTTCTCTCCTCAGCCAACTGTTACTAACCCCTTCAAACCCCCCATCATCCCCCAACACCCCCTTCCACAGACAGCACACACACCCTTGAGCTGTATTGCTATTGACTCATCAATAACATCTCGCATACAATGTAATATCCAGCTATTTACACAATATTGTTGGCTTAGAACCACCAGCTTCTAGATGTAATTAAGAGAGAACAGTTTGAAATGAGAGGTGTTAATGCTCGTTGACATTGTGGTTGATTTTTTTCAATATTGTTTTTAAGCCATGTTTGACCAAATTTCATTTACGTGTTAATATATTAAGTTTAATTCTTCTTTACTAGACTAAAACTCTAAAATTGGTTGTAAAAAATATATTTTATCGTCAGTTTTAGATGATCCCCAAATATCTTACAACATCTAAACACTTAAGCTGTATATAAAATAATTAAGCTTTATTAAAATCTTTTGTGGACGGTGATATAATTTCGGAGGTTAAAATATTATTCCAGACGTTTTAATTTTTTATCGTTTTTTTTCACGTGAAGGTGAAATTGGAGTCAAGATTCCAAAACGTCATGTTTTTCTTGTTTACTTAAATCAATGATGCACTTGACAGCTAACAGCTAATTCAATCCTTACAAGCCTTTATGTTTGTATTTAGTGAATTCTTTAATTTGTTCATCAATTTATAAACAACATAGGCCATTTTCATACTATTCGATATTCAACTAAAAATATAAATCATTGGGTTAAGCTCTGAAACACATGAAATAAATAGCTTACAAATATATGGAGCGCTGAGCTATTCATAATTGTGGTGATTAACAATTTGTTGTTGTTAATATTATTGTTGTGTAATATTCGTGTTTCTATTTCGCTTACAGGCATAATTATGTTGATTAGGTTAATTGCTCATTTTTTTAGTAAATTGTACTAGTTTTAAGGATTATAATATGATTCAAGCAAAGTTTCACATGATAACGAAAAAGGTTACATACCTCTCAAAACGTTACGTAGTTTCAAACACAATAACCGGTAAAAAGTATAAATTTCGATGTTAATATTTAAAATAATTAAAATTGCACGTCACTTTTAAATTAAATACTTTATCCAATTAAAGAACTAAAGGAACCCTAAGGTCACTATTACGTACAAACTATACAAACGGTATCACCTTCACTAAAAGTTCATAAAATACACAATAAGACAACAATTTTCTTTACTATGAAGAAGTTAGTTTGATCTGAAGTGAGGAAATATTTAATCAAAATGTGAAACGGCCACGAAAGAGTGACAAGGAGTTGACAGATGAATAAAATTATAATATCCTTCCTTTGTTTACGTCAAAATGAAAATTCTCCGCTCACTTAAAATAAAACAGTCAAACATGA
Organism: Matsumurasca onukii; assembly: GCA_018831715.1. Classification (NCBI taxonomy): domain Eukaryota; kingdom Metazoa; phylum Arthropoda; class Insecta; order Hemiptera; family Cicadellidae; genus Matsumurasca; species Matsumurasca onukii. The sequence goes on from CM032065.1 coordinate 4,875,340, forward strand.
CGTTTCTCTCACTCATTCCTTGTAAATTGTGTCTTTTCAGCTGTTAGGATTTATTAAAACTCTATTGATAAATGTCAATCTTAATTACATGTTTAATGTGTTTTATTTTTTCTTGAATTTACATCTTTCAGTTTTTAAGAGGGCAAATATGTAGTGAAAGATGAGTGTAATGAGTGGTAGTAATGAGTTATGAGGTGTAGTCTTGTTAGAAACTAAGGCCGACTCTTTTTTAGAAGGAGTAATTAATTAATAGCCCAATGATCAATGTAAATACAAGGACCAACGGCTCAACGTGACTTCCCAACCAAGCAAATGATGGTCTGATATGTCTAAACTATGGTGGAAGTTGATGCTTGTGTTTTCTACCCCATAAGAGTCTGTTAAAAACTCTTACGCATACACTTTTTATTAGACTATTTGAAAATAAATTGTATCCCTAAGAAACTTTGTTGATTTTCTTTTTAAGTACACAGAAATTTCTATGAGTTCTGACCTTTTTTTCGTCATCATAAATATAAAATGGACTATCAACTTTATAATGTCAACTGCGTTATGGAAATCTACAGAAGGATGTGGGGGCGAGTTGTTTCGGGGAAACGCTCTCATACAACGCAAACTTAATGTAAGATGTCTTGCACTGCCTATCTCTTGAACAAAATGGGTAAATATGTTTCATTGTTGTAGAAGCTACATCATGCAATTTGAATTTTTCTTTATATTGATTATCAAACAAAGCCTAATCATCGAGAATACTCACGGATTAAAGAGGTTTTCAGCAATTACCTGAAACAAACATTTTCTTTTAATTGTTGTCATCAATATGTATATTGAAATTAGTTAATGCAGCTTACAGATAAGACACAATATCACGGACTATTCAAGATTGCCCTTTTTTGTACAAAAAGCACGTCCAAAAAGCATAGTCATCAAGCAAACATTTAACCTATGAAGAGTTTCAAATCACAATTGATCCTAGATATAAAACGCGAATAAATAAACTAAAGTTAATTACGCAATAACATTGGAGCAACGGACGACCAATCAAAGCAGTGAATCACATTGACCTACTAAAGCACAGCCAATGAAAGGAAAATTCTTTAAGTTTCGATGAACGAATTAGGTTTTTCTAACACAAGAGCTATATAGGTTTACTAACAAGCCTTCAGGAATATCCCTATACGAGTACTCCGACGTATTTTTGTTCAATCAAAAATATGGATGATGTCCGTAACTCTATTTAATCCTCAGACACTGTCTCATCGTCAACAAATAACATCACACAAAGAATTCAGAAATTAAACTTAATGCATTTTTTTCCAAAGACCTATATAAAAGCATTGCTTAATAACGTACCTTTATTATACAAATAGCCAACGTAGTCAAAACACAAAACAAGATTACTGTCACGATTCCACGAGAAAAACCATTTCCGAATATTATCCGCCATGATGTTGCAACAGGAGAAGAACATGATTGGATGACGTCATTGTTAGCTGCTGTGTAAAATACGATCTCTGTTATTCAGCAAAACATATGACTCCGGTGTATCAATCAATGTCGTCATAAATTCAGGCCATTATCTTGTGTTGTTACAGTTTATCATTCGTTCGTTGTAAATTGTTTCATAAATAATGCAAAATATTGTGTGTCACGTTCATTTGTAATGTATTATATAAAATTAATGATATGTTTGTTTGTACTTAATAATTATTATGTTTAGATTATAAATATGTGTTTGGTTTAACTAAGGAGTATCAAAGGTTACTCATCTCTTAACTTTAGTAAAGTTATATTTCAGTTAAGTGATTAAAAGTATTTGTTCATAATATTAACTGGGAATGAGCCTTTTTCAATAAACAGAAAGAGCTCTAAACATAATAAATATTACAATATTTAAAAGATAAGATAAAAATGTGTCCTTGAACCATTACTGTATAAAAAAAAGAGAAAAGGAGAAACGGTCTAGAAATTGTTGTGTATGAAGACGTTATCAACTATACTTAAAGGAAGGAGACAGAATAACAATTCGTTATTCACTAAAACTTGCTAAAAATTAATTCGTTAGTACTATTTTTCCTAATTAAACTGTTGGTTTTAATAAAAATAAATTTCTATAACTTTAGGTTAACACGTTGTGTAAAAATATTTGAATCATTTTTGTTAACAGCACTTTATGTTTTAGAATTTTTGTGGTTATTTCAAAATGACGGCTTTGCCGATCAAACCTCGTTAGTTACAATTATAAATATTAGTTTACTTGATGTCTGTTTTTACTATAACTCGTATATGGTTAATAGAAATGCGAAAAACTTTCAACAATCTAATTTGTTGTTTCTCCTTTCGAATGGGTAGTAGCATTTATCAATTTATAAACCAAAGGAACAATTCAAAACGAACATTTACATAAAATATTAACACACATATAAGAGTACTGTCCTACGATAAAGGTCTCTACGCATTTAAAAGCCCTTGGACAGTAATAGTTGTATGACTGGACAGTTTGAAAAAATAAGATCTTCTTAGAATTCAAGAATTTAATATATTTGAAGTTCACCGTAACCTTTTTAAGATTTAAAAGCCAACGAAACGTTATATTTACTATTTCTGTAGTATGAAGAGTATAGGGAACGCAAGACGTACTGTAATGTGACACTTGGTAAGCCAAGCACTTAAATGTTAACTGTCTCAAGTTGAGAGACATTTCGCTGTCACCCTCCCTTACCTTCGCCATTTGCACATGAGCTTTCACAAACTCATATTTTCATGTGACATTCCTTATAATGGGTTTAGTTCTCACCATATATTTTCTTGAATCTAATATGTATAAACGCTTTTAAAAATAGGTACTATTTTACTAAGATCCGGTTTACACCGCGTCACAGTTGAAACAGAGTTACTCCTAGACGTTTCGGCCTGGTTGTGGAGTCATCCTCGACTGGCTGAGACCAGCTACTGAGAATGGCTCTCCACAGCGACGTTGTGTTTTAAAAGTCATTATAAAACAATTTATATATATTTAATAATGACTTTTAAAATGTATTTACAGTACCTAAGTATTTACTTTATTTATATACACATTGATAAATTATTGAGGTGTCCAATGACTTGAGTAGAATATGTAGACAGTAGAAAAGAAAGGAACAAAAAAGCTACAATATTTAGTCAAATAACACGTTTTTAAGTAGTAACAAAAAAGGAACTAGGTATAGATTTGGTTGAAAAATATAATTGGATTGTTATTCTCATACTATGGGTAATCTCATTAATAAGATATAAGGCTTCCGGTTTACACCGTGTCGCAGTTGAAATATAAATACTGCTAAACGTTTCGACCTCGCTGTGGAGAGTCATCCTCAGTAGCTGGTTGACTGGCTGAGACTGAGTGATGGTTCTCCAGCGGTCAACCAGCTACTGAGGATGACCCTCCGCAGTGAGGTCGAAACGTTTAGCAGTAATTATATTTCAACTGTGACGCGGTGTAAACCGGAAGCCTTAGATCTTAGTGATGACACTGTCCATGAAAGCTTAAGAGTATAGATAATCTCATTAATATTTTCATTGATAGGCTTTATTACTTAAGCTTTAACTGAGAGAACTTTAACTACGAAATACTTACTTTAACTAAGAAATCTAACGACTAAGAGAGAAAATATAGCAAACAATATTCACATTTCTGAACATTTTTTGTAAATAATTGATTATTAAGATTTACTTATAAAAACCCGTTCAAATATTCCCTGTAAAACGGCCGATAGAGAGAACGTATACAAACCCAAACTTCCAAATCTTCCCCTTCCCCCAACATGTTTACCAGCAAAGACACAACTAGGTTCTTTAACTAGAAAATACAATGACTAGAAGAAAAAAATATTGCAAAAGATTTCAAATTTTTGAACAATGTTTGCATAGAGTTGACTATTAAGATCTACTCCTAAAACCCGTTCAAATCTCCCCCCTAAAACGGTCAATAAATAGTATGAATAAAACAAGAATGAATAAGAATATGCTAATTGGGGTCTTTCGATAATACTAGGATCTTTCTTACATAAACTATAGAACATTCTACCTTTAGAATAAACAAGCCAACAAAACCTAGTAAATACTACTTTGGTGTTTGGCACCTTTTTTAAGATTGCCAATTGAACGTTTGATATTTTTTTCCTTTCTTTTGGTGATACTACTTAAGATTGTCATATACAGGGAGACAATTTTATTTTTGGCCATAAGGATTTCTATGTTATTTTTATACTATTTCTGGCCGAATAGTTTATCAAGAATCTTCAAATTTGGTACAAAGATTAGTAAGTAGTATCTTAATACAAAATTGGTTGTTAGTTTTGGATTTTTACTATTTAATTTGACCTTTTAAGCTTAATAACAAACGGGGTGGAAGAAAGAGCCATTTTCCCAATGCTAACTTCTAATGCAAATAACACAGTAACCGTTAAAGATAAAAAATTTCAAACTCGAAAGTTATAACTATTTATAACAGCTATTTATAATTTGTCAATTTTAAAAGTTCAAATTAAACTAATATCAAGATCTAGCTCTATCAAAATTTAAAAATATTAACAACATTTTCCTGTATTTGATCTGTATTTAAAGGAAATTAGAAATTCAAGTTATCATCATTAAAACTTAGTGGCTGCTTAAAGTTACCTATTTTTCTTCATTCGTGATAAGTATTTCCACCACAGCCATGCATAAATATTGCCGTTTTAGCACAAATATAAACTTAAGCCAGCTGTCCCCATACCTTGCGAAATATTAAGAATATGCTACCTCTGGTTATTAAGAACTTACTTTTATTCATATCAAAAGGTTAGGATATTCTAGGAATCCCCGAAAGATTAGAATATTCTAAATAGTATATACTAAGTAAACTTTAATCATTCAAAACCTAGAATATACTTGACATTTTCTTAGTTTTATCAAATACTAGATTTTATTCATTCCACCCAATGAAGCTAACATCTCATACCCCAACTTCCAAAACCTCTCCCGACATTTTTATCGGGGAAGACACAACCCTCAACCCTCGAGACAGAACGATAAATCACAAGTAGAACACAATCAAGTCGCAGTCAGACGATACGGATTAGTAATCAATACATTTCTTGCCGTGCTTTGTGTGACGAGTGACTGTCGCATCATTAATCAAGACAAGTCATAACACTCCCTCTCTGCGAGAAGGATTATGTAAACGTCATGTCTGCTGTTCTCCTACTCATGAATCATGGGGTGAAGTCACGCACTCCAGCGCGGTGTGATTATCTTAGAATCCACGGAATGATGTCTGTGAGTTGAGTAAATATTGTGCGCCGGATCTTTCTTTGCTTCCGTTTTAAATTAACCTTCGCCCCTCTTGTTCCGAATTGAAATGAGCGGCTGAAAGTGGATTTATGCTATAAGTTTTTTGAGGGTTGTTTAACTGGTGGTCTACACGTACAGCTGTTTTCAAAAAATAAATTTACATTTGTAATTTAAGTATTACTTTCGATTTATAAATGGATCAAACATTTTTGCACATGGTATAGTTATCCCATAACGTCTTAAAATCACTACTCATCACTACACCATAAATGAGATGGTTTATGAAACCAGCTCACGTCACTTAAACAGAGGTGTCATATAAACTTAACTGTTAATTATTTCAAAGAGATCTCAGGAACACATTAGACACACAGAACACGAACGCTTCGAAAATTCGGCTACAAAATAACATATTTACAACAAGAAACATGCAGTAGAATTCGACAAAGCCAAACTATTGGCAAATAGTTCATAATATTACGCAAAAGTCATTAGATACATCTTTAGAAATTATTAAATCAATAACAAGTACAACAAAGAAGTTCTAAAGAAGCTTTTTTGGTAAAGTCGCAGCCAATGAAAACATCAACACTTGGCCAGCCCTGCCACCAATATGATAGCAAGTATATCAGTGTCAGCCAATCAATGACTGAAGATGGTACTCCACAGCGATACCGAAATATCTCAAGCAAACTACTATGATGTTTTGACGCAATGTGAACCATAAGAACTAGACTATAAATGTGTCATGATAATGCTGTTATTGATTGTATTTTCCAATTATAGTTACCAGCCTATTTTAACAAAAAACCCACAGCTAAAAAACCTTTTAAAGTCTGCCTTAACACTTTAGCTTACCTACCGAAATATTTAACCTTTACCTCCTGCCCACACTATCCAATTTCAAATTGACCTTCATCCTACTCCCACTACCTATCACCACCCAACCCGACTACCCACACCCTTCTGTAACATTCATTTTTCTTCCAAAGAAATTTAATATTCTGTTGATATCATTAAGCTTACCATTTTATCCTCCTCCCACTTTTCACCTACTCACAACCTAACCTACATATTTTACTACCCAATCATCGTCACCTTGCCCATTCATAGCACTCAACGTTAGTTCCACTTTCCTACTCTGAACTCAAATTTTCTAAGACACCTTTCAAAAGATATAATTTATAAATTAACGGTTTGAAAACCAATCGACGTTAAGATTCTTTAGACAAAACGGTTTTGCCTTCCACAGTTATTTAGAGGAACATATCAACATTGTTTGGAATTTCCTTTACCCTCGCTTCTCCGGTCCTTGATTATCCAGGATTAGTACGGGCTGGCGAAAAGCCGACTGCCTAAATACAGCGATGTGTTGACGTCCAGGAACGCTTGGGTGCCTTAGTCTGGTCGGAGTGGGGGTAGGGCAGTTCTAAGTAAGAAGTTTGTAATAAATGTTTCCTTAATATAAGGTAATTTTTGTAGCCTGTGATTATCTGTGGGGGCATTGAATATCATGTGAAAAAGGAAAAATAAAAAAATCTATTTACTATAGTTTGTTTACATAACATACATTTTGTTTTGTTGAACATGTGTGGGTGGGAACACTGTGCTGGAGGCAACACTCTGTGGTTAGAATGCCCAAGGTGGTGACACTAATGAGATTATGCCCAATCAATTCAGCGATTAGGCTCTGATGAGAGCGTGCAGAGATTGCTTACGCTGCGATCCGCACACCGGCAAATACCGCTTACACATTGGTTCTCATCGTGATTGGTTGTCCCACACTTGATTAAATATTTAATTAGTTTATGTTTGTTTTGTCAAACTATATGTTCTTAATATTTAGTTTATTTTGTATTTATTTATTTGACCATTTCCTCAAGTCATGATGTGGAACGTTACTGCCAATATGCAATATATGGGAAACTCGGCAAAGGTCATTTCCTATGTGATAATTTTTGTCATGAATAGAAATTACGTGATATTTGTAACATATAAATTATAATAAATAAAATTAAATTGTTTCAAAGTTATTTTGCATTAAAACCCGTTAGTTTTTTGGGCACAGCCAACATTAAAAGTATTTATAGTTAATAACTATTTGTATAGTTTTAGATCTAGTCAATTTACGCTGATTAATTTAGGCTAGCTTATTTTTGAATGTTCTGTGTTATGTTTTAGGTTTTTTTCAACTGAAGATGACATAAGATTGCAGATCCTGAAACGTCGTGATCGTTTCGCTCACTAACGATAGAAAATGTCCACAATAATAGTTAAACTTCTGAAATCCTTCCATCGTCATCAAAAAACTACAAACGAAGAGTATAATAGCTAGTTTATTTGTAAAGCAATTCAAAGACTTAATTTATAGATTGAACCGGGACTCGAACCTGGACCGTTCATTTGTTTTAGCATGCTTACCCAGCAAGTGAGAAATACGGGTTCGAGTCCCGGTTTGGTCTACAAATAGTGCTTTAAAACCTCTGCAGTAACAAATTATATTATAAAAATATAATATAGAGAAATCAACATACATTTAAAAATGTCATCAATACGGTATACTCAATTCACTTTCAAGAAAAAAATATATACAGGAACATAAACTAAAAGAAAAAGTTAAATATCTTTTTCTATACAAAAGTGCACAGATTTCACTTGAAATTTTCAACTTTAATTAGAACATTAAGAGTCGAGTAAGAGTTGATTCATCAAGAAATAAAGAACAGGATTTAATGAATTCATAAGCTGAGTGAGTGTCAGACTGTCATGACTGATTTGAGCTTTTCATAAAGTTAAGCAAACATCGAAACTTGAATGAAAGCTTCCCACTTTCGCAATCTCTTTCAGCAAACTGATGTTATTTAAATAATTATGTTCATATTTCCTTAGCTACATCCAAAGTATGATGAATAACTTAATGTTGAATTTCCACTTTTCCTTAAGGAAACGAAGTGTCATTTCCAAATGAAGTTATACTTGTCAAATAAATTTGTTTCATCGTGACAAAACAAAGGTGGAATTTTCATTTTGTCGCGCTTTCGTTTTAAGTATTTAGTTATTAAAAGCATGAAACTAACTTTAAACGCATTAGGTTAACTACAAATTTTATTTTGTTTAAGAATAATTTTCTCACGTTAAAATCCACAGTTGAAAATGTTATTGGTTGATTAATAAGTGTTCATGAGGTCTGCTTTTTCTTGTGAAAGTAGCTTCTCGTGATTGACAATAATGTAGTGCAGTAGTTCAATATTCTTATAAAAATATATTAAAAATCTACCTTTAAGAGTACTTGTCTAAAGCCTGCTCCAACTCTCTTAACTTGCCTACTGGAAAATCTAGCCTTTACCCTCTGCCTAGACCTCCCAGTTTCAAGTTGACCTTCATCTTCTTCCACTCTTAAGTCTTAAGTCTCTAAAGTCTTAAATGGAAACAAATATTTAACAAACGATTCACCCGTCACACCGTTAACATCATATAACAACCAGCATGGAATATACTAAAAAATAAGGTATATAAGTTACATAACATAACTTTTGAATATTTTTAATATAGAAATATTTTTAAACCCCTTTGGGGAATGTTTCATTTGGAACCTGAAGTTTGATTTAACCTACTTTGCGTCACACCCCCACCCAAAACCGGAAGGGAGAGCTCCGTAAAATTTTGAAATACAACCTCCTCCCTTATGGCAGCTCAAAAGAAAGTTAATTTTAACCTGGACTCCTTTGTTTGTAATACACATTTAAAGATTACAAGAAATCAGGTTTAACATATCACATTTCACATTAAATCTTTTGAATTACCAACTTTTCTTAAAAATCCTCTAAGGAAAACATAACAACCCAATAACATAACCCCAAATAATATTTTGAAGAACAAAGTGTGAAAAAATTAATATGGTGAAATTTAGTATTTGTAACTAGATTCCTTGTAAACCTTAAATACAGATTAGTCGAAATAAAAATATTTCTTGCCGTCCTTGAATTAGTGTTCCTTTCTTTCGAGGGGCCACAAGGGGAGGTTCGTATTTAAAACATTTGAGGGGCAAAATACGCCAAAACAAAATTCAGAACCTTATAAAAACATTCCCTAAAGGATCTCAAAAATATTTCCTTTTTAAAAGTTACGTTGGGGAGGAGTCATTTTAGACTCACCCTGTATATCGCTTGAAAATTAGTGATACTGAGTCCAACCCTAGGGTGAAATCTAGTCAGCAAAACTAATTCATATTACAGCTTTCAACATTTCTGCAAAGTGGTTGGCTCGTAAACCAAGCAAACAGTGACTTTGAAGTTTCACTTCTGGTAGCAGGTGCGATAGTTAGCTGCCAAATTATCCCCCCCTCTCTGACATACAACCCCCACTCTATTCTACCCCTTCCTCCCCCCACCAATGAGTGACGTGTTGTCGGGACAAGTGACGGCACGTAATTAGTTCCTACCTGTAATTGCTCTCTCTCTCTCTCTCTCTCTCTCTCTCCCCCCCTTCTCCTTTATTTCCTTAGGCTACATGTGGGTTCTTACGGTTAATTAGCACGATGAAACAGTTTTTAAAAGGTAAACTTTGACTTAACTATAATCTAGTTCTTCCGGTTGACACCGTGTCCAAACGTCATAATTAGGTTGAGATATTTCGGCCTGCTGTGGAGTAGCATCTTCAGTCACTGATTGGATGAATTTGCCTAAGAGTTAAATTTTGTCCTGTTCAATTGGGCTATGTAATAGCCCAACGTTTTCTTCTACAATTTAACCTCGATCTTCACGTAGCGGTGCCTTATTGTCTCGTTATTAATTTTAAGTGATGACTGTGGGATCGAACCCGTGACACCGAAGTGATGAGCTACGAAGTCACGTTCGATATCAACCGACCATGACTTGAAATAAAAACATTGCCGCATCATCCGCAAAGAGATCATTCTCTTGAAGACTAATTATACTATACTTGAACGAATGCAGGTGCTAGAAAATACAAGTTTCAAACTGTAAGCGATGTTATTTATATATTGAATTGAGAAGGATGTATTCATGTGAAGAAGATGCACAAAAGAAGTAGTGGCAGCAGGTGACACAAACATGGCTGAATTCCCAGGAGAACCACAGTTGAAGTAAAACCCAGCAGAAAATTCAGGCGTCCCAAATATAGGCTACTCGTATACTGAAATGGATATTTAGGTTTTTAAAGATAATTTTTCATTTTGGATTTCTTAGTTGTTAAATCCCACACATAAATAAGAAATAAAGTTACTGCTGGACGTTTCGACATCGCTGTGGAGAGTCATCCTCAGTAGCTGGTTGACTGGCTGAGACCAACCAACCAGCTCAACCAGCTACTGAGGATGACTCTTCACAGCACTATATCACTATTTTGAGATGCCAACCACTCTCATGAGGGTATTTTAAGGCAAATATGTGGTGAAAGATGAGTGTGATGAGTGGTAGTAATGAGTTATGAGGTGTAGTCTTGTTACAAACTAAGGCCGACTCTTCCTTAGAATGGGTCATTAATTAATAGCCCAATGACCAATGGAAATACAAGGACCAACGGCTTAACGTGACTTCCGAACCACCCAGGTGATGGTCTGATATGTCTAAACGATGGTGGGAGTTGATGCGGGTATCATCAGATGATCAGATGTATCAGCGATGTCGAAACGTCAAGCAGTAACTTTATTTCAACTGTGACGTGGTGTAAACCGGAGACCTTAGACCTTACTACTTATCACTCATCATTCACTCGAAGTTGAGTCGTAGAGAAAACTTTGTAATCCTAAAATCGCCTCTTTAAACAAGACAATTTTTACCCTTTTTTATTAATTCACTGACAAAAACAACTTGTATAAAATCACTTATAGAAACAAGTTCTCTAAATTTATTTTTTCAGTTCCACAAGAAATTTCACTCTTTACAAAATTGACGTTGGCGGCTCTAAAATGTTGACTTAAAATCAAAGACGGGAGACAATTGTTTGGAACGGGCAATATAAAGAGTGACAGTTTGGGCTGAGAGAAAAGGTAGGTGACAGCCCGCAGCCCCGAGGGACTCGGTACGTGCCTGTGTGCAAAACATCGGGCCTACGTCCCAGATGTACCAAACCCCCCCCCAAACCAACAACCCTCCCACCATCGTACACCAAATATCAGGTTCCCTTCACGTTGTCAGTAGTGTTTTGAAGGTTGTTTACTACTTTAACAACAGCTGGCCTGAGTTATTTGTATGTGAAGCAATTTACGATTTATATTTAGAATAACTTATATACTTCTGATAAGTAAAACTTGTTATTCTGTTAATAAATAAAGAAATGACTTATTGCCAAAATATACAACACATTTTGTTTCTTTTACGTAAGAAGAAAAATGTTTCTTAATACGAGTATTTTTCTTCTTATATTTAATATACTGGAAAGACCCAAGTCACGAAAACAATATACTAAGTGGTTGTCTAACTATTTAACATTTCCGATACGCTCAAAAATCGTCGAATCAAATAACTTTGTAGATTTTTTTTATAATCGGTGTTTTAGGTTTTAAAGTAATTTGGTAATTATAGTATAGTTTTCTACCTGTTTCATTCGGGAGTTTATCATTTGTATGAAAAGTACATACAATCATCAAGAAAGCAGTTACTTTTATGGTATGAAAATACTCAAAATCTAAGAAATTTAGTATAGTTTTATAACATATGAAAACACCTATTGTTTATTCTTAGGAACGTATAGATTGAAATCGATAGGTACGGTACACACGACGACGGAGTTTCCTTAAAATGTAATGTATTGGTAAACTTGACCAATACATGAATTCTCTTTACATTGAAACTTCAAATTTTGTTCTTTCTCAAATTGTAACAGTTGTTGTCTACAACTTATATCAAATGCAGAGCAAATAATAAACTAATTGTTTAACCAAATCAGACCGACTTATCAGCCGGTCTTCCACAAACTTTACCACTAGCACGTCAGTCTAAACGTAACATCAATTATCGAATTTGCACTTAAAACCAGTTCCTATTAGCTTTCTGTACGAAAATACGAGATTACAGTCATTGAAAATACCTTTAATTCTGGATTTTTAACTTCAAACGCAAATGAAATGTCGGCTACAGAACACAGAGTGATTGAGCATTAATGAATACAGCTGTTGAAAAGACTTTGGCGACAGCCGAACTGATTGGTTCTTTTTAATTTCTGTTTGAATATAACGCAATTTTCACATATAAAAGATTAATTCCAATGGGTTCTGATATACAACAGGAAAATCAGTACATAAAAAATATATAAGGTTATGTTTTTAATTTGTTTTGTTGTATTAGATTGGATGTTGATAGTTTACTATCAGAGACGCTGATTGAATATAAGTATTGCTAAACCGTTTGCAGATCCACCCGTAATCTTATAGTAGGCCAAGCTGAGGCCGAAGGCCGAAGGGAGGCTGTGAGAGTAGCCAAATTCGATTCACTCACGCCAGTGTCACTCTAGCGCTTAGCTGCGTGTTGGCCTGGTTCTAGCTGGCATAGGCTTTAGCAGAGAACTCCACTAAAATTTATCAACGCCACGGAACAGCTCGGCCATGCACCTCCAAATCAGTGATAATGATATTCACCCTCCTACCCCTTTTCGCTTATCTACTGGTTTATTCACTTTTGGCCACCCCACAAACCACTGATTGAATTACCCTAATTAATTTATGGTGGTGGTTTTAGGTGTACCACAATTGAACCCCCTTTCAGCGCACTAATTTGAAGTATAAGCTAAACACATGATGTCAAAAATACTTGGGTAGTAGCGGACCCCTGACGGGTTGCAACCGTGCGCGACTCCGGAGGTCATCACTCTGCTGACGCGGGTTCGATCCCCGCAATCACCATTTACATTTGTAAAATTCAATATTCACTAGTAATGGGTTAACATCGAGTTTGAGTGGTATAGAGGACTTTCTAGCCCTAACTTCGCATTCTTAAACAAGACTTCGCATTATTGCCTTGCGTCCGTGGCTCAGTGGGTAGAGTCACGGCTTGCAAAGCGCAAGGTCGCGGGTTCGATTCCCGGCGCGGGCGCAAAGGGTTTGGACCGCTTTCATAAAAAAAGACGAACTTCGGCTTTCACCTTTTAGTAATGCTTCATTATGTTTGACTACGCCATTCAGCTTATTTCATGTGTCAAACCGTCGCTGTTCAGCTCAAAAGGTGAGGGTGAAATTATATCGGTATTTTTTCAGGAGTTGTCCCATTTTCTTTGGTTGGAGTTCGGTTGTGTGTAGAGTCAATTATCTTCCTCTTTTCTAATAAAAAAAGAACCGTACAAAACTTAGAGAGTAGGCTATATCGAACTTTTATACATTTTCCAACAACGTTTTATTTCTATAATATAACTCCTCTGGTTTAATCACGTCAAACTACATAATTAGGTTGAAATATTTCGGGCACGCTGTGGAGTACCACCTTCAGTCACTGATTGGACATATTTCAACCTAATTACGAATAACTAGATACTAGTTGTAAAAACGGCCGCGAAAGCCTAAGATTTAAAGCTTTATTTATTGTTTTGGCTTAACACCTCTAAATTTATTTTAAAGATACTTTGAACTACACAATATTATCACACGTACGTGCTGAAATTAAATTTAAACGCAAAAGCGGCAGCGTCTCCAGCACTAAACTAAGGGTTGTATTTCAAGGGGCACAGACAGGTCCCATATGGCGAATGTGACGCTCACTAATTCGAGAAACGTCACCAGGAGGCAGGGTGGGGGTGGTGGGGGAAGGGGAAAGCTTAACTTGATAAGTGAGGTAACACATCTCGGGGGAAAGAGCCGCAAAATCCTTTCCTTTTTTCCTTCATTGAAGAAATACGACCACGTTTTTTCTGTAAATTTGGTAAAGGTTTAAGAAAACTAAGACTTGATTAACACTATTTAACAGATGCGAGCAAAATAAAAGCTTAGATAATTGAATGTAAATAAATAGTGTAGCTCTGTAATAACCCTGATGGGTTTGGAAAAAGTACTAAGTTACCAAACTGATAATTAAAACCTACACGAACGTAGTAGTTCTTGAATTTAAACCATAATTACGATTGACTTTGGAAGAAACTATAACTATATTGGTTTTATTAAATAATTAACTAGTAAAATATTATTTTCTTTGTCATTATGCTATCATGCTTCGTGGTATTATGTTATTTTATTACAGTAGCTTCCTGTGATCATACTTTTAGATCTACGCACAATGCAGCTTCTTCTTCATCTTAAGGGTGTTCTAAAATAGCTTTGTAGTTTAAAGTAAACTACTTAAAAATAAACTATTTTCACTACTAGTACTACGGCTCATTTTCTATTGTTTCACGCTGCAACTAAATAGAATTTAACACAAACAAACTTTCCACTTAAAAAAAATAAAGTCAACAAATGGCAGAAAGATACGTTATCAGTTGTTTCTTTCATTAGGCAGTAGAGACCAGTGAGAAGCGCTATTTATCTAACTGATTGTGAGTAGTAGTAAGGGGGCGAGGGGCAGCAGTCCGTTAGAGGTGCTGATAAGGGAGGTGATAAGAGACGCCCGAGGCTAGGGGTGAATACCATTACCATATCTTACGCGCTCGGTGTGAACCCACCTGACGGCGAGCATCTTAGTTCCTTGGAATTTACGTCACTTCCGTTCCTTGTTTTGGGTATGAATTGGTTTGAGTTTTAGTTGGATTTATTTGAAGATAGTTATTTCAAACTGACCTAAATTTGCTTTAAAATTGAGTTAACCGTACATTTGGTTGATAACTTGGATTTCAGAAATTAGATGTGTTTCCGCAATAAGTTAAGTGTGATTGGTTTAACTTGTCGTGTACACGATATATTTGACGTCACATCAACATCAGAGAGTCACGTGACAGTGAGACCAGCCAATCAGAAAATAGCTTAAGTTATACGCGAGTTGAATTTGCGTATTGCTGCGTTTCAAAATTGTTTAGGGGGTTTCTGGCCCGTCAAGAAGAAAAGGAATACCAACCATGTAATTCTATTTGGAACAAAATATATAATAAATGGGGCGATAGAAAATGCCAATTTTTATGTCCATTATATTTAATTCAAAAGTTAGATTTCAGCCTAACTTAACGTAAACGTACTAGTTCTTCCAGATCACACCATGTCAATTTTTCATGATTAAATTGAGATGTTTCGGCCTCGCTGTGTAGTACCATCTTCAGTCACTGGTTGGCTTAAACCTCAGTACCGTTTCAGTCAACCAGTCCCTGAAGATGGTACTCCACAGCGAGGCCGAAATATCTCAGCCTAAATATGAAGTTTCGACGCGGTGTGAACCGGAAGAACTAGATTATAGTTTTGACACCAGCCGCGAAATCCTAAAAGTTAAACGTAAACATGACTGACTATGTCAATTATGCAAATAACGTAGAATAAAATTTATGTTATATTTAATATTGATTATCATTTTAAGAATCTTAAGAATTTTTAAAATAAAGAACCCTACGGTCGTATTACAGAGAGGAACGTTTGCATATCAGCAACGAGATAAGTAATTAACGCCCTGTTTATTGGGTAATAAACAGACGAGTAATTAACCAGGCAATTCACGTCTTTTTGTTTTAGCTCCATATGGTTGAACCGGGATCTATTTCAAACTATTATTGCTAAACGCATCACTCGTACATTTTTCAATTTTCAGGTTTTTAAATAATGGCATCTACGTATCGATCAGCTATATAGTTGTTGCTTTATAACAAAGAAATACGATGGTAAAGTGCTTGATAAAATGTTCTTAATTTTGAAGTAAGCGCCGTATCGAACAAAGCAAAGTGCACTTGAAAATAAGGATTTTCTAAGTGCCTAGAATTCCATGGAAGACTTATATGGAAGTCTGTAAAATCCGTAGAACTTCGATCTATTTTGGTTCATAAAAGTATATGTAAGTGTATTCCTTTATTTCCTTGTCACTGAGAAGTATGTATACTTGTCATCACGGTTGATTGGGCATTCTACTTTTCCAACAACTTTCCTTTTCCTTTTTAGGATTTCATCTTAATCTTTGTTTTATTGAGACGTATAGAAATATTACAAATACTATAGTTTGTTAACTTTGTTATATATTTTATATTTGTTAAAAACCATGGTATACTGTCATAATTTCCGACATGACAAAGTGCTATGGATAGTCTAAACGAGATAATTTTCCTGGCAAACTTTGGCCTTAGGTTTCCTTTAATCTGAAAACGGAGCAAGATCGCAGATTCCGAGACGTCATGAAATGAAAGCCCTGAAATGTTAAAGCCCTGAAATGTAAATCAATGTAAAACACGCTAAACATTGTTGAAATATAATTGTTAACTTCAAACTCTCAGCCTTCTATACTTGTCTCTGTAAACGTGCCTTTTTGACAATTTTAACACTTCACCCAACAAGACACACATAACACAACAAAACCAAATTGTCACATCCAATCTTCTACAGCTCACTCAATAACTGTCAAACACCAACAACAAATCGAACCCGTTAAGTTATAAATACAAAAATCATTCGGTTCTGTCATAAAATAATTGAGAGGTGGCAGGCAGGAGAGTGTAGCGGTGGGGGTTAGAGAAGGGGAAGGGATAGATAGTGATCAACAGCGCGCCTGGTGGCAATATACGGCAACAATGTCTAGTGTTTTGTGACAGTTGCCACAGATAGAGACACAAATCATCCCGGCCCTCGTGGTTTATGTGTTATCACTGTCGTTATACAAAATGACCGCTCGCTACATTTTGCAATCCCCGGGAGCGGGAGGTATACTTCAGCAGCGACCCCTTTATTCAAAACATTGCTTGTCAGAATACAAATGAAGCCGAGTGGTGGAAAATATTCACACGTACCAAGTGACTGTCCGGTCTTTGTGTCTTGAGATTTATATTTTGTATCCACTAGCACTCAGGGTGTATCTCTAGTAATAAATCCTAAAAGTAAAACGTATGATTTTGCTCTTCAAGTGCATACTTTGGAATCATATGAGAGGTACTTGGAAGATTTAAAATGGACGAGGATTATGATAGTATTATGCGGAATTAGGGTGCTTTCGCAGTAAGCAAATGTAGAAATGTTAGATTTATACCCTCTTAAAATGAAGGAATGAAGGCTACTCAGAAAAAGAGAAATTTTGCTCTTTTGGGTGTTTTTCACTCTTTCATATTTAGAGTGTAGGGCTTAATTTCAATTCACAACACATAGAGCAATTAAATGGACTTTTATTTTATCGTATCTTGGACAAAAATGTTAAAAAATCATCTCGGTTAAGTTTGATAGCCAGCAAATCGGCTCATTACAAGTTTACTTTTGGGAAGGGGAAGTTATCACTAAAAATCGGTTTCAATAGCATAAAAACAGTAAATTCCACCCTTATTTGGTTAAACTTAGGAAAAAGGTGTGTAGATGATATCCATGAATATGTGTTACATTAGAAAAGTATTACAGTTGTAAATAAAAGCTACAACTTTTCAGAATTTCTTCATTTTCCACCATATTAATATTTATCTAAAACTACTTTCATCCTCTCCCAAGCTCATAGCTTTACCAATCCATCTCCGATACCAGAAACCAGCAGTCACTGCAAAAAAAGTTATTTTTTGGTATATCTGCAAGATTAGTGGTCTTACATTAATGAAAGTTAAATTGAATTCTTCCTCTATAATGTGCAGTAAAATGTGCAGTCAAAACAACGTAAGCCTGAAGCCTAAGGCCGAAGCAAAGACTGTGAGCGACGCAAACAGTTAGAGCTTAAGAGTAAGCAACTGCAAAGGAAATTCACTTCATTGTTTAGCTGAGCGTCAGATCAATGTTAACTAAATATTATTTAAATAATTCTTTGATGTTGAAAACTGTTTTGTATCCTATCGATACGTCTGACACGATGAAAGCCAGGTTTGATGGCACATCTGGGCTGGGCTGGAGCGCGTAGACTCACTGAGGTTCCATTACATGAATTTGCAAAGCTTTCATTTTGTCCTCATGAATACCTGAGTCCATTATCGCCTCAAGTTTTCCAAAGAAATCTCTCAAACACTGATGCTTCCAAAGTACGACCTTTTGTACCTGATGATGTTCGGTGTCAAGTAATTGTTTTAGTATAGATTTTGTTCGTGGTATGTTTTGCACTTAGTGTAAAAGGTATTTTTCTTAGCTATATACATACAGAAAACAGGAAAGATACCAGCATAACGTATTTTTTATATACATACCATTTTATTTATGTTAGATCTATAAACCTTTTCTTATAAGATTATTCTTACGAGTAAGGACTAGAGTTTTAAAAATAGCGTTTCTTCTTGACTGGATTTAGGTAAAACACCTCTTATAAGTTTATGTTAGAAATTATTGAGCTAATTTTGAAAATCAATACCAATACTTGACCACTTTTAGGTGAGTGAGGATTTCAAAAATCCTGGCTAATTTAATGGGTCATATAAAACTTGCAAGAGTCATATGATATAAACAACTTAAAATAAACCATTCGGTTAGACATATTGTTATAAGGCAAAATAAATAAAAATATTGTGTGACGTTCATCAAAATATGTTTTTTTTACAAAGGATAATTTTGAAAACGGGCCAGTTCATAGTTCTTCGTTGTTAAACATTGAGTTCCAAATTTGGTTGTAACAACAATAATTGAATTGAAGATTTCTGTATAAATGTAACCAATACTAAACCTGGTATTTAAAAGTCAAACTGGAATTATGAAAACTGACGACTGCGAATAAAATATTGAATTACCTCACGTTAACTTTTAGGACAAAAAACTTAAGAGTCAACTATATTTTGAAAATGATATATCCACATTTGTCCGGTGTATAGTTAACTTAAAGTTAAAACAACTTCCCACCCAATTCAGTGGGACGAGATGAAAATCAAAATTGTAAAATCCGCAGATCGAAGATGAAAATATGTGCGCCCGGGGCCGGTACTCAAGCACATTTCCCCGAGGAGTGGAAATATTGCACTTAGCCAGAAGAGGGGCTCTGGTGGGTGAGGGGGTGAGAATATACCGATGGGGGGGGGGCAGGGATCGACAGCCCTTATATGCGTCTTATCTGAAGAGCCGAGTGTATCTATCAGATTTGTAAATATTCCACAAGAGTTTCCTGTGTGCCCGTATTTTGATTTTAAAGGACTATTGACTTTAAAAGTGTTTACATTTGATGTTGAATAATTTTAAAAAAATATTTTGGTCAGTTGGTTTTAGTGGGGCAGGTTTAGTTTGCTAAGACTAAATTTCTCTTTACTTTTTTGTAAACTGACGTTCCTGTTTTTTTTTCATTTTAATCTAACGTAGTTTTGGGACCATTAACTGGCCAGTTTCCTTAAAATAACTTTCTCATACAAGGTCAAGACATACCAAATAACGTGTAAAGAATTCTAAATTCTAAATGTTTCAAGATCCAGGTAATTTATTTCAAAATAATGCGTATATAACTTAGTTATTTTCAAACACAATTACAGAACAGTACAAAGATTCATGGTTTTGAAACTGTAACAAATTTATTGCTTCCAAGCGTTGACCAGTTATATTTCTAAATCAACCCATCGGTTATAGAGTAAAAAACCTCTAAGACGAGTATCACAGGGAAAATCGGCTTCTTACTGCGTATTTATGGCACGCACAACATTAACCGAATTAGAAACTCAATTTTGAGAGAATACAAATACAATATATATACTAATTATATTTTATGCAATGTTCTAATATTTTCAGTGGATAAAATATAGTTAATGATTTTCATAATATTAAATAATTCAACGATTTAAGTGTAACCTTTCCAATATTCACTTCCTTCTGGAGGATTTAATAAGTATGTAATTTGTACAAATTAATTATTTTCATTTTAAGTAAAATTTAAAATGAAAAATCTTTCAGCCACCACAAATTGCACATTTTATTTAAACAACATAACCTAAGACGTGGTTCGGAAGTCCCGTTAAGCCGGTCCTTGGGCTATTAACTGATGACCCAATCTAAGGAACAGTCGGCCCTAGTTTTTAACAAGACTACACCTCATCATCCATCAATAACAATCAACACCCATTATCCCATTTCTCCTTAAAATACCCTCTAGGAGTGGTCGATGTCTAAAATCAAAGTATTGAAGTAAAGTATAAAAACTATTACTACCATTATTTCTCAATGTATAAATTTAAATTATTATTCTAAAGATTTTCCAAACAACCTTTCAAATAACCAACAAAATTCAAATTGAAAACGCCGTATATTGAGTTGGCAGGAGAAATGTTCAGGAAGTGAAGGGTTGTTGGTAGTACCATCTGTTAGGCCTTATCTCTGTTATCAGGTGCGGCGGACAGAGACAAGCCCGGCCTAATGTATTGGCTCCACCACCTAATGTATTGCCCGACCTACAAATCATTCCCAAACTGCTGTCAGTTCGATATCACCCAATAATCCATGTTAGATGAGATTTATTAGCGCTACTTTTCAACTGTCGTGCATACTCAAATGTGTATGGATTTGCTCGGTGCAGAGGTGTAATGTTGTCATTTAATTAGGAAAGGTGTATTTAATAGGATATTCCAACAAGCTTTTATAATATACTAAAAGGGAGAAGATAACATATCAATTATACAATCCTGTGAAACAGAGAAAATCTTGAACATAAACTTACACTCATGGACAAATTTATGGAACCAAATGATTTTCTTTCAACTTATCTCCCATTTTTCGTTTAACATCCTGTATAATTTTGAGTTTTTGTAACGGTTTTAATATTTACATACACTGTAGTAGAGAAAATTCCAAACTTAAACGAAAAGGGGTGATTAAATAAAAGAAATTTATTTGGTTCCATAATTTTGTCCACGAGTGTATTTAGAAAACAAAACAGTTATTGTATACATTACATCACATATGTCTATTTTAATAATTCTCTAAATTATAAAGAATAAGTGCAAATTTGACATTTCTAATATGTTAACAAAATTACTGCTTCTAACTAAGTATGAAGAATCACACTCAACACACACAACAAATCATCCAAACATTTTCAATAACCTTTAATTGAAACGTAGTGGTTTTTTTGTTAAGAGTGTTTGTCTTTACTTAACTAGGTGAAGTAATTTTGCCAACAAATTTAAAAACTTCAAACACGATTCTTAATAATAAAGATATTTGCAACAAGTTACTCTCTAAATATAAACGAGTTAAAACCACTCCAAAATAGTGAAAATCGAGCCAATTTTTAATGAGAGTGGCTGGGTTTCAACACCCAAAAGAGCGAAATGTCACTCTATCTGAGTGGCCTTCACTTTTTCATATTTAGAGTGTAAAACCATAAAACGGATGGCTGCAGTTGTTTTGACACTTACTACAATTTGGAAAAACATCTAGAAGATTAAATGCAAATTATAGGTAAGCTAGCTAATTCTTAGGTCAATTCCATCAAGTAATTTATTCCTTAAAAACTAATTATGATTAAATTCCACGTGGGTTAAAGAAACGAATTTAGAAGTTTGGAATTGATAAATTCTTTTTAAAGAAAGTCACGGTGGTAACTACATATTTGTTACATTATCAATCGGAAGTCACGCTAAGATGTTGGTCCATTCCAATTGGTCGTACGGCTATAAATAATGACCCAATCTGGGGAACAGTCGTCCCTAGTTTGTAAAAAGACTACACCTTATCATCCGTCAAAACACTCAACACTCACTCTTCATCCCGTATTCACCTTAAAATACCCTCTAGGAGTGATTGCTACGTTAAATCAAAGTTTTATTAGTCATGAAAACAGGCTACTTTCAACTTAACAAGCGTGAATTGTTTTACATTTTTTATTATTATTTAGTTTGTTTGTACCACAATCTCTCTTATATTAGTTCTTCACCTTGCTGTGACCCCATAAGAAATAAGTTGGGACCAACTTTATTTGCTCTTCTGAAGGAGATAACAATTCGATTTCGAAATGTCTCGAGCAATTGCGACCCTTGGCCAATACAAACATCGCTTTGCCTTCCTCTCAAGTGCTAAGCAAATATACTTAGTTCTTCAGCTTTTATATTGTTGCTTTTAATTCCGATCGTTAGAAGTTCACTTTATCGAGTTTCCTTCGATTTCTTTAGTTTGCCCATACATATTTGAACTATTTGTTGTTCGCTTTTGAATACGTGCAGGGTTTATTTCCTCAGATGTTAGATTAAAAAACTAGTTTCTACAGTCGTACTAAGATAAAAAACAATATGGTAGTTTTAAACTTCCTGTTTATAAGTCACTTTATTGTTATCGGATGATTCAAAAGTTCCAGGACGGTTGTTTTGGAATCAAATAAAAATTTAATTTGAAATAATTATAAAATAAATTGCAACAAAAAAATGTTGCAGCTATTTTCATGTAGTGAGATTTATACTTCCAGAAATTATACCATTAGTTTTAGGAAAATGCTTATCATGCCATACTTATCATACTTATTCATGGCCACTACTTAACTATGTTTTAAAGAATTTAGAAGCATTAATTAAATACGAGTAGTTGGAAATACCTTTTGACCGTTGTGAGTAACTTTTACTACTTAGTAAAAATAATGCACGTTTACAAGGGTGAGAACATTTTTTAATTACGCTCGTATGTTTAGATAAGTATCCTACCAAAACAAAGGTAAAACAGAAATACGAATTCTATAAAAATAACGTTTTGGAGTCTCAGCTTTGTTATTGTTGTAACCACTTTGGAAACCAGTGTAAAAGCTTGGCTCACACCGAAAGAACTCGTCCAAACTACATACTTAGGTTGAAAGAGTTTCAGCCAATAAGTGACTTAAGATGGTACTCTACAGCGAAACCGAAATATTTCAACCTAATTATAAAGTTTGGACGCGGTGCGAACCGGAAGAACTAGATGATGGTCATGAACAGTTCTTAACCTAACTTAACGTGAATCTAACCACCATCATCTGCATGGTTCGGAAATCACGTTAAGCCGTTGGTCCTTGTATTTCCAACGGTCATCGGGCTACTAATTAATGACCCATTCTAAGGAAGAGTCGGCCTTAGTTTGTAACACGACTACACCTCATAACTCATTACTACCACTCATCTTCACCACATATTTGGCTTAAAATACCATTACATGAGAGTGGTCGGCATCTCAAATAGTGATTTAGTGATAACCTTTGAATATTATTTCATGATTATAATATTTACAAAAAATATTCTAAAAGCGGTCGCTAAAGAAGTAATCACCCAAAATGTTGGTAGAGAAGTATTTAAAACCACCTTGTAAAAATAAAGAATTATTTAAACACATATTTATTCTTTAAAACATATCTGCAATATATTGAAATGAAAAATAACTAAGACGAGAGAGGAGAAGGCGCAGTATTCATTCTCGTCTTGAACGTGTAATACAGGCGAATGCCTGGCGTAGCGACTGCTGTAGCGGTAAAATATTCTTGTTATGAGAGTTCTTGAGAAAATTACACTGACCTTTGGCACTATCCACGTTTATCACGTCCTACAAGAACAATCACTTCAGAATATGTACAAAAGTTCAAGTATTATAATAATTTTTATCGTTAGTGTCAAAAAAGTCTCGACGTTTCGGGAACTTCAATCTCACCCCGTCTTCAGGTGAGAAGTAACTGAAAACCTAAAACTGAGATAGACTCACTGTCTTGTTTGTAATATTGTTTTCTAGTTTACTGTATTTAAAATTTTGTTATTAACAACAGCTACATGTTTTTGGTTGTGTTTGACTGGTCAGCTTACGCTGGATACTTTAGGCTAGCTCATTTTCTAATGTTCTGTGTTATGCTTCAGGTTACTTTTCACCTGAAGACGGGATCAGATTGTAGATCTCGAAACGTCATATTTTTTCTCACTAACGATAGGAAAATATCCTTAACGTCTAGAACCATCCCAAATAATCAACAACTAACTTCTAACAACGATTATGTACAAGTTCGTGTTTGATTAGAATTCGAAGATGACTTAGTAGTGTGCTTATTTGATTAAACGTTGCTATAACTTACCTAAACTACAGTGTGTTTGAAATAAATCAACTTTAAATAACTTAACGTAAAAATAACATTGAATAAACGGTAAAACAATGTTGCATTAATCTAGAAAAATGCTTACAAAACGAAAGAAAGGTGTAAAGCTCTTTCATGTGAATAATATTGGGTGTCTTTTCCTCAAGCAAGATCTATTTCATCCCTAGTTATATCGTTTTTGCTGTTACTAAAAGATCGTTTTTAAAACATACATATTATTTAAAATATTCAATATATTCAGTGGCATTTTCTTTAAAACATTATTATACTTCTATGCTTAAAGATGTATGCAGTTGCATACAACAAGCTATGGAAACCACGATAGGGATTGAGATAATCTAATTTATGTGACAGTGTTACTAATAATGCAAATTATATTGCATTTATCATTGGTGTTATAATTTTAATATTTGTTTAGCCCATAGAAACTGATGCACTTACTCAGAGTCCATCTAAAATTGGGCATAGTGATTAAGCTTTTAGCTATTTATAAATACTATATCACCTTATAGTTCATCTGCATAATAAATAAAAATGTTTAGCCGATGTACCCATCTTTGTTGACATCAAGCTTTGTAAAAAAATAAGATCCATCCGAAAGAGTTTAACCAATCATAATGCAATTTATTGATGCATCCAGGAGTAGACTGGAATTTATTAACAAGCGTAAGAAAGTGATTCAAATAATTTGCTTACCTACACTTAAACCAGTGTACAATAACCAAAAACAATGTACAGCATTGTGTTTTATTTAAATATGTATAGCAAAATTATTTCAATTAAGATTGTTGGATGAAAGTTGTGTTCAGCAGTATGAGTTGCTGAGTAAGGCAGAATCAGATCGATGAACCAAATGCTGATGCATCAATTAGTTATGAGGCAAAACCACGTCGAGTCTTCGTTGATTCTGCCTCAGCCTGTCGTGCAACACTCTATATACTCTGCTGCAGCGATTTGAGTCAAATTTGGGTCGACCATGAAGATAAGAACAAAGTAATACGCTCTCAGTTGACGTTTCACAAACTTAATTGCTTCACTAGAAATCAAGCGTTAACTTTATTATGTGATTCTTCCGGTCCTCACCGCGTCAAAACATCATAATAAATAGCTTGAGATATTTCAGACTCACTGTAGAGTACCATTTTCAGTCACTGATTGGCTGAAACTGAAATACTTTTTTCTGCTATCTACTGGTCACAGGGCTGCCAACCTAAAACTTAAACTGCTTGCGAAAAACATACACTCTAAAATAGCCTATTTTTGGCCAACTTCACATTTTTTTGGTAACATTGGCGTAAGATTTAAAAAAGCAGTTAATGCACACCCAGAGACAACTTTTGAGAATATGGAAAACATCCTTCCTAATATCTATACCAAAAAATAGCGTCCTAAACCGGGGACTACGAGAGCAAGTTTTGAGAAACTTTTTCTAGATTGATCAATACTCTTAAGTAGTCAATGTTTTAAATGTTCGGAAAATTAATCGTCGGAAACAATAATTATAAGTTACATAAACAGTTTTTAATGTTATAAATTCTGGCTAGCTATGTTTTACCAAACAATATTTTTTAAGAAAGAAACAATTATGCACGTTTCTATATACGATAGTTTTAAAATAACCCTTAATATATGGTGACAGTTGATTATACAGTACTGATATCACTGGTCGACACTAACATGACTGCCGCTGTTAAGTGTCATTGAAATTCAGGTCGTGTAACAATTGGACAATTGATGTCATTATTTCATTGATCCGCGGCAAACGCGACAGTCCAAGCGACGAGCTCCGGAGCGATGTGTTGTCTTGTTCAGAAAATATTTCATAAAGTTTATAGTAGGTAAAATTAAAATACTTTCAATTAGTTAGGCCTACATGTTATTAAACCTAATGTGAAAGGATGATTACACCTCACTAAAGGCGTGGTTCAATTTCAAATCGAAGGGTATCATCGATTTCGTATACATTTTAACTATATTCCTTTATACGAAACTGTATTTTAATTTCTGAGGACTCTTTGTAGATGATATTATGCTGAACAGAACATTGCATACTTTAAATTTTGATCACATATGTTTGTTTTGTTTGATTTACAACAATTTTAAAACGAATACCGCAGATAATATCTTACATCTATACATAACATATTCTAAGGAAAACAAATTGAAGTTAACCTTTTATCAAGTACTCTTGACGGGTATCAAAGAATAAAGGAAATTGCGATATACATGATTTTGTTAAAACGTTTTAACATATTTCTTAAACTATTTGATAAACATTTGCCTATCAGCTTGAAATGAGAATTTGTCATAAATTGCAAGTCTATGGGAATTAGGTTTAATAAAATATGTAGTTCATAGGTTATGTGTGAGCACGTATCAAACATTTTTTTAAAACAAACCAACAATTTACAAAAATTATTGTTCGTGATAAAACGAAACAACTAACCTATTTTATAATCCATGATAAAACATACCTTGCATCATGTTTAGAACTACGCAAACAAAATAAACTTAAATATTAACAACAAAAGGTGGTCAGTAATGCATGGCTGACCCATATGTGTCAACCACTAATGGAACTTCTTCTGACATCAGCGGGAAAAAGTAGTTTTGTCCCTTCAGACTTGATAATATCACAGGCACTTGAGACTTCCTCGTCACTTTTGTATCGACAAATTTAGTTATCATTCAAGGTTGAATTATCAGTGTGGGAAATTTTATAACAACAATCCCTCCCTATTCAATTGTTTTGTCTTTTACTACCAAAACTTAAAGATTTGTAACTTTTCAGGTTCAAATGTTTCGGGGTCCAGAACCTGACGTGCTGTTTAATTGCCAGGTCGTTTGTTTTAAAATACCCTCATGAGCGTGGATGGCATCTCAAATAGTGGTTTAGTGGTTTAACGATTAAAATTTAATTAATTGAAGGAAAACAAACGAAATGCGTGTTTGGTGGAGGACGACTGCTCAACGTATGCTAAACAATTCTAGACAAGCTCATTTCCAAATTTGTGTATTATGTTTTAAATAACTTTCCCTCCAAAGACAAAATCAGGTTCTAGATTCTAAAACAACAATGTGTTCTTCTTGCTCACTAACTTATTATGGACAACTTCCACAATGGTATTTTAACCTATATACACTCGACTGAGGCTCGTGGCGTGGTTTTGTAATTCAGCTTCATGGAGGTCAGGTTTTGAGGATGATATAGGTCTAAAGCGGCTCAGATAGTCTCAGTGATCATCTGATGTTACCCGCATCAACTCCCACCATCGTTTGGACACACCAGACCATCACCTGCGTGGTTCGGATGTCACGTTAAGCCGTTGGCCCTTGTATTTCCATTGGTTATTTGGCTATTAATTAATATCCCATTCAACGGCAGAGTCGGCCTTGGTTTGTAACAAGACTACACCTCATAACTCATTACTACCACTCATCACACTCATTCTTCATCACATATTTGCCTTGAAATACCCTCATGAGAGTGGTCGGCATCTCAAATAGTGATTTAGTGATATTAGATAAACATGAAAACTTTAAAGCCATATTTCGTTATTACTTTCCAACGGTATTGGACAGTTTGGAAAAATTACGTATAAACGGTCTTTAAATATCGGCTGCAACGCTTCACGGTCACGTTAAATTGACCCCAAACGCCCAACTGTTGAAACAAAGAACAACACTTCACACTTTTAAATTCAAAGTGATATAATTAATACATCAACTGTATCACATGTCGAGAAAATGTTAACACAGTTTAAACAGCGTTGCATGTTTGCTGGCAGAAAATAGAGGATGCAATATTCATTTCATTCTCCATTAGATGCAATACCCGGAGTACAGAATGCTTAGCGTTGCGACTGCTGCAACGGATAAATATCCGGGCTCCGGAGTGCTTGAGCAAATTGTGCTGTTTCTTCCAGCAATCTTTAACATTTACACTTTACTGGCGGAATTGCGTTACAAGTTGTTGTCTGAGTCGACCGGTGAAATTGTTGATCTCGAGTTCATATTTTACAACGAAGGGAATAATTATTTTTGTACCTATTAGTAATTGAACGACCCGTTTGGCAGGTTGAGAATCACTAAATCACTATTTGAGATGCCGACCACTCTCATGAGGGTATCTTTAGGCAAATATGTGGTGAAGGATGAGTGTGATGAGTGGTAGTAATGAGTTATGAGGTGTAGTCTTGTTACAAACTAAGGCCGACTCTTCCTTAGAATGGGTCATTAATTAATAGCCCAATGACCAATGGAAATACAAGGACCAACGGCTTAACGTGACTTTCGAACCACGCAGGTGATGGTCTGATATGTCTAAACGATGGTGGGTGTTGATGCGGGTATCATCAGATGATCACTGAGACTATCTGAGCCGCTTTAGACCCATATCATCCTCAAAACCTGACCTCCATGAAGCTGGATTACATGACCACGCCACGAGTCCCAGTCAATCGTGCGCGACTCCGTTGACGTGGGTCTTAATTCTCACAGTCACCACTTTCATTTGCAATGTGACACTGTACGGTAACGCTAGGTAAAGGTTGAAGTTGAGTGGTAGAGAGGACTTTGAAGTCTTAAATTCGCCTTATTAAACAAGACAAACTTTACTTTTACTTTTAGTACAAAATATTAATTTAAAATGAGGGTGTTTTAAAAGCTTAGTTAAAAGGTTACTTTTACGGTACATCGAAAAAAAACTAATATTTTCGATACTAACAGAACGAAAAATGAGTATGTTTCTTTAGGTTTTCTGCAAATATAAGAACGTTAAATGGGCTTTTCATAAAAATATAAATAATTAAATAAAATTATTTAATTATTCGGAAAGCGGGACAGAAATAAATTGTCATGCTTCGTTTCATAATTGTAAATTGACCAACTTCTTGTAAAAAGTGCTGTCAAACTTTTGTTTCAAGCACTTTCCAAGATAAAACTACCTTAAATATAGACTGTAATAATATAAAGTAAGTATAAATTCTATAGTTATTTCTGTGATGGCATTACGTTGTTATAGGTGAACGTCACAATGCTGAACAAATTGATTTTTAATACAAGTACAACCCCGCAAATAGACATATGAGGAAATAGCACAGCTTTTCCTCAATACTAGAAGCTAATTAGGTATTAAGCCCTCAATATCAATTTCCAAGCAAATAGATATTATTTGTAATGCAATTATCGTAACAAGCTTTGTACTGAGTTGACGTGTTGTCTAATTCAACTAATCATAGTAATTGTCATGAATATAGAATATATATCATATATATTGACATGAATTAACATATTTTAAAGAATATGCTCAAATACAGTTCGTTACCTCTCTTAAAATACAATATATGTAAAAATTTGGTTCGAAGGATGATGCTTCTACGTTAAGATGCTTCTACGATTTTCCATAATCACTCTGAATAGCCTCAAAGATTTTCATTAATCCTATGCTGATGATACACTTCAATGAAACCACCAATTTGGCACACATTATTTTGTCTTTTAACATAATTTCAAAACTTTTCCAGTTGTTTGTTATGTTTTCAACACGTTTGTCCTAAAAGTAATCTTCCACGAAAGAAAGCACGACGTAAAGTCCCAGCAGAGACCTTTCTTCACAACAGATATATCACTTAACAAAAATAAGGAGAGGCTTGGAAACTCTTTGCAATGTCTTTTCACTACGATTCTGCCTCTTATGTTACGATATTACTGGAAACAGTTTTATAGGGGGTTTAAACCTTATTTGCTTATTTGTTTATGTTGCAAAGGCATACCTTTTCTGATTCTCGCTGGCCGGTCTATAGAAATTCTTTGAACAAATACAGGGTCATCCTGTGGACGTTAATGACTTTAAAAAGTCATAGCTCGGTTAGTTTTTCGATAATTAACTTTTATTCATCTAAACTAAAGAAAAGAGGGGGTTTTTATTCAATGATCAGGCTTTGAAAATAGCACTATGTTTAAGTATAACATTTTCCAAAACATCTAGTTTAACTCTTAGGCTTTCGCGGCTGGTGTCACAGCTATAATCTAGTTCTTCCGGTTCACACCGCATTCAAACTTCATAACAAGGTAAATGAGTAGTCTTGACACCAGTTTTTAAATTATTAAATTAGTACTTGTATAGATCCAAATGTAAATTTGGTTAGGCAGGAAAACAAAATTTATATTTGCATCTACAGGCAAGTACTAACAAATTTAATATTTCATAATTCAGGTTGTGATTAAAACTAAAAATGGTAATAATTTCAACAAAGAAAACAGCATTTAAACTTTCAAGAAGCTGGCAACCAGTCCTGAAAAAGTTTTTTCGATAGTGTCTCAGCCAATGAGAACATCAACAGTTGGCATCTCTGCTCCATTGGACGGTTGGCAGTCCTAGTACCAATAGGACAGCAGACAGCAAGTAGCTCAGTTTCAGCCAATCAGTGACTGAAGATGGTACTCCATAGCGAGGCTGAAATATTTCAACCTAATTATGAAGTTTGGACGCTGTGTGAGCCGAAAGAACTAGATTATAATCTGATTTGAGGTTTCCCGCCTTGCGACTTTTCTTATAGGAATATGTAAAAGAAAAAGTAAACAAGAAAAACAATGTTACCTAAGATTAATGAAACAGGCAATCAATAGAGAATTATCTTAAGAAACTTTGAACAGCTCTAAACTTACTATTTTATTTTTCTATTATGAGAGAGTTGTAGTGTTATATTTACGCTGATTTCAAAGTAACATTTTTACTTCATTTAACCTTTTTTACTATAAAAAGTGACTATACCACTTTAGTACTATCAAGTATTTATATAACGTTAAGTATGTACAAAAACACTCACAAAGCGATTTCTGGTTAAGAAGGAGTTAATTTAAACCAAAAAAGCTTGTCTTTTAATTAGCCTGGCTTTATTCTAATTGGATCGTAAGCTTCGATAAATCTTTCTTTGTAAACAACTCTTTTGAGGAGAGAAAATGCGTTCTCTGTAAACAAAATAATCTTCTTAAGGAAGAGCTCCCTCGAAGCATTTCAATTTAGTCAGCTCTTAAAGAGCATCATTAATGTCGTACAAGACAGACAACAAACCTAATCACGCACAATGAAACCTTTCTGTTGTTTCTTTGTTTTAATGTCTTTAGTTACGTTTCACATAGCATAAAGAGTAATGACGTTTTCTGCAGTGTTTTTAAATGGTTCATTAGATTTTGAAAACTTATATAGCCTAAATATGGCTGAAAATCATCAGAAATATCTTGTTTTGATGTTCTCAGCAGTTTTCAAAGCACCACTTATTAGTAGCTTAACGATTAGACGACCTTTAAGTGTTATGTTAAATTAAGTATTGAAACTCGCTAATTATTGTAAAATTGTCATAAATGGCGTTTTTTAAGTAAGGATTTTTGTAAGAAAATTTTATCCACAAAGGGTTGTCAAAACATTGCGGTTGGATTTAGGCTGTCAATGTAATATGCATATAATGTTTATAAGCGATCCCTTTTTACCTATGGTTACCACCGGCTAATGGCTAACTTGTTAGAAGACGTCGTTTTTGATATACTAAATTGTAAAACAAGCCCATGGACAACTCTAATTTTACTATCCAGCTAAAAGTTTAGGTAAAGTTTGTCTTGTTTTACGAGGCGAAGTTAGGACTACAAAGTCCTCTCAACCTCGACTTTTGCCTAGCGTTACCCTATAGTCACATTAAGAATGTAAGTGACTAAAGGTTGAAAAAATTCGATACAAAGTTTGAAAAAGTGTCTTTAACTCATAGTCTCAGATAAAATATAAGCAAGATGCTAGAAACACAACATATACTCAAAGGTAATTTAGAACGTCCTTTACTTTACAAAATTAAATATTATTCGGAATAGATAGTACCATTTTTTGAACTAAAATTTTTAAGGACTTCTTATGAACATAGCTTTACTTTTACAACTTTGGAAACGTTTAGTTTGTTTACTTAGAAGACTTTTTTTTGATGTAGTCAAACCTTCACAGAATATATTCTTATGGATGTTTATTGTTTTGAATACGGGTTTGTTTGGTAATTAATAATTTTATCGAACTCTTGTACGAATATAAAAATATATTATGGATACTTGACGGTATCAAAACAACCATTTCAACAAAAAAAGACGAACTCAGTACATCGTATCATTTAATGATGGTCTTGAGCATTAATGTTGGAAAGAACAATATAATTTAATCTTGATATTATTTAAAGAAGAAGAGGCCTAGCTACCGAAAGATCTAGTCAACCGAAATAAAATTCAATACTGGCATAGATGTGTTTTTGAAACTATATAATCGTATCATTTGTTAACTTTCAAGGTTGTTTGTGATTTTCTACAAGTCCTTTCAGTAGGTAATGGTCCAAGATTGCAGATAAGAAGTACAGTACAGGATCGATCACCTTACACGGTTCGATACTTCTTCTCCTAGAATCTCCCAGGAGTCGATACATCACTTAGTCCTGAACTCGTATAAACACATCCAGTCAACTTTTTCCCACCCTCAGCTATGTACAGTTTTCTAGTGAACAGTTTTAAAAAGGTCAAAGAAGGTAAAGTTTGTCTTGTTTGTTAAGTTAAAACTATAAAGTTCTCACTACAACTCAACCTCGACCTTTACCTAGCGTTACCATATAGTCACATTACAAATATAAGTAGTGACAGTGGGGATCGAACCCACGCCAGCGGAGTGATGATCTCTGGAGCAGCGCACGTTTCCTACCCGCCACGGGTCCTTTTTATTCCTTTGTTATCATTTTTTTTGCTGTGACTTTGAAAAAGTTTTGAAAAAGGTAAACGAGTAAAGTTAAAATGTGTTTTATAATGAATTTGGTAAACTATTACTTTGACAAATTATAATATAAAATCAGTAGACCAATATAATATATTTTTATTTGCACAAGCATTTTCGTATCATCTTTAATTGGGTTGACAAGATCTTTCAAAAGCTAGGCTTACTTCGTCAGGTCTGACCACATAGAAAGCCTAGCTTTTGAAAGATCTTGTCGACCTTATATAAGTAATATTAATTACAGACAGTTTTCAAATGTATTATATGCATTATAATATCAGAGTTCATAGCACTCATATCACATTTGTTTTGTGTAACGAGGCGAAGTTAGGACTAAAAATTCATCTCTTCCTCTCAAATAAAAATGTTTTAGGTACTTCCCCCTGAAGACAAAGTCAGACTATAGATCATAAATCGTCGAGTACTTTGTGTAAAATCAAAAACGATGAAGAACGTCCGTAAAAATATTGTAACTCAATAGACCTCTTGAATATAAAGCTCAATATGACTTCTTGAAAATAAAGCTAATAAAACCTTTTAAGGACTACTGGATTGTTTTCCCAGTAGTTTGACTAACCATGAATAAATAAACGCTCCTATGCTATGATAACACATTCCTATATTAAAATGTAATGAATTTATCGAATTTTTACTATTTTTTGTAAGTTGTGGCTTAAAACCTATATAGTTTAAAACTCATAACCTACTAATGTTGCAACGTATGTATTATGTAATAAGCAAACACTTTTAGCCCCTAAAACCTAGCCCAAAATTCCTGTCAACTATTAGTTCTACTAAGTAAATAAACCCCATTTCAAGTAAGTTAACTTTATTTTAAGTCAAATACCAAACTCAAAAACAATATTAGCAACGTAAACATACAACCCATATCAAAGATATAGAAGTAATTTAATGGTCAGCAATGTTCAGAAGTCAATAAATTGGGGGAAACGGTTTCACCGAGCGTTTAGTCTATTTACCGAATAGCGAGTAGTGTGATTTGCCCCATTAACTTGCTCAAGCGTTAATTCGGTTGACAAACACAACTGGTTAGTTTGGTTAGTTAAACTACTGGAAACCTCTAACGCGGATTCATCCCTAGGAAAATACAGGGTGTTTCAAAAATATGTATACACAATATTGACTACGTGTGTATTTTGTTAAATGTAACATTTAGATTAATTAAATTACATGTTTTTTATGCTAAAGTTTAAAGATAATTAAAATAAATAATATTATTTAGTTCTTCACACTGCGTCCAAACTTAATAATTAGGTTGAGATATTTCGGTCTCGCTGAGGAGGACCATCTCCAGTCACTGATTGGCTGAGGTTGGTACTCCACAGTGAGGCCGAAATATCTCAACCTAATTATGAAGTTTGAACGTGGTGTGAACCGCAAGAACTAGATTGTAGTTGTGACACCAGCCGCAAAAGCCTAACGGTTAAAATAAATAATATTAACTTTTAAAACATTTACATATTGGTCTAGCATAGATTGACAAACTGATCGTAAGGTGTCCAAATTGATGTCATAAGCAATCAAAATAGAACGGAACGTTTTGCAAAATTTTAAATATTTAATTAAATAAATAGTAACATTCAGTTATATTGTTTAAAACATATGTTTCAATTTAGCAGCCGGTGTAATTTTTTAAAATATAGGTTGTATCTGCAATTAGTAACATTCAATTTAAGTTAGAATACAATTTTTGAGACACTCTGTATATTTAATTTTACTTGATCATAACTTGAATTTATGTTAATTTGATCTATTCACTTACATTCAGTATACAGTAAAACCCCAATGTATATCATATATATTCAATTTTTTACGTTGTCTTTACCTCGTACACCATAAGCTGGTCATGTTTAATATTTAACAGTTATGGCTGATGAAATAGTAAAATTATTAAAACCCAATTATTGTAGCTACATGTTTATTGATTCCACTTCCTTTTATTATTTATCATAAAATTTTGTTAGTTAGGTTCCTAAATTTATTAAAAATATATAACGAAAATGTTACAAAAGAGCAAAGTTTGTTTTGTAACAGGACGAGGAACGCTGTGTTTTGCTAAACTGTGCAAACCACTAATTTGCATGTCTTAGCATAAGAAACAGAAAGAAATATCCCTTTACAGCAGCGTCGTTCTTTACCAGCTGTTCATATTTGGATCATTACAACATCGTTTTCAACCGAAATATACAACTTTCTAAGTTTTTTTGTTGGGAATGTCTACATTTAATGGAAATGTTGACGGTTTACGTAAATTTTGCATATTAAACCGTTGATTAAGTGTTTTGTCATTCTTTTTGAACATTTGAGGTCTCAATTATTTTTTCGGATTTATGTAAGTAACTTTTACATACAATAGCTTTGCATCCATGTATACTTTAAACATTTTCGACACTATTGGATTTTTTATTAATGTGTAACCTAGTTCTTCCGGTTCACACCGCGACAAAACATCATAATAATTAGCTTGAGATATTTCGGTTCGCTGTGGAGTACTATCTTCAGTAAAGCCTGAACATGAGAACATCGACGGTTGGAATTCTTGCTGTAATAAACAGACCAATAGGACAGCAGACAGCACGTAGCTCAGTTTCAACCAATCAGTGACTGAAGGGGGTACTCCACAGCAGGGCCAAAATATCTCAAGCTAATTATGATGTTTCGACGTAGTGTGAACCTGAAAAACTATATTATAGTTATGAATTTGGCAGCAAAAGCCTAAGAGTTAAGTTTATTGAACATTCTTAGATTTTTAGATTAAACTTCTAAAATCCTAGATCCACCCAGACACCACAAAGGGCTTTCAAATTATTTTAAAACGGATTGCTGTCCCTTTTGCGTAAAAAATTAAGTAAATCTACTCGGTTATGTTGTGGTTTCGGTTTCTTTACAAGCAGACATGGGGTCGGGTAAAATACTGTACGGACAACCACGGTCATCAGTAAAGAAGATAAATGATAGTAATAACATGGGCTTTCCATATCGGGTCAGGGTTTTGAATATCTGTGATAAATGGAACCTTCTCTTGTAAGCTTTGTTGGTGATGAATCGTTGCAAGTTTTCTATCCAAAATATACAGAACCTAAAATCTTTCTTGACGTTGTAAATATGATATTTCATCATCTTCGTGTTCTAAGGAAATAAAAGTCTTGTTTTATTTAAAAAAATTCATACTAAAACGGCCCCTGAACATTTAGAACCACTTAATCTAATTTAATGTAAGACAGATATAGGTAAGTGAATCGAAACCGTTGTACTTAGTGTGTTACTATTGATTCCTATTGGTCAAGTTTAATTTCCATTGGGATGAAAACGAATTTAGATTTGGCTGCTCTAAAACGTTTTCTATGAAGGTAATCTCTGCAAATGAGCATCTTGAGAACGATTTTAAATATTTGTAAAAGTCCATCAATTTTAAGAGTTACCAAAACTAAAAATGCTAGACCAAGAAATATTTGATGGAGTTTAATAAAGCTTAACTTGGACCTGGATGGTTCACATTCTTTCTCAATTAAGACATGGTACCCAGGTAAAAGTGTATTAAAGAGTAACCTTAAACGGACGACTGTAAACTTATTCCTTTTTGGACCCTGGGGACCACGGATGAGTTAGCCCTCTTGACTCCTTGTGGTGATGGGAGGGGGTGACAGGGTCAGTGACAAGGAACACCCCCCTACTTCCGTCACCCCTCAAACTCGAGTCACCCCTAGCACTTGACAATTCTGGGTCAAAGTTGCTGCCACCTCTTATTTTATTCTTTTCACAGAATTAAATACACAGCTGTTTATAAAATACATGGAAAGCTTGACTTGGGAATTTCTGTCAGTAGGTTTACTATCAAATATTGGCAAAATGCCTAAAACAATTTAGACCACAAGATTTTAGGAATGTTACTTTTTTTTAAATACCGGTACGGATTTAGATTTTTGGTGTCGAAATCAGCTATTTTAAATTGTTTAATTCTGTCGTTTATTATACACGAAACTAGTTTAATTAAATGTAGAGTTTATGGACTAATAAACTGAAAAATACATAATAACGATACTACTATTTGGAGTATTAAAAGCCTCTAGGAGTTGTCGATGTCAAAAATAAAAGTATGAACAAGTACTAATCATGCGAGCATGATTATTGCACACACAAAGGGCACAAGCAGCGAGAGTTCGTTGATTCAATAAGTCTACTTACAACTTTGCCATTTTAGGATACCACCATCAAGGAAGACAGTCAATAAAAGTCTCAAACGTACCTGAAACAAAATTCATAGTTTAGATAAAACGCCTATTTGCAGAGAGGTACAAAATAGTCACGTAGATTTATACACAGACCAATTTTTTATTGCTTAACGCACAACACGGCACTCAGAGGAAGAATTAAGTGATTGAATAAAGCGAGGTACTTAACAACAGAGAAGTACAAAAGGGTTCATTAAGTTGACTTACACAATCTGATAGCATATATTTTATAAAACGCACAATACGATTACAATTATAAGTTTAACAAGATTTGGAAATAAAGTACAACGTAGCGATACAGTTTTAACAAATTAACTTACAAGTCCAATATTTAATAACAACATCCTACTAAAGTATCAAACAAATGCATTTTTAGATTTTTGACAATCAGTAAGTTTAAAAGATGGGAAATAAAAAGGTAAACGTAAAATATTTGTAATCAACAAAGTCCAACCTCTCGTTCAGTAACGATGCTTTTAAAGTTAGAAACAAACTGCAACCTTTTAGACCTTTTTGACCTAGCGTTACTGTTTGATAGTCACATTACAAAATGTAAGTCTTCGAAGAAGTTCTGCGTGGTACTAGATCGAACCCGTGCCAGTGGAGTGATGACTCCGAGTCGCGCACGATTAACCCGCCACAGTGTCCTCACTTATTAGGCACTATGATACTGTTAATGCTTGTCGAGGATGTAAAATAGAAAACTCAAGGAAGCTAACTACTTATAGTTGTGTACTCAATTTGAAGTATTTATCTACCTGTATATTTCAACTTAATGCTATTACCGATGATTTTCCAATTTTAAACTTAAGTGGTTAGTCATAAAAAATACCTTTTTAAAGCAAACCACTATACAAATTTTAAAATATTCTTTTACCACTATCACCATTGTGTTTGATCGTTTGTTCATAGAGGCAGAAGCTCATGAGGAAATAATTCAGTGGATGTCAGTAGAAGCTTGTTCGGGACCAAATCAAAGACTGATTGCACTGGTAGGGATTTGCATAGTTCAGAGCCATAAAGCTCTCCCTCTCGGTTCCATTATTAGGCATTACGTTGACTTTGGTACTCATGACAAAACTTTGGCACATTAAAAAGTTTACATACAATAACTTTCCATCCATGTATACTTTATAAACATTGAACATTATTGGACACTAACTGGATTTGTGTATTAATGTGTAACGGAGTTCTTCCGGTTCACACCTTGTCAAAACATCATAATAATTAGCTTGAGATATTTCGGTTTCGCTGTGGAGTATCTTCAGTAAAGTCTGAACATGAGAACATCGACAAATGACATCCTTGCTCCAATAAACAGACCAATAGGATAGCAGTCAGCACGTAGCTCAGTTTCAACCAATCAGTGACTGAAGATGGTACTCCACAGCAGGACCAAAATATCTCAAATTAATTATGATGTTTTGACGTGGTGTGTATCCTGAAAAACTAGATTATAGTTATGACTTCCCCCGAGAAAACCTGAGAGTTAGGTTTATCGGACATTTTTAGATTATTTTAACAAATAACTTCTAAAGTCCTAGATCCACCCAGACACTACAAAGGGGTTTCAAATTAATTTAAAACGGATTGCTAACCCTTTTGCGTAAGAAATTGGGTAAATCCATTCGGTCGTGTTGTGGTTTTGGTTTCATTACAAGCAAACATGGGGTGGGTAAAATACTGTACGGACAACCACGGTCATCAGTAAAGAAAGATAAATGATAAGTTTTAATCTTTGTACTTGTACTTGTACTAGCTTGTAGTAAAGTTTGTAAACTTTGAACATTAAGAACAGGTAACTAGTCTCTTAAAACAATGACAATGTTGCTTATAATAAAAGGTAAAGTTTGTCTAATTTAACAAGGTGAAGTTAGGACTGAAAAGTCCTCTCTACCACTCAACCTCGACCTTTACCTAGCGTTAGTTGTCACCTTACACATGTAAGTGATGACTGCGAGGATCGAACCCGCGCCATCGGAGTGGTGAGTTCCGGAGTCGCGCACGATCCAACCTGCCACGGGTCCGCTAGCAAATACTTCCTAAAATATATTTGCATATCGAATATGAAAATATAATAGTCTACCTTGATGTTTTTGAAGTGAGTTCTTTAAGTTGGATATTATAAAAGTTGTGAGGATTAAAGTTTCAGAGAGAAAGTTTCCTGACCTCTACTTTTGTGGGAATCGCAAAGCCTTTCTTCATAAAGTGACCCTGTTGACTTAAAAGACTCCGTATTACATTTGGTGCCAAATTCAAACTTTATTTATGGTTAGTTCACTAAAGAGCCTTCAATGTTAAACCTTAACACTGTAGCATACTAAAATAATTTCAAACAACTAAGCCTATCTATTAAGCTGTTTTGTTACTGAACAGGTAAAGGTACGATAATATAATTATAATTTGCTTGAAATATTTTGGCATCGCTGTAGAGTACCATCTTTAGTCACTGATTTGCTGAAACTGAGATACTTGCTGTCTGCTATCCCATTGGTCACAGGGCTGCCAAGTAGCTCAGTTCAAGAGTGACGCAAGCCTTAAGCAAATTATAATGATGTTTTGACGTAGTGTGAACCGGAAGAACTAGATTATAGAGGGTGTTATTTTTAAAACGCAACCCAACTTTCAAACATTAGTAAGTCATTACGGGCGCTATAAGGTCGTAATTAGTGTCATTGGTTTGTTTACTCATATATATCAGATGGTATGTATTGTTGCAGTAATATAGAAGTTTTGATTTCCGTTCCCTACATAACCTATTTTGTCAAACCATTTTACAAATCTGTGAATTTTAGATTTTTTGGAATATTCACACCTGTAAACTTGACCCTCATGAGAGTTCTTCTACAATAAGGTTTGATCGCTAAAACCGTGATTGCGTGTATTTTACAATAAATCAAATAGCACATCAAAACCACTAAATTACTGCAAAAATACATTTCATCTGTGAAGTGAAAAACCAATGGTAAAAAAACACCCTGTAGTTGTGAAGCTGGCTGTGAAAGCCTTAGAATTCAATATAGCGTCCATTGTTTTAAAAGTAAACCTTTTTTTGTTTGAAAATCGTATACCTGGAAGTTCTGCCCTGTTTGTTTTAGAATTCTTTCACTGTTATGTTAAAGCGTTTGCAATGTTTAAAATAAATAGAATGAATAAGAATCAAACGTATTGTGGACGAGCAAGGAATACGAAGGGAAAATCAAGAAGTCTTCTTCTCAATGGAAGAATTATACTTTTGGTTACAGACAGATACTTCTTTGCCAACGGATATACTCCTTATAAACAACTGTGAGGAAAATACAACTGATAAAAAGTTACATCATACTTTTGTTCCATAAAGTGTACATTTTCCTATTGCTTTGTGTACCAAATTGATGGCAGCTATAACTTGTTCAAAAATACACATATAAGACGAATGAAAAGCATAATACACCAAATATTCTAACCTCGTTGTTTACAAACAACAAGAAACTATTGTTTTTGTTAATCTTTAAAATTACCTGTATAGTTTGATTAGTTTTCATAGTCATAATATACTGGTTATTTAAAAAGTACAAACCCCTTAACTTTTTTCATAAAATCGTAAATTTTCAAACGTTTGAAAAATATATCTTGTAGCATATCATTTTCAAGCTTTGATCAACAACAAGAATCCGTAATTGTTTCCTAAAGTTTAAAATGAAACAACCACGTCCGTTTATTTACTCAAGCAAGGAAATACGTTTTGGGCCGACATTTTGAACAAGGAAATCCATCAAATGGCCTTTGTATAAATAAATGTGTGCTTTTATACCCTTTCAAATTAGGTGTCACATAATGGGGTAAAATAAATATTTCATATT
Source organism: Matsumurasca onukii (assembly GCA_018831715.1). Lineage (NCBI taxonomy): Eukaryota > Metazoa > Arthropoda > Insecta > Hemiptera > Cicadellidae > Matsumurasca > Matsumurasca onukii. The sequence continues at coordinate 4,916,570 of CM032065.1, forward strand.
CCACCTCAATCTACCATTTTTTGGCGTGAGGAGCAACCCCCCAGTAATGCGAAAAGGTACTTCAAGTTTACCCTCAAATTCAGTTTACCAACGGAGTTCATTCATGACCAAAGATTTTCATTCATCCAAAAGTCAGGGGAGAGACTCGGACTTTTTGGACAGCTGTTACTTTGTTAACGTTTTATAGGGACTCCTAATGAGCCTTCACAAAAGCAACTCAACACGCATTTCATTCAAAATAATCGAAAACTCTAAACCCATAAACTTATCGATACATGACAATCAATTATATTTACATCCAGTAAGTATCATGCTTCTAGGACCAAGTACTTAATTAATAACAAGCACTCAGCTAGTCGCACAAACACGATTAATTCATTTGTTCAAAGCTAGTCTCAACAGCAACAACAGGTGATGCATTTGCTTGATGATAACATAACTTTGATAATCAAAGCTAGAAACTAGGTTACGCAACTGTGTTTGTATGTGGCTCCCTTCGGTCAGTAAAGCACAATAATATAAACACAATAATCAACTTGCACAAGCCTGCTGGTTGATTTAATACGCCCAATTTTACAAATATGTAAAGGATAATTCGGGAGGCAATAAAATAATATTTGACTATTCCTCCAATTTTTATTTTGATTTATGAAAAGCTAACTAATTTAAATCTTATAAAGGAACTTCCAATATTAGCGGACAAGTGGCGATTTGGAATATTGCATGACTCCGGAGCTGATCACTCCGCTGGGGCGAGTTCGATCCCCGCGGTCACCACTAATTTGTAATGTGACGATACGGCAACGCAAGGTAAAGGTCGAGGTTGAGTGGTAGAGAGGAATTTATAGTCCTAGCTTCGCCTCCGTTAAACAAGACAAACGTTACCTTTACCTTTCACCTATCACTCTAAATATGAAAACCACTTCCGAATAAGTGAACAATCGAGCCACTCTTTAATGTGAATGGCTGGATTTCAACACCCAAAAGAGCGAATTAGTACTTTTTCTGAGTGGCCTTCATTTTTAGAGTGATAAAACCCAAATGCAAAATAAAGTAGCTAGTATATTTGATATTTTATTATTGTCAAACAGATAAGGACCAGTAAAGTTGTATATTTGGAGTAAGTATCATAAATTCTGAAAGAATAATGTTAATCAAGGGGTTTCAACAGTTCTAAATATACCTTTCAATACTTTGTACCGTATTCATCAAAAGGTCCAGACCGTTAAAAACCAATCCATAGATCCTCTTTAATATAGTGAATATCAATTCAATTAGTAAATCATTCTTTCATATGTACATTCCTGTTCGTGTGATTGTGATTCATGGAGGTTTTCATGAAAGTATCATATAATTTGTTTCAGATTAGGAAACCAGGAATTATAAAGTAAAATATTAGGAGGCTTAAAGGACGACTTAAATCTTACGATTTCAACATTAAAAGTATTGTTTTTCAAAATTATCCGCAAACAAAATGTGTTTGTGGTCATTAAAACCCAGCTGCCAGAATGATTCAAATATAGAGACCTGAAATTTGATAACGAATTGGATGCAAATCAAAAGATCATTTATATTCATAAGGGTGAGATAGGCTGTGAATCTGTTTGGGAAAATAAACCTTTATAATTGTAAAATAGATTGTTAATATGGAAATGCGTTCGGATAATGGATGTGGTGAAATTGCGTATGAATTCTAATGCATGTTTAAAAGTCGACTTTGTTAGTAGGGATAACTACTTATAGGATACTACAAGAATTTAAAGTATGAACCGATATATTTGAAGGTGTTACTTCTACCAAACGTAATATTCGCTGTTCGTAAATCTGTAATAACTAGTAAACGTAATACCTGTCTTCGTACTGGTTAAAATGAATGAAAATGGTTTTACAAACTCGAAAATCGACTATCTAAGAGAAAAAGCTTATGAAATCAAAAGGCGTTCTTAAAATTATCTGAAACCTGATTAATTTTATATTTGGTGTTATTAAGTATTATTTAAGCATATTGTATATAGTTCTTTCGATTCACAACGCGTAAAAACATCATAATAATTGGCTCGAGATATTTCGGCCTCGCTATGGAGTACCATATTCAGTCACTGATTGGCTGAAACTAAGCTACTTGCGGCCTGCTACACTATTGGTCACAGGGCTGCCAACCGTCCATTGGGGCAGGAAAGCCAACTGTCGTCGTTCTCATTGGCTGTGACACTGACGAAAATGCTTGATTACCAGCTTCTTGTTTAAAGTTGTCTTCTTAATAGAAATTTTTATCTTTTATTAACTGGGACTCGAGGCGTAGTCCTGTAATCCAGCTTCATGGAGGTCAGGTTTTGAGGATAATATAGGTCTAAAGCGGCTCAGATAATCTCAGTGATCATCTGATGATACCCGCATCAACTCCCACCATCGTTTAGACATATCAGACCATCACCTGCGTGGTTCGGAAGTCACGTTAGACCGTTGGTCCTTGTATTTCCATTGGTCATTAAGCTATTAATTATTGACCCATTCTAAGGAAGAGTCGGCCTTAGTTTGTAACAAGACTACACCTCATAACTCATTACTACCACTCATCCTACTCATCCTTCACCGCATATTTGTTTTAAAATACCCTCATGAGAGTGGTTGGAATCTCAAATAGTGTGTTAGAGTGATTTGCTTATCTATTATCAGCTATTTGGTGATTTAACTAGTTCTTTTTTAAAATAAAAACCTTTCTTCAATACTAGAAAAAACACATTTACAATCCGAAACCTGTTTACAAAACCTCTCGAAAGCCATAAACAGCCGTTGATTACTTCATACCTACAGTCTAGTCAGGCATATTAGAAGTGATGTGGAATAATATTTGCCAGACGTGAGATGCGACTGACACGCCAAGAATGCGGGAAATGTCGAGATGTGAGATCGAGATGAGTCGAGCATTGTGGGAGAGTAATAACCTGTCTAGTTGCCAATACCGGAGCTCCGTCTAGGATATCCACCCTTCTGCGGCTGGCGTTGCCAGAACAGAAATCATTTTTGGTCTTGAGTCGACGTGAGATCAACAAATCATGTGGATTTGGAAAAATAAGTAAACTTAGCTAAGGCTTTCACGGCCAGTGTCACGACTATAATATAGTTCTTTTGGTTCACACTGAGTCCAAACTTCAAAACTAGGTTGCGATATTTCGGCCTTGCTGTGGAGTACCATCTTCAGTCACTGATTGACTGAAGATGGTACTCCACAGCGAGGCCGAAATATCTCAACCTAATTATGAAGTTTGGACGCGGTGTGAACTGGAAGAATTAGATTATAGTTATGTATTGTATAACTACATTTAATATGCATCACAACCGTTAGTGGCTTAAATGTTTGACTCATCTACATATAGATATTTTCAGATATACACTTTTTCAATCACACGATTCATCGATTATAATTTTTCCACTTTAGCCCCAAGGCCATTCAGTCGTCTTCTAAAGCGTTTTCCTAGTCGTGCGCTTTTTTAGGTCAGTTTTTAGTATTGGGGCACTTTTAATCGAATTTTGCAACTTGTTGACGAGTTGAAACCCTGCATTAGAAGGGAAACGTTCATGAGCTACCATCCTGTGTCTTCTAGTTTAGTAGTAGTAAAATTTGTAGATTTGATTATAATGAGAGTTTTAGGAAGGTTAAGGATTTGGTAAGTAGGGTTTAGTCGTTTTAGGACAAGAAACTGCCGAGACCTATGCTATTTGATCTTGAGTAGGATCGACTTAATTATTAAAATAAGGCTAAAAACACCTACCAAGCAAACTGTATGTATCATTTAATTAAAAAAATATCAATAAGACATTAGGTGAATCAATATCGGAAACAAAACTAAAAATTGAATCTTTTATGACGTACATGGCTGCTCAAACCAAATTGGGTTTCACAGTAAGGCCGAAAGGATAGCCAGTACAACACAATAAATAACGTACTTTTTGAACACACAATACAGGCCCCAGACAAACATAATTAAGATAACTGCAAAACGAGGATTTATGAGAAAACCTCGTTGTAAGTTATGAAAAAAGGTTAATTTTATTAGAATTTTAACAAATTCAATATCACAACAAATTAAAATACCTCTAATTCAACCACATTCAGGTTTATAACTAGCATTGTGTACCAACTAACATTGTAAAAGCGGCGATAAAACACGTTAGATGAAATGAATGTTAGTGACAGAGAGGACAATAGAAGCAAGATTAAGTGGATCCATTCAGCAGGTTAACAAAACAGCAGTGTTTCCACGACCTGCTATCGTGCCACAGCTACAGCACCTACTGCAGAACAAAGACTGTTCACTGCCCTTTCTAAATGCGGACCCGGGCTAATTTAATGAGACTATGTTAACAGTGGCCTGAGAGTGTAGGCTGTATTATCTGAAATTGTTAATCTTGAAGTTCTATTTGTCATTTGGATGACCTTTAATTTTGTAATCTAGTTCTTGTTGTTGAAGGTACAGATTCACAGGTTTTGGATCACGTGTAGGCAATTTCATGTAGACTCAACGAAAAAATTAAAGGTCAAACTTAACTCGTTGCCTTCCGCGGCTGGTGTTTCAACTATAATCTAGTTTTCCGGTTCACACAGCGTCCAAATTTTATAATTAGTTTGAGATATTTTGGCCTCACTGTGGAATACTATCTTCAGTCACTGATTGGCTGAGACTTATCAGTGACTGAATAGGTACGACTGTTTGGATACAGTCCAATACAAAATATGTTACTTCAATGTGAGGCCGAAATATCTCTACCTAATAATGAAGTTTGAACGCATTGCGTGAACCGTAAGAACTAGATTATAGTTGTAACACCAACCGCAAAAAGCCAAAGAGTTAAGTTTGACCTTTATTTTTTCGTTGAGTCTACATAAAATCATCTTCACTTGATTCAAAACCTATGAATCTTGGCACCTCTAACAACACTATAAATATTGTTTATTAACGACGAATATAAAAAGTAAAGAAGAAAAGAAAACGTAACAGTTTATGAATAGAAAGTGGACAGCATCATCAGAAACTAAACTGTAATTATCGCCCGCTGTTGCTAGTTATGAGGAATTAAAACCCAGGGATGGTTGAACTGATTTCAGTTCATGAATGTAGATTTGTCATTGTTATACTGTCTAATGAGCAATCAATATTGTTTCCACTGTATTGTTAGATTCATCCTCGTTTACTGATATCTATGTGAATGTCATTTAAACTTCACGCCCTAAATTGGTCCAAGGATGAATTGGAGTGGAAAAAAAACAAATTGCAATTTTACTACTTGTGTTGGAATATGTTGTTTGTTGAAATTATGTTCATAAAAGTATTTCAAATGTATACAAGGAGTCTTTTAAGTCCGTCATAAGGAGGTAAATATTGTATTATTTTGTCTTTTTTACTTGTTAAGCTGTACATATTTGTGTTTGTATTTTTGTAGGGTAAATTTGGTTGTTTTATTTAAGTTCCATTTTTTGTATTCACAATTTAGTAATGGAAGAGGTTTTTTTGTGTGTTTTTATTCACTAAATTTATGTTAAAGCATAAAATCAATTGTGCCATGTTTGATGTTAGCTATACTATTGTATTATTTTGTCATTTTTTACTTGTTAAGCTGTACATATTTGTGTTAATATTTTTGTAGGGTAAATTTTGTTGTTTTTTTAAAGTTCCTGGCGTTGGTATGTTTTTATGTAGGCTTTTTTAAAATAACTTTCAAATAAAAATCGTGTTATGTTAATTTTTGTGAAGGAAGGCCCAACTCGGACTCTGGTCTACGGGTCCCCTATTATTTTTCATTAGGTAGTTTTATTTGTTACATGTATAATGAATTTTCTTTTGATTTATTACTCTCCTATGTATGTTTTTTTCTAGTTTAATTCTAATGTATATACCTTGAATGAAATTATGCATAAATGTAAAAATATGTGCCTATTGAAAAATAAACGTATTTATTATTATTATATTATTATTTATTATTATTAAATAGGTAACAATTTGGGTAGTGACTTTTCAAACATCCTGCATATTTTGTGCTCCTGTATTCGTAGCTGTTTACGCATTAACATTATTTATCCTTACTTTCTTTTTTTAAATGGTTTATGCATAATATGACTGCCTAAAGCTATTACTTTTACTTGAGACACTGACTAGTTTTAAACGTTATTTTGAGGTGAAAATGCGATGAATGATGGGTGTTTTTAAGACGATGAGCTGGCTCACTACAATTTAGGACCGACTTTTCCTCAGATTTTTAACTAATTAATAGTTCAAAAGCCAATTAAAAGGACTAACGGCTTGACGTGACTTCCAAACCATGAGGAGAGGTGATCGTGAAAAATGTGTTACGGCAGCGCCGGGAATCGAACCTTGACCGATTTGGTGCGAAGCACGCACAGTATTGCTAAACTTTGGCCACCCCTATAAGTTTCCTATATATACAAAGGTACATTGAATTTCCTACCTTTTGGTACATTGAATTTGGAGTGATTAAACCAATTTAGTCTACGTAAAGACGTAACTAGGACTTTAGTACGTCAAAGATAGTTCCACAACAAATTCATATCAATTTTCCCGCTACCTGCACACCCATATATCACTCAGCTGGCAAGATATTGATAAGGTAGATAAGCAGCTCTCGCAGGCAGACTTGGGATCATGTTATAGGGAACTAGACAGGTTATTAGGCGAGCACAAAAGAGCCACTTTCAACTCAATCTGGGCTTCATACACTCTCTTCACTTAGATGGCTTGGTTACATTCCCGGGCCTGTTTGGTTAACGAGATGTTCACATTGCTTGCTCATGTAGATATATCATCTGCGTATAGCTTTGTGTTGTGCTAATTGTGATGATATTCCGAGTTGTAACGTGAATTCGTTGTGGAAATTTAGGATTAAAACTGGTTTTCTTACTTGCCAGTTGCCAAGCTGTTTTAACGAGTAAATTATATTTCACCAATACCGTTTGCCAATAATCTCCTCTTAAAAAATTCATTTATATACGAGTTTAAAAAAGCCAAATAATAAGTAATAGCGTTGAGTTAAATTAGTATTATTGGTTGCATCATCAGAGTATTGGCCAGTTAGGTTTAGATTATTAACTTCATTGGTCACTGGTTTTACACATAAACAATTTTCATCCTCCATGCTTTGTATTAAATTTCTTCACACAAGCTAAGTTTTTATATTTTGTAAGAATCTTACGGTGAGAACCGTAGGCACAACGTCTACAAAGTTTGAAGTTTTGTTTTCTAAAATAGCGAGAATATTGTGAAATTAAAGGAAATTTGTCACGAAAACTTATTTAGGTTAATTAAAATATTGACAATTTTTATGACGGCTTTCAGGTAAACAAAGAGTTAAAAAAAATTATGTTCTAGATTTGAATTGTGTTTCATTGCACCATTTCCTAAAGTTTAGCACTTTATGGGGCTTTCTATGTCTAGCGAGGAAGAACCGTCGTTTATTGAAATAATCTCAAAATTATGCTTAAATCAATACGACTCCTTCATTGTGTTAAATTACTGAAAAATACATATCAGCTGCTTTAAGTTCAACTTTGTACAGTTATTTCGAAATAATTGTCAAAACCAATATATTCTTCAATGCACTACTACCAATACCACACCGCTGCGCTAATTCCAATCACACCAAACCCTTCAACCGTCCATTCTTCACACCTTCACCCAGCCTAATTAAAACCCAGGCACTCGACAATTTATTGAAAACAGTTCAATAGCAGACAAACCGAGAGGAGAGATTTCCAATGGCTGCCTCGGCGCCAACGTAAACCAACAATGACGATGATTGAAAATTAAAATCAGTGTCTGACGAACCGATCTGCGCTGATGAAGCAAACCCTGGTTGTCGCTGATGGTAGGCCTAATGAGCAATCAATGCTCGCCTATAGTGACATTACTCTGTACCGCGGCTGAATAACACGGGGAGGGAGTGATATCTTGAATGTGATTATCAGCTGATTTGTGATTATTTAGGAGTGTGTGTGTGGGTTTGTTCAAGTGTTATATTGTAAAGAACAACTATAATCTAATTCTTCCTGTTCACACCACGTCCAAACTGCATAATTAGGTTGAGATATTTCAGCCTCGCTGTGGAGTACCCTCTTCAGTCACCGTTTAGGTTGAACCACTCTAATCAGTGGTTAGACTGTTCAATTTGTATTATAAACAGTATTTTGATATATGTAAAGACGAGCTGAACTTGCTATTTGATTGCTAGGGATAAAAAAGATTGTTGATGCTATTTGTATAGCAAAGCCATGACTATAAATACAGCAAAGTATTAGTCTAGAACATTCATTGTGTAGACTGCAGTCAGGTTTATATTTGGCAAACTAGCTGTTTTATTGACGATAGCATAAAACAACACAAAATTAATTTCAAATTCCAAAGAGAATAGAGCAATCTTTTACAGCACAAAATTAACATCAACCACAGAATGAATTCTCAAAATACCGAAGTTATTCGTCTTGAAACTAAAAAAAAATATTAAAAGAACGTTTTTCGAATCGGCTTTTATGAAATGCAAATTTAAAAATCATTTTGTCAAATATAGTCAAAAATATTTTGGACGAATTAATTGTAGTATGTCTTTATTCATATGAAATTGTAAGGAAATCATATGTTTGAATGTTTGCAAAAATAGAAATACCGTATTAACTTTGATAGAAATGTAGAAACTATAAACTAATTGATGTAATTATTAGAACAGGTGAGAGAACAACAAAACTGCACAAAACAAAGAGAAAAATATCCAAGGTTATATTGGTAAAGAAACAAAAAGTTATTAGCAAACCAATTCAATCACAGTTAAACAAATAACACCTACACCTATGGACTGTTACAACGTACACGCGGCAATAATAATACCTGAATGACCTTATGTCATTTAACATACTACATTCTACAAATCTAGTTTTTCCGGTTCACACCGCGTCATAATTCAGTTGAGATATATCAGCCTCGCTGTGGAGTACCGTCTTTAGTCACTGAAAAAAAAATCAGACTGAAACTAATCCACCAACCAGTGACTGAAGATGGTACCCCACAGCTAGGCCGAAATACCTCAACGTAATTATGAAGTTTCGATGCGGTGTGAACGGGACGAACTAGATTATAGTTATCTACCGGCCACAAACGCCTAAGAGTTAAGTATAAAATATTTTTTCTTTTAATTATCCAAAAATTCGTACCGAACCGAACTAATACGAAAAACCACACTTATCTTTATTGAACCTTACGAACGAATTTTCTTTTGTAGAATATAGAGGGACGTTACTCTTCTAGAGATGAAGCAGATGAAAGATTACCGGAGATATTGTGTTATGGGAACTGAGATTGGTTATTAGAGCACACAAAGACATGTAATCCTTGAGGATGTGATCTTACATAACCCTTTGCTCTCGGCGTCATTCAGCCTGATTGCCTTTTAATGTAAACAAAGTAATAATTATTTTATCAAGTGCCTTACGAGAAAAGCAATATCTTAAGTGGCAGAATTTGGATGTGATTATTAAAATCATGTTCAAGAACTGAAATGTCTTTTTTAATTTTGTTCCAAATCAGCTGCTTTTAACACATGCTTTGACGAACAAAAGTATGTTTTGATTTTATATTTCTTCCTAGTGATGTTTTAATAGCCCTTAGTTGGGAAGGTCATCAGCGTTCTAATGGTTTTGTTTGATTGGAATTGTTGATCTATTATAATCTAGTTTTTCGGTTCACACCGCGTCCAAACTTCATAATTAGATTGAGATATTTCAGCCCCGCTGTGGAGTACCGTCTTCAGTTACCGATTGGCTGAGGACGATACTCAAAAGCGAGGCCAAAATATCTCAACCTAATTATGAAGTTTGGACACGGTGTGAACCGGAAGTATTAGGTTATAGTTGTGACACCGTCCTCGGAAGCCTAAGAGTTATGTTGATCCATAGTAAATAATGAAAATATGAAACCAGTCTTTATTACGTGGCGAAGTTAGGATTATAAAGTCCTCTCTTCCACTTAACCACCATTCATAATATACCCACCACCATAAGTACACCATTTATAAGTTAAAAAAAATTACTGTTATTAAAATAATTACTCTAGTTATTGATCAAAATAGAGTTAAGTTTATTATGTGAGTCATAATATTGATTACAAGTCTATACGTAGCGGTAACTGATAATCGGTCAGGATGAAGTAGAATAACAACATTCGATTCAATAGAAAAACGTTACAACTCAGAATAAAAGGCTTAAATAAGTAGATACACTTAACTTATTTATATCATTAAAATTAATATATTTAATATATTTTGAATTAAGAATGCATTAATCTATATTACACCTGCATCATAACGAACAGTATGGTTCATCACTAGGTCCAAAAGTGTCTTTCTAATTTTCACTCATTTTATGTCTTTAGCCCTGGCCTCACACACTAAAAATGAAGGAGTAAAGGCCACTCAGAAAGAGTGAAATTTCGCTCTTTTGGGTGTTGAAACCCAGTCACTCTCATTAAAAAGTGGTTAATTCGTATTAATTTTCGAGTGTAGACGTTGACCTTAAGCTTATTTCAGAACGCTTCACTTTATGACGTAGTAATAAAATATTATATTATTCAAGTTAAGACAATACAAAATGTTCTTTTGTTATTACTTCCCTGGCAAACAGCTGTTGAAGCATATCCAACAAAGTGTGGAGGTAATTTGTGAGCAATTTGATAAGGAAAAAACCACGGTCGATAACGATTGTGCGGATCTAATATGAAAATAGACTGGAAAGAAGATTCGACATCTGACCAGAAGTAGAAGATTGGATGTGGTAGTTTTTGCCTAAAGAAGGAGTTGGATTTGTTCAAATATTTCAAAGAAAGCCCAAACAATATGACAGTGTGTGTCTCTAGTATTAGACTTGCCACATACGTTATTACTAAATTTATTACATAAAATTTCGTCAAGCACTTCCTTATCCTGAATACGAGTTATCTTAGAAGTTTAAATTATGTCCAAATAATGGTATGAATTTTACGTTACTCAGTACAGTTTTGTGTTAATTCTTTTCTGCAAACTTAAATTCATTTTATAACACGTTTTACTTTATCAAAAAAAGAACAGAGGTGTTCTGTTGTATTTTAATAGCATCACATCTTATGTTGAAACACTCAGTTTTCAAAAGTAATAAATTTTTTTTTTTCGAAAATGTTCCGTACTTTACTACAAATTATAAACATTAATGAAAATAATTGTAACACGAAAAGCAAAAACAATACTATAAATCGAAAAAGGATTATTAAAAATACTCAAAATGAAGATGAGATGCCATCAAAAAACTGTTATAAAACTGTTATATAGGGGCATAATTTGTGATCTGGAAAATCGATTAGATCAAAACTTCCACGGACAACACAGTAATAAAGAGTAAGCATATAGTTGTTATCGTTAATATTAATAACACGCGTTTAATGAATAAAATAAAGTATTCACAGGAAGTCCTGTAAACAAATAGTATAATAATAAACTGCTATAGAGTAAAAAACAAAAAGTGTGTCTTGTTTAAAGAGGCGAAGTTAGGACTACAAAGTTCTCTCTACCACTCAACCATGACCTTTACATAGCGTCAACATATAGTCACATCAACTACGATGATTTCCACAATACTTTTATCTTGTACAATAGAATATTAAACATTTGTCGTGCTGGTAGCTTAGTACACATAAACAGTGATATAAAAGGTCACTGTTGAACAATACATTCGCTTATATGTGGACAGCACAAGTGTGCATTATCTGATAGTATGAAAGTAATGCTCAGCACATAAATGTAATCCTGCGATACTAATCTAGATTTATAAGAGGCTACACACTGGAAACAATGGAGGGTTTTCTGTGTGGTTTATACTCTTGTGTGCTGTGTATGTAGACCCTTGCTTTAATCGTCATAATAACGTTAGGTCGCTTTGTTTTTTTCTAAAGAATAGCCCTTGGACTAATGAAGTTTTTAGGGTGAATTCGATTTTTAACTATGGTTTAGGAAGATTCTAAACTGAATGTCTAGTTTGAAGTTTGTTATTGACTGGGGGAATTTCAGAGTTTATACTATTTTTGCGGAAATTTTCCATAGTGTTAGTATTTTGATTTCAACAGCTACGTATTGTTTAGTTGTGTTTGACTGGTCAGCTTATGCTGATAACTGTAGACTAGCTCGTCTTTAAGTGTTCCGTGTTATGTTTTAGGATACTTTTCACCTGAAGACAGGATCAGATTGTAGATCCCGAAACGTCGTGATCATTTGCTCAACAACTATAGAAAGTGTCTACAATAATGCTTAAAACACTTAATTTCTAGATTAAACAGTTTTAAGTTCTTGTAAATGACAAAATGTCAAAGGTTTAAATGTTTTCTCTTGAAATTTCAAGAAACTCCACGAATGGAAACTTAGTATTCTGTTTCAAAGATAGAAAGAAGAAGGAAACCCTTAGTTTAACTACGAGGAAAACGGAGAAAATAATTTCACACAAAATTCACGTTTCGTTAATTAACTACGTCATGTTACCACGATAGTTACATCAGGCTATCGAATAAATTTTGACACTTTTTGCCAATTTTTCTATTTTTATTATAGTTATGTTTCTTGAAGTATCAAACTTAAACATATAACACTTCCATTAAGCACACAAGAATGGTCAGGTTAAGGTAGTGAGGTCTTTATTCAACTGTTTTCCAATGATGCTTAAAACTTTCTCTATATTTGCTTTTGCAAAACATTTAATTTAATTAAGCAGCTTGTCGCCATTAAATTTTTATTTTGAAATTATCTTTGGCCCGGGATAAAATCACCAGTTAAAAGTGGGGTTATTTTTATCTCAAGCATAAAAACAGATGGGAAGTGGGGTCTTTAAGGGTTAAAAGTTAACTGCAAAGTAAACAATGCACAATATACGGTTAGGGAGGGATCGACAAGTTTACAAAACTGGTTTCGTGTACCAACGGAGAGATAGCAACATGGCTCTTACTTAACCGTAAAATTATTTTTAATTATTAAGCATAAAATTGGATTAGATTAATAAAGTAAAACGAGTTTGCTAACTTGCTCTGGCTTCTGGAAAATGTTAAGTGGAAAGCCCTAGAGTCGTAGTGAAACAGAATTCACTGGTAATTGAATTTTAATCAACATCCAACCAATAAAAACACAATATTTGTTGATCAAAATTAAAAAGAAATTAAATAAAATGGTTTGTCCATATCTATAATTACGAATGATAAAACATCCACAAACAACGAAATGAAACACTGTAACAGAACAATGTATAATTTATTTGTTCAGAAAATCATAGTAAAGTACAAGTGGATTATACTCAAGCCAACACAATTGAAGTCGACAGCTTAAGCAGGAGAGTGAGGTGTCTAAACAAAGCTTGCTCAACTATTTCATTTCATACTTTTAGTTTGTTTATTAAAGCAACTTTTTTGTTCTTCACGTTTAACACAGTGTTATAATGCGACTTTTGAAAGCTAGTTTTGTCACGAAATTGAAACGGATATTGTATAATTTGCATGTATTTGGTAGTTAATGATAAATAGTACATTTCTTTAGAGTTAACTAATGATTCATCCACCGAGCTATAGACATTGGTTTTTCTTCTTTACAAACCTAAACATTGGCCCTAACAATAATGAATATAAAACAGATCTAATGCCCAATTTTAGGTTCACATAAAACATCATATTGAACACATCTTTATCAAACAAAAAAAGAGTCAAACAAGGAATACTTTCACCTTTACCTTCCTAATAATATTACAAAGGTCAAACATCCAGACAAAACTGAGTTTCGAAACTGGTGACGGGTCTGGAAAACTTTGGGATTATTTTATTAGAAACTTTAAGCTTAGTTGACAAAGGCCGAACTTTGCACAAATCTTTAAAGAATAAGATTCAACCTTGTTTCGTGACTTCTACCTGTATTTTCTTTAAAACATTATTTCATCTTTTATTACTTAGTAATTTTCAGATGGTTTTGTTGTTTGAAGGTCCACCTCAGTGGTGACCTCAGAAAAACCCTGAATTCATCCATTCCCTCAACTGATGTTACCTAACTGTTAATCCAAACCTTCGCAAAGTTTATGACTGCCCAGTTTTCGAATTTCAAAAATATGTTTACATTCATAAACATGATATTTATAGAAAAAGACAAACATTCTACTTTCTGGCAACCGTATGGAGTCTAACCCATCATAAGTTGTGCCATTATTTCACAAAGAAACTTCGAAATGGAGCAAGTTGTACTGCTCTTCAACTGCATTGGGTGAGGTTAAAACGCCTAAATTCGAAAAAAAACGCTATATAGGCGTGTCGAAAAACTTCTGTGGGTTTCAAATGTATCATGTTTTTATATAAACACTATTTTGAAAGATGGAAACAAGCCATTTAACTGAGGCGGGCCCTTAAAGATCAAGTATTTTAGAGATTGTGATATCAGGTTCAAGTGACTACTCTAGCAAACAGCTCGAAGTGCTCAAGTGACGAATAGTTCAATGTAAACTGTGTAAGAGCAGTGAGTGGATTCCGAGTATAGCTCCAGTAGTGCCAACCTTGAGCCTAGGTATTGTGATATCAGGTTCAAGTGACTACTCTAGCAAACAGCTCCAAGTGCTCAAGTGACGAATAGTTCAATGTAAACTGTGTAAGAGAGTGAGTGGATTCCGAGTATAGCTCCAGTAGTGCCAACCTTGAGCCTAGGTATTGTGATATCAGGTTCAAGTGACTACTCTAGCAAACAGCTCAAGTGCTCAAGTGACGAATAGTTCAATGTAAACTGTGTAAGAGCAGTGAGTGGATTCCGAGTATAGCTCCAGTAGTGCCAACCTTGAGCCTAGGTATTGTGATATCAGGTTCAAGTGACTACTCTAGCAAACAGCTCAAAGTGCTCAAGTGACGAATAGTTCAATGTAAACTGTGTAAGAGAAGTGAGTGGATTCCGAGTATAGCTCCAGTAGTGCCAACCTTGAGCCTAGGTATTGTGATATCAGGTTCAAGTGACTACTCTAGCAAACAGCTCAAAGTGCTCAAGTGACGAATAGTTCAATGTAAACTGTGTAAGAGCAGTGAGTGGATTCCGAGTATAGCTCCAGTAGTGCCAACCTTGAGCCTAGGTATTGTGATATCAGGTTCAAGTGACTACTCTAGCAAACAGCTCCAAGTGCTCAAGTGACGAATAGTTCAATGTAAACTGTGAGTGGATTCCGAGTATAGCTCCAGTAGTGCCAACCTTGAGCCTAGGTATTGTGATATCAGGTTCAAGTGACTACTCTAGCAAACAGCTCAAAGTGCTCAAGTGACGAATAGTTCAATGTAAACTGTGTAAGAGATTCCGAGTATAGCTCCAGTAGTGCCAACCTTGAGCCTAGGTATTGTGATATCAGGTTCAAGTGACTACTCTAGCAAACAGCTCAAGTGCTCAAGTGACGAATAGTTCAATGTAAACTGTGTAAGAGCAGTGAGTGGATTCCGAGTATAGCTCCAGTAGTGCCAACCTTGAGCCTAGGTATTGTGATATCAGGTTCAAGTGACTACTCTAGCAAACAGCTCAAGTGCTCAAGTGACGAATAGTTCAATGTAAACTGTGTAAGAGCAGTATAGCTCCAGTAGTGCCAACCTTGAGCCTAGGTATTGTGATATCAGGTTCAAGTGACTACTCTAGCAAACAGCTCCAAGTGCTCAAGTGACGAATAGTTCAATGTAAACTGTGTAGAGCAGTATTCCGAGTATAGCTCCAGTAGTGCCAACCTTGAGCCTAGGTATTGTGATATCAGGTTCAAGTGACTACTCTAGCAAACAGCTCAAAGTGCTCAAGTGACGAATAGTTCAATGTAAACTGTGTAAGAGCAGTGAGTGGATTCCGAGTATAGCTCCAGTAGTGCCAACCTTGAGCCTAGGTATTGTGATATCAGGTTCAAGTGACTACTCTAGCAAACAGCTCCAAGTGCTCAAGTGACGAATAGTTCAATGTAAACTGTGTAAGAGCAGTGAGTGGATTCCGAGTATAGCTCCAGTAGTGCCAACCTTGAGCCTAGGTATTGTGATATCAGGTTCAAGTGACTACTCTAGCAAACAGCTCCAAGTGCTCAAGTGACGAATAGTTCAATGTAAACTGTGTAAGAGCAGTGAGTGGATTCCGAGTATAGCTCCAGTAGTGCCAACCTTGAGCCTAGGTATTGTGATATCAGGTTCAAGTGACTACTCTAGCAAACAGCTCAAAGTGCTCAAGTGACGAATAGTTCAATGTAAACTGTGAGTGGATTCCGAGTATAGCTCCAGTAGTGCCAACCTTGAGCCTAGGTATTGTGATATCAGGTTCAAGTGACTACTCTAGCAAACAGCTCCAAGTGCTCAAGTGACGAATAGTTCAATGTAAACTGTGTAAGAGCAGTGAGTGGATTCCGAGTATAGCTCCAGTAGTGCCAACCTTGAGCCTAGGTATTGTGATATCAGGTTCAAGTGACTACTCTAGCAAACAGCTCAAGTGCTCAAGTGACGAATAGTTCAATGTAAACTGTGTAAGAGCAGTGAGTGGATTCCGAGTATAGCTCCAGTAGTGCCAACCTTGAGCCTAGGTATTGTGATATCAGGTTCAAGTGACTACTCTAGCAAACAGCTCCAAGTGCTCAAGTGACGAATAGTTCAATGTAAACTGTGAGTGGATTCCGAGTATAGCTCCAGTAGTGCCAACCTTGAGCCTAGGTATTGTGATATCAGGTTCAAGTGACTACTCTAGCAAACAGCTCCAAGTGCTCAAGTGACGAATAGTTCAATGTAAACTGTGTAAGAGCAGTGAGTGGATTCCGAGTATAGCTCCAGTAGTGCCAACCTTGAGCCTAGGTATTGTGATATCAGGTTCAAGTGACTACTCTAGCAAACAGCTCAAGTGCTCAAGTGACGAATAGTTCAATGTAAACTGTGTAAGAGCAGTGAGTGGATTCCGAGTATAGCAGTCCAACCTTGAGCCTAGGTATTGTGATATCAGGTTCAAGTGACTACTCTAGCAAACAGCTCCAAGTGCTCAAGTGACGAATAGTTCAATGTAAACTGTGTAAGAGAAGTGAGTGGATTCCGAGTATAGCTCCAGTAGTGCCAACCTTGAGCCTAGGTATTGTGATATCAGGTTCAAGTGACTACTCTAGCAAACAGCTCCAAGTGCTCAAGTGACGAATAGTTCAATGTAAACTGTGTAAGAGTGAGTGGATTCAGTGAGTGGATTCCGAGTATAGCTCCAGTAGTGCCAACCTTGAGCCTAGGTATTGTGATATCAGGTTCAAGTGACTACTCTAGCAAACAGCTCCAAGTGCTCAAGTGACGAATAGTTCAATGTAAACTGTGTAAGAGCAGTGAGTGGATTCCGAGTATAGCTCCAGTAGTGCCAACCTTGAGCCTAGGTATTGTGATATCAGGTTCAAGTGACTACTCTAGCAAACAGCTCCAAGTGCTCAAGTGACGAATAGTTCAATGTAAACTGTGTAAGCAGTGAGTGGATTCCGAGTATAGCTCCAGTAGTGCCAACCTTGAGCCTAGGTATTGTGATATCAGGTTCAAGTGACTACTCTAGCAAACAGCTCAAGTGCTCAAGTGACGAATAGTTCAATGTAAACTGTGTAAGAGCAGTGAGTGGATTCCGAGTATAGCTCCAGTAGTGCCAACCTTGAGCCTAGGTATTGTGATATCAGGTTCAAGTGACTACTCTAGCAAACAGCTCAAGTGCTCAAGTGACGAATAGTTCAATGTAAACTGTGTAAGAGAAGTGAGTGGATTCCGAGTATAGCTCCAGTAGTGCCAACCTTGAGCCTAGGTATTGTGATATCAGGTTCAAGTGACTACTCTAGCAAACAGCTCAAGTGCTCAAGTGACGAATAGTTCAATGTAAACTGTGTAAGAGCAGTGAGTGGATTCCGAGTATAGCTCCAGTAGTGCCAACCTTGAGCCTAGGTATTGTGATATCAGGTTCAAGTGACTACTCTAGCAAACAGCTCCAAGTGCTCAAGTGACGAATAGTTCAATGTAAACTGTGTAAGAGAAGTGAGTGGATTCCGAGTATAGCTCCAGTAGTGCCAACCTTGAGCCTAGGTATTGTGATATCAGGTTCAAGTGACTACTCTAGCAAACAGCTGTGCTCAGTGACGAATAGTTCAATGTAAACTGTGTAGAAGTGAGTGGATTCCGAGTATAGCTCCAGTAGTGCCAACCTTGAGCCTAGGTATTGTGATATCAGGTTCAAGTGACTACTCTAGCAAACAGCTCAAGTGCTCAAGTGACGAATAGTTCAATGTAAACTGTGTAAGAGCAGTGAGTGGATTCGAGTATAGCTCCAGTAGTGCCAACCCCTAGGTAATATCAGGTTCAAGTGACTACTCTAGCAAACAGCTCAAAGTGCTCAAGTGACGAATAGTTCAATGTAAACTGTGAGTGGATTCCGAGTATAGCTCCAGTAGTGCGAGCCTCCAAGTAGTGTGCTCAAGTGACGAATAGTTCAATGTAAACTGTGAGCCGAGTATAGCTCCAGTAGTGCCAACCTTGAGCCTGGTATTGTGATATCAGGTTCAAGTGACTACTCTAGCAAACAGCTCAAAGTGCTCAAGTGCCAATGTGAAGAGCAGTGACCGAATAGCTCCAGTAGTGCCAATTGTAATTGTGATATCAGGTTCAAGTGACTACTCTAGCAAACAGCTCAAGTGCTCAAGTGACGAATAGTTCAATGTATGAGTCCGAGTATAGCTCCAGTAGTGACTTTCAAGACCCTGTGTAAGAGAAGTGAGTGGATTCCCTCCAGTAGTGCCAACCTTGTAGGTATTGTGATATCAGGTTCAAGTGACTACTCTAGCAAACAGCTCCAAGTGCTCAAGTGACGAATAGTTCAATGTAAACTGTGTAAGAGCAGTGAGTGGATTCCGAGTATAGCTCCAGTAGTGCCAACCTTGTCGCAGTTCTTGGCATCGTGCGGCCCATTCTGCCCAGTCAGTTGCCAAGGTGCAATGCTCTGCCTTGTAACACTCAATTTCAACCTGTTTTGTGCTCTTGTCTCAATTCCTTTTTGCTACTTTTGAAAATATATCCCCCTTAAGTTTACTTTCTACACAAAGAAGAATCACTGTTATCATAAGGTGGGTTTTCCTTGCATTTGGAGTTGATCTATTTCATCCAATTTACTCTTTTTGTATGAATGTTTATTTACGTATATTACCTGACCTTATGTTTTTTATATTTGATTAGGGTTTCTTTATGGACCATGGATATAGCAAATGCTAAATAACTTAAACTTGTGAGGCTTGGGTCTTCAGGCTGAGCCTTTCTTCCAGTGCTTAAAACGTGTTCTGAGGGTCAAGATCGATGGTCAGGAACATGGCTTTCATCATGTTGACGGCATACATATCTCTATTTTTCCTAAGGAAATTCTCTAGAAAGCTCATAATTGATATGTGGTCACAATGAAGATGGACAAAGGTTACAAAAATAACTCTTCATAGCTCTTAAAAGGACTTATTTACATAGAATTTATTAACATATTATCTTTAATAATTATCATCAATATCTTGAAGTACAAAAACGACAACCAGATGCTTGTAAGAAGAGCAAGTGATGGTGAAGACAGTACAAACGTTTAAGTTATTTAATCAAGAACTTTCCTCGGTACAATCGAACAACCATTTATCTACCAAACTATTCGATTGTTCAGGTCTAGTGCTGTAATTTACAAGGCTTCTCTCCTTTCTATAACACTACATTTCTTTACGTTCCTTTCCACGAAAATTTATTTAATTAAACTAATTGAATCAAAGAAGTTCTTCGTAAATGTCAACTTAATGTAAAAGTTACTATGAGTAAACAGTATTAGAAATCAACTACTTAATTTTGATGAACACTGAACATTTGAATTCGATTAAATTGGTAAAAATCTAAATTACAATTAGTTCTTACAGCTTGGAGAGAAATAGTACATGAATTTAATTAGAATTATCTTAATAATGACTTCAAGTTTGTCTTTCAAAACCGTAGACTATTTTTATGAACAAACAATTACATGAGAAGCTGGTAACTTTTCATACATGTAAAACACATATCGTCAAAAAAGTTAATATATCTATAATGGTTTTGAAATTTTCAAATTTAATTTTTATGTTATAAACTTTTTCAAGTTCTTGAGATATTCAATAAACCATTCAAAATGTTATAACATGTGATTTAATTAAATGTTCCTTGCTTGGAGGAGCAACATTTAAAATATCGTTATAAACACAAAAATCGACTACACCATTATCACGAAACATTTTCACACGTAAAATTTTTTACAACATCTAAACTGTATTACCTTAGGATATAACTGTATCTAAACCATTTTTGGTGGCATAGTTCAAAGTTCAAAGGTTTCTTAGAGAAATCTATTAAACTTTTTAAATACCACAGTTACTGTCGATTGACGTTAACGAATGGCTTTTTACGTGTTTATTGATTCTCCACAATATTTACAGGAAGCGCACATGCTTACAATGTGCACACTGGGGCGGTTAGGGATTTCTAAGAGGATCAGACGAAACTGAGCCACTAGCCTCTCCTGACCACACATCCGGTCTAAACCAGAAAACCGACAAACCCTGTCCAGTGTGTGGTCCGACCACTACAGCGTATACCGGCACAGTGTCCATCACCGGGATACAGCCTACAGGACGTTGTGTTGTGTCATGGGTCAAACCTTTGAGGGGTAGTGGACATTGTTAGAAGGGGTTTATCGGTGTTGGTTTTGTTTTTTTGTAGCTATAAGTTAATTTTGTGTGAGGGAGATATTGTCAGTTCCTTATGAGCTTTTATGCAGTATTCATGATACATAATTATCGAATATTTCTTTAAACTAGTGCTTATTATTTTTGAAATCCTTTTTAGTATTGTATCCTACTTTACTGTCTAGACGAATTACCGTGTTACAAAGATCTTATGACATAACAACAATGTCATATCTCGAATTGTATCCTACTTGTTACTGTTTTTTCCGAACCATAGTGCAAAATAATAAAAACAGTAAACTAATGTTAATAACTTCTTTTAGAAAACTAGTTTCTTTACTATAACAGGAGCAAAATTTGATATCATCAATTTTTCCAATGCATAAAACTTTGTTTTTAACAACAGAAAAACTTAAAGTAATGTTAAATTGTTCGATTTATTCCAGTTAAGATTGTTTAAGGGGTTACAAAGCACAATAAACGAAGTGATCAGCTTCTTTTAAAAGAATTATGCACCTAACTACGAAGGTAATTTATTGAAAGCAACAGTACGTAGCTTTTGAATTGATATTATATATCTTACAATTAGGTATAATTTAAGTATTGTAAGAAGCACGTTTTAGAAAATAGACAAACGTTTCCTTATTGTAACTTTTAGACTTTCGCGGCCAGTGCACTATGCAGTATAATTTGACAAAACCAAAGTATTGGCACAAATTTCACGTCACTATCTGTGAGCCATCCAAGAAACCATTGAAATAATTAAAAACGGTAATAATTTCAACAACGAAGACAACATTAAACTTTGAAATAGCTGGCAACTAGTCCTGAAGAAGTCTTTTCAATAGTGTCACAGCCAATGAGAACATCGACAGTTTACATCCCTGTTCCGATGACCAACCCACCTCCAATAGGGCAGCAGTCAGCAAGTAGCTCAGTTTCAGCCAATCAGTGACTGAAGATGGTACTCCACAGCGAGGCCGAAATATCTCTACCTAATTATGAAGTTTGAACGTGGTGTGAACCGGAAGAACTAGATTATAGTATCCTTACACTTGCCAACTGGGGTCTGGAAAGAGGAATCTGGAGTAGCACAAGAGAAGAGATTAAAGCTGGTAAGCTGAGCCAAACTTGTATTGACCATATTTATCTCAGAAGTACTGCGGACACTATTAAAACAGGGGTTGTTAAGATTAAAATATCAGATCATTATTTGATAGCTGGGAAACTAGCTTGGAAGCCTAAACACCTCAGCAAAACTATTGGTTCAGACGTTTGTAAAAGGATAAACAAAAACCTCCTGAGAAGCAAACTCTGTGAATTTAATTGGAATAGTATTGATTTAAGAAGTACAAATGATGCGTTCAACAACTTGACTGAGCAAATTCAAAATATCTACAAAGCATGTACAGAAGAAAGATCCAGTAAACAAGATACTTCGAATAATTACCAGAATCGCAGAAGACAGAAAAATTGCCCTATTAAAGGTTGGATGGATTATTATTTGGTAGAAATGGTTAAAGAAAGAGACAGGCTATTTAGAAAATGGAAACGTTCTCCGAATAATGGAAATTATAGACATGAATACAACACATACCGAAATATGGTAACTAGAAACATCAAAAATAAGAAGGACAGTTATTACAGAACTATTTTTGAAGAAAATAAAGGAAATTTCAAAGAAACTTGGAGCAATTTAAATTGGCTTATGGGAAGAAAAAGAAAAAGTAATATTGATGAATTTATAATTAATGGAATGGGCAAGAAGAAAACTATTTATGAAATACTAGAAGGGTTTGCACAGTTTTTCGCCGAAGGGGTTAAAAACATAAAGCATACATGTCCATTTCAAGAGAATTTAAGAAACAAAACAGACTCAAATCCAAACC
Organism: Matsumurasca onukii; assembly: GCA_018831715.1. Lineage (NCBI taxonomy): Eukaryota > Metazoa > Arthropoda > Insecta > Hemiptera > Cicadellidae > Matsumurasca > Matsumurasca onukii. The sequence goes on from CM032065.1 coordinate 4,939,229, forward strand.
AAGACCAGTTTCAATGCGTGCAAAGCCTACACATCCCTAAGGCAAATACTGATGCTATAAAAAGTGTTGTGGAATCAATGAAAAGCAACAAGGCGCCGGGTAATGATGGGATTAGAATGACAGATGTAAAGGAAGTATTTGGTAGCGGGACAGGCTTGGTGAAGATTACTGAACTCATAAATGCCAGTCTGAAGGAGGGCTGTTTTCCTGACTGCTTAAAAACATCAATAATAAGGCCAATTTATAAAAATAAAAACAGACAACTTTTCGAGAACTACCGCCCTATAGCCATATTACCATCAATAGAGAAGATACTGGAGAAATATGTTTTAAACCATCTAAACAAATACTTGGAAGAACACAAAATATTGAGCCCTAAACAGTTTGGATTCCAGAAAAATAAAAGTACGGAAGATGCTTTGGAACTATTTTCTAGCAAAGTCAATACATTCCTTGACAATAAAAAACACGTTCTTATTCTTTACATTGACCTGTCGAAAGCTTTTGATACTATTGAGCATGAAGAAATAGCCGCATCATTGTCACGTATAGGAATAAATGGGCCACCCCTAAATTGGTTTAGGAGCTATCTAAAAAACCGGCAGTTCATAGTTAAGCTGGAAAACAATTTTAGTAAACAGAAAAGTGTTTACTACGGAGTACCCCAAGGAAGCCAGTTAGGACCTGTCTTATTTATTATCTACATGGATAGTATTATTAAAAGTATTAACGACAGTCTTTGCTTTTGCGGATGACCTGGCCATCGTCAGTGGACATAAAGATTTATTATCTGCAGAGAGAATAATACAGAATGATTTTGTAAAATTTTGCACACTTGCTCATGACAAAGGGCTAATTGTGAATCAAGACAAGACTTTTCTTATGCACGTACACACAAGGAATATGAGAATAGAAAGAGATCCAATAGTGAAAATACACAACTGCCAGTGCATACATAAGAATACACACCAGACAGATAGATGTGATTGTAAACTCATTAGGATTGTGGAGAAGACGAAATACCTAGGCATAATTGTAGACAGTAAGTTCTCATGGAAAGACCAATGTATTGAGGTTCAAAGAAAATTATATATTTGTATGGGCGCATTTTACAAAATTGGATGTAGGATGTTTTAAGATCAGTAAGGATGTAAAGATGTCGGTATATAAGGCGCTGGTAGAATCAGTACTACGGTACGGGATAGAGGTATGGGGAGCAGCCGCTAAAACCAACATTGACAAGGTAAAAAAAGCGCAATTTAAATGTCTAAAGGCACTAGGACTTATAAACCAAGGACACGACTTAAACAATGTTACATTTTCTTTTAAAGATCTAAACATCTTAACGCCAACCGGATTATATACCCTGAAGAAAATTACAAGGTACAAAGAAAATTCGCTTCTAAGAGTAAAACACGAAAAATCTGTCAACACAAGAACAATTTTAAAATATATGGTCCCACCCATAAACACTCTGTTTGGAAAATGAATTCCAGAGTACGAAGTTCCGACCCTGTACAACACTTTACCAACGGAAATAGAAAACACACGCAGTCCTTCTGTATTTAAGAGAAAACTTTTAAAGTGGCTTATAGAGAAGGAAACAGTTACCTGAATTTTAAATTCAATACCGAAATAAAATTGAATACCTCAAGATAGGATAATCCAAACGGAAACAAGCTGGGAATTTTCACACCCTCCCTTTCACACCATTTTTCACACTCCCAACCCATCACTACACTTCCTTCTCCGTTCTCACCAAAATATTTTAAAGCACAACCACAGACAGTACACGCACCACAAGGAATACACCGAAACTGGTCACACACAATATCTACACAACACTCCTTCTCCACAAGACAGGTAGAGCAGGTATATACAAACCCAAGCCAGGGGACAATAGAGTGACTCATGTCAGGAATCTGCCCTTTTCTCATAATTAGAGTGTGTTATCAGTCAGGCAAGATACCAGGTCAGGTCAGGTGTGTTGTCAGTTGGGCATAGTCTAGCTGATAACGTCAGCGTAAATTCCATCCGTCCTTACTCAAGTACTGTATATTGAAAATATGTATATTATTGTTTGCTAGTAGTAATTATTTAATTTATTCAGATCAACCAATAGAAAATTAAATAATAAAAAGAAACAAATTTTAAGTGTCTAAATATATATATATAAAACCATAATTATTCATATATTATATTAAGATAAAACCCACTTCTGCCACGGTAGGAGAATCTTTTGTAATTATATCATAAGTGCAAATTATGTCAATAGTTAAAACCGGCCTGTCCGTCAAGTTCTTCTTGGACAGGTCAATGACTGTAATACTGTGAAAATAAATAAATAAAATTATCGGTTCTAATTTCGCTAATTCTGTTAGCCGTCCAAACAAACCAAACGTCAATTATTAAAAAAAAAAAGCTTAGTTGACCTAGTTCTAACAAACTACTTCTTTCCTTGTTAAAACCTGATTTGAATACAACAAGATCAAACTTCCAGTTTACACTTCAAGTAATCTATTTAATATTTCCTGTTCCAATAAACCTTAGCAAAAATAATAACCTAAAACTGGAACGGTGGCGGGTTTTAACCGTGAGCTGATCTCTCCGCTGGCACAGGTTCGATCCCCGCAGTCACCACTTTGTAAAGTGACTGTACGGTAAAGCTAGTTAAAGGTCGAGGTTGAGTGTTAGAGAGGACTTTGTAGTCCTAACTTCACCTCGTTAAACGAGACAAACTTTACCTTTGTGATCTTAGAGTCAAACTAAAAAAACAAACACCACACTATTAACTTGTTTAGATGGTTTGGTTTCCTACAAAGTCGGTATGAAAGGGGTAACATTATACATAGAGTTGACTCAAGCAACCAGCAGTCGCGTGACGACAAAGTTTGACATTTAATTATCCCTGGTTTCGTGATACTTCATCGGTAATCCAATAGCACGTTGTACAACAATGTACACTGTGAAATAACCAACCGCGACAGCTGTTTTGCATTTAATTACCGGATAAAATGGATCCGTAATCAATGACAGTCAAAAGTGACTGTAAGAGTGTATTTTGTAACTTTTATCTCCGTGTTTTGTTATTTAAAGGCTCTACATAATTTATTGTGTTCTTCGTGGACCACGAGTATATGTATACCATGCCTGATCTTTTGTGTTTAAATTATGTTGTTGACGATGAGAGTTTAAACCATTCTTGCGAACATTTTGCAAATACTGTACACCGTAATTAAACTTAAGCGTCTGAAACCGATTGTAAAGAAATGTGTTTGCCTAAAAAGTAAAACAACGTATAAATTATTGAGTGTTTTGTTTAGTACACCTAGCAAGTAAGCTCTTATATTAACACAATTTAGATAATCCTCATGTATGGTTTATTTATGATAAAATTAAATTTATCCCTCTAGGTCTTTGGGGTTGAACATAGTTCCTTTCGTGTTTCTACCTTTATACTCGTACAGCTGCAATTTCTTAAACTTGCAAAACACGGCAGTTTCACAGTTTGTTAAACATGATTATAAAATCAAGATAACTTTTAATAACTCATGAATCAATAACATATTGTGCACACAAAATAACCCACTGCTAGCTCCCACGCAAAACAGAACGTGTTGTTTGTCATGTAATTCAGGATTTCGATTAACAACCTGAAAACCTCCTCTACAGCTTGATTAAACATTGATTCAGAATTATTTGTAACGTCAAATACATTGAACGCAATGAATGTTTTCAGAGCAATATTTAAATATATTTACATAATTGAAATTCCATCATGGGGACCTGCCACACTACATAGTATAAACTTAATTCTTAGACTTTCGCGACCGCCGAAGTAAGGCCGAAGTATATCAACCTAGTTATGAAGTTTAGACGCGGTGTGAACCGGAAGAACTAGATTACAGACTACATAATATAGTCTTGGCATAGTTGGGTAAATCCGAAAGCTTCTATAAATAATTACGCTTGAAGTTGAGTTGAAAAGAAGAGCAGGTAGTCCTAACTTCACCCCGTTTGTACAAGACAAACCTTGCCTTTAAATGATTACAAACAACTACTTACTTTTACCACCACTTAATCGTTTAAAATAACCACACACACAAAACAGTACAGTCATCATCCGCACAAATTCACCTTTTAATACCCTCTAAGATTGGTCGGTGTCTCAAAACAGTGAATACGTTCTTTATCTAAAGTTTGTTGTTGCCGATGGGAGAATTTCAGAAGAATTACCTGAAGACGAGATCAGATTGCACAACCCGAAACGCCATGGTCATCTTGCTCACTTACTATGGAAAATATCAGCAAATATAGTTTAAACTCTGAAATTAATTGTGTTTATATTATTGTGCTTTACTGACCAAAGGGAGCCACATACAAACACAGTTGCGTAACCTAGTTTCTAGCTTTGATTATCAAAGTTGTGTTATCATCAAGCAAATGCATCACCTGTTGTTGCTGTTGAGACTAGCTTTGAACAAATGAATTAATCGTGTTTGTGCGACTAGCTGAGTGCTTGTTATTAATTAAGTACTAGGTCCTAAAAGCATGACACTTATTGGATGTAAATACGATGTGTTGTCATATTGTCAGGTTAATTTTCACCTGAAGACTGGGACTCGTGGCGTGGTCCTGTAATCCAGCTTCTTGGAGGTCAGGTTTTGAGGATGATATAGGTCTAAAGCGGCTCAGATAGTTTTAGTATTTATCTGATCATACCCGCATCAACTTCCACCATCGTTTAGACATATCAGACCATCACCTGCTTGGTTTGGAAGTCACGTTGGTCCTTGTATTTCCATTGGTCATTGGGCTATTAATTAATGACCATTTCTAAGGAAGAGTCGGCCTATTTTGTAACAAGACTACACCTCATAGCTCATTACTACCACGTATAACACTCATCCATCACCCCATATTTGCCTTAAAATACCCTCATGAGAGTGGTCGGCATCTCAAATAGTGATTTAGTGATCAAGTTGCAGATCCCAAAACGTTGTGGTAATGTTGTCCAATAATGATGGAACATGTCCGCAATAATATTTTAAGCAGTGAATTCTTTATACGAAGAAAATTTGTTTAAATAAACGTAATTTCTACGTTAAATTTGGATAAAATTAACATGTCTATCAGTTTTCAATCACGTTTTCCGGAAACATAAAGGATCTCGTGCAGCAGTGACACCGTGGATTCGCGTGACTGAATCTGAACATTCAATCCTCTCAGCTTTCGCATTCCTCGACACTTGTACAACTATCAGACAAATGGTTCACACCTAGAATACAAATATGTATCATCAAGCAGTTTCACGAGTACTCATGTAGTATCCACTGGAAAAATAAAAGATGCTAAAACTATAGATTTTACAGTATTTAGTGAAATTGTTCATTAAGTAAATTAACTTGCTGTGTTGCAAATTTACGACCCTTTAACAAACCCGTACTACAAATCTCGTACAACAAAACTCGTATTTTAAGACTTATAGACGAGTTGCAAAATACGAACAAATTTTTAGACCGTTTCATAAATATAGGCATTAACTTAGCCTTGATGAAATGTCAAAATAAAATGTGGAGAAATTATGTTAAACGTTGGTTCTACAACGGTAAGCTCATATTTTGATGTATTTAGCGGACCCGTGGCGGATTGTTATCGCACGCAACTCCGGAGTTCATCACTCCGGTGGCGCGGGTTTGATCTCCGCAGTCACCACTTACATTTTGTAATGTGACTAATACGGTGACGCTAGGTAAAGGTCGAGGTTGAGTGGTAGAGAACACTTGGTAGTTCTAACCTCGCCTCGTTGAAGAAGACAAACTTTACCTTTTTTTACTTTTATTCAGAAAACTATATTTTGTATTATTTTTATGTTGAACTTTCTATATTTACAGTATTATTTTAGGTATTTTTTAGGTTTTTAATTTGAATTTGTTGTACTGCTTACTACGAACTACAATCGGGTGGTTAAATGAAGCTTATCACTCCGGTGGCGCGGGTTCGATCCCCACAGTCACCACTTTAATTTGTAAAGTGACTCTACAGTGACGCTAGGTAAAGGTCAAGGTTGAGAAGTAGAGAGGACTTTAAAATCCTAACCTCACCTCGTTAAAACAAACGTCACCTTTTATATCTCACAAATAAAATAGCTGATCCGTCGAATGAACAGTTAAAGTCCTGATTCAGACTGTTTGATCCCAGCTCACTACGTGTATGCCAGCTTATTCTGTCACTGACTGTACCAGTACCTACTTATTGTGTCAGTGACTATACCTACAGCCTCGGTCCACTGTTATTGCATTTCCACCGGCTAATCCAAATTGACGGCTCGCTAATTTAATTTGTCCGCTCTTGTTTTGACTACATCGGCTTAAACTGTCGCTAACTGATTCACTATCTGATTGGCGAGTTAATTAAGAACCTATCAGTTTTCAGTATTAGTGTCCATTTGTTCGCTGCATGCATAGGTGTTCGGTGGGAGTTAATTGAAGATTATGATTGCGGTTGAAATATATTTGTGTAAGTGGTCTAAAGAAGTTTTTTTGGTATATGTTTACAATAAATTGGTTGGATTTTGTGTTAGTTTTACTAAAAGTATATCGATTTTGACACTTTTAGATCGATGCAAGAAAAGTGTCTGTCAAATGGTTTTCGTCTTACGAACTGTATATACTCACAAAGTTATTCGATTCCAAAACTCACCTGAAACAAAAAATATTTCAGTTAAATAAAATTGAAATTGTATAATGTACATAAACTTTATAGAAAATAAATACAAACCAAATACCCTTATATCATTTTTATATTACCGACCGGTTTCGGAAATTATTCCAAGGTCACAATGTAAAAAATCTCATAAATTTTAATTTTACTACCTCAATACACCGCATGTCTAGTTCTTAGTCCATGTATTAATACGAGTATACAGGGTTATTCAAAAAGAATGCCCTACTTTCAAACGACTCTCCTTCGTTAATTATTACTTAGATATACATAATTAAATACTAGTAAAAATAGCACTTTCCAGAGTTTGTCTTCCTTGGTACAATTCGATAAATTCTCACCATGTCCTCCCCTGACTGCTCGGTTAAACTCTAGCCGATAATCAAAATATTTTACCGTAGATCACGAAGTTAATATTAATTTATGGAATTGACTGAAACTCTGCTACGGTTCTGCAGGTCATCTAGATTTTTGTCAAAGGGGGTCGTAAACCCTCACCCTTATCCCAGGGTTAATCACACCTGATGGCATAACAGAAAAACGATCTATTTGTGTTTGAAACTACCCCAAAAGCTTAGACAAAAACGAGCATTTGTCGAAGAGGGTTAGCTCGCTTAAGTTAAAGCGGAAATTTGGTTAATCCAAGGAGGAACAGTTGATTTATCGTCTGATCACTTTACTTCTACAACTTTCAACCCCGTCTTTACACTAAGACAAAGACAATGTTGCTTCAAATGCTTTGAATACTAGTTCGACAGATTGGTGAACTAATAGCTTTCTTGTACGAGTACATATTGACAAAAATTAGCAGTTGTAGTTTAATCCAAAATATAAGTTTAATTGACATACTACCATGTAATAAACACTTAAACATTACATATTTTCTTGACGTTTTCAAAATTAAAATACTTAAACGAGTAGTTTACAACGTAACCCTTTCAGGCTAAAAGGTTAAATCCAAAGTAAAACAGCATATTCCTAAAGAATTAAGAAATCTAAGCTTAAAGAAAACCAACTTTTCAAGTAAGCGTTAACGTACTCTACTTCAACGTGGTCCAACTAGCCCTACAAGTTTATAACAGTAATATTGGTATAACTTTATTGCTTTGAAAATTGTTACAATGGGTATAAATAAAACAAAGTAAAAGAATACGCAGTGCTATAGTAAAGACCTTTTAATCCATATAATCTGTATATATGACCTGACCTTTTTGGCGAGAGAGAAGGGATAAAAGCTATTTTGAAACCTCATTACGCCCCAATATGAATGCAATCTAATTACGATTTTAGAAAACGGTAACCAATAATATTTAATTACGACAATTTTAACAATACGCACAATCGGGAACCAATACTGTTTTCATTATTTGAAATCATTAACCCTAAATTTACTACCGTGCGCTTAAAATGAGAGATTAATTACTGAATCCGCAGATTGCTTCTACATGCTTAAACCTAATTAATTAGCAATCAACGCTCAATCTCCCCCAACTAGGAAGAGCTCACAACGAATCAACCCCATCATTATAATAATATGATTACCAACTCTGTCCTTGTGTCATATTGGGAACTGGTTTGAAGTGTATAATGAACCAGTTGCTGCTGTTACAAAAAACGTGTTCACGCGGTATCATGTGACTGGATCATATTGCATCATGCCTTCCCATAGGGTGGAGACCTACATCAGCGCTACCTGTGCTCGGGCTGCCGAACTATGTTGCTCATCCTGCCTCAGCGATGTGGCACCTATGCGGAATCTACCTACCGTAAACTTAACTCTTAAGCTTTTGTGGGCGGGGTCACAGTTATAATCTACTTCTTCCGGTTCACACCGCGTCCAAACTTCATAATTAGGTTGATATATTTCGGCCTCGCTGTGAAGTACCATCTTCACATTCAGCTGATTGGCTGAAAAAGAGTATTTTTGATTAATTTCAGCAAATCAGGGACTGAAGATACTACATAGAGAGGCAGAAATCTTTCAACCTAATTATGCAGTTTGTACGCGGTGTGAACCGGAAGAACTAGATTAAAGTAATCAACCATAACATTACCTTTTTTAACAAAGCTTCTATTATTCAGTTTGTTCACCATAATTTATACTAAGAACTAATTTTATCTCCTAGGGAGTCGGTTTCTTTGAGAAGTAGAGGACGCTCTCGAAGAATTAGACGAAAGGAGCGGGCAAATAAGAAACTTGAGCACCTTCGTTAGCATAACGTAACGCAACGACATTCTTATAATATTGCTCTAAAATTGTTTCTTTAGACAAACATATCGACGTGCTAAAGTTACACTTATGTTCCCAGGAAAATAAAGGTTTGTTTTGATGAGTTTTACTCAATTTGGTTGAACTTTCAAAAGATACATGTTATGATCTCTTTTTGGGCATGGACGAGCTGTATCAACGAGTTGATATTGCATATTAACAATGACTTATAGTTAATCAATGTAAAATCTGTTTAATCAAAACAAAAAAACAGACTCGGAGTTCAAAATACTGTTTATCTTAAGACTCTTTATAAAATTTAAAACATTTATTAACTATTATTTTCATTATTATTTGCAAAGATCGTTTGTCACACGACCCTAAAGCGTCTTTTTGACCGTCGCTCTTGTGACGTCCTAGGTTGCGCCTAGAACGTTAACTTGACATCAAATCAATAAACGTCACTTTAGGAACTAGTGATGAAATAAACTATTTCTAAACTTATCGAAGTTGGAAGATTATAGTTCAAGCAAGCTAAGTGAAAAAAGTCACAAATAGTAATTCTCAGATGAAGAGTTTATCTTCACCCAGCTTCATGGTTCTGTTATGAAAATTTGATGAAGAATGATTTGGAAAACACCTAAAGATTGCAGGAGGCCATCACAGGAAGGAAGCACACCAGGTCATTAATCAGTTAATGGGCAATTCCCGGGAAATAATCCAGACTTTACGACCACCACCTTTCCGCGCTTGTAACATCTTGGCCCATCACCGTTGTCTAACCAAGTTAGGGTTTTATTTGTGGTAGTCTGAGGTAATTGAGGTACTAGGTATAGTAGATTTTTTTTAATACATTAATTGTTGTGTGTGTTACAAATACAAGGCAAACGAGCCTTGTTAAACTTCGGGAATTTTTAACTACAAAGTCCTTTCTAACACTCAACCTCGGCCTTTATCTTGCGTTACCATAAAATTGTTAGTGATGATTGCAGGGATCAAACCCGCATCACCGGAGTAATTAGCTCCGTATTCGCGGACGTTATTTATCTGCCACAATGCCTCCAAAGTTTTAACTTATGTAATAAATGTGAAATAGTCGAAAAAATTAAGTTTAATTTAGTAGTTTATACTGTAACTGTAAAGGGATTTTACCTTAAGACTTGAAACATAACGTTTTTTTTCTAAAATAACAGTTCAACGGGACGAGGAGTCCGAAAAAATCTTTATACAATAAGCAAATCAGTTTCAGCTAATCAGTGACTGAAGATGGTAGCAAATTATAACGGTGTTTTAACGCGGTGTGATCCAGAAGAACTAGATTGATCGAATAAGTACCTAACTATTATCCATGAGTTAGAAAAACTTTTAAAACTGCTTTTAAAATAGTTTAATTACAACTATCAGGTTGTAACAATACATAAACGCAAACTGCATACATAAGTTGGTATTTGTTTCACTGTCGTTTGCTTAATCGTATATTTCATCACTAGGTCTTATAAAGACACTTTAGGGGTGACTAATGAACCAGAACTTTTTGTCATGATACAAATAATAGTTAGAAATAAATATTAATAGATGTTTCGATATTATAAAGAAACTAAGTAAACAATGTTTTGACCTCAGAGGTCTGAACTATCTTGTTTTCAAGAAAGAACTGTTACGCCGGGTAAGTTAATGTTAAAATTGATATCAATCAAAACCAACTCATTGAAACAGCTGATGTCTATGCCACAAAAAGATCATCACAACGTTATTTTTCTCCCTAAGGGAAAAAAGATCATCGAAATAATTCTTTATTTACCCAGGTTTAAAAATGACACTAGAAGCACGTCAATACCATGTGTCCAAGACAGCTGTTTTATAGCAAAATGACAAAAATATGGTTAATTATAAAGACAACTCTAAACACACAAGGCAACTGATAAAGTTATTTTAACACTTAAAACACGAAATAAGTTACCAACGTAAAATGACAATACAATGGACCTCTCCGAAGTCAAATGTACTCTTTCACGTAGCCATGACTAAGTAAGTTAACTGCACAAAGGTTGACGTTACTTTGAGCGAAATCACATTAGTCCTGTTCGAGTGATCGTATGACAAAGCCACAGAATGACGTGCGCTGTTAACAGTAATGTGCGGTGCACCTCCTTTTTAACAAAGGTTCCGCTTACGTGGCGTTTTAACTAGCGATATTTCCCGACCAAAATTGGACGAGCAATGTGAAAATCTGTGTTCTTTTAGGTGGATAATGTTGTTTAAACTGTATTGTTATTATTTAGATTCAATGCAGTAACATTGAATATAAGTTATTATTGTTTGTTTTACTAGTAACCGGATTTAGATCCGGTTGACATTTGAGAAACGATCTATCTAAAAATGCGTTGAAATTCCATGCTTGTATGAACATATTTCATGTATAAGCATACTTTAAGCAAATTTATAAATAAGTTTCGATTTTATTTTCTACCTTTAGAATAGCGGCTTTAGCAAGGACCAAACTGAACTCTTTTATGATCATGGTATAACGTTCTGTAATAAAAAATAATTATAATAGGCTACGTACATTTCACGTCCCATTTCTTTAAGTTAACGATTGTTTCCAAGTTTTGATTAGCGAATGTAGTTTGTCATTAATACACGTTATTATACCCAATTATAAGACATATTTTCAATAAATAAGTTAAATTAGCTAGCTATTCTTGCACCATAGTATAGTTCTTCCTGCTTATAATTTAAATACCATGTGGCTAATTGTTGGGGAGAGCCAAAAAGTCCAAACTTCACCTCGTAACTAGAGACTTTTTATTTCATTAATTTTGCAGCCAATCGAGCAACATTAGTGAACCATGAACATGGTACCCACCTTTCCTCGTTAGAGACAAAATAGAATGTTCTGGCACAAATACAATATACATAAAGATATTAATCAACTTTGAGTCTAAGATTTAAGATTTACATTCGGTATTAACTCAAGCAAAAACACAATGAACGTGTTAACATATCTCATGTTTTTTGATACTGAACTCATGAACTAAGTTATTTTTTATAGATACTAAGATCCTTAAAATGAAGATCTAAAGTAACGGGGAATTCCGGTCAAATTAAGAACTCCAGCTTTTCACCTAAGTCGTTAATCATGTTTCTAGATCAATTTTAGAAAGTTCCAAATCAACTCCGACATTGAACTCGAGCCGAGGCTAAATTACTTGTGAAGTAGACTAGAGTAGACTACTGTAGGGTGCTTGTCCATGCACAGACAGACAGGATGTAGCCTCAATTACAACAAAGGAATGTGCCGTGCTGCACTCCCACGCTGAGCTGAGCCTGGCTCGTTCCGCTCTGCAGCCCCTAGCCAGCCTTGAGCCCTCCTTGGAACACGAGCTGCCATACACTTCTGTGAGAGAAACAAATAAGTGGTAATATGAATGCCCTTATTGGTGAGTATTTTACACTTGAGATATGTTGACAGTTGCAGAAGTAAAGGTAAAGTTTGTCTAGCGAGGCGAATCACAAAATCCTCTCCACCACTCAACCTCATCGTTTACCTGGGCTTACCGCATAGTAACTTTAAAAGGGGGTGGTTATAGCTCCGTGGTATAGTGCGTGCTTCGCAACAAATCAATTCGGGTTCGATTCCCGGGTGCAGTGTTAACTTTTCACATTAGCCACTCCTTGTGGTTCGGAAGTCACGTTGAGATGTTGATCCTGTTCATTGGTTGTTGGGATCTTAACTAATTACCCAACCTTGGGTATAGTCGGTCCTAGTTTGTTAAAAGAGAACATCTCATGATTCCCATTAAAACCCTACTAGATTGGTCAGTGTCTCAAAGCAAAGATCAAAAAATAAAGTGCTGACATCGGAGATAGAACTCGCGCCAGCGAAGTGATAAGCTCAGAATCGCGCACGATTCCAACCCACCACAGGTCCGCTAAACCACAAACGTTTGGCATTTAACTTCGTTGTTTCGGCTACAGTTTTACGTGCTCTTTTACTATTCATTTTTACACTTACAACAAATTTATAAAGAGGACATTCATACTAAATAGTAAAATTGGAAAACTTCGAGGTTGTTAGAAAACCTTTTTTCTTTTTTCCAAGTCATTTTCAAATAGCTAAATGAATATCTATTGTGTATTTAGATGGCCTCATATTATACTAGTTTTATTATAAGAAAGTTTGTCATTACTTCCAAGCTATCTAGTGTTAATAACAACTCCAAGATATATATAACTTTTAATGATGACACTTGATATTTGTTGTATCCAGTTTATATATATGTGTTGATTCTGTGGAATATAATAATTTTAATATTTATTATGATATGGATACATTATTAGTACCATTGTTTTGTTTACAGTGTGCGTTAAGAAAATAGTTTGAATACAACACAACTATGTTCTAAATCTTGTAACATTTTATTATACACAATAATATTGATTGATGTTTCGTGGTTAAGAAATGAAAACACTGAAGAACATGAACGAAGAATATAAGTTACCTTTTCCCTATGTTACCAACTCCTCAGCACTGTACTCTACTTTGGTTGCAAGTATTTTTAGATTATCTCTTTCAACAACGTCGAACGATGTGTCTGGTTCTTTCTGAAAGCACTTGTCCTCATTCTAAACGGCCACATGACTGTACTATAGAAGAAAGCTTTGCAGACGCTGTGTAACTATTTCATCCTGCAATATACTGCGTTTTTATTACATGTGTTTACAGAGTATCGCTTTCAAAACGTTAAACGATGGACTTGTTTCTTTGTAAAAAAAATTGTCCCAACTCTACAGTTCTTAATGTCAGTTTTAGGGAAACAAGCTTAAAATCTGATCTTAACAAGTCTTTCAAGAATCTCTATTAACTCTACATTTAGTTGTCTAAATGCATCAATTCCATTTGCTTAGAACACAAGTTAGCCTATCAACAGTACGTGGACTCTGCCCAAGTCTTTTAACCAGACTAAACTTTGCTCTTGATGATAAAGAAATGAATTGTATTGTTGTTTTATTTACTTCTATTAACCTACAAATCTTGTTAATAATCTTATCAAAACATAGATTTTACGACGATCGGGTAACATGTAAACAAATGCTGTTAACACGAGTTGCATTTGATCAAATCAATTCAAAATAGAAAAAACCCATTTTCATTACGTAAAATAGATATTTATGTACAGCTAACACTATTTGCAAATTGTTTTTTTCAAGAAACTATTCTCTACTGTAAACAGTTACCTAAAATCCACCCATCAATCCACATTTCCTAAATTACAACACACTTGATTCTGCAAACTTGTTAGAGTTGTCTCACACAAGCACACAAGCACACAAGGGTCGATGGAACACATTACCATTGTCTTGAGCACGTGTGCTTCAAGCAACTCCGAGTAGCCATTGGCCATTAGTTCCGTCTGGTGACTTAATGGCTACGTGGCCCGTTGATTCCTCACAGCCTTTCGAATGGCTTGTTTCAGTAGGCTCGCTAAATGGCAGAGTACCTTTACTCGGCAACAAGGTAAGAGGTTTACTTCCAAAATGCGTGTAAGTGGGAGTCAAAATAATGGTTTCTTTATTTGCGCGCAAAAAATTTTCATTGATAAAGTCACTAGTTTAATCATTTGAGACATTGTGGTGTATAAACATTTATATTATATAAAGTGTATGTTAATAACACTACTTTTATTACAGTTCAAGAAATTCATTAACAGAGTAACAAGCTTGTTTAAATTTACTTAAAGTAATTTTTTGAACTTATTAGAACAGTTTCCTATACTAACTTCCCCTTGCGGTGTTGAATCGCAGATAAATTGATAAAGGTTTAATCATTTGAGTTGATAAGGGTTATTTATTATATATAAAGAGTGTATGTTTGAAAACGGCTTGAAGGTTTCCGTTTCTGTAAAGGTGAAAGTTAGTGAGGCTCAATCGGATGAGATGTTTCAAAATAGTTATTTCACCATTGACTTCGTAGATTAATTATATTATATCGTCATTTTCACCGACTTCAACTTGTGGACGGTTATACTGATAAGAACATTGGGTATACAGGGAAACGTGTCTAAACGTTTTTATTACTATAACACTATTTGAGATGCCGACCACTCTCATGAGGGTATTTCAAGGTAAATATGTGGTGAAGGATGAGTGGTAGTAATGAGTTATGAGGAATAGTCTTGTTACGAACTAAGGCCGACTCTTCCTTAGAATGGGTCATTAATTAATGGCCCAATGATCAATAGAAATACAAGAACCAATGGCATAATGTGACTTCCGAACCACGCAGGTGATGGTCTGATATGTCTAAACTATGGTGGGAGTTGATGCGGGTATCATCATATTATCATTGAGACTATCTGAGCCGCTTTAGACCTATATCAACCTCAAAACCTGACCTCCATGAAGCTGGATTACATGACAACGCCACGACCAGGACCATGCCAAGCTATTATATGGCAAGCAAATTCATAGTCAACATTCTGACCTAAAAATCGCCAACATTATTTGAACAGTACTTTAATTTGGCTTGTTTACTTCATACAAACACTGCTTTGTTGCAATCAATAACCGTTCCTGGGCAAAATGTCATTAAAGCTCAAATAGAGAGACATACCCCGGACATTGTCCAGCCCTGCTGCTGATAATCACTCCATAATTGCTGCATATGTTTACACTCAATTTAATATCGGGCAGTTTCCACTGCTTGCTCGTTTATCGGATAATTGATTTAACATAATTAGTTTTCAACAAACCTGTTAAAACACCCTAATTGAATTCCTATTCGGTGAAATAATGTGATGGACCGTTTTTTAATTGAATTCTGATAATTGATCAGTGCGTAAATTTTCATTATCTGCATTCTTCACTCGCGCGGTTTAATTAACTCTATGCACTCGATCATTTTTTCCCAGGTTTGTTTTGTGGCTGCGGTTAATTATTTATTTATGAGGTTCAATTTTATTATTTTTAAACATTTAAGGATATTTTAGGAAAAGTGTATAAAGTATATTTGCCATAAGTGTAAACATTAATGTTCCGCTAGCTTTACTATTGATACCTCAAAACCAATAGGCTAAAACATCCAATATCTTGTAAGGTTATTTTGTTCCTGTAAAGACAAATACAGGGTCAGGCAAAAGTGTAGAAACGCCTTTATAACTTTTAACCAGTTTTCTCAGCGCAACAGAAATCGGTACATTTTATTAGAGGAAACAAAATTACCTTTTAATGCATACTGACACTTTGCCGCATTGTTCAAAATGGAGGATTGGGGGGTAGCTCCATAATTTTCATAGGGAAGCCCAATAATGACACCTCATTTGAAGGTCTTAAAAAATGTTTATGAATGCTGAAAACTAGACGTCTCTATCTTAACCCAAAAAGAAATGGCGTCCATATTAAGTTACACAGATTTGTATTATGCGAAGGTGTGGCTTTATAACTTTTTAGCAAGTTTTTTTCAGTGTAACCAAACTTGGTACATATTATTGAAGTTATCATAAGTATCTTTAAATGCGTACCTAAGATACACTGTGCCCCAGTTTTCAAAATGGGTGATTGAGGGGGTGGATTTTAAACTCTGTGTAACTTAAAATCGACGCCATTTCTTATTTAGGTTAAGCTAGATAGCCTACTTCTAATTACCGACAATCGTCAATATTTTGTAAGACCTTCAAAATGAGGTGTCACTCGATGGGGCTTCCTTATGAAAATTATGGGCTACCCCCACCCAATCACCCATTTTGAAAACTGGGGCAAAGTGTCGGTATGCATTAAAAGGTATTTTTGGTTCCTCTAATAAAATGTACCGAGTTCGGTTGCGCTGAAAAACTGGTTAAAAAATTATAAAGGCTTTTCCACACTTTTGCCTGACCCTGTATAATACGGTCCAAAGTGGCTTCTAAAACGGCATTTTATCGTATATAAAAACATGAACACAGTCGAAATTATTCAAAACGGAATGAGTAAGGGCAGGATTCGCGCTGGAATTGGGCCACTATCTCGTTTCACGCAAGAATAAGCATGACAAAATCTTCAACGACGATGAGAAATATTATACTCTAATAAATCCTGTTCTACCTAAAATCGAGAAGTTACCGTTCCTTATTTCTAAGAATTGCTCAACTCAAATGTGTCATCAAAGCAAAGGTTAGTTTAGTCATCAAATCAAACTAAGGCCGACTCTTCCCTTAGAATGGGTCATTAATTAATAGCCCAATTACCAATGGAAATACAAGGACCAACGGCTTAACGTGACTTCCGAACCATGCAGGAGATGGTCTGATACGTCTAAACGATGGTGGGAGTTGATGCGGGTATGATCAGATGATCACTGAGACTATCTGAGCCGCTTTAGACCTATATCATCCTCAAAACCTGACCTTCATAAGTATTTCTGACTCCTAGTCAAGTATTTTGTTTTCGAAATTAAACAGATCACAATAACTATAAGCTAAATTACCACAAAAATCTTTTCCCTAAAATAGTTTCAAATTTTCTCGTATCAGAAAGAACATCAAAACTAAATAAATAATCCGAAACCATCAAAGTTGCAAATATTACAAGACTGAATATTCCTTACAGCTCGTTATATCGGTTCAAGAACGCGGAATAAGATTGTGATTGCGACGCTCGTTGAGCCAGCTGTCGAGCGTGAGCGAGGGCTCTCTTGACACCCGGTGAGCGGAGCGGGGGATCTTGGAGGCGTCAGGGTTCGTAATCAAGATACTTTTTAATCATTACTCTCGTCTGCGTGGACTCGAGTCCTTTAGACGTCTCAGGACGTGCTCGTGTGCGCCCCTGTGCGCTGATTGCGAGGAGGCTGCAGCAGCGTTAGTGTTTTGCAGTGCGCGCACGCTGTAATTGAATGCACACGGTGCACTGCTGTGAGCGTGGTGTTGTTGAGTGGCATGTGTTTGTTGTTAGACAACGCAAATTCTATTTAATTAAAAAATACTCAAGTGGTTCAATAAAATACATGTTTGTCATTCTGCTCTAAAACAGCTGCTTTAGACACATGTTTTGGCGTGCTAAAGTGTAATTTTTACTACAAATTAAATAAAGTATTGTGTTGAAGATGTCTTTCTCCAACCTAAACCACCATGTTGACTAGTTTGATACCTAAAAAGATAATTTGTAATAAATAAAAAAGTATATCTAATGGCATTAGCTACAAGTAAGTAACCTTCTGTCGTAATAGGAGGGTCGTTTATGACATTAAAGACCCTATTAATATGGAACGCTTAGTTTTTTTTAACTTAGAAATTATTATAAAATTATCAACAACACACTTCAAGCTACCAGAGTTCATATATTAAATGGACAAAAGAAGGTGGAAGCATATTTTTTTACCTATCTCTATTCAAAACTATATACTTACAAGCCATCAACGGATTAAAAATCTCGCGCTATAGCCCGAATCAATAGGAATTTGAAATACTATTGCGAACGTTTTTAGGTGTTTTTAATATGTTTTAACTATGTGTTATTTAAGTTTACTGAAGATGGAAAAGGATCACTATAATGTTTCACACTGAGAAAATATAAAAGTCAAAGTTTGACGTCAGTTGGTGTATTTGAGCAATCAGCTAAACGGTCAACCTGGCGAGTTGAGTTCGTTTGATGCAGTCAATTTTAATCCAGCGATATTTGTGAATCGTTTTAGTAACAGATTCTAGAGGATATCCGTCACAAATTCACAACACTCTTTCAATATTTATCTTTACAGTGATTAAATTTCCTGAAAGTTGTAACTGTAAAATATGTTAGAAATTCTTGTTATATTACTTTTACCTCGCCACTGAACACGGAATAAATTTTGACAAAACAACTATTAAATAAAAGATAAACATATTATCTATGTTTTCCTGTTGTTAATTTTCAACATGTCTTTTAAGGTTTATGCTATCAATGGGTGAAGTTAGAAAATATACAGTGTTTTAAGACGTTATTTAAGAAGCTAAAAATAGGTTGATCAAAAATCTAATCACAGACATACACAGATAAACTCTTTCTCTCTCCATAAAAATTAACATATCTGAATTTAATCTTCATAGAAGAGCACTGTCTACTTTCTACGAAACCCTTGCAAGCGGAGGGTTTGACAGTTAGGCCGAATCAGTTGAAAGAAAGCCTGTTGCTTAGCCAGTTGTTAGGTGCGCGATGTCATGTGTTCCTTGGACGGACGAATTCAGCCTTTCTCTGCGGTGACCACGGAGGCGGAACCTTAAGGTGATTAATATAGATTTATAATTGCACCAGCTGACAGTACCCGTGCTACGCTACGGGATTTAAATATTGAATGCGTGTGATTTTATTGATTAAAATGTGTTTTTTTTAAGTCAATGTTCGTGTTGTTCAATAAAATTGTACTGATTCACTATCAGTTTGCCAGTTTATCGCTTTAGTATATAACAAAGCCGACTCGCAGCGTAACGCTAAAGCGCCGCTGGTATGAATAACACGAATTTCCTCTGCAATGCGTTACAGTAAATCACTAATTTTAACTCTAGTTCACTCCACACACAACCTCGCTTCAGCCTTTGGCCTCAGCTTTTCGTGCTCTATTACCACGTGCGTTTAAAGGCTTTTCGCTACGCTCACATTAATTTGTATAGTGGCCAAAACAAAATTCTCGCACTTTCCCGCAGAATTAAAATCGATACTCTGGGTGTAAATTATTTTGATTGCGTCTGAAAATTTATGGACAGTAAGTAGTGAGTGTTCGTTTGAATCTAACTTTTAACAAAAGTTAGGCGCGAGGTGCGTTGCGTTAAAAAACATTTACTGGACAAAAATTTTAGAAAATGTCATTCCACATTAACGAGTTTGTCTCAAATTCAACTCGGATCGCTCGTTTAGCCGCTAGAATCGAAATTCTGTAGTGAGAACAGGTATTATTTTTATCAATGTTCAAACCTCTCAAAACCCACCTAAATTTTCGAACGTTGAAAAATCCTCTTAGTGGGCGCCTACATTAAGAGGAATGTGCATACAACATTTCAAGTTTATAGGCCTTGTGGTGTTGGCTCAGCGATGTTGAGTGAGTGAGTCAGTCAGTCAGTACAAAGCCTTTAATGAATATAGATAAAAGTAAATATTCGTTAAGATGGTGTAACGTTTAGTTCTGTATAGACTTGGACCAGCTCTTTTTTCTCGTTTTTTTTTTTACAAATCGCTTGTTATACATCATGAAGAGTTTACTAGAATGATACACCAGTTTACATAATTGAAAAATAAACAAGACCTTAAGACGTGAAATGTGTTGAGAGTTATAGATCATTTACTAATTTAAAATATGGAAAAATAAATTTTAACGTAAAATTGTATCACACTAATGTGTTTTTGTAAAGATACTGAACCTTACTGTCGAAAATAACTGAAAATTAGTGTATTATTTCATGTCCTTAATTAAAACCTACTTAAATTCAACTTATACCTTAGTTGTAGGCTATTTAATTTTTACTAAACGAATTTGAAGACAAAAATTCGTGGACCAAACCGGGACTCAAACCCGGGTCTCTCACTTGCCGGGTGATTATGCTGACCACTACACCTATTTTTGCCTTCAAATTCAGAGAAGTACTAAAATCTGAATGTTTATTCAAAACATGTGACCGTCAATGGCGACTAAAAATAAACAAGCTGAAAACATTACAAACAGAATTCAATTACTATGTCAAATGGCTAATTACACTAACATAACCTATTAATGTCTTCTTAAAACTAAAATGAATTTCTTCTGTGAATGCATCTTTATTTAAAAGTTTCCTGTATCGTAAAAACACTTAGACTTTTATGTTTCACTCAAATATTACTTCTCGAAAACTAAATATTGAAGAGTTTATAAATATGACTTCGGGAAGCTTTCAGAGTGCAGCTGGAAATAATATTCATCCTACGTTTGAAGTTTTCAACTCCAAAGGGAACTTCAAAGATATTAAAATAAGATAAGGAAGGGTGGGTCTCTAATCCATTAACGAGTCCAGGTTTTCAACACTAACTCTGTAATCTTTGCCAGAACCGCGACACCTGGCTAAACCTTATCTTCAGTTCGCTTTATCAGGAAAATCTCTTAGTTAGCTTTCCTCCTAATGTTCCTTACGTTGAAATTTTCATGTAACGAATTTCTTAGCTACAAACATATTAAGGAAACCAAAGTACTAAAATTTTAAAGATGAAAACTCTTATGAAGATAAAATCAAAATATATAATTTTATGTGTGTGACGTGACTATAATCTAGTTCCTCCCGTTCAGACCACGTTCAAACTTCATAATTAGGTTGAACTATTTCGGCCTCGCTGTGGAGTACCATCTTCAGTCACTGATTGGCTGAAACTGAGCTACTTCAGTTGGATGAAACTGAGCAAGTACTATCTTAGTTTCAGCCAATCAGTGACTGAAGATGGTACTCCACAGCGAGGCCAAAATATCTCAGCCTAATAATGAAGTTTGGACGCGGTGTGAACCGGGAGAACTAGATTATAGTAGTGACAACGGCCGTTAAAGCCTAAGAGTTAAGTTTATGTGACGTGAGATTTTTTTTCCTGACTTATTGTAGCTTCTTCCTGGATTATAGGCCTAAAAACTATTAACCCCCAAGCTTAATAAATGGTTATTATCAAACACAATCGTCAACCTTTTATTCGAGGCCATTTATTATACGTTACTCATAAATATCTTTCTGTTTTTACCTCAAACCTTAGGTATAACGAAACTCAAACATACGTTTTTATGCATAAATAATAAAAACAAAACGAAAAAGCTGCGTTGTACCTTTTAATTAAGAATTTAAATAGTAATCGATTGGTTTTAGAGCCAAATATCTGCAAAAACTACCACTTCGAGTTAAATGATTAACATAATTGTATTACAAAAGCATGCGAACCAATTTAAATGTATACGTACAAGATATTTCTAGCTTGTTAATGAATTTAGAAAAGCTGAAGCGTCGAAAATTCACCAAAGCACTTCTGAAGGCAGGATGTCTTGCTAATGTAAAGCAGGAAATCTTAAAACAAAACGAGATGAAGTTTTAATACAACCAGACTAACTTTTCTGCAGATATGAATATTTTATATTACTTTCTCCAGATTATTTTGTCATTAAAATATACAATTCTGTTTTCCCTTTTTGTTAGTAAAGTCTGTTAATGTAACTTATTTCTTTATATATTCGGCAAGCTGTCCTGCAAGTTAGTTAAACCAATGGTCCTGAAAACGTATTCTTGTCTCCGAAGACATGTATCTAACATTGATACGAATTAACTCTTGGCTTTCACGGCTTGTATCACTAAAATCCAGATCTTCCGGTTCACACCGAGTCAAAACGTCATAATAATTAGCTTGAGATATTTCGGTCTTGCTGTGGAGTACCATCATCAGTCAGCCATTAATTGGCTGAAACTGAGCTACTTGCTGTCTGCTATACTATTGGTAGCAGGGCTGCCAACGTCCATCAATTTCACATTATTGCCCGAGGGTCATCTGGGAAACCATTGAAGTTATACAAAATAATAATCACTACAACAAAAACACAGCATCAACCTTCCCAGAAGCTGGGACCCAGTCCTGAAGAAGTCTTTTCAAAAGCCAATGAGAATATCGTCAGTTGGCATCCGTGCTCCAACGGACGGTTGGCAGATTTGTGACCAATAAGATAGCAGACAGGAAGAAAAAATCACAAAACACAGCACCATACACTGCAACAGCGTTGTCCCTATGTTCACTGCAATTCTTAGAACACTGCAATCTATATCGACGATGGAAAAACCTATGATTTCAATACACTAAACTTACGGTAATATTGTTTGGACGTTTCAATGCAGTACGCTCATTCAAATTCCAGATTAATCTTTTAATTTCACAGCTTCACCTACAATGTTTAAACGAAAATAAATAAATGAATGAATAAAAACAACACGCTCACAGAATAGAAGATAAGTACAAACAGACCAGCATTTGGTTAGGTGTAAAACCCCAGGAATCATCAGAATTAAGCAAACAGCAGGTACAAGAGATGTGAATATCGTTCTCGAG
Source organism: Matsumurasca onukii (assembly GCA_018831715.1). Taxonomy (NCBI): domain Eukaryota; kingdom Metazoa; phylum Arthropoda; class Insecta; order Hemiptera; family Cicadellidae; genus Matsumurasca; species Matsumurasca onukii. Next base: position 4,962,198 of record CM032065.1, read on the forward strand.
TTAAAATATGAGTTATAAGCAAGAATATTAGCTTATCAAATATTGATACAGCTCTCGATTGCTGAGGCCACCAACCATAATATTCCGTTTGCTCTGCAAATTTGATCCTAACCTACGTTACGTAAACTATCATTCCATTTAATATGTTATTTTAGCTTTGATTATATGAGTCAGCGGTTTAAATAAAGTGATCTTAAACTCGTTAACAACCTGTATCAATGCCCCAGTGCTCTGAATGTCAAAGTGCAGAAATAATTATACAAAAATAACTTTAAAACGGTACGTTCTGAATGTCTCATTATACAGGGTGTCCAGTAACTACGGGATCAAACTTCACCAGATGATTTACTAAGTCAAAAACAAAAATTACCAATAACATATAGTCTTAAATCGCTTAGTTTTCCGTCTGTGTTTTTCACTAAAAAACTTTATCTCCGAGGTAGAATGAAGTATAAGTATTGTTCTTAGCTGAAGATTAAAAGTACTATTTCTTTCAAATATGTTACACGTTGATGAGAAATAGCAAAAAACGAGATATTTAGATTCAATTACTACCCGGAAGCTTGGTGACCTGATTTCAGCAAACCAATCCAGTTTGGTAATTAGACATTTACTAAATGTAGCATAAGGCAATATCTATAATTTAGCAATTATGTTATCCCTGCCCCGGCCCTCCACCTTGTTGTAGTGAATGATGGAATATTTAATACCACCTAATTGAACGAGGTGCAGCCAATATAGTTCACCATATTGAAGTCTATAACAGTTCAGCCAATAGGAAATCAGGGCAATCTATGATTTATATTAAATATACCACGCTATTAATAGTGATTCTTTTAATTTGAAATGTATGTTGATTTTTAGCACTTCATTGAATTATTGTATCAAGCATTAGTAGTGCCTACGACCTTAATAAATGTTTTGTTTGATTGTGTTTCATATAATAATGTTAAGCTCTTTGAAAACCATCAAAATATTAATTTAAACCAAGCTAAGTTTCCTTTCGTATTTTGAACATTACGCCTAGTTTTGTTATATTTAACACTGAATCCTTTGCAAACATATTTACAACAATTAAATAAATAATTCAGTTTAGAAAAACAGAAAAAGCAAACATTTTAGGTGATAGTAAAGGGAGAAAATAGTTTTGCAGGTTTTACAACGACAAAGGGTAAAGGTTGCATAATAACCATGGATAATTTTGAACTTGGTTATTATTTCATTCAATAACTACTTTATAGTTAACAAATACAAGTGGCTACTAATTGACTTACACAATTACGTTGTTTACCCTCTCGTCACTAGTAAATATGCTTATCTAGATTCAATCAATGTCAATATCATTAATTAACTGTACGATAATGGCATCGACTGTGCCATCCTGCGATTGGAAAATGGTGTTATGGTCGGGAAAACTATCTATTGTGAGAAAAATACCAATACAAGTAGGCTCTAGATATTTCTTTGAAAACTTAAGTAAGGAGAAAACTATTACTTTTTATAATTACAAAAAGGTACCATTTTCTCCATTTATTCTTCCAAAACATACAACCAATTTATAATATTTAACAGGTGCATAATACACGGTCATGAAGGCATATTTGGTAAAAAACAGTTTGTGCTATAAAGCTAGATGAGCAAGCCACCAATTCAAACTCTGCACAATTAATTAGCAAGTAACCCTTTCTTAGCATTTAAGTTTAGTTAAAGGATTTTTCGATACGGTTACCAAAGACGTTAAATATGTCATACTTCCAGTAAGCACAACCAATATCATTGTTTAAACATGTAGCTGAAAGCTATGCATTTAAATGTCTTTGAGAAACCCACAGCACTAGCTCTATAACTCCTAAGCGTAGTCTTGAAGGATGAGCTCTAATTTTGGATTGGTAAAAGAATAAGTTTAAGAAATCAAATGAACCAACATTAAACAGTTTAATTTATGAGGCATTTCGTTTAGCAATGCTGTCATCTTCAGATAACCTCAAAAAGTCAAGAACATTTTTTTCCTAAGCGTATCATCGAATTTAGTGCGGTGAGATGAATAAATCCCATTTCTTGTTCAGTTTGATAAGTTTGACCTTGATGAGGCGTTACGTATCAGTGGACCGGAAGGATTGAGAAAAGAGAGGAAGCCTTTCCACTTCAGACACAAGGGTCGTCGACAGGGTCAGAGGGGTGAGGGGGCAGAGCAATTAAAAGTGGAAAACGTAAGGTTTCAGTTTTATCAGAACAAGAAAGATCCAATGGCGAAGAATTTATTTACGTCAATGTTGAGTTGTTGGATGAAGACTTATTATTTTGTGTGTTTTAGTTATATCAGTTTCTGGCCTGATAAAGAACAATTTTCGTTCTAAAGCAGTTAGGTATTGATTAAATAGCTGCACAGTATAGATTTAAAATAAACGTACGCTCAAATTACGCTCTACGACGTTAGCTTTGAAATAAATCTATTCTTCAATGACGACATACTTATTAACTAGTATTTATAATAACCATGGTAAGCGTATTTTACTTTTATATCACTATATCACTATTTCAGATGCCGACCACTGTCATGAGGGTATTTTAAGGCAAATATGTGGTGAAGGATGAGTGTGATGAGTGGTAGTAACGAGTCATGAAGGATAGTCTTGTTACAAACTAAGGCCGACTCTTCCTTAGAATGGGTCATTATTAATAGCCCAATGACCAATGGAAATACAAGGACCAACGGCTTAACGTGACTTCCGAACCACACAGGTGATGGTCTGATATGTCTTTAACAACACTATTCTTTCCTAGTCCAAGGAGGACACTAGCGAATTGGGTCACAAATCAACTGACATCTTTTAACGGTCAACAAACGCTGGGTCGTTAAACTGATGATTACGCCCCCTTACTGTTACTTTAATTCATTGGGATTTGAAATGAATAAAAAATTGACTGCTTTAAGGTTTCAGTGTTTGTGACCTTTGTAACAACAAGGATCTGTAAATATACATGTCAAAATAGCGGATTCGTGGTGTTTTGGTATTGTGTGCGACTAAGGAGCTCATCACTCCAGTGGCGCGGGTTCGATCCCCGCAGTAACCACTTACAATTTTGGAAGAGACAATCCAAAGACGCTAGGTAAAGGGTAAATGGTAGAAAGAACTTCGTAGTCTTATCACAACAAAATCAACGACGACGTAGAGAAACCCAGTAATATTCAGGACGAAGGACAAAACTTGGAAGATATTGAAATGAGATAAGGACGGTGAGACTTAATCCATTATCAGTGAACGTGGTGCAGGAGTCCCCTCCGTAATCTTGGACGAACTGCGCCACCTGGTGGACTCGCTGAATATGTATTAGTGAAATCACCAACCAGAACCGGAGCCAGGGTGGCCAACTTCGCAAACTTTACTGTTAACTACGCACGGAGTTTTTACTTTGTTTCCGACTCCGACCCAATTCATCAAATATTTACTCCCTTGGCTTTGGGAAGGGATGCGAGTTTATTTTCGCAAAACCAGTTGGGTTAGACATAAAATGGGTTTTAGTTAACTCCGTCAAAATCTAAAAACTTGTGTTGAGGCTTGTTGACAACCCTCAACACAACTCTTTTGGAATTTTTCGGAGGTATCTAAAAACGAATTTTGTATCAAATTGATATCCAAGGGGCTAAATAGTGAGTTTTTATGGTGGATTAGATACTGAGGGGTTCAAATAAAATGCGGGTTAATTGTATTTACTCATTGATTGGTTCGTTTGGAAATTTAATAGATTTGGAAGGTTTGCATTGGAACTTTTGATCCCATCTTGTTCTTTTACCAAAACGAGTTAAAAGTGAAGTATCGAATTTTGATCTGCATAAAACAAGCACAGTACACAATGGAATTAAACCAACGTTTTCTTGTTTTAAGGATATTCTACGAAAAGCACGTGAAATCCTGTCGTTAACCTTTTTATAACAAGTTGTCTAAGTATTTCTATAATTACGTGATAGGACTTTTAATAGTTATGCGCGTGTACCTATCGAACGTATTTTTATAACACTAAAAAACTTGCGTAACTTTTATATTCCTAGTAAGTTTCCAAAGTTTCCGTCCAAATAACGTCCACGGTTGACAAACAAATAACCTCAAACAGTTGGTTGAAAACGAAAGTAAACACAAACAAGGGACTTTTACATCACAGACTACGTTGTTAGTAATTAATTAATCAATGTTGACCATTCAGGGGAGTAAATAGTGGCAATGCCATCAGTGTTCCATAGACAGAGTAGTAATTACTTTGGACTTTATCAATTATACTAAACAATTAATTGTATTACTCGACTCTCTTTGTTTTACAAAGGTGTTGATCTTTTATTACTTCAGTGGCTTTGATTCGGTTCGTAGTTTGTAATTGAATTTATCGTTTGGATTTATTAATTTAGTAATTGTATTTGTTTGATGACGTTTAGTTTTTGTGTTCAAAAGTTGAGAGATGTGGGTTTCAGGAATCGTTTTGAGACGTCGAAAACTACTTTAATATACAGGGTGGTCCAAAAAAGGTACTCGTCATTTTATGGCGACTATTTATATTGGTACAGAAAACTGACTGTATCTTAAACTGAATTATCGACATGTTTTCCACCATTGAATATGACATATTCCTTAGACCTATGTCTAAACGTGTTTGCAACCATTCCTGAACTTTCTCGAGGGATATTATCAATTAGAACTAATGTTAAACAGCATAAGAAAACATAAAAATGAAAAAAAAAATTTTTGTTTCAAAATTTTTAGTGAATGTACACATGCAATAACATTGTTACATTTGTTTTATTTAAGCATGTTAATAAATTGAAATTGAAATAAGAAGAGTTCTAATGGACATCACCCCTCGACAATGTTCAGAAATGGCTGCAAACATGTTTAAAGTCAGTATTGTATACCTAATAAAAATAATCACTTACAATAAAATGACGAGTACTTTTTTGGTCCCCTTTGTACTGTCCAAAGCTTTATATACCATAGATTTATCAAGAGACAGTGGTATTTCAACCGCTATTGTTGAAGAAAGGAAGTTTGTTTACATATCACTGGTATTATTGACAGAATACTTAAGCTTAAGGATACGGTCTGGTAACATGCAGCCTACCTTGTAACCGAACTCAGTTTGTCTAACAGCACTTGTACATGAAAGGTCCAACAAAATAAATACAACGATTTAATATCGAGGCAAAACATCGCTCACTTTATTTATGACTGAGTTGTATTTACAGTACAATTCTATTGAGTTCTTAAGATGATTGTTTGTTTCAACAGAAAAAAGTGTCAATTCATTATATTGATTTAATGATTATTAACTGAATTAACTGAGTTCATCAGTTTTGGTTTCTTAATACATAATAATTTTTTGTTTCTTGTATAAAATGTCGCCATTGCATAAAATTGATTTTCTTGAAGCCACCTTTTCAAACTTTTGTCCAAATATTTCCTTTCTGCGGTCTCCAGTTCCACAAATTGAGTTGATTGCTAGTAAATTTTACTTTCATTTAACAATGTTATCCACGTGAAAGGTGAAAAGGTAAAGTTTGTCTTGTAGAAGTTTGAACTACAAATTTTTCCCTACTACACGACCTCGACCTTAACCTAGCGTCACCCCATACACACATTGTAATCACTTTACAAATGTATGTGGTGACTGTGGGGATCGAACCCGCACCAGTGGAGTGATGAGCTCCGGAGTCGCGCACGATTCCACTTCGCCACGGCTCGTTTTATTACGTTATAAAAATACGTTATATTTATTTATAAAATACAGATGGTTGTTTATTTGTGGAAAAATGTGTTCTAAACGCGACAGTTAACAATGAAACCAGCCTTCTTCTTGTGCAAGACGGACAGCGAGTAAACCAGGGCACTTTGTCAGCCAAACTTTATAATTAAATTGTCCCCAGGTTTACCAACTTCACAACATTCCATACAAAGCGTTTCAAAAACTCGTCAAAGCTCTGATCAAAGATTATGTTATTGTAGGTAGATTGCGCATAGATGCCGCATGGCTGAGGCAGAAAAATCTACATCCTAGTTGCAGCAGCCCATACACAGATATTGCTGCGAGCGCTGTTGTCTTTCTCCCCCCTCGGCTCGACATGCTCGAGTTTGCCCAATGTCGATGACTTAAATGTGACCAAATCTTGCGATTTTCAAGAATGAACAAACTTGCGCGTGTGTCAGTGGCTCTAATTGAGGCTCTTAAAGTAATTCATTCGCAGCGCTATCTGTGTTTGGGCCACCAAACTACGTTGATTTCCCTGCCTCAGCCATGTGACACCTACGCGAATCTACCTACCATAACATAATATTCGGCTCTGATCTAGCAGGCCTTGTTAAACCGAACTTACCACTACGTTTGCACAATTAATAAAAACTACAATAGCTCACAAAACTTCAGTTAATTCAAACACTTGATAATCTCATGTGAAAACCAACTCAAAGAAAATAGCTAAAGTTACGCTCAAAGGGACCAGCTTCCACACCAAGAGAGATAAGATTACAACTACAACTACTCAAGTCTTTGTTCAATTGTTGTTCGGACAAAAAATAGAACTCTTGTTCCCTCTTAACAAAGGCAACAACTATCCTTCTCTGAATCTACCTGAAGTCTAATTATACAGTTTCATACAAGTTAAAAGCTTGGTTATCTTTGAAATAAAAGAACGTTTATGTTTGACCCTTGGTTAGACTATCGTTATAATCCATAACAGTGTTTTTCTGAAATGTATGTCGAATGGAAGATTTGAAGAAAATGTTGCCGTAGGATTGTTGTAGTAGTTTTACATGGAAGAGCAAACAAAACAAAATTGAGCCTCGTAGCTGAGAGTTATAACTTTTTGGAATTATTGTGGTCGATTGTTTACTTTCGATACAGTTTTACAATGATATTATAGTAGTGAAATGTGGTATGAACCTACCAGCGGGCATCTTAATAGATTTGATGGTATATCTAACTGTTTACCGTGCTTAAAGGAAAAAATGTGTTAGGTCTTTGTAAATGGTATATAAAGAGAACATTTTTGTTATTTGTTTTTTAAGAGTTAAAAAATCAAATAGTCTTAAATAAAAAGATTTTCATGAACTTTAAATTGAGAGAAACTTTTTTGATTTCTTAATGAATTTTGTACTCTCCTGTAAATGATTATTCTGTCATGGTTATTCGCACCATTTGTATCGCGAAGAAAAATATATTTTGGTTTGTAAGGAATCAACTCTTTGGGTTTAAAGAAGTTGGATTCTAATTTAATATTAAATAACTCTTAACATTTTGTTGAATACAATAACATAACAACATATTACAAAAGCCTAAACATTCTAAAACATTTAAAATAAGTTTGACAGACCTTTAATAATAGAGAATCTATTTTGGCGATATGATGGTCTTGGTGAAGATTTATTGAATGTATGATTATTTGTTTACATCTCATCTTCTGATAATATACTCAATTTTCATAAAGAAACAATTATATTTCGAGTAGTATCAATACTCTGATGATGATTATTCGAAATATAATTGTTTCTATGAAAATTGAATATATTATTAGAAGATGAGATATTCAAGTTTATCCATGTATGAAAACTAATCACATTCTTCTCCCTGAGGAGAGCGTCTAGCTTGCATGTTTATATATACACTCTGCGGGGGGATTATTTGATGTTGTCATGTTGGCCCACTTGGATAACTGTGTTGTGTGAAGTTAGCTTCAGGCCAAGTGCGAAGTTCTCTGCCAGTGAAGTGGGGCTGACGTGTTAAGCGAACCCGCCTGATTTGATTTTACGGTTCACCCGTTAAATATGCTCTGTTTGCTACTTTACACTCAAATTATTTTGTAATCTGTTCCTGTCAGCAGGTTCGATTAAATATAATTATTGAGTGATACAGTGTTTGCTCTGTTGAGTTTGTAGGAAACATGTTTAGATGGTAGGTGGTGGTTGTCGGAAATTATTGAACTAATCAGATATTTGGATTCAATATTCTAAATAACTTTCACATGTATTAAAGTAACTGGTTTAATAGTCTTAAAAAGTTTAGTGTGAACTTAGCCAAGAAACTCAAGGCCCTAAGGGCTTTGAAAACTTTTCAGGATAAATACCATACCTCGGACAAACCATACCTATCAATTGACAAAACTGTTGTCAAAAGAAGAAAACACAAACTTACGTTTCTTAAGTTGCAAGGGCTACTATCGAGCTCCGTTTGAAAAATGAGATATTCATGCCGTTAGCATGGTAAGACCCAGGCCCGGGACCATGAAATTGAGCATAGATCCTGACCCCAGAACACGTTTGAGAGGTATTTCTACACTTTTTATACATATTCATGTATATTATCTTTTAAGTCGCATTTTGCTTCGAACTTTTACCAAATTTGGAGTTAATGCTCCTGCAAAATCGGAATTCCGGAAGCCCCCTTTTAGGAACCGTGTTTAATCAAGTAATCAAGTACCAAAAGAACCTTCAAAAAATGCAAGTGATTGGAGGTAAACAAAATCACGTTTATCTTCAAGCTGTTTGGATTTTACTAGTGGCGCTTTTTCCGTTTTGTTAAGTAAATGTTAGAAGGTAAAGGTGTAAACCCTTACCAGAATAAGTTGACTATAAGGGTTTACAATAAACGAAATAAGTTTAACTGTTAGGCTTTCACGGACGGCGTCACAATTACAATAAATTTCTTCCGGTTCATACCGCTTCCAAACTGTATAATTAGGTTGGGATATTTCGGCCTCGCTATGGAGTACCATGTTCAGTCACTGATTGGCTGAAAATATTTGGCTGAATCAGTTGTTTCAGCCAATCAGTGACTGAAGATGGTACTCTACAGCGAGGCCAAAATATCTCAACCTAATTATGAAGTTTGGACGCTGTGTGAACCGGAAGAACTAGATTAAAGTTAGGTTAATATAATGGTGAGGTCTTAAGTATTTTCTCCAAATAACCTCTCGTTGTATTGTGTTTAACTATGGAAGAAGTCAGTTCGAAACACATCATCTTTAAGTGGTATTATTTAACTCCGTGTTTTCAAAGAGACCTTAGCGAACCACTCTGCTGGTGCGGGTTCGATCCCCGCAGTCACCACTTACATTTGTAACGTGACTAAACGGCAACGTTAGGTAAAAGTCGAGGTTGAGTGGTAGAGAGGAATTTGTAGTCCTCCACGTTTCTCAAAGACACCTCACGCTGAAAGGACAAGTGAACGTTTAAGAACACAGACGTTGTCAACGTAACAAACGTTTTCCAAACACGACGAAGCAATTCGCAACTTCATCCTACACAAGCAGAGGAACCCGAGCATATCTAGCGATTCGGGCGTTAAATTGGATTCTAAGAACTCGTTAACAATGGCTCGCATTATCACGTCAGAATCTCTCATACTCGCCTCCAGTCTCCCAGTTAGGTAGTTAAGTATTCATTATGTAGCGGATTGTTTACAAACAGCTTCTGCAGTGTGTTGTTTCTCTAAACTATTCAAATGCAACATTGCTAAAGGTGTGTGATTTAACTGTTAGGGTGCAATTAGTTTGAAATCGGTAATTGTACACGACATTTTTTGTCTTATTTAGCTGATTGAGTAGTTAGATAATATTACCAGTATTTTTTCTAATTTTAAATACGTTTTGTTGATTAACTATCGACGAAGAATCTGAATCCCTTATTCTGTTTAGAGGAACGCACAATGTTATAAGAGTGTGTTAATACCAAGGTATAATACTAGTTACCCGTCGTACAAAAATATCCAGTTTAGATTTGGATAATATACGCTTTAAAAGCCTTGAGCTACACGGTTTTAGTTCTTAAATTCAAACGCTGAAATATTGTATCTGAGTTTTGGGGAAATATGCTCTAAACGGTAGAATGAATTTTACGTAGAACTAAATCTATATTTTATCTAATTCCTTTTTTTTAATTTACTCCACTTTTTCCAGTAGTTTTTTCACAACATGGTTGATTTATATAAAATCAAATCAAAACTTTCTATGAATAAAATCAAAGCTCGTTGGTAAATTGAAAGTTTCAGGTATATTATATAACACCCAAGTAAATACCATTTACGTTGTTAAACAAGACACATTTTAGTAACGTTAGGTGTTTCCATGTATTACATGTTGATAACTAAAATCGATAAACAGGATTTTTTACATTATCGTGAATCAAATAGACCTTTTCCATACTAGAAATAATCATTTTCTACCACGATTTTATATTTTTCAACAACAAGAAAAAAAATGCATGTACGTGAAAGTTGCCAATCATCTTATCAAACGTTTACTTTTCAATATAAAACACCTATACGGTTTTAAAACCCAAACAAGCATGCACCCGCGTGGTTCGAGCAGGCCAATGACATGACAAAGTGGCGGGAACGGATCCCGCTAGTTACACAAAGGTAAAGGAGCAAGTAGTGTCGAGTAACGGAGTGGCGGTGTGCTGTCTGTACCAGCAGGCTAACAATGCTATAGTAACGCACCGGACAACTGTTGTTATACATCAACAATACACGCTTGTTTAGTCTCTCTCTACACAGCTAGCTGTAGCTGGCTCTTCTTTGGTTCAAGTAATTTCTCATTCATGTGTTTTTTAGACTAAAGTGCATATTTTTGTTAATTGGTTGGCAAAAATTTTGTTGTTAAGAAAGATTTTAAATATTTACTGGCCAAATTTAATCTCTAATAAAGACCTGTGGACTCTGCAAAGAAAAATTACCCTTCGAAAAGATGAAAAAGCCGTGGACAGACAGGCTCTTAGTTGGAACCCCCAAGGTCAGAGAAGAAGAGGAAGACCAAGGAAGACAGTCGAGGAAGAAGGGAAGAGCTGGAGAGAAGTAAAAGCGTTGGCTGCCAACCGTGTCCACTGGCGCTGTTTCGTAGAAGCTCTATGCTCCGTACAGGAGTGAAAAGAAATAAGTCAAGTTGGCAAGAAGCTCACAAAATTTCGGATTCTGCGACCTAAAGTGAAAGATGACCTGAGAGGTGTCTTGGGATACTTTTATTCTTAAGATAGAACCAACAAGCTGACTTCAAAACGTACTAGGCTTCTTCTCACTAATAAATGAAACACGTTCTCAAAAACTTTGAATCTCTAATTGCAATATGAAAAATCAAACTATCATCCAAAGCTACCGTTACAGACCGCTTGGATAAATTATTTACCATGCCAAAAGATTCGCTCAATTGACAATCTAGCATCCTCAGTGGACTTGCTGAGACTAGTTCAGGAGACTGTAGCTCTTCCTTAAATACTGTTAGTCGCAGTGCTGCCAACTTGTTCTTTTTCTTATAGCGTCTACCAACCGTAAGTATGAGATCGGCATACGTAATGAGATACAGTGAACATGATTGGGCGAAGTTGCCTCTATCAGTTAGTAGACACCGACGAACTTTATTGGAAGATCCCCAAGGTCTAAGATGTCTCTACTCCTATTAACTCAACTGTGCTCTAATTATACACAGATTTAATCTGATTTATAATTGGCTGCCAGGATCTGGCGAGTATATAGTTATATTCACGGTTGAAATTGATTTATGAAAAAAGCAACAAACCAGTTTAACTACAAACATAGCTGAAACTCCCCAGTTTATTTGCTTGGGAACCAATCATAAATCAGATCAATGGGAGTGCAGAGACATCTTAGACCTTAATGATCGTCCAATGAAGTTCCTCAGCGTCTATTGGCTGATAGCTGCAGCTTCGCCCAATCGTGCTCTACCTCGGTACGTGTGCCGATCTCATACTGATGGTTGTTGCACCTGACGCTTAAACCTTCGTTTTTATCGAAAAAAGATCAAACCAAAGAATGGAGTATGATTAAACAACTTTGAGTAGAATGGAAACGTAGTAGTATATCACTTATAATGAGTTTTAAATTATTTACACAAAGCCCAAAAATACAACTCTTAACGTTTAGAATTATTATAATCTAGTTCTTCCAGTTAACTCCGCGTCCAAACCTCATAATTAGTTTGAGATATTTCGGCCCAAATGTGAAGTTTGGACGTGTGAACCGAAATAACTAAATTATAAGTTGTGACACCGGCCGCGAAAGCCTTACAGTTAAGTTTAAAATGATTGACAAATCTTTAAATAATACGTAGGCTTGCTATAAGGATTCTTATTTTCAGCAACTATAAATCAAAAATAAAAGAAATACATCATGAAATAAAGGCTCTACTATCGTATAAAACCTTTAAAGGAGAATCATATCGATAAGCTTTCTAACGTACCAGGGAAACATACACACAAAGACATTTATACACCAAACTGAGTAAAAAGAGACAAAGGGGGTTGTTTCAAGAATAACTAAGAACCTTTCAAAGGATCGTTTGACATGCCGTTCAAAGCATTTTCTCGACATAACAAGATTTAATGCTCAACTAAAACTTTGTTTAGTGCAATTCCGTGACTTAAACCTTAATGCAATGGAGTAACTTTGTATTGTTTTTATCCGAAGCGTTCAAAGGATTGCTATTAAATAACTTTTTAATTGGATTGGCTGTTCGTTATAAACATTGCATTAGATGGGTTCTTAAAAGTTTTAAACTCGTGTAAGCAGGTAAAAAAATTAAACTTGTTTATTCAGTTACATTCACTTGTAGTTTTGAAAAGCTTTAATCTAAACAAATAGTTGTACTGATGAATTAGAGTAATTTTGTAATTCAAATGTTTCTAATAACATCAGTCTCAATGAAATGTATTATTGTAATTTTATAGAAATAAATACAAAAACATAAGTGCACGCTACATAGACTTAAAATTAAATATGTTTCAGTTTCAGCCAATCAGTGATTGAAGATGGTACTCCACAGCAAGGCCGAAATATCTCAAGCAAATTATGAAGTTTGGACGCGGTGTGAACCGGAAAAACTAGATTATAATTCCACAAAAAATGTTAAAACTAAAAATAAAAAAGATAAATTTAATCAGTGAAGTTGTTTTGAGTTATACCACTATTAAATAAAACTGTTTTCATTTTTATACAGAGTGGCCCATAAGTCAGTTGACAAGCATGCATTTCATTGAATGCATGTCGGTCAACTGACTTATGGGCCACCCTGTATATTTAGATCTATAGTTAATAAGTGCATGAGTGTTATGTTTATGAAATGTTGACGCTTGCAGCGTGGGTGAGGGCAGCAGTAAATCCGTCCAGGCTGAGGTCAGGACTCATGAAACTTTATGGATTCAGACGCGGTCCAGTTTTATACACAACCCTCCCACACCTAGCCTACTTACTGAAAGCTCCGACAGATGCCACTACTGGCTAAACATAACGTTCCCAGAGCGGTGTTTACATTTGCGAACCGACACAGGATATTACGTATGACTTGTTTTAGTTTATTTAGTGGATCCGTGGCGGATTGTTATCGTGCGCGACTCCGGAGCTCATCACTCCGGTGGCAAAGGTTCGGTCCCCGCAGTCACTACTTACAATTTGTAATGTGACTGATACGGTGACGCTAGGTAAAGGTCGAGGTTGAGTGGTAGAGAGGACTTTGTATTCCTAGCTTCACCTCGTTAAACAAGACAAATTTTACCTTTTTTACTTGTTTTCACAAATACCTACCTACAGTTGAGTGTGGAGTAATTATTGCTAGAATGATTATTGTTGTGTTGTATTTATTGTAGTTTGGTAAAATCTCCCATAGGCATTCGGTCAGCACTTCTATTACTAGTTGGACAAGAGGAAGTTTTATGTCTTAAACACTTATCATAAAAATTATCCGGTAAATATCGCGTCAATAAATTATTAAAATTGCCAAACATTTCGCTCATTTTACAATCGAACATCCTCAGCAAGTCCACTAGATTGTATAATGAACGAAACATTTGGCAATTTTAATAGAATAAATAGTTATTGACGCAGTCTGTACAGGACGCATTAGGTGATAATTCTGTTGTGACTCCGGTCGCATGAGCCATTCTCATTCTTATACATTGCTCAATTAGTTTTAAATTGAATTTATACTGTTCACTAACCCGAAATGTGTTTAAAACTATTGTTTTGTTTTATTATCTTATTTATTTAATTCATTTAAGGAAAATTCAAAAAACGGCGCAGAGAAAAAGTATACGTGGTATCATTAGGCATTAAATCGACAAGAGTTCGTTCAAAGATTTAATGTAGTACTTTAAAACTAATTTATAAAGTGACTGCCTCAATCGTATATAACACACATTTTTAAAGTCAATTAAACAATATTTTGGGTAGATATACAAGTTTCTAAGCATTTCTAAACTGGTTTCTTAATCAGTACAACCTCATAACTCATTACTACCACTCATCACACTCATCCTTCACCACATATTTGCCTTGAAATACCCTCATGAGAGTGGTCGGCATCTCAAATAGTGATTTAGTGGTTTCTTAATCAGTACAAAACCTGAGTAACCTAAATTATAAACAATAGAATTAATGATAATTCAAAAATTCCCTCAAACTCCTTGACAAGCTCAACTATATTTTGCATCACATTTCCCATGCTACTCATTAAACTGCGATGACGAACTTTGATCTTACCCAGACACAAGTCTTGTACGTCCCAAGGTGCCGTGTGTAATGAGTTTTGTAGTGTTGGAATTACAAAGTTGTCTTGCTACTCGGAGCTTTGATGTGTATCTTCACTTCAAGGACGAGACGACGGCGACCCACTTGAGAACGACAAGACTACACTTTGTGCTTTTCGTCAGTTTGTTGATGAGTGTTCACAAGTTAAGATGTTTTTTTAGATACCGTGGAAACTTTGAAATTTCATAAATGATTTCGCGTAGCATATGCCACCGTGAGACTGAATATATTTCATGTAAATTATGATGAGGTTTTGACGCAGGAACTAGATTATAGTGCTTTCTGGTATATTTCAAGGGATTTCTCACACAAAAAAAAAAGTAGTGGGGCTGACCCTTTCAAATTTGTATTTAATCTATCGTGCCACCCTTTATTTAAAGGGTACATAAAACCAAATTCAGTGATACCATTAAATCATTTTTACGATGCACCTGTTCAAAATGGCGGTCCAAAACGTGTTTCTTTGTTCAAGCAGATAAAAAAACACGTTTGCTATAGTTTTCAAAGTTTTGATGAAAATACAGATTAATGTTTCTGGGTGATCAAAGCCTTAAAATGATATGCTACACAATTTTCCCCACTTCAAAAAACTGCCAATTTCTTCAAAAACACTTATTTTGAAAGGATTTTACCTCTATTTCAAAGAGTGGTCGACAAAAACATCCGGATCGTCAAAACTGTTATCACTTCCAACGAAAAACTATTTGGACAAATCGCCCAATGTGCTTGATTTACGAAAGCGGACACGGCAGTGAGCACGTTTTTCATTGTTGGGCTATAAGTGGTGGCAGATGGCTCCACGAGCGTGCTTGCTAGGTGAGCTTTGTGTTCGGCAGAAATGGCACTCACGTCCGAGGAAATGATGACGTCATTACATGTACCGTTTAAGCTCTTTGTGGATCATGGAGGGCAGACCAGTCTGGCCAGTGTCCACTATAAGGTGGAAAAATGTAAGTACTGATGCTAGTTTCGGAACGGATTCATTTGACATATTTTCTACATTATACATACAACATACATTTTTGTATACAATGTACAGTTATTCGTTACAACTAAGGACAGGAAGTGGATTCGTGGTGGTTTGGTATCGCGCGCGATTCCCGTGGCTCGGGTTCGATCCCCGAAATCACCACTTGCAATTTGTAATGTGACTGAAGCGTTGAAGCTAGGTAAAGGTCGAGGATAAGTGGTGAAGAAGACTTTGTAATCATAACTTCGCCATATTAAACAATACAAACTTTATCAGGTTACATTTACAGGAACAAACTAATGTTCAATATATTACATTGGATCTTAGCCTATGCTCAGACATGGGGTTTTAAAGGATTAAATGATCTAATGAATACATTTTTATTATGAGGGTCAAACCTATGGTTCGATCATACATTAAGTCCCATTTCATTCCCAAAAAACTGATATATTTCAGATACACTAACCGATTCAACTGAAATTAGTAGGATATTTTCCTTGTATTTACGTATTTGTATTAAATGGCTGCAGTGATAACATTTCACGATGACCACTCCCCGTGGTTCGGAAAGCAAGTTAAGCCGTCGATCCAGTGCATTTGTCGTTGGGGTATCAATTAATGACCCAATCTAGGGAACAGTCAGCCTTAGTTGTCCAGACACCTCACCATCCATCAAAATTCTCAACATCATCCCATATTCACCTTATATACCCTCTAAGAGTGGTCAGTGTCTCAGAGCAAAGTATAAAAAGAAAAGTATCAAAATATGACAAATAACCAGCTGATTGGTGACCGATAAATTGGGAGGCGCTTCCCCATTTTGGGTTGAATATATTTGTTTAGATTTAATCAGCAATATTTAAAGTGTTCTCGTGTGGTTTCAGAACACGCCGTATGTCTCAGTAATTTAAAAATGCCCTTTTTAATCAAAAAGCTCGTCTAACGTTTTCTCCATCCTGATGAAAAAAAACTGCAACCAATCCACCAGTAACGCACAAAACGGTAACAACGCAGTATTTCAGCCGAACTCGATGATTACCACAGTTGTAACCACATTAGAAAGCACACAGTCGCCCCATTGGACGGGTAAATGTGTTCAAATATTGACTGTGGCGCCACCTTTGTGTAAATGTAGGGTAAAATAATTAGCCCGGGCTCAAACAGTCAGCACACAATCAGCAAACCCTACCAGCGTCAACTCCGTAACTCTGGCGGTCTGTTCAACTTATACAGCCAATTATCTGCTTAAATGTGCTCTCTAGAACTGAATTCGTGTTTTATACGTGGTTTAAGTTCTTCTTGGCGGGTTGGAATTGTGCGCGACTCCGCGTATCACTCCACTGGCGCGGGTTCGATCCCACCACTTACGTTAGTAAAGTGACAATGCGCTAACGCTAGGTAAATGTCGAGTTTGAGTGGTAGAGAGGACTTTGTAGTCCTAACATCGCCTTGTTAAAAAGACAAACTTTACCTTTTTTACCTTTCAATTATTTTGAGTTTATTATCATCATTCGGTTTTAATATCAGGTAAATTAATTATTGTTAGGAAGATATTTTTCTAAGATTTGTGCAATGTGATAATTTAATTCGAGACACTGACCACACCAAGGGGTATTTAAAGTGAATGGGATGAATGGTGAGTGAGATGAGTGTGTTGATGAATAATGAGGTGAAGTTTTGTTACAAACTAGGGCCGACTGTTCACAAATTTGGTCACCAATTAACAGCCCAACGGATATGAAAATAACGTTACGTCAATACCATTACAAAATGGACCTAATTACTTTTGGTTAAAAATACCTGTATCAAGACGCGGTTTTCTAGGCAGTAAGTTTATTTCATACGTTCAACGTGACTTCCAAATCACAAGATTAGCAATCAATTATCCAGCCAACGCATGGCCAAACCTAAATACTTCAGTTGTCCCTCACACGATGCTGGAACGAACAACTTAATGTATTAATGTCCTTCATCTTGCTCTGCTTGGAAGATTTAAATAATAATACCAAGAGGAACAGTAATGACTTGTTAGTGACTTGTTCAAAGTCACTCCTTCCGAAAATAGACCTACCTAGATTTTAAATAACCGTTTATATAGTGTAAACGTGTTTGTGGTTTCAGCTAAGTTCCATTTATATGTAAGATTGGGTAGCTAGACCTACGTGTTAAAATTTATCTTTTTCATCAATCTTAAATAATAATCAAATTTCATTTTTACTTAGGCAAAATAAATATAATTACAACTTCCTTTGTAAAATAATTATATAGTTCACTTAGGCAGGCTATGATATAAAATAGTAAAATAGTCTTACAGCAAGTAAAACACTGAGTTTAACTCGTTGCTTAAAAAGAAAAACTGATGATATAATCACTAAATAACCCAAAGATGCACACACTCAATTACACAGAAAAGGTTTACATAAACAAAGACTAAAGTTTAATTCGGAATGAAATTTTAATTTCCCACGACGAGGTTGTTTAAGTAAAGAACCCCCCATTACCGACGGTTGAACATTTAAAAGACCTTTCCGATTCTGCGAAATTATAAAAGTATAACCTCCTCGATTGTAAGAGATCCCAGGTAATGACCCAGCCTCCTTCCCCTTCAACCATTAAACCTAACCATCCTCTTGTTCTCAGTTATTCAAGATGAACCATTATATTTACTTGCTGTACTCGTTTCAATGTGCAGCTACATTTGTAAAAGCTATCCCACAAATTATTGAAATTTACCTTTTTGAGTTTTATACTACCGAGTAGGTTGTAAGTATCGTTGTGTTGTACTTGCATAAATAATCTAGGTTCAACACTTCTGAATACATGTTATAGGTTCCCAATAAAAATAGTTTTATCGGATAATGGAGTGACGATTGAGGTTAACATGTATTGGCGTGCTAAAATGTCACTATTAAATCCAAGTAAATGAAGTATTGTTTTGATGTTCTTTTAATTTTTCCTTAGGGAGACAAAGGTAATTGTACTCGTAATAATCTTGTAGGGACCCTCGGACATTTACCGTCCTCGGCTGCACCTCGGACGTTAACTTGGCCTTGTGCCAACAAGTATCACTATACAACCTAGTAATGAAATATACTATACAATATGCAGGTAATCTCTTACTAATATCTTGAACATTTTCAAGCAGTAAGAATATCAGGTCACTAAAGATCCCTGCTAAGTTAGAAAGCGTGCTTGAACGATGTACTCTGTTATCGATGCCTCACGTGAAAGGCTCTCGTCGACTGAAGGGGGCCCCGCTAATAGGATTAAGTACTTACACAACATGTCTGCTCTTCCCCCTTGTCTCAGCTCTACCTTGCTTAACATATTTTCGAAAGCTGATTTACAGGAATAGGGGTAGTTTGCTAAAGTTCTTTTCATTACCTTTAGAAAAACGTTGATTTATAATATTTTGAAACCGTTTTTTCTTACTAGTGGTTATTTTTTATGCGCAAAGCGTAAACTAATAAAATCCGTACGCAAATTTACCGACCATAATTCAGAATATTTCATGTCGTTAGGATATTGTTTAGATCATGTTGTGTATTTCTACCCATGTAAGATGGAACTGCTAAAACGAGATTAGTTAAGATAGATAAAACTAATAAGCTCTTCAATATTTGCACTGAGAAGAATTGACAGCGTTGCAACTTTCGACGCTACGCTAGCAGCATATCGTCCACTTGTAGAATCTCACATCGGATATGGGATTACCCTCTGGGGGATCTCCACCAAAGAAAACATCCAGCGAGTATTTGTTCTTCAGAAGCGCGCGGTGAGGATTTTGGGAGGCCTACGACAACAAGACAGCTGCAGAGATAAGTTTTCAAAACATTCAAAATCTTACCAGTAGTCCTAGCTATCTACATTTGTGAAGTCATCATCTTCTCTTCTGGCCAGAGGCTGCTGAATAATGCTGATGTTCATGGACACAACACAAGGGGTGGCGCTGACTACAACCTTCCAGTCCACAAGACGGCAAGATTCTCCAAGAAGCCATCGTATGCCGGAGCTGCTTTGTTCAATATGCTTCCAGCAGGAATCAAATGCAGCGACACAAAGACACTCAAGAAGAAGACTACAACAGTGGATGGCTGAGGAACCTATCTACAACATGGAGGAGTTCATTATCCGATGCAGAAGAAGGCACCTTGGCAACACATCATAAACATGTTATACACTTTATCATAACACATTTATTTATTTATTTTAATTCCTGTCATTAGTTATTTAATTGTTTTCATTGTTAACACTATTTCTAAGCTCTACGCTGATGTAATAAAGCATATCTCTCTCTCTTTCTTATCAATGATCGCTTCAGAAAGCAGGGACACTGAACTGTGAGGTACAAAGTAAACAAAACACACAGATACCTTTGACGAACTGTGATTGCCTACACACATGTAGGAATGAACACGCAGATTACAGTCGAGATCTAAATGTGTCCAAATGTTAGGAGAGTCGAGGCGTGAAACTCGCGCCTTGGACCGCATCAAAGTGTTGCTACATTTCTGAACAGCTGACTCACCATTGTTCTCCCAGCTTTGTGTCTCAGTCCTACTAACTTCCAGCCCTACAATCTACACAGATACCATCTCCATCATCGTCGTGCGTTCTCAGAATAGTGTCTTTCGAGCTCGTTGAGTCAAGAGTAAAGTGTATTGGATCTAGTAAGTTGCTTGAGAGTAGTTTAAAGAATCGACCGCACTTTAAAGTTTGGATATTAAATTGTACATGTATTGAAACATCTTTCAAAAAATCATTTATGATAGAGATTTGCCAAACTTATTTTAAACCTATGAAGATATAAATTAGTTGATGCTGATTCACTAAATGCTGATGCATTTCGGCCTCAATCATCCTCAAAACTGGCCATGAAGCTGGATTACTCACGCACGAGTACCATTAAAGTATTGATCTGTAAGTTGCTTGAATTAATTTAAAGAATCGTCAGTAGTTTAAAGTTTGATATAAAATTACATTTAGGTCCTTATAGTGTTAATTTGTAAAGGTAAAGTTTGTCTTGTTTAACGAGTACAAAGTTAGGACTACAAAGTATCTCTACCACGCAACCTCGACCCTTACCTAACGTTACCGTCACTTTAAAATGTAAGTGGTGACTGCGGGGATCGAACCGGCGGAGGGATAAGCTTTGAAGTCGCGTACGTTTCCAACCCGCTCTTAGTACTGCGCCTGTAGATCCTACAGTTGAGATGAAAATGTGTCATTTTGAACTTTGGTCCTACGCTAAGTTTCACAACCAGTAATTAGACTATTAGAAACATTTGATATTGTTACCGTCTATTGGTTGATACCCTTACGATTACATTGTAAATTTGTATTAAATCTTAATTTCCACACCTTTCCTTATTCACTACCCCTCTTTATGTAATTTGGGGTTTGAAAATATGTTAAGCAAGGTAGAGCGGAGACAAGAAGGAAGAGCAGACATGTTGTGTAAGTACTTAATCCTATTAGCGGGGCCCCCTTCAGTCGACGAGAGCCTTTCACGTGAGGCATCGATAACACAGTATCGTCCGAAGCGCACTCTTCATGAATGCTTTTCGCGACCTGGTTCCTTAGTCGCAACCAAATCTTTAATGACACTAGCAAGTTATAAATCACTAAACCACTATTTGAGATGCCAACCACTTTATGAGTATATTTTAAGGCAAATATGTGGTGAAGGAGTGGTAGCCTGTTATGAGGTGTAGTCTTGATACAAACTAAGGCCGTTTCTTCCTTAGAATGGGTCATTAATTAGCCCAATGACCAATGGAAATCTTTACAAGGACCAACGGCTTGACGTCTATTTTTGACTTCCGAACCACGCAGGTATGGTGAGATATGTCTAAACGATGGTGAGAGTTGATTATCATCAGATGATCACTGAGACTATCTGAAGACCTATATCATCTTCAAAACCTGATCTCCATGAAGCTGGATTACAGGACCACGCCACGAGTCCCAGTCAGAAAAACACTGACGTTTCTTATATTGACTCAGTTTTAACTGTTAATTATTGTTCTTTATTAATTTATAAGTATTTCTATACATTTTCAAGGAAGCCTGTTATTATATAATAATTAGTTAGTCTTTTAATAGTCCAGCACAGTGTTAACAGTCCTCAAAAACTGTTTAAAATTGACATTAATTTTTCTATTTTTTGACAATTTAACTCAATAGCCAAAATGTAGTCAAAAACTATTTATTAGTATAACATATTTTGCAACCCCTTTGTATTATTATCAAACACATACATTTTAGCTAACGATCAAAGATGCTTGTATACGTCCATAGAAAAATGTCAACCCTTACTAATTAATCGTAAGTTATAGATTTTAAACCAAGTTGAAAATCTTAGACTATAAAATTACAAGCCTACTTGTGTGTAACATGATATTAAGGTAAAATATGAAAACAACTATCTTAAGTTTTATTGAATTTGCTCGACGGAGAAAAATATAAATGCGGAAATTCATTCAGCAAAGCATTTCAATATATACCATTTTTACCAAAATGAGTCGAATATAAACACGTGAAAGCTTTAATATTGTTCAGGTTAGTTCTGAGGACGACTGCCGTAACTATAATACTCACATAAACTCAAACGTTAATAATTAACGCATCGTTTCCAAATAATTAAAAAGCGGAACCTTTGTCATGCCACTTTATTTCACTTGTTAGAAACAATAAGAAGAACAGAAGTGCTATCGCCTCTTCTCACATGTGATGATTAATTATAGCAATTACGGTGAGATCCATTAATTAGATTTAAATTAGTCTTTCTTACACCACATGTCTTTGTAACGACAGTAGAAGAATGGTAAGTAAAAAAAACAATTATTTACAGACACACACAGTAGAAGTGAGTTTTTATAATAACGCCTACAATCGACTAAGTATTATAGATGACTTAAAAGTAGTGCAAAGTGAACTTACATGTAAAATTTGCTAAACACTGTGAAAATATTGTGATTGAAACCAATTAGCTAAGGTTACTCACGTAGTTGACGTAGCAGTAATTAAACAGCTTACCTGTAAACAGAAAACAGACAAATTAATCCTCAAATTGTATTAAATTATATTGCAAATATCTAACATATCACTTACATAACTAAGCATCAAATATTCTTACATTCTACAAGAACAAATTCACACTCTAAAATGAAAGAGTGAAGGCCACTCAGAAAGAGTGAAACATCGCTCTTTTGGGTGTTGAAACCCAGCCACTTGCATTAAAGAGTGGCTCGATTTTCACTCTTTCATATTTAGAGTGTACGTTTATATTCATTATTAAATCATTGCACGTTTTACGGAGAATCCACAATTTTCTGTTAAGTTCCACAGTATTTACGTTTAAGGCCACTATTTGCAAAAAGCTGGGTGTTTAAAAAAGGTTATCCATCAAAATTTCGGAAAAATAGTACAATAGAAAAACTCGAATGTTACTAAAACAATACAAACATCTCTTTAAAGGACTATTTTCAACTGACAACTTATTTGCCCTGTTAAAATCTTAAAATAAAAACAAAACAATCATTTACTTTTTTTACATTTACCTTTTTGGAATTTAACCCTAATTTAGCCCTATTGAGCCCTAAAGAGTTAAAGACGTTAACTTTAAGGGTTTGCTATAGAAGTGTTCAATATATTACAAACTAATCTTTCAACTTACAAATTGGCGACCAATTCAATGGTTATGAAGAGCTAATCACAATGCTTCCACAATGAGAAAATATTTTGTTATACGCCTTCACATAACTCCTTATCTCATAAACCCTCGCGTTGTACTATTTTGTAACCATTGAAAAGTTAACCGTTTGGATGGACATATTTACAACAATGATTCAGCAAGGAAAGGTCAAAGCACAATTGGACAAAGAGATTGAGAACAGTTATTCGCTAATGTTGTAATGTTGTGAGCACTTTGATGTGCCCAAAGGCAGCTGTTTCACGCCTCGAATAACTTACATTCCAGCCTCTGCAAGACTTGTAGGCTTGGATAGTATCTTCTGAAACTATGATATATGTCAGGTCATAAGTAGTAAGCATATTAACTTATAGCCTATATTTGATTTTTAAAGGGTTTGCAATTGCGCAGATTTAAGTTATCAGAGAAAATAATTTGAAATCCTTGGATCCTAATAAACACTTATCAAAGATAAATTAAAAATTTGACTTGTGTTGTTATTCTGTAATAATCAAATCATTAATTAAAATTACCATTTTGATACATGTTCCAATTTACAGTGTTCATGTTTGGTAAGCCCGGTTTTGTTACCAACAAAACCGTACGTAAAACAATTTGTACTGAGTGGCCAAAAAAAGGTACTCGTCCTTTTATTAGATGTACAAAACTGACTTAACTTAAAACTAACTTGAAATTAATTTTGTTTAGCCACGAAACTGTATGTAGACTATATAAGTGGTAAATTACCTCGTCAAACAGTTTCCAAATGAGTTAAAACTAAATGCTTGTCCTTTTTTTGACATTCAGTATGACACACTCCATAAGTTTTAGCAGATTTGCAACAATTTCTGGAAATTCTCTAGGAGTGTAGTCCATTAGAACTGATGTAAACGTTGCTCCAAATTTTGAATATTTTCAGGTTTGTCCTGAAACTAGTGCCTCGTTCAACTGACTCCTCATGCTCAAAGAGAATTCTTGATCTTTAATTTTTCAATGCTTTGTTGTGGGGAACGCTAAAGAAAAAGAGTTTCAGGCCACCATCTTAAACTATTCAAAATATGAGGCTAAACATAACAACAGTTTTAATGGACTGAACTCCTCAAGAATGTTCAGGAATGGTCGCAAACATGTTAAGACAATCATATGGATAATGTCGTACTGATTAGCGTAAAACAGATCAAGCGTTTGGTTTTAAGATGAAGCCAGTTTTGTGTAGCTAAAAGAAATACATATCACAAACGACGAGTACCAATTCTTTGTTGGGCCACCCTGTATGTTTATTTCGAAGTATTGAGTACAAAACACATCTATAGCTTTGATCTGTCAAACGTAATAAGGCAAATTCAGATGTGTCTACGTCTTACGAAGCCTGTTAGCGTTTCTCCAGGTTCCGTCGCAAGACAAAAGGGAAGACATGTCGTGAACGTAAGAAGCTTAGAATTCCCCTCCTTCATCCGAGCATCGCTTTGATTGTAGGTTCTCCTGAAATGTAAACCTTTGTGCCGAAATCAAGTAGATTCGTGATAGTATAAGACATTGTTTACACTTTGGTATTTTTAATTAAAAATACTCATGTTATACAGAACTGTTTATTGGGAGGTAAGATATAAATTGCACATGATTTTCAGAAAGTTAATTCCGTTACCGTTTAGAAATGGAGGTGACATAAGCTAATATAATAACTCAAAATATTGCTTATGGCACAACTACTATTTAAAGTAAAACAATAAATCTCAGGCAGAAATGCATACGTCCTAGCATACCTGGATTCAGAACTAGACTGGCCCTTCTGCTTCTCGTCATTGCCCCGAGTCTTATCAGCTGAGTACAAAGGTCACTTGCATTGTCCTTACTATCCAAGTACTCAGCTCAACTATTAGTCTTGTCTTGATCTTATATACATGTCAAATACTGAATAAGGGCAACGAAATATAATCTTCTATAAACTAACATAATCTTCTGTTCACTTTACAACATTCCTCCCAACCAAAATAAGTATAAAAATCTTCTTCACAAACAATATTTACAAAAGAGTATTGGGAGGTTATCTTCTTTTTATTTACAAGTTCAATTTCTGAGGTGCCCTTCGAGGCCTTAGAGATCGCCGAAGGGTTGGATCCTCTTGATGATTATTTGAGTCAAATCCGGGAGGTTGAGTTTTATTAGGTGAACTCCTAGGTGGGGTAGCAGGTGCCGAAGGAGAGTTCATCTTTTTAGTGGGTGACGTTTGAGGGCTTTTACTGAGAGCTTCATTTCTTTTGGGACTTTGCTGGAACTTTTCCCTAGGAAATTGAATCATAATATCGTCATCCTCTTCTTCTTTGGCTGTCCTTAACCGCAGATGATCTATGTGTACGAATCTAATTCGACCGTCAGTTTTAATCAAGTAAGTGATCGGGCTGACAATTTTGACTACTCCAGGTTGCCAATTGATCTTTTCTTGCCGGACTGTTCGCACATAAACCATATCATTTACTTCAAAGCTACGGGTTTTACCACGGGAGTTATTAGCAGATTGTACAATACCATCTTGTTTGACTTCCATTTGGTTTGCCAAGTGAGGTTTTAACAGGCTTAAATGAGTTTTTGGTTTGAATTTAAACATTACCTCAGATGGAATCAACCCTGTCATTGAATGGGGTGTATTTCTATAGGAAAACAGAAAAGAGTCTATGCGATGCTGTAATGAACGCTTTGTGTTGTATTTAGCGTCATGAAGCATTTGTTTGAGAAACGTATCTTTGACTGTCTGCACCGCCCTTTCTGCAAGGCCATTTGAAGCGGGATGGTATGGGGGTGTCAGAATGTGATGAACCCCATTACTTTCCATAAACTCTTTAAATTCTGCTGATTTGAACTGTGGACCTCCATCAGTTACTACGGTTGAAGCCAATCCGAATGTTGCAAAGCAATTACGGAGTTTTTCAATAGTACACCTGGAAGTTGTGGTAGGCATATAAAAGACCTCTATCCACTTCGAAAAACTGTCGACTAGTATCAGAAAATCCTTCCCCTCAAAATTAGCAAAATCTAAATGCAGCCTCTGCCAACTATGTTTAGGCCAAGCCCAAGTATGAAGAGGGGCTAGGGGTGCCGATTTACGAGTTACTTGACAGATGGAACAGGCTTTTACCATTTCTTCTACCTCTTTGTCTAGTCCAGGCCACCATACAAAGCTGCGGGCCAAGGCCTTCATCCTGGATTCACCTGGATGTTCAGAATGAAGCATCAAAAGTATTTCTTTTCTATGTACGGGAGGTACTACTACCCTATTACACCATAGTATACAACCATTGTCAACTGAAAGTTGTAAGTGTTTGTTAAAGTAAGGTTGAATACTTCCTTCATCTACATGTCCGGGCCATCCATTTGTTATGTAGTCAAACACCTTGGATAGCACTGGGTCAAACTTTATAGCTGTAGCTATTTCTTTTGAAGTTATGGGCAGCTGGTAATTGTACGAAAAGAAGGAAATCTCACCTTCTATTTCACCCTTGTCACAGGGAAGGCGGGACAAGGCGTCTGCGTTTGAAATTTCTGATCCTTTTTGATATCTAATATCATATTGGTAGGCCGCTAGAATTAGGGCCCACCTCTGAATGCGTGCTGCTGCAAGAGTTGGGATGCCCTTAGTAGGTCCTAACAGGAAAGTTAATGGTTGATGGTCAGTGACCAAAGTAAACTTTCGTGCATATAAGAACTTATGAAATTTCTTTACCGCGTACACTAGAGCCAGGGCCTCCTTCTCTATTTGACCGTAATTAATTTCACATTTGGTTAGTGTACGGGAAGCGAAAGCGATTGGCCGCTCTGTACCATTTGGTAGAGAATGAGCAATGACACAACCAATACCGTAACTTGAACTGTCACAGGTAACCACTATATTTAAATTGGGGTCATAGGGCATTAGAACATTGTCTCTAACTAACAGTCTTTTACTTTCCTCGTAAGCAAATTCACACTTTTTGCACCAATACCATTTTACGTCTTTGTTTAGTAGTTGGTACAATGGGTGGAGCAAAGTGGCTAAGTTAGGAATGAATTTTCCATAAAAATTTATCAGGCCAAGGAATGACCTCAACTGGGACACATTTTCAGGTTTGGGTGCATTGAGAATAGCTCTCGTTAGCTCTTCACTCTGGTGAATACCAAACTCATCTAGACGATAGCCTAGGAACACAAGACTTTTCTTGAAAAATTCACTTTTTGAAATGTTAATTTTCACACCATGTTCCATGAGGGTTTTTAGAACTGATTCTACCAAGATTTCCATTTCAGAAAAGCTTTTAGAAAACAACAGGATGTCGTCAATGTAACATACTGTGTTGTTTATTCCAGACAGAATTTGATCCATTGTAGCCTGAAAAAGTGATCCCGCACTGGTAATACCATACGCTAATTTCTTATAGCGGAACAAACCCTTATGTGTATTAATGGTTAATAACTCTTGGGAAGACTCATTGACTTTTAACTGACTATAGGCTGCTGACAAATCTAACTTTGAATAGAATTTTGCCCCCGATATTTTTGTAAGAATATCCTCAGGATTTGGCAAAGGGTAATGGTCTGTTCTCAAACACGGGTTAATTGTAACCTTGAAGTCTCCACATATTCTAACTTCATTGTTGGGTTTTGGTACGACAACAATTGGCGTTGCCCAATCTGACTTAGTAACGGGGTATATGACCCCATTGTTTTGCAATTTTTCAAGTTCTACCTCAACAGATCTGCGGAGGGCAAAGGGTACACTTCTAGCTTTACAGAAAACTGGTTTTGAATTTTCTTTTAAGATAATATTGACAGAACTACCCTTTATTTCACCTGGGCCTTCATCAAAAACTGGTGCATATTTTCTCTTAATTTCTGCAATAACATTATATTCATTTGGAACGGACTTACCGTCCAGTAGCTGCACGTTTTTGTTTACCCCTTCGCCAGATTTATTTGACTTGACTTGTCTCCAATCCAGCTGAATTTCTTCTAACCAGTTACGTCCCATCAAAGTAGGTTGACTTCCTCCAGAACTCTTGACGACCACGACTGGTAGGTGATGCTGTCCTTTCTCAGTTGTTACAAGTGCCTGAAACTTTCCAAGAACTTGTATTTGTTCCCCAGTGTACGTTTTTAACCTAATGTTGCACTCTTGCAACTCAGATCCATTTTTGTTAAATTTTTCAAAGTACAATTTATCCGGCATACATGTCACAACAGCGCCGGTATCAATAACCATATCAACTGGTACTTGGTTTACAACCATATTTACAACAAAGCTGTTTGGTTTGCGATCATTAGCATAAGCTATAGTATATAGCTCAAAAGAATCTTCTTCCCCCTTACTAGACCTATGTCCTTCATCATTGTCAGAATCGCAAAAATTTATTTTGCCATTGCCACCAGGCTTCATTTTATTTTTAGATTTACACATATTTGCTAGATGACCTTTGTTTTTGCAAGAAAAACAAGTATAGTCTACATATGGACAAGTTTTAGCCTCATGTAACTTCCCACATCGGTAACATTGTTTTTGCTTGTTACCCTTTTTAAAATCAAAACCCCTTAAAGGTCTTGCAGTAGTCTGTGCTGCAGGTCCCTTATGGCTAGGCTTACCTCCTTTAACATAGTTGACTTCATAAGTCATGTGCTTTTCCGGATGTAAAGATTTTACATTCCTATCCGCATTTTCCAAAACCAAAGAAAACTCAAGCGCCTTTGAAAATGTGAGAGAATCCCCTTCTGCAAGAAGTTTACTCAAAATATGCGCAGATTTCAACCCGCATAAAAATTGATCTCTTAAGGCATCATCCAAAAATGTGCCATAGTTGCATGTGGAAGCTAGTTTTTTTAGTTGAACAGAATAATCACTAATGCTTTCCCCTTCTTTTTGCACTCGTTTATGAAAAATAAATCTTTCATAAGTTGTATTGCATTTTGGAGTAAAATGATTTTGTAATACCTTAATAACATCCTCATACTTTTCATCTTTCACCAGCTTAGGGTGTAATAAGTCTTTAAGGGTTGCATAGAGAGATGGTCCCATAATAGACACAAAAAATGAAACTTTATGTGTTTCTTGTATAGTGTTGATCTCAAAGAAATGACCTAGTCTTTCTATATAATTATCAAAACTTTCTACATCTTCATTAAATTCACTCACTTTACCAATGAGTTGTTTGCTAGCCATTATTAGTTAGTAATCAAATAGACAACTTACAGAATATTATCCACAAATAATATTTTCCTCATATTTCCAACAAAATATTAACAGTTTCCCACTGTTTACATTGCTTGCAGTTATTTCTCCTTGATAACTGATGCTTGTCACTGTTATCTTCAAACCTGTTACTCAGAAGTAACCATTGCACAATATCACTGATAACTTGTAACCATTCTTGCGTGGAAAATGATCAGACTCGTCGCCAATTGACATAAGCTAATATAATAACTCAAAATATTGCTTATGGCACAACTACTATTTAAAGTAAAACAATAAATCTCAGGCAGAAATGCATACGTCCTAGCATACCTGGATTCAGAACTAGACTGGCCCTTCTGCTGCTTCTCGTCATTGCCCCGAGTCTTATCAGCTGAGTACAAAGGTCACTTGCATTGTCCTTACTATCCAAGTACTCAGCTCAACTATTAGTCTTGTCTTGATCTTATATACATGTCAAATACTGAATAAGGGCAACGAAATATATTCTTCTATAAACTAACATAATCTTCTGTTCACTTTACAACAGGAGGGAATTGTTGAGAGATGCCATTTGATATTTTGTGTGTAATGTTTTAGGTTACTTTTCACCTGAAGATAGGGTCAGGTTCCAGATCCCGAAACGTCATGTACTTTTTGTTCTTTCAAAAACGTTTGAAACATTGAGTAGTTACATTTTAACCCCAAGGACCATCCTCACTCAGGACACTTAAGTTTTTACGATCCGTGTTCCTAAACCGTTTGTCCTAACCGTAGGAAATTAACCGTAAACCAATTTTGACGGCAGTTGAAAATTCAGCAACACAAATTCATCTTCATCAGTATTAGGTTCACCGAATGTCCACTAGTGTGGGAGAATATCTCTTGTGAGTGTGTGAATGTTGGAGAGCCGAAGCGGAAAATGTCTGCCTTTGGAGACATCAAAGTGATCAAAGCATTATATCATTAGAACTGTTGTCCTGAATCGCTTTGTAGAACTCACCTTGCTCTGTCGCATCTAGCAGACAAATCAGGCTTAACTGGGTTTGAAGATGAGCTAGCATGTAGATTTCGGTGACAGATTTAGAACAATTAGATTTAAAACTTTGTAAGGAAGAGTTTGTATTTGGAACTATGATGGAGGAGACATAAACAGCAATACAAATAGTGGTTCGTGGTTCATTTGTAAAGTTGCAATATTATTACGGACATTATTAGTGAACAAAAAGGAGACGTTTAAGAAAAGTTCTTTCCGTTGTTTTGGAGCATTTTTCACCAGAAGACGGGATCAGATCCTTGATCCCGAAACGTCGTGTTCTTCTCGTTTATAACAAAATATCTGAAACACGTCCTTATACAGGGTGGCCCATAAGTCAGTTGACAAGCAATGCATTTCATGGAATGCGTGTCGTCAACTGACTTTTGGGCTACCCTGTACAGTTTTAATTTCAGGAATTATACCATCTACAACAAAAAACTTCTAGCAAAGAGTTAGTTTGTATGACACCGTTCCAGTTTGAGGGTAAATACTTGTACACCCTCGATAGGTGAAGATTCCAGAAATTGAAAATGCAACAAACAATCCTACATGCTTTACAATTTGAAGGATTCGGGGATCATTCCAGAAAAATAAATGGCGTAGTAAGAAACAAGGTGGGAAAAAAGTATAGACAGTGCTTTAAAACTAAATAAAAAAAACAGTGTCTTAAAACTATATCTCCAAATTTTATAACGTAAGAAAAAGAAGCCAAACAAAACCAAAACGTATTAATTAAACATCTAAATTAATTATAAAGGACGATACAAGATTTTATAGGATAACCAAGGTAATTTATGTTTCATTTTAAGACGCAAATAGATTTAAAGGTAGGTAAAGAAATGATACACTCAAAATACAGTTTATTAAAGAGAAGAATTCCTATTTCGTTTAGTAAGTTGAAACAGGAAGGAACAGAATCGCCGAAACAAACTTTTCAATCTGAAACTCGTTTCCCATTAATTCATCACAAAATTACATTACAGAACCTAAAGTGGTTTCGTCAATTGATCAAAGAGAACTCTAATATGTTGTGTTTCATTAAAAATGGTTGAACGTAATAATATGTAACAATAACAATAATTGTAAGAGTCGTATAGGGTAACAGTACTTTTTTTACTATTCATAGCTATTATTATTCAGTAAGACGATAATGAAGGGAATTTCGTAATATTTTTGACATTTAAGCTGCATCAGTTGAAAGAAAGCCCGTTGTTTAGCCCTTTTTAAGTGCGCGGTGTCATGTGTTCCTTGGGTAGACGAATTCTCATCCTTTCTCTGCGGTGACCACGGAGGGGAACCCTTAAGCACTTTTTATATTTACAAAAGTCCACCCCCCTTGTCTCTTCGATATCATCACGTTCATTAACCTCAAAATTAAAAACACTCATCGGTTATAATTATTCAAACAAAAACCCTCCCACCAGCAATATATTCACGGTCGAATACGCGCTCGTCCACGAGTTATGAAACTTTACTCACAGAGGAAATTACAAGCCTATTAGGTATTCACAACTGACAGCACTTAACTCATTTAGTGCTCATTAGACAGTTAAGAATACTCGCGGGAGTCCACTGACTTGGCGGAATTATAAAAGTATAATAAGTCTTGATTGTTGAGGTGGTTCTCATTAAAGACTTGGGTGTTTCCACTTGCTGGCTCAACAGTTCTATAACTTCATGTTTCTTGCTTCATGAAACGAACTCATTAGTAAGAAAGGGAGGTAAAAATGTAGGTTGTAACTGGTCAGTGGGTTTTATTATTTAGAGATGGTTGAATTAAGTTACGATATTGGTATGTTTTAGATTTGAATGTTGTTCGTGGTCAGTAGTCTTCTTTCTGAGTCAGGATGGGATAATAGTGAGAAAATGTAGTTTTTGAATTGGTGGGTTTTTAGTAACTATAATCTAGTTTTTGGTTCATACCGCGTCGAACATCTTTATAAATGTAAACGATAATACTCGTAACTTCAACAAAGATGACAGCAATAATCTTTCCAGAAGCTGGCAAACAGTCCTGAAAATCTTTTCTATAGTTTCACAGCCGATGAGAACATCGACTTTATACGAGAACATACTCCACTTTGAGACCAACATACGACAAACAAATTACAAAGATGTTTTGACGTGGGGTGAACTAGATTATAGTTATGACACCGGCCACGAATGCCTGGAAAAGTTGAATTTCCAGTGACGTTTAATTTTGAATTGACTATTGATTTATCTTTTAAGTTGGTACTTGCATAGTCTTTCTAATTTTACCGAGAAATTTTATTAATTTTAAGTGTTTATGAAATTTTATTGGAAAGACATGTTTGAGTATGAAACTATTAATCACTAGAGACTTTCCACAGTTTAGTAGTAAACCACCCCAAATATATAAAAACCACATCGAACTACTAAAAACGATCAACACATCCAAAACACAAGCGTTAAAACAGACAACGATTGCAACCCCGACGCAATTCTCTGAAGCGCATTTATTATTTACATTCTCGCTGACGTAAACCAAAACTTGAATACGGACATCATTACTGATGCAGTGAATTGAATAACCTAACCAGAGCTCTAGTGGGCCCCGCTAAGCGGCTTAATGCACCCCTTGATAACATGTCTTGCTTCTGTCTTGCAGGAAGAAAGGCTTTGCTACTTCATCACATCAAAGGGCTTATCCAGTCAGGGAAAGTGTTAGCTGTAATAGCCTTACAGCTTAAGAGAAACTTTCACTTAGCTCATGAGTATTTTAGAAACGAAAATATTATTGTTTGGAACTTAAATTGGTGATTTTAATGGCTGTTGTTTGAAAATCTTCTTAATCAATATTGCAGTTCATATTTATAATCTAGTTGTTCCGGTTCACACCGCGTCAAACTTCATAGATAGGTTGAGATATTTTGGCCTCGCTGTGCAGTACCATATTCAGTTACTTATTGGCTGAAACAGTTTCAGTCTCTGATTGGCCAATGGTACTCCACAGGCGAAATATCCCAATCTATCTATGCAGTTTGGACACGGTGTGAACCGGAACAACTAGATTATGGTTGTGTCACTGGCCGCGAAAGCCTAAGAATTAAGTTATATTTAGTATTATTTGAGATAAGCACAGATCATGGAAAGAGTTAAGACAAGATATGGCTGCTTTAAAGATCTTCAGGCGATGGCTTCGGAACTCATGGAAGAATGGATTTGGATGCATATGATCAAAAGATGTGTGTATTATTGAGGTTTAATGTCTTTGTCAGTTATTTGATTATCAATGGCTTACAACGATGCCTGAAGACAAAACCTTTTTTGTTTGCATGAACTTTCCTTTGACAATATGAACCTTGTTATTGAAAAGCTTTAGGCAAAGAAAATTTAATGTATTGAACTATTTAAGTATTTTTAATCAAAGGTTTGTCTTAGATATACTTTATAGAAAACCGGGAGATTTGAGAATAGATCTCATTGTAATTTAAAAACTTAAAACTTGAAATGTTTAAAAAACATTATTATCTTTCCTGCAAAGTCGGTGGTTCTATTTTTTAGTTACTGGTTTACAGGTAAAGTGTATTCAAGTAAATGAGGGCTAATAGTTTCTCTATTGAACAAGGAAAACGTTGCATATTTCTGTTAAATGCAGGGAAGGTTTCTAGTAGAATGAGATATTGTGAATAAGGAGAGCTACGAATTCAGGATTTCTTAGAAGGTAGCTAAGTATTATTGTGATACTCTGTACTCTATTGGGTTTGTTTAGTTAGAAAACGGTACAAGGGTTTCTGTACCTTGTAACTGAGTCGTAGTTTTCTATAGTGTTGAAAACTATTTTCAAAGCACAATTTACGCCTTCGGAATGAAATTGGTCTATAATTCTCTGACAGGTAGAAGTGGGTGTGAATGATACAATTAAAAATGCCTGATCTTGTACAAACACTCTTTACTGACAACAAAAATGTCAATACAAACAATCACTCATATATATTAAAATTTTTGTCAAACATCATGAACACCAAACTACAAACTCATCTAGAAAAGAATGCTTGGAACGGAAACCCAACAGTCATAACCAGTAACGGTTCCCGTCCTCGATAAATAGAGAGTTTCTATAAAGTATATCGAAAGAGTCCTGAATTCCTTCCTGACTCCAATATCGAGTTAGACAAGCAGGATCCTCTAATTCGGTGGAACAAATCAATTTTATGATTTGATCGATTTCCTTTGCTTTCAGAGCTCGTCGATGGCTTCAAGTGACATCCAACGATGATTGGCCTCGTTCTGTGGGTGCTTCGCACTTTCTGTGGAGGTATTTGTTGAGATGGCGGAAAATAATATTTTTAAGAATTGATTTAGAACCATTTTCCAACTAGCCTGTAGATACTAATGTGTAAAGATTTTTTTACACGATTCATTTCAAAAAGAAGTTGCCAATTTGGTTTTTGAAAATGTTCTACACTCATAATGGTTTGGCCAAATTATGATTTTTGTACTATACTTATAATGGTTATAATGTTAAAATATCACGTGCTGCTATATACTTCATAGTTTATTATCTTGTCCAATTTATAGTCTATATATTATTTATTGTATTGCTTGTATTCATTGTAATTGCTGTACCACTCTATTATCACGTGCTGTTATATATTTCATAGTTTATTTATTGTTATCCAGTGTTTACAGTTTATTCACTTTATATTTATATACTTCTTTATATCACTTCAGCAATTTAGTTGGATCTTAACATGCATGTATAAACAATTATTAGTATAACACTCTATGTATTTGCATGTCACCATCATATGTATATTTTATTGTTAAAATGGCATTGCCGTTGGAATAAATAAATAAATAAATAAATGGTACTTCAAGCTGCAACTGGAAAGTATAGGCAGAAGTTTTTACCAAGGATTAAAATTAGAGTTTTTTCAGTGGTAGCAGCTTCACAATGGGGTCTCAGTTAAGTCTTTGTGTGTATAACAATTTGCATAGTTTGGAGGTAAATGGTGTGTCAGTATTCCAACATGAATATCGAGCTTGTACAGCATCACAGTAATATGAGACCCCTAATTTCTTTAACGGAACGTCTAGACTTTCTAACATTAATTACATAATTGGTGTTAAACAGTTTTAACTCTATACAAATTACAATATTGTTTAACTTAACTCTTAGGCTTTCGCAGCCGGTGTCACAACAGTAATCTAGTTAACGTGAGATATTTCGGTCTCTCTGTAAAATACTATCTTCAGTCTCTGAATTGCCTGAAACTGAGCTACTTGCTGTATTCTGTCCTATTGGTGGCAGGGCTAAAACGGTCCAATCAAGCAGGGATGCCAATTGTCGATGCTCTCATTGGCTATTGAAAAGATTTCTTTAGCACTTTTGGCCAGCTTCTGAAAAGTTAATTGCTGCTTTTTTGTTAAAGTTACTGTCGTTTTTATCTCAAGCGTGTTGACGCGGTGTGCACCGGAAGAACAAGATTATAGTTATCTGTTTCACATTCAACCAACCTACGCTTAAAAAGGAGGTTAGGAGTATTTAGCCCCACATTAAACGTTGGGTTACTCAATCGGTAAATGTTTTATTTATCAACAACGCGAGTTTAAATGTATCCCAAAGTGTACACGTCCCATTGGATTAATTAAACAAGAAATCAAGTCTCGCAGAGGTAATCTACTTATCAATATTAAGTAGTCTGCCGGGGGTGGAGGTGGAGGAGTATAAGTATTACATTACTGGAAAGCCCTTATGTTGTTGGCATGCATGGGGTAAGCGGCTTAAAGGGGGAACTCTCCCAGTGAAGGAGTCCTGGAACTCGAACTCTTCTCTCACGTTAATATTTTATTCACATACGTACATCGAACAATGTGCCGGCTCAAGTGGAGATTACTCTATGTTTCAAGCTGGAATATACTCACTTGACTGTATCAACGTGTTTTTGTTTTAGTTATTTTAGTCAGGGTTGGATTCTAAACATCGTGTTTTTAAAGTGGTAATCTGAGTTTAGGGCTTAATAGTATTCATAATCAGTTTTTTTTAGTCTTGAAGCCAACTTATGTTATTGCTTTCAAGCCGTCTTCCAAAATATTTTGGCACTCAAATTTTATTTAATTTCAGTGCACAACTAGAATGTAGTTCATCTGGTTTATACCGCGTCCAAACTTGATGATTAGGTTGGCATATTTCGGCCTCGCTGTGGAGTACCATCTTTAGTCACTGTTTGGCTGAAACTTAGCCACTGTTTCGGCCTTCACAGCGAGGCCGAAATATCTCAACCTAATCATGAAGTTTGGACGTGGTGTGAACCGGAAGAACGAGGTTATAGCTGTGACACCGACCACGAAATCTAAGAGGTAAGACAAATAGATTATAATTTAAAATTCAGTGTCTCCACACATTATTATTTATTTCCATTTTGTACTTGTAAACAATTTGTTTTTATTTAGTGAAAAATTAGCGTAATTAAAAGTTACAATCGCAAAAAAAACTATTGCGAGTTTTCTAACAACTATTTAAATAATATAAAAATGTATACTCACTTTTCCTACAGATTCAGTAAGTTCCAAAACATCGTTTTTGTATTAATTTAATGAGGGATATTAATCTAAGATTTAGTAAGAATTAGACTAGTAAATAAGAATTAGTAAGTAAACTTAAACACAAATGTATGTGACACTAAAATTTACTTGCTTTAAAAGACGTTCATCTGTTAGGTTAATATACAAACATAATATGAGTCCCAGTTAGGTCCACAAATCTTGTATTCAAATCCCTCAAGTAGCACATCAGCTATTTAGCCTTTATACACATTTAGATCTTAATGTTTATAGTATACAGTCATGAAAGCACTCAACATCAAAGGGCACACGTGAATGTACAAGTTATAATCGGTCCAGTGCAGGCCAATGCGAGAGTATAATGTCCGGTAGCCTATAACATCAAAGTGATCAGTCGTTCAGTGTTCAAACAGTTTAGTCCTAGGCTAGCTCTCTCTACCCGGATAGTCTGCTCCTTTCAATCTAGTAAACTCTGCATTTGCAGATTGGACCACTGAAATTAGAGTTTTCTGTGGTAATTTTGGGTTTTAAGAGTCCGCCTCAGTGGTCATCTTCGAGAAAGGGTGAACTCGTACGCCCAACGATTCCGCGCACGTAACCACAGGCTTAACAACGGGATTTCTTTCAACTGATGCTGGCTTAACTGTCAAACCAACCGCTTGCAAAGGTTTCGAAGAAAGTACATAGTGTTCTTATGTGATGGTTAAATTCGGATGTACTAATTTTTATGGAATGAGATAGAGTTTATCTGTGTTTGCCTGTTTTAAAGTTGATAAACCTATTTTTAGCTTCTTAAATAGGTCATTAAAAACACTCGATTTCTTCTAACTTTAACCACTTATTGCATACAAATGAAAATAAACAACTTGTTTTACCTTTTGCTTACGAGGTATTTAATAACGTATCAATTTTATATATGTTTAAATAATTGTTTAAAACAATAGATCATGTGGTTTTATATTGCACTCATCCAAACTCGAAGGCAAAAATAAGTAGGGTAATTCTTCAAAATAAGTATAATTAAATAACTGTTTAAACATTAAACCGATACACTAATAATTTTGAAGTTTAGTTGGCGTCGGAACTCATTACAATCTATACAACATTATATTATCATTCCGTTAAATGTATATCTCAAGAAAATAAAAATAAACAAGTAATAACTTCTACTATAGTTTCTTTGCGGTCTTAATACAACGAAACGTCTGAAAAGGTTTTAGACCGAGGACTGTGAATGATCCGCAATTTTTTAAATCATACAGTCATATTTATCTGGGTTGATCCAAGGTTAATGAACAACATGCCTACACGCGGAATTATTTTCAATGCGAATCAATATACTGTAACTTCGTCTACGAAAATTACACTTTCAGTTAAAAGCATTTTGTCACTGTGAATGAAAAAAAGGCCTTCAACAACTTCAAAATCAAGTTTTCAGCGGTGAGGATAAGCTTGAAACTCCTCTAGCTTTTACGTAAGCCAGAAGCTCCAAGCTTGAAACTCCAAGCTTTTACGCCCTACAAAGTGTTTCCACTCTGTACACACCATGTCGGTAATAGCTCAGCTGAAGTTCACCCGACATAACAGTTGTTGCTACGTGCTCGCAAGCTCACGCACCGTGAAGAAGGGGGAAGAAGACCTTCACACGATATACAGGGTGGGGAATAAACGCAATTATCCGAGTGAAGAAAGCACCGCACCACTGACTTCTGAAGCGGCGGTCACCTGCCTGTCGGGCGCACTGGAGCGTCCGAGTGGGAAATACAGTCTAGCCAACGTGTAGACATCGGGAGACTAACAAAGACGTTGTTATAGTATAACGTGGTGGTAGGCCTGGAAATACTCGTAGCGGATAAAATATTATTACGGTTGGTTTATTGTAGTTTTTTGTTTACGACACACGAAACACGACACTTTGATACTTTGATTTGAGACACCTACCACTGGTAGAGGGTATTTTAAGGTGAATATGGGTTGAAGGGTGAGTGTGTTGAGTGTTTTTGATGGATGATAAGGTGTAGTCTTGTTAGAAACTAGGGCTGACTGTTCCCTAGATTGGGTCATTAATTAATAGCCCAACAACCAATGAAATGGACCAAGGGCTAAACGCGACTTCCGAACCACGGGGAGTGGACATCGTGAAAAGTTATCACTGCGTCCGGGAATCGAACCCGGGCTGAGACGTTTCGGAATCTGGAATCTTATTTCATCTTCAAGTAAAAATTTACCTAAAACCATAACACAAGAACATAACACACAATACCTGTTTATACACAACCAGTTGAAAGAAAGCAATGACTTGACAATTTGATGCTCGAGTCAATTTTTTCTAACAGATGACTTGACATCTTAAGAATATAGAAAATACCTAGATTTTAGGTGTTTTTGGTTAATTTTTACCTGAAGACGGGATCTTACTGGTGCTCACTTCCACAAAAAGGAAGAGGTGCAGTTTTATTTCAACAATGTGCCGCACTGAAATAAAAAAGTGAGCAATTGCGAAGGGTTAACTGATTTAGAGTTCAAAGAATATTTAAAGATAGTGGGAGACGTTGCTCCAGTTAGAGGTATCAAAGGCAGGTCCAGGGACGGCAACCGTTGTAGACATTGTTCTACCAACGAGCACTTCATTTTTGAGTCTTTGCCACATGTCCTTGGACAGTGTCCTTTTGGGTCACCACAGAATCAGAACCATCATTGCCAATGAACTCAGGAAGCACCAACACTTTGAAATTTATGAAGAGATTGGTTCAGTGGCAGACAATGGCTCTACAAGAAGATGTGACATTTTAGTGATTGACAAAATTAAAAGTAACGGAATTATCTTGGACCCTACAATTAGATTCGAAATTAGTAATACACAACCAGAAGATGTGGACATTGAAAAGAGACAAATTTACAATCAAACAATCAATTACTACAAATCAAAATACCAAATTCAAAATTTTCAAGTAATAGGTTTATTCATCGGATCTCGCGGGACAATTCCAAAATTTTTCAGTGATTTTTGGCATAAGTTTAATTTAAATAAGAAAACATTAATCCTAATTCAATTAGTTTCGATAAAATCATCAATATCAATATTAAGGAATCATTTATACAATAACAACTAAATTTTGGACAGTATTCTTTGTAATAGCAAATTGTATTGACAATAAGACGAAATTTTTGTAATACATTTTCTTTATATAGATCCCGAAATGTCGTGCTATATCTATTCACTAAAACAGTATTTTAAACGTCCCTAATGATATTTAAACCTCAGAAATGCCACCATCAACAACTAACCTAAACTTAATCAGTCTCTAAGATTCCAGAAACCGGCTCAGGATAGACATTATTAATTTCAACGTATTTTAAAACTGCTAAAGGTCTCTATTGGAAAAATTATCATACAAGTATGATTTTCAGTAAATTGTGTTCTTCAACTGCAAATTGTGTAGAACCAGAAGACACACGTCTGGATTTCAAACCTCGTAATGTATTTAGTTATGATCGAATATGTTACATTAGGTACTTTTGAACGCACAAATAAAAAAATCGTACCCAACTCAAATTTTGCATTTTAATAGACAAAATCTGCACAAATCAACTTTAATATTATTGACAATTTTAATATACAGACCCGACATGTAATACCCAACACGTTTCTTCCTGTCCAGCAGTTAAAAAGATTATCTCGAACAGCTAACAAACCCAATACAAATCAAATACTCACATGACATCCTTTTTATTGTGAAATATGATGAAGTTATTCCAGCTCAATCACTATCAGACAATTATCGCTT
This sequence comes from Matsumurasca onukii, assembly GCA_018831715.1. Taxonomy (NCBI): domain Eukaryota; kingdom Metazoa; phylum Arthropoda; class Insecta; order Hemiptera; family Cicadellidae; genus Matsumurasca; species Matsumurasca onukii. The sequence continues at coordinate 5,002,977 of CM032065.1, forward strand.
ATATAATATGCAAACCGTTGTTGAGTTATTGATTTCGATTCAATGAATCGCACCTACATTAGGAACTAGGTCATTTGTATATTTTCAACTATAAATTAAATCAAAATGAAACGATATCAAGCGTGGGACGAATGATAGTTTGTTTTGTATCAAACTATGTTTATTTAATTAAAATAATCAGATCGTATCTCTACAAATTCATCTGAACAAACACTTGCAAGACAATTGGCCTGACTCAATCAACAATTCTATTAGTTTCTCTTTGTGTTCTCTCAAGTTTTTGCTTTTCACTGAACTTAGTTGACTCGATCTGATCAAGTATTTATCCACCTTTGAGCTTTTCAACGTAGAGATATTTGTCGAAATCATTATAAATCAACAACAACTCTGAAATTTAACTAATTAGGCTTTGTATGTTTCAATTATGAAAGAACTCGTAGAATTTTTTATTTTGAACTTAAGTCACCCATAAGAGACTTTTTCCGTTGTGATTTGACCTCTTGGGTGTAGTTATTATGTTCATAACCTACTTTCACTGGCAAGCCGAAACACTGACATTTGAACCAATGACCTACGATTTCAGGATCACCATCTATACTGAGAAATTCAAAGAAAAAATTGTCATGTGATCTTCAGTTTTGATTTGTTGGGAATGAAATTTGTTTCATATCCTTGTTAGGTCTAATAGCTTATCTTTAATCCATTTGAAGAATATTTTGTGAATAGTCTTACATTTTCTTATTGAAAGAACCTATAAACTTATTAAGAATAATATTAGTTGCACGGTTAGTTCTGTGTTGATATGTCTTACTATACGCAGATATTAAAACCATCAAAGATTTTCAAATTGTACGTTACGGAAAAATAAAACAAGAGTGAACTCTATATTGTTTATTACTACTAAAGAAATGTGAAAAATTATGGACCGGGACTCGGACCCGGGTATCTCACTTACCGAGTGATTATGCTAATAATCTTTGAATCTCTATTTGGAGTGTAAACAACAAAGGTCAATCGTTATTTGACATCCTCTCTATTTTATAGTCTCGGATAAAATTTTAGATTTATCTTTCTATAATTTGATGGGTCGGATGGTGTAGTGGTCAGCATAATCACTCGGCAAGTGAAAACCCAGGGTTCGAGTCCCGGTTCGGTCCACACACGTTGTCGTCAAATTTCTTTAGTATATTAGGTAGAGCTCCTTTGTCTGTTAGGTAAACTTTATTTCTCTATGGTAATATTATTGATACAACTGTATATAATATATCCACATTTGCACTATCGATTGAAAAGTCCAGAATATTTGACGCGAATGGTAACAAAAAAGTTTTTGAAATAAAATACAAATTCAAAACCAGCCAACTAAAACAACTAGAAACCCTCGTATTTCAAGCCTTTCTTCCAGAGAGTTTTCTATAGGAAATCACGACAGAGAGGCAACTTCATCCGGCTGAGCTATAGACAACAGTTCGACACACATCCGGGCGGTTCAGACACACGATACGGATCACCGGCTCAGCTGGTCGGATCATCGGATCTGTGGTGTACCGGGTGAGGGGGTGTGACGGGTGAGGGGGGTACGTAACCGCAAAGGAACCTGACACCCTCTCCTGTCTCATCCTCAGGACTGCCGACACTTGGCGAGTTTCATACCTTCAGTGTGTTAAGTGGTAGTCATATAGCTAAAGAATGTTCGCCATCTTGGTCTGGCTAATTTTCTTTTCTTTTAGTACACATGTTTGATGTGTTTTACACGTTTCACTGACTGGGACTCGTGGCGTGGTCCTGTAATCCAGCTTCATGGAGGTTAGGATTTGAGGATGATATAGGTCTAAAGCGGCTCAGATAGTCTCAGTGATCATCTGATGATACCCGCATCAACTCCCACCATCGTTTAGACATACCAGACCATATTTACACCTGTTTATCGTGGTTCGGAAGTCACGTTGAAGCCGTTGGTCGACTTGAAACTATTTCCATTAGTCATTGGGTTTATTAATTAATGACCCATTCTAAGGAAGAGTCGGCCTTAGTTTGTAACAAGACTACACCTCATAAGATGGTCTCATTACTACCGATCACACTCATCCTTCACCACATATTTGCTTTAAAATACCCTCATAAGTGTGGTCGGCATTTCAAATAATGATTTAGTGTTTATACCAAGGAAAATAGACATAAATAGTAAATTCATGGCAATCGACTGTGATTTTTACTCAAGTTTGCCTTTTGTTATGACATTTGTGTCGCAATCAATCATAGCATTTTTAAATTCACTCGAATTGTACCACTCTAGTTAGTCAGCCTATTTCGGATCTCCTAACTAAATGCCATGAATTTGTCTGTACTACCAAATGCTAGAGAGTTCAGGAATCTTTCGAGGCGAGTTCTGAACTCTTAAAAACAAGGACATATTTAAACTAATTTTAATTTGGATTAAACTAAAGCTTTTGAACTGTAACACCCATTGTATAACGTATTTAAATTTTACTCCGAAAATCCAACCATTCTCCCACCTATAAAGACTACACAGTCACAATATCCACCATATTTATCATACGAAGCTATTTAAAACCAACAAAAGCACCCAGCACCGCCTCCATTTAAACCCGAGCAACAGGAGCCAGAGATTAAATCAGCTGACTACACTCTACTCTGTGGTGAAGGTCGTCAGTAGTCAGCTGTTATGTGATGATTATGCGATGCAGAACAGCTGATAGCGCGGGTCCCACACGCCGGGCACCTGCCATGGAGCACTGAGGTCCTTGGCACCGTGGTGTCGGCTGTTGGTATGTCATGCGGAACCCGCTATTGTCGGCTTCTGTTCGCTACTGCTGTCGAGTGGTGGTTGTTAGTAAAATAGCAGGTTGTTTGACAAGAAAATTGTAGAAATGTAAAAAAAATACATTATTATAGTTATACGAGTCCCAGGTTTAACGTAAGAGGACGTTAAATGAGCTGGGAGTCAAAAGACATTTTGATCGAATGATAAACGATACTTTTCGGCACGGTGCAGGTATATATCAATAAATGTATGTATTAAACTGTACTTTTAAATTACACGAAAAATCTGCAATCGCAGCACACCCATAGCCACAGGACATTCTTTCAACTAAATAATTTGTCAAACCACAACACTTGAATGCCTGGGAGTCATATTTCATCAATAATTCGGACAAAAATAAATCACTCAATAATAAAGATGACCCTATTATAAATTCAAAATTGTTAGATCTCATCACATCAAGAACATCAACAATATAATTATATATAAATTTTGATTTTTTTGTGGAACAAGCCTGAAGATGATAGCTTGCTATTGAAAGCGCTTGTCCAAAAATAAATTTTGTATATTGGCCTTTTGTTTCAAATTGTACTTTTTTGGTCGGCATCTCAAATAGTTATTTAACTCAAATTAAATCAAATTTAACTTTTCACTTTTCGACAGGGACAACTTTTGATAGTATCACAGCCAATGAGTACATCGACACTTGGCATCCCTGCTCCAATGGACAGTTGGCAGCCCTGCCACCAATAGCATAGCAGACAGCAAGTTGCTCAGTTTCAGCCAATCAGTGACTAAAAATGGTACACCACAGCGATACCAAAATACCTCTCGCAAATTATTATGGTGTTTTGACGCGGTGTGAACCGGAAGAACTAGAATATAGAAAACAAAACTAATAAAACGGAGACAACATTTAAGAAACAATAAAAAGTTAAAACGAATGTTTTAACAAAACCGTATGTTTTGGGAGTGTGCAAGTGACAGTGCTTTGTTCAAACAAGGTTGCTTTTTGTAAAGCTTCTTTGCAGAGGGTTGACTGGGTCTCACTTATACAGGTAGCTCATGTGAAAAGCAACCACCATTTAATTTTGCACAGTTGCTTTTAACATTACTGTAGATGTAAATGTGTTGTTGAAGTCAAAATGCCAACCTCATGTTCATATGGTTAAAATATGTTTTAAAAGTCATCAAATAATATCAATATGTACAAGAAATGCAGTGTTGTTAAAATATTGTATTGCACAAATCACCGTAACAATTGAACGGTAATTAGTGTATGTTTGTATAGACAAACAGTAAACAGAATATTTTCTCGCGTGCATGATCAAACACAATTTTGTATTGTTATACAAGTAGTTAGTTTGTATAACACGTGGATTGATATGTTTTTAATTGGACACAACTATTTTCCGCAAATAGTGTTATTGGGATTTTTAGATTTTCTTGTTGTGTTTTGTTAAGCTTTATGATCTACAAACATAATAGGTTTCGCTTGATGTTTTAGGGTATCTCGTTTTTAATTTTATTCATTATGTTTTTGTTTACATAAAAACGGAATCAAATCGTAGATTTCAAATTATTTTAAACATGCCTATAGAAGCCTATGGATGCGTTTCCGGAAGGTCTGAATAAAATAATGCGTCAGAAAAAAATGTGAAAAAATGCGACTACAAAGTAGTATAATAGGAAGTTTTCCAAAATTAGAAGAAAACACTGCAGTGTTTGATGCGCCTAAAAATCCAGCAAAAGAATTATTCACGAATAACATCCGAAGAATAAAACGGTAATGCAAAGGCACGTCGAAAAGGTGCACTATCTGGCAACAATTCACTCAAGATCGGAAGGACTTAATACACACTTCAATAACTTGACTAGGAAGTTATCTTAAGAATGATGCACCAAAGAAGCCTCAATATGATGTTGCGACTGCCACCGAAAAGTAGCCCTTCGATTGGCTACCGGTCACGAGTTCACACAAGGTCTCTAAGCCTCGATTAGGAAGCTCCTACGTAATGATGGTCCAAAGAAACTTCAATATGACTTCGATAATTTTCTTTGCTTTAAGACACCGACTACTCTTAGAGGGTATTATAATGTGAATATTAAACTATGATGAGTGTTTTGATGGATGACAACATATAGTCTTGTTAAAAACTAGGGCCGGAAGTTCCCCAGATTAGGTCATTCAATCAATAGCCCAACAATCAATGGACCAACGGGCTGAGGCCCGTCAGAGGGTCTCACAGAAAACGACTTCGACGGAACGATTCACCATGGATCAGAAGAGCGGTAAGTAAGCCTCGATAACTCGGAAGCCTCGATAGCACGATGCGGCACTGCGACTGGATACGGGTCACGGATTGAGGCGAGGCCGGAAGGAAGAACAGGTGTTGCCTCAACCCGTCCTGGGCAACCAGGCGCTGCAGGACACGACCGCGGGCTGCTCTGACCTACCTAGTAGTCGTCATTAGCGGTGGATAGGTACTTGCTGTCGAGCAATGGACAACACTGTCGTTTCCTTGACTTCAACTGTCAATCGACTTCATTTCTAAGAGTATAAATAATGACTAAGTGTCGAGGGGAGATTAATCCTACAGAGTTATACTTTGGTGTACGTAAACGCGTTTTGCCTTAGTTGTAATTATTTTTTACTATAACTGCATCGACGGAGTTTTTAATGGGTGCCAACTGAGGATTTAAGGGCACTACAGACCGCTTTGTCACACATGTGTCTGTGATGGGAATCGAACCCGCGACCTCACACTTTCCAAGGCGTGACTTTACCCACTGAACCAAGGGCGCTAACAAGCATTACAAGAAACTACTAAGTGTCTTCAATGTTTAGGAAACTTAATTGGTAAAATCATTACCCCGTGTTACCTCTTAAGCTTTCCCGGCCGGTGTTGTTTGCCGGCAACTATGATCTAGTTTCAACCAATCAGTGACTGAAGATGATACTCCACAACGAGGCCGAAATATCTCAACTAAACTATGAAGTTTGGACGCGGTGAAAGCCGGAAGAACTAGATTATATATACAGTGTTTTAAATCTACTATAAACCTAAAACTATTGCTGTGATTTGATCTAAGTACCACTGGAACCTTTCATTGACTCACGTTATTAAACAAAAAGGAATATGAGCTCTACAATGTACACAATATAAACACACTTTACCTAATCTTTAAAATTACACAATTTCCATCTAAAAAGTCCGATTTCCATGCAACAAGGCTGTCGGTAAGCCAGTAACGACAGCCTTGTGAAGTAGAGTCATCTAGTTAATGATGAATGATAAGGCGTGACCATACCGGGGTTAGAGGGAAGGGGGTCGCGTAGCTAATCATAAGTACGGTACAAAAACGGCTCTACGTCTCCTGCTCTATGAGGCGAACACGTGGAACTAATGCAGTGCACGTAGTGGCTGCCGAGTGTCGTTTGTGTAACTAGCTGTGCGTTTCATCTCGTAAACCATAAGGTTACAGTAGTAGTTCTGCTGATCAGCTGTTGAGTTGGCAAAGATTATGTTGGTAGGTGGTTTGGGTGTGAATGCCATATGGTTGAGGCAGAAAAGTCCAAGCACGGACAGCGCTGCCATCTCTTGGCTTTATCCCGATGACACAGCTTGACGTGTTCGATTTTTTCCGAAGTCGATGATTTAAATTTAAACAAGACGTGAAATTTTCGAGAACGAACGAACTTGCGCGTGCGTCAGTGACTCCAGTTGAGATTCTTGAAAGAATTCTCTTGCACCGCCATCTGAGCTTGGGGTGCCGAACTACGTTGATTTTCCTACCTCATCCATGTGGAATCCACGTGAAATCTACCTACCATAACACAATCGTTGGGTTTGGGTAAACTTAAGCCAGTACTGCAGAAAAAGCTTCGAGATAACTAATTCAAGTGAGGTTTAAGTCTTATTACGTTTAACGACTTGAACAACCCTAAGATGGCTATAATTTAATTGCTAAACCTCCTCTGATATATTAATGAAGCTTTATAGACTAATGGTTATTTTACCATAATTTCAGTCATTTATTTCAGGACAAAAGTCTTAATTAAATTGCTCTTACATAGCTCTAATAAGTTCCACTGCTAACCAAAGGCTAAAGAATGGGGAAAACGTATTAAGAAAACCGGAACATCAAACACAAGACATATTTAGTTTAAGTTGTTCGCCAATAACTAGGATTGCTAGAAACATGCAAAGAGCAAAAGTCACGTTTCTTTGCATCCTGCGTTTTTCCTTTCTGTTGAAAGCGAAAAAAGACAACAATGCAGTAAAACCAACCCGTTAAGAAGATTATAGTTATCAACACCACTATAGTTTCAGCACCGTTAAATACAACTACAAACTTAATTTAACTCTTAGGATTTCGCAGCCGGTGTCACAACTATAATCTAGTTCTTCCTGTTTACACCTTTGATACTTTGCATTCAGACACCGACCACTCTTAGAGGGTATTTTAAGGCGAATATGATATTGAGTATGATGCGTGTTTTGATGGATAATGAAGTGTAGTCTTGTTACGAATCAAGGCCGACTGTTTCCTAGATTGGGTCATTAATTAATAGCCCAACGACTAATGGAATGGACGGCTTTGGGGACTTCCGAACCACGGGGAGTGACCATCGTGAAAAGTTATGATTGCGTCCGGGAATCGAACCCGGGCTGATTTGGTGCGAAGCACGCACTATACCACAGAGCTATGGGCCACCCACCGTGTCCAAACTTCACAATTAGGTTGAGATATTTCGGCTTCGCTGTGGAGAACCACCTTCAGTCACTGATTCGCTAAAATTGAAGTTTAGACGCAATGTGAACCGGAAGAACTAGATTACAAACTTAGTTAATCCAACCCAAACAAAATTTACCTTCACGCAACATTGGACAAAACAAATGCAGCATTCACAAGAAGGAATCCAGTTCAGAATTGAAAGTGGCCAGAAATAGAGATTGGAAATGATGCAGAAGAGTGTTTGAAGGTTTGAAAAGCGAACGAGAGCTTCGTCTAACATCGCCGATACAAATTGATAGCTCTTGATCTGCCATTGCCTGAGGAGCTGTTCCTATCAATGGCAAAGGTTCGATATTATCCGGCTCCATACAACGCGTTTATGTTTCAATATACTTTAGATAACAACGCCGAGGTGCTTTAGCGGTTTCAATGGGGATTTGAGAGTGTGGCTCTTTAAAATTGTGAGTGTGTGCTCACTGTTAATTGGTTAAATGTGACATTTCGTTTTTATGTATCACTATATCACTATTTAAGACACCGATCACCCTCATGAGGGTATTTTAAGGCAAATATGTAGTGAATGATGGGTGGGATGAGTGGTAGTAATGAGTTATGAGGTGTAGTCTTGTTACACACTAAGGCCGACTCTTCCTTAGAATGGGTCGTTAATTAATAGCCTAATCACCAATGGAAATACAAGGACCAACGGCTTAACGTGACTTCCGAACCACGCAGGTGATGGTCTGATATGTCTAGAAAATGGTGGGAGTTGATGCAGGTTTCATTAGATGATTACTGAGACTATCTGAGCCGCTTTAGACTTATATCATCCTCGAAACCTGACCTTCATGAAGCTGGACTACAGGACCACACCACGAGTCCCAGTCCCAGTAGGTGTTATTACATGTATTTGAGGGATTGAAGTATTGGTAAAGACGTTTTACACATTCTTTAGTGAGCAAAGAAAACACGACGTTTCGGGATCTGGAATCTGATCACTTTTTGACTAGTTTATGTTGTTATATTTTGTGTTATGTTTTCAATTTTGTTTGTTTGTAATCTTATTTCTTATTAAGAAATAATATGGGATTTTTAATGCGAAACGTTGTGTTCTTCTTGTTCACAAAAGCTATGGAAAAGTCTGTAATAGTATTTAAACGTAAGAAACTATACCAACGTTAACAACGTGTATTTTGTTGAATGACAGTTTGGTATGCTGACTCATATTATGTTGTTGAATTTCCTCAAACATAGATATTGCATATTTCTTTTCCGCATGATGGTTACCAAAATAATAGATAGTCAAAGGATTTTCATACGAGTTTGTTGTCAAGAAATATGTTGTTATATACTAATTTGATTTTAATTGGTTACGAACTTCGAATAGTGATTCAGTTTATTGTTGCTCGTTTCGTCAATTTTAACATATGTAAGTTGAGAATAAAATTGGTTTTCAAACCCATTTTTATTATAATCTACTCTGTCTAGACTTGGTTGTCCTTACATATGACAGATATGACATGTACTGCGAATTTTGTTTGACACTTGCCCTAAAACCAATAAAGGTACATAAAGGTGACATAAAGGTAAAAACAATCAGCCATTCCTGAATAAGAACATACCGTTAACCTTAATTCAAGTTCCGTATATTTTTACTTTAAAAAGAAGGTGCTGAACTACCTTTTCTTTTACAAACCTACCTAGGTCACCAATTATTCTAATATAAAATAGATAAACGAATTAGATAGGCAATGTTTAGCCACATTATTGAAACAAACCCACTGTTCTTAAATATATTAAAAACTTTCCCTTCCCTATCTATTACTTAACTAGTCTTTCAAATTCCTTCTATTTTTTCCAAATCATTTTAAACGTTAAACGCACCTAATTGGAAACCCCAACGGAATACCTTTAAATCTTCAAAGTTGTACGCTTTCATTTCACAGGGAAACTTGGGGAATTTATATTCCGAGAGCGAAATGCTAATTAAGAAATAAATCCAGCTCCAAGTGGATTCCACGGAGACGCCCACTTTACATCACGAATCCAATAAACGACGTCGACGCACACAAAAAATATGGTCACAAATTGGAATCCACGGCGAAAAGAAATCGAATTTCCACAAATTACCATTCCATTACACTTTCCACGCGGGGAATTGTTTTCCAATTTCCTTTCTGACCAACGTATGTTCTCTGCCGTTAATGTGATTTCGTTGGACACATAACATTGTTTATGATAGAAGTGTTATTACTGTGTAATTGGTATAATTGTTAAACATACTCGTAATAGGCACAGAACAAGTTTTAAATTTGCATGATTGTTATTTATGTTATTGTGCGAAAATGAGAACAAAAAAAACATTGAAAGAAAGTATAATATTTATATGTAATAAACAAGTAAATAAATATTTGAATCCATCATAACTCAAAACCTTTTTTATGATTTAATTTACAGTTGAAAACAGAATGAAGTGATTTAGTCTAAAATACAGCTTTTTAATTTTGGAGTCTTTATTAGCTACATTTGATGACATTAAGTAAAACGTCTATAGTTTTTTTAAAATTTAAAACAATATTTTGAATTAATGTGTACAGTTATTACAAGTAAATAAATAAAGTAGTTAAATATAAAAGCGGACTACATAATTTAATTTAGATATGAGTTATATTATTAAATATGATGTTAAATATAATCATAACTTAATGAATACTTGATACTCATATCGTATTTTGTTGTATAATTATTTTACCAATTGTTGAAAATTCATTTGCCGGTGTTATTTTATAAACATTTAAACATATGGACTTTTCTACCGGTCATTGTGTTTAAAAGTACACACAATGTTTAGAGGTATGAATAGTCCTTGTTATCAAGTGAAACTATATTCTTATAGATATATCATCATGTTGTTATTTGAATCAATAGTATGGAATACTAGCTTTTAGAATTAAAATATGGTTTAGGTTAGGTTTCACCTGATAACGAAAGGAGTTTTCATGCCTCTCGAAACGTTCTGCAGTTTTAAACACAATTTAAATAACACATCAGCTGTTTATACCAACTTGGTTTTAAACCCTTTCGGCCTATAATCTCGTACTAGTTGTCAAACTAAATGGCATGATAACGGTTGGATTTGTATAGATTTTGTAATTTTAAGTTATATATACTGAAAACCACTGAGGTTGAAACAAATTATTATTTTGGGCGTATTTCATAGCTTTTTTAGAATAGAATAATAACTATAATCTAGTTCTTCCGGCTCATAATAGTTCTTTAATAGTTAGCTTGAAATATGTCGGTCTCGCTGTGGAGTACCATCTTCAGTCACTCATTCGGCTAAAGAATTAAGTCAACAAGAGGAACACGTTGTTTCGGGATCTGGATCTGATCGCGTTTTCAGTTTTAAACAACTAGAGGTAAAAAAACTTACAAGTAAATTTTTATTCTCCAGAGAGAATGATTCTGATAACCAAAGTTGCTAACCACACTCTTAAAATTAAGGAGTGAAAGTTACTCAGAAAGAGTGAATTTTTAGGCGTTGTAACTGAACCACTCTCACTAAAGAGTGACTCGATTTTCACTCTTTTGGAAGTGGTTTTCACTCTTGCATACTTAAAATGCAACATAGACGTCCCCACATGTGACCAGAGGGTTGATTCTATCCACTCAACGGCATAATTCAGCCAAATATAACTGACAAGACAAGAGAGGACAGGAGATGAGAGGTTGGCGGAAATCTGCAAGTGATGAAAGAGGCTGCGGAGTGTCTAGGAACCCAAATACCCGGATATAGAGCACCATATGTTACGTGATCTGTGGTTAGGGGTAAAAATAGCGAGCAGACGCTCGGCTTCGGCTCTACTCTGCGTTTCAACATTGGTTGCCGATGCATTATCTGAGAGATTATGCAGCATAGCTTTCCTAAACTTATATTATGCTCCATAGCGTAAAATGTGGTTTTAAAAAGGTTAAGTTACTAATCGAAACGGTACAAGAATCCAAACAGAATCAACCACTGTTGTTCAACCGTTTTTCATAGTTCTAAAGTTTTTCATAGCTGACGCGTTGCCTTAAGCGCTACTGGGAATTCTCGCTAATTTCTTACAACGGGGAGAAATGTATATAGGTTACATTTTCACAGGATATATGTCGTGCTAGTTTTGTTTTAAAAATAGCTAATTTAAGTTCTAGTAAACAGAATTTGTCCAAACGAAGTAACCTTATGGTGGGGGTGGTACCTTCAAATATATTGGGTTTTAGTTTATAAACCCTTTTTGGTGAAACTTTCCGAACACATAAACGTCCATTCAATTTGACCAAATTCAACAAGGCAGACCGAAACAGATTTTTACTCTTGGTATATTATCGTGGTAAATTTCAAGTTATACGGATACAGTATAGAATAGTTGTATCATAAGAAGTTTTATGCGAGATATACGTAAGTAGTGTATATTTATATATTCGTAAGTTCGGATATACTTCGCTTAACACTGCGATCCTATATTTTGTTCTTTGACTTTTCCTTCTTTTTCCGACGTAAATGAACACGTGTAACTCTTTTTCCTATAGAAATTCTCCAACAAGAAATAACTCAGAGCAGATTAAGCTGATATAAAAGTGATGTTCATGCTCCTACAAGAGAACGACTTTACTCCAAGGCACTCTGCTACAGTAACGCAAGCGGTACTGCTGTTAGCTGTGATACTCAGCCCCATTCACACGGAGATGTCTAGTTAAGCCGCGTTATCACGAAGCTGGCTTGTAATCACTAACCAGGCTCTCTGACTCTCAAAAAGATTGCTTCAGCCCATTTCTTCCTCGTCAAATAGTAGTTTTGCACCGTCTGATCCCGGTTAGTGTTATTGTCTTTTAGTTTTAAATATATAACGAACACTATGTGAGATATCTTTATAAGTGTATTGTGATTTAAATAATATTTAGACGTGGATTGAGTCAGTAAAGTGATTGAAAACGAAAAACTTCTAAAACAAAACGTGACTGATGGTTTTAAGGTGTATGGATTTTGGAGCGTACTACTCAGGTATAGAGAAAAAAATATTTTAAACAGAACATGGACAAAGTTTTGATGCACATGACGTTAATTAAGATGTTAAAAACATAATTTTTGATATACTCCGGAGTTCATCACTCCGGTGGCGCAGGTTCGATCCCAGCAGTCCCTACTTACAATTTGTAATTTGACTACACGGTGACACTAGGAAAAGGGCGAGGTTGAGTAATAGAGAGAACTTTGTAGTTCTAACTTCGCCTCGTTAAACAAGACAACCTTTACCTTCTTTTTAGCTTATTAAGGAAGCAAAGCTGTAAAGAATCCAAATAAATTAAGTGAGAAAACATAAAATCATAAATCAAATTTCATCATAATCAGGGTAGGTCCATCGAAACCTCCCATTTTAGCGAGACTATAAAATATCAATACTGAAACGATCCTTAACATTTTTCGATGCTTAATACTTAGTATTTCCGTTGAGCTAACTAACTTTAAAACAGTTAGTATCTGTTAATACCCAAGAAAACTTCTGAGAAAACCTTATAAACACACATAAATATAACACACAATTCTTCTGTTATGCTTTTAGAACCGGACTTTTATCACTAAATCTTTATTTAAGATGTCGACCACTCTTATGAGGGTATTTTAAATAAAATATGTGGTGAAGGATGAGTGTGATGAGTGGTAGTAATGATTAATGAGGTGTAGTCTTGTTACAAACTAAGGCCGACTCTTCCTTAGAATGGGTCACTAATTAATAGCCCAATGACCAATATACAAGGACCATCGGCTTAACGTGACTTCCGAACCACGCAGGTGATGGTCTGATATGTCTAGACGATGGTGGGAGTTGATGCGGGTATCATCAGATGATCACTGAGACTAACTGAGCCTTTTTAGACCTATATCATCCTCAAAACCTGTCCTCCATGAAGCTGGATTACAGGGCCTATCACTTCTTCAAAATGATAACGTAAAATCTCGAAAACCTTTCTACATACATTACAACTAAAAGTACAATCAAGAGAAGTACTTGATGTACTTGATGCAGAAAACTCAATCAGTAAAGTACGCAAGTGGGTGGTATAAGTTATATTTAGCTGGGAGTAAGTGGAAACTTGCCAAAGTAAAAATAAGTCCTCTAGAACTTCAACCGTTCTATTGTACTGGACAAAGTTTCATCTGGCTTCTGGAGAGGTATGTAGCACACTTGGCTTTACTGGAGTGGATTAAATTCTGACACGTGCAGAAACCACTTACAAGTAATGCATTTTCACATTTAAACGTAAAGTAACTTTTGAACATTGAACATAATTGACAATTTATGCTGCTATTATTGTCTTTAGGCTTGACTGTACTTATTGTTCTGTTTGTTGTGTTCACCTTCGTTTTTGATAGAAAGCTTCCGATATGTTTATCTTGATAACTTTACTGCTTCTCCTCTCCCCACGTGTTTTGACTACGTTGTTTGCAACGTACTAATGTTAACAGACCTCTTATGCTTTGATTCTTTTGAGGTTATCTAAAGATTACAGCATTGCTGTTTAAAAGGCCTTATAAATCAAAATTTTAACATTGGAATATTTTATTTTAAAATTTATTCTTTTACTTTTTGAGTCATCGGAAGAATATAAGTACATTAGTCAAAGTCAAGTTAGTGGTCATTGGCTAACTTGTACAATTTAAACATACTCAACTCAGATCTGCTAAAGAATTTAAAACATAATTTAAATATTTTTTTAAAAATAATGTTATGTTTTTTTACGTGAACCAACAAAAGGAAATATACAATAAAACGAGAGTGTGCATTTTCACGAGAAATTATTTATTCATGTTGTGTGCCGTTACGGGCTAGACTTCTTTAAGTGTTCATCAGAAATTATAAACAATATAACTTTAACAAATCTTCCTAAATCCAAACACCAAACTCCTCAACACACAAAATAATCACCAAACAACCAACATTACCCATAAACAACATCAACACAACCGACCTAAATCACAGCGCTACTCTCCAGAGCGCGAGTAGTAATCCGATATTCCACCAGGCGCGCCACTAGCGTCACCCGTTGTAATCCGGCAAATATGTAAACAATACATAAAACTGTATTTGCGCACCGGATTGGACACCCGGGACATCCGGTGATCCGCACACAATCCGCTCAGTAATGTGTCAGGCCACAGCGCCGCGTGTTTGTTTAATGTTTGGTAATTACGGCCCGTGGAATGAACTAATCCCGTTAAGTGTTGTTTGATTTGGTTTTGTATATCTGTATGATGTATGTGAAAAGTACTATTTGTTCGTGTTCAGAGTTACATTGTAATTGGGGTTTGTGTAATATTTGCGCTGGCTTTTTAGTTTGAATTTGTTTTGTCGATATATTTGTTTATTTCAAAGAATTAAAGTAATGTGGATAAAAAAATGCATTTATGAGTAAAGAAATTGTTCGATTTGGGATTACAGTCTGGGAAAATCAATTTGTTAATGGAGTTATACTCACGAAACACAATATTTCAAGATAACTATTGTCGCAGGTCTTGCGAAACTGATATCAAAGCGGCTCAGATATCTCAGTGATCTCTGATGATATCAACTATCCACCATTTTAGATGCATATCAGACCACTCTCATGAGGGTATTTTAAGGCAAATATGTGGTGAGGGATGAGTATGATGATTGTTAGTAATGAGTTATGAGGTGTAGTCCTGTTACAACCTAAGGCCGACTCTTCCTTAGAATGGGTCATTATTTAACTAGTTGAATGACCCATGAAAATACTAAGGACCAACAGCTTAACGTGACTTCCGTAACCTACACAGGTGATGGTCTCATATGTCTAAACGATGGTGAGAGTTGATGCGGGTATCCATCAAATGATCACTGAGACTCATCTGAGCCGTTTATACCTATATCATCCTCAAAACCTGACCTCCATGAAGCTGGATTACAGGACCACGCCACGAATCCCAGTCAATATAGCCTCAGTTTTAGAGGTAGATTGGGCATGGCCACATGGCTGAGGCAGGAAAAAAAAAGATAGTGGCGGCAGCCCATGCACAGATAGCGCTGCCATCTCTCGCCGTATTTTCTCCCCCACAGCTCGACGTGCTTGAGGTTTCCTATGTCCATGACTTAAATGTGACTAATTCGTGTGATTTTAAAGAACCAATAAATTTGCATGTGCGTCAACGGCTCTAGTTGAGACTCTTAAAAGAATACCCTCGCAGCGCTATCTGTGCTTGAGCTGCGGAACTATGTTAATTTTCAGCCTTCGCGCAAAATATCTACCATTACATAAACTCTAGTATAAATTAACTAAATATTCATGTGTATCGTTTTGCATAAATTTCAGGTCTAATTAAACAAATCATATTTCTGAAGCTGAAACAAAACAGTGCGTTGAAAAATTTAAAAACTATCACTGTACAAGATAAACCGAAGAAAGAAGAACACACAATAATTGTGGCTGAGTTACTTTCGACTACACATCAAAAACAAGAATTAAAACCAATTCACAAGACATATAACTCAAATATTAGGCTCTTAAACGTCAAGGCGTTTATAAACTTATCATACAAAAGTTTTGTGCTCAACTTCCTCCTACGAATCTGTGAAACAAAAACGTGCTTCAGGATTTCGTAAACAAAATTAGACATTCAATAAAACGTGATATTTGAAGTCATAATTAGGGAAGTTTGTGTTAATTGGCTTTTGAAAGCTGAAAAGCTTTTCATGTCTTACGTTTAAAGTTCTTGATTACCTTCTTTCTCGAATTTCAACATTTAAATTTAATGAAACAACTGTTTTCTCTTTCATAAATTCTCTGAGGCTTAATTAACCGCTCGCGAATAACAACTTATAAGCACTCACTTGAGTTAATTTATGGTTACAATAAAACGAAAACAATACAAGAAGTAAGTTATGTTATTTCAGCTGGTCATTTTAATTATTCCTTATTTTCTTCATAGATGATTTTAATGCACTGTACATGACTAACGTCATACTTTATTTTTGCCCAATAAAAGTCGCTCTAAATAAAACCAATTGATGTGGTTTTTAAATAAATACATGTAAATAATAAACGGAGTTTTCAGCTTTTAACATATATTAAAAATATGTATTTGTAAATAGTATTGAAATGACAACAAACAAGAACCTTCTCTTGAGTGGTCGGTTTCTCGATTCAAGTACTCATGTAAGTATAATATTTTCGAATATAGTACGACGGTGGTTCAATAAGTCCTTAGAAAATAAATTAAAACCCAGTTTTTTGGGTCAATTTCGTTTTACTGTTCTTTATAGTCTCCTTTTA
Source organism: Matsumurasca onukii (assembly GCA_018831715.1). Lineage (NCBI taxonomy): Eukaryota > Metazoa > Arthropoda > Insecta > Hemiptera > Cicadellidae > Matsumurasca > Matsumurasca onukii. The sequence goes on from CM032065.1 coordinate 5,019,832, forward strand.
GCTCCATACACTTCATTAAAAACTGTTGTAACTTTATTAAGCTACTTAAATAGTAACATACTGAAAGTTCTACAAAATAGGTTTATTTGTGGGAAGTGAAGTCTTTTTATTAAGAATATGTGCACCAAGCCATTTCTTTAGGTTGGAAAGCTAAAAGTGGTCACTAGGGACTAGGGATTAATCTGATGGATGTCGTACCAGTTGGAACTTCAACTCCATGAGCTAAAACAGCTTAAGAACCAATGACACGGATGCGCTTGTTCTCCTCTGACAGCAAACGCGGCACACATCTTGCCGAAATCTTTTCACACCAAGCTATTCATGTAAAATTGAAAACACATTACTTTGCAATACGCCAGTGTACTCAACCAAATCTGGAACTTTGATTCGTCGATTTTTCAAAACCAAATCTTGCATTTTTGCAGTCAGTTAGGGGTTGTCACTTCCGACGGGCGTCCTGAACAGGGTTCACCTTTTGTCGACTCATGGCCATGTTCTAAATCACTGGCTCTTTTGAAAATATTTGTAAACGGAGGAGAAGTTGTGCGACAAAATGCATCAAACTCGGTGTTTATCTCTTTCGGTTTTAAACCTTTCAAATAAAAGTGTTTTATAACCACCCAAAACTCAAGTTTTTTATTGAACCACATTTTTGTTGATTCTCTCAATAATTACACAAAAACATGTGATCAATAGCTCTGAAAACCTGAACAGCTGTTTCTAAAAAAGTAAAAAAACTTTGTAAACAATGAATTAATTAATTAAAATGTATCTGTGTTTTTCAATGGACTCATTGAACCACCCTCGTAGTTAATTGCTAAGAAAACTTGAAGACAAAATTTTAGAACCGAACCTAACCCGGGTCTCTCCCTTTCCAGGTGGTTATGCTGTCCTTCACACCATCCGACACAACGACTGTAGTAGTTTCAATATTTTAAGGTGAATTTGGCACACATTGTGAATTATAATAGCTAACTACTAGGGCCAACTGTCCCCAGATTGGGTTAGTAATTAATAGCGTAACCAGGCACCAATGTGCCATCGGCTTAATGTGGCTTCTAAATATTAAACCAAGTAGAAGCGTCAAATGTGTTTGCCTTACATTAAGTAACTTAAGTTTATTTAAAACGTACAACCTAGAGTGTCTATTACTTTCTTAATATAATAGTAACATATCTTTCAAAGTTTTCCTGCACTTTTTCACAATCTCACACTTACAAGTTGACAACACCTATTTTACACATTTTAAGACCCAACACTTGCACGAAATATGAAAAACCTTTGAAGTTCCATTTCCTTTGAAACGTTATCGAGTGAAAAATCAATCTAAGTAAGCTGGAGGATGCCATAACTTATATTTAGTGTCAGAGCCAAGAGTGAATGGACGATTGCCAAAGTAAAAATAAGCCGTCTGCGACTTCAACCCTACCATTGTGCTGGACAAAGTTTGGCCTCCGACTTCGCCGCGGTGCAGTCTGTTGAACTGATGAGTTCGGTTTTGGTTTTTACTACACGTCTAGTATTGCTTACTACATCTTCTTTGCTATGTTATTGAACGGATAAACTAGTTTTGTACTTCTTAGTTAACATACTGGTAGTTAATGTTGCTAATATGCACAATGATTTGTATGTGCATGCAGGGTGTTTTCAAAATTTATGTGCGAAATAAGTTCATAAGTTAATATTACTAATTTGTTCACTTTAATAACTAGTAACAGTAAATAAACGCAATCATGATTTTTAGGAACAATCTAAGAATGTTCATTGTTAAATAATACTTAAGAACAAGATAATTTTCTTTGGGTCAAGAGGCATTTGCAAAAATAGGTAGGCAATTTGCTTTGTTCTTTTCAAAGTTCTTAAAGGTGTTTAGGGTATTTTTCCAAGTTAACCTTCACACCTGCAACTTTTGACGACAAACCACTCTTGATACAAAGAAAATAATCTTTTCGTTACGTTAAAAAACACCCTGTATTTTTGTCAAATATAGATCTTATAATTGTGTGTAACCACTTTTAACGTGGTTACTTTTAATGGTTTCTCAAGGTTTTCTTGGAGATAAACCGTAGTTTGTTTATATTGCAAAAATATACCGAATCGGAGGTCCCATTTAATCAATACCCTTACAGTTATATCTATTCGTCAACTCTTAAGAACTTTAATTTCCGAATCATTTTATTCCGAATTATCGTAGACAAGATTGTGATATATTGACTAGCTTTGTTGTAATCAGTAACTCTCTGGTAAATCGTCTCTCTCGGGTCAGTCTTTCTGTTCGTGCGGTCTGTCTCCCAATGAAATGCCGCAAATTTGGTTCCACGTATTGAATTGTTCATACATGTTTTTGTTTGACTTTATTGGGAAGCTCAAAATCAACGAAAAGGCCCTAGCGTTAGAAATAAGGACCCACATTTTTAATGTTTGTTACCCCAAACCAAAGTAGTAAGGTAAATCGTGAACATGAAACGAGATGTTAATTTATTACTAAAGTAAATATCATTACTTTCTTACACGACATTGGAGATTCGTTTTTAAACAAGCACACGAATGTAGTTTCATTTATAATTTATTGAGACAACGGCGTGTTCTAAATCAATTACATTTCTTTGTTTTTATCCACTACCATATACTCCCACATCACATGTTCTCTGCTGACTTTCAAACAAGTTTCTTTGAAACCAAACAAATCAGTGACGTTACACATTTTACTCTCACGTTAAAAAGAAAGCCAAGCGTTTGTTGTTTACTGGCTGCAAAGTTACCCACGAAATGTTTGGGAAAGGCTCAAACTCAGTAGCCTTGTCGGTTGTCACGCACGTTGGGAAACTCCCGCGTGAAAAGTGGCGGTGAGGCAACGGCCAAGTTTAGCCTCGGCGCCAATTTGTTCAGAGGATCGTCCAAATTCAAGTTCTATTTTTGCCGCCACGCAACGTTTACTTCACAGAGACGAGTACTGTGGACTCAGCGCACTTCAAAGAGAGGGAAGTTAAGTCGGCTCAAATTACGCGAAAACACAGAGTTGTTAAAGTTGTAGAATTGGTTTTCAAAGGCGATAAAAGGTATTCACTTTCTATCTGAGGTATTGATCTTTATGATATTGACTAAATCTTCACAGAGAGGGAAGTTAAGTCAGCTCAAATTACGCGAAAACACTAGTTGTAAAGTTGTTACGAGTTGTAGAATTGGTTTTCAAAGGCGATAAAAGGTATTCACTTTCTATCTGAGGTATTGATCTGTATTATTATTCTTTCATTGAGGTTACTGACAAAATAAATAAAACATTATAGATAATTGGTTGTGGTGTCTTCAATTGCACGTGACCAATTTGTATTCAGAACCTCATTCCTAGCTGGTATTTTATAGTTATGTGAACGTGTTCATAAAAAAGTCAGTTCTATTGTTTAAAATGAGCATGTCAATAGAAATAAAACGATAAAATATTGAGTTGATTTTGCACTTGTCTTTGCTTTTTACAACGTTCGGCCTTTATCGTATCACGTATTGATAGATCATTATCATATGTGATAAGAGATTTATTGCTAATGTAATAGGTAAACAAACGAAACATGTATAGTTCCATATGGATTTAGTGTATTCGAGCAATGTGAACTTTATAAACTTTTAGTATCGAAAATACATCTATTTTTTTATATTAATCCTTGTCATCCTTTAGTGACATCAAAACATCATAATTTGATAAATGTGATTTTTTATATAATTATGTTTAACGTATACGTTTACTCAGATATCTCACGTGAACTATTATTGTCAGCTGACAAAAAAAAAACACAACACTGACAAACATTACCTTGGTTTTGATAAGGAAGGAGATGGTCGGGTGATATGATGTAGCTGTTGTGATCCTGCGAGGTCCAGACCGGCGACACACAGAATATCCTCGAGTAACACATAGATAGCACCACGAGCACCGCATACACACGCACAAGCACACACCGACACATCGTTGACGTTGTAGAGAGCGACGTACGTCAGAGCGAGCTGGTCTGACGTGTACGCGCCGGGACGTCGTTCACATGACTGACTGACAGTAGAGACGTGTGGAACCGGGTGAGGGAGCGGTTCCGCGGGAGGAACTGGTGGAGGGAACGGTTCCGGGAACTGTGAGTGAACTCATGAGTGGTTGTTTGTATTTGACAGCTGTGTATTTGATATTTTGATTTGAGACACTGACTTCCAGAGAGTTTTTGAGGAAAAAATTAGATGGTGAGTGTCATGAGTGTTTTGGTGGATGATGAGGTGTAGTCTTCTTACAAACTAGGGCCGACTGTTTTCCCGTCAAAGCTAAATAGTTGTATTTTGATATCTTACTTTGATTACTATTGTTGAAGTTCATTTTGCAGAAGCCACAAAAATTTCCAAAATGTAAAAGTTGGTTATTTAAAGGGATTTTATCGTATATACCCGTGATAGTATGTTTATTTTTACAGCTAAGAAAAAGACAAACTGTACTATTTTTCACATTCAATATCGCGAACAACGTGTCCAGCAAAAGGATTGACATTTTCCATTAAATCACCGAGTATGTAGTCAAATTGTTAGCAATTTTAATTTCCGTAAAACATTTCGTAATAAAGGTTTCATTTAAACATTGACCACGTTAATCCAAAATGCTTGAAACTGCAGTGGTGTTTATAATAAAAATAAACAATCTTAAGGCCAAAATACAACTACAAAAAACACTCAACAGCTAGTATGTTCTTACATTTAATTAATATAAAAAACTCAAAACAAACAAAACCGAGGAACAGTTCCGAGCCAGGAACTACTTGCTCCGGAACTGTTCCTCACAACTCCCAGTTCCCAAGTGACAGTGGGTGCTCGACACTAGCGCTCTGCGGCCACGAGATCAACTACTCTCGCGCATGCGCGTTCACCTTGCGGCGTGTCGTCTGCTAGCTACGGGGGTGGCTGGCCCGGTAAACTACCCTCATTCATGCAGGTACCAGGTACACACTCCAGCAGCATGTTTTCCTGTGGGTTTTGTGGGAAATGGGATTCGGTAGGGGTAGTTTTTGCTGTTGGTTATGTCTTATCGGTGCTGAATAGTTGTCTGGTAATGAAAAAGTGTTGTAGGTTTGTTATCTACTATTGTTGATATCATATTTTTGCTCTCAAGTTACAAGTTTAACTAAGTTCGCGGATGTGATGATCAAAGGTTAAAATTTCATTTATCCCATACATTAAGCGAAAACTAAAACTTAGTCTTATATACTTAGGTATCGATTGGAAAGAGTTAAAAGCTGTTATGGTCCTCAAGTTAACGTCTCAAGTATTTGAATCTATCATATTTGCATTATTATCTTTATATATTAATGTGCAACTTACTGCATTTTGAATCATTTGTTTATAAATTAAAACTAGGCGCATCGTAGTATTTTAAACACAATCATAACATATATATACACAACAAAACAAGAGTGCTCTGAGCATTTGGAATGTTTTGGGACTCAATGCTTAAAAATCTCATAATATTCAAAATAAAAAGACTCGAATCGTAGACTGTAAAAATTTAAAAACTACATTAAATAGCGCCATTTGTAAATAAATTAATTTTAAACAATAATTCAATTAAATGTCTGCACGCAAAGTTCGCAAAACGATTCATTTATTATTTTCTATTTTTCTTTTTCATTTAATAAAATGTGTCATGTTTAGACGTGGTTTGATTAAAATTCAATACTTAGTCCATACCAATAGTTTATAACTAGATTTAAAATAGTAATATAAATCAACATTGACTTTTGGGATTCAGGTCATCAGAGGTATAAGAACTTTTGATCTTACTGACATAAATCAAACACAAGGTAACTCATTTGTTTCGCTTTTCTTCACCGTGTACACTTAAAAAATTTACTGATATAATATTTAGCAAATTAGGTATTATTAGTATTATTCAAGGAACAAGAAGAAGATTTGCGCCCGGAGAAAGTTTATTGGGCTTCCAATAGTCCCCCAGTGGTCTACGGCGTTAAGTTTTGCACAACTCCTTATAACTATTAATTTTACTATCTTTCTTATTTTCTATAATTATTTTTTATACTTTTATATTTTTTTATTTATACTTTTATATTTATCTTTAAATAAAAATAGCTTGATTAGGTAGCAAATTAGGTTGGCACTCCCTTGCCCCTACATGTCTTTTTTTTTTTCAAAACAAAATGTAATACCAATACCATAAGAGGTTGCGACACACACTCTTATGAAACCAGAGGCAGGAAAACCAAACTGGGAGACACAGGACTGTAGTTGATGAACGCTTACCTTCTCAGGCAGGTGTTCATCTCATCAACAGATTACCAAATTAGTTTAAAAACGCACAAGTGCCCAAGGCGTTCAAAGCTCGTCTAAAAAATGTGTTGTGCACTCAAGCTTTTTATAACATAGACGAGTTTATGGCGTTTAACTGGGAGACCTGGTAATTGGCTGACCGACTAGGGACTAGAGTGGGATAATTCGAATGAATGAGAGAGAGAGATTAGAAAAAATAATTGTATGTATCAAAGGGACTTAGATGTGAGAGGAATGGACAATTTTAGTTCAATCAACTTTTCTGACGGTTGCCATAGATTGTGAGATATTTTGCAATAAAAAGTTAATTTTTTTAGGCTTGTATCCAAAAGTGTTTTTATATTCAAAAAATACTCTGCCATGAGAGTTTCAAAGTAATATGACATAGAGTAAGTAGGCTATGAGAGCTGACGGCACGTAGAATTCTAACATAAAACCCCACATAAAGATGGCTAATGTGTTTTGTTGGAGGCTCATAAACATTCAAAACAGTCTTATGATTGTAATTTACGCCCTACACACACTGCCATAACAAAAACCCGAGGTTTTATTTATATAAATATGTTTTGTGTGTCGACGGTAGCTTTGGAAACTAGGCAGAACTATAAGTTTACGGATGAAAACTTACTTGAGTTATAATTGTTATTACTTGTATGTAAATCACTAAATCACTATTAGAGATGCCAACCACTCATAAGTATATAATTGAGTTAAATAGTTAGGAGGTGTAGGTTTAAGGCCGAAGAATGGGTCAAATTAATAGCCCAATGAAAATACATCGGCTAACGTGAATTACAGATATGTCTTGAGATATTTTGGACTATCTGAGCCGCTTAAGACTATATCACTCAAAAACCTGTCCAAAGTATTAGTCTTCAGTCACTCGAATTGGCTAAAATTGAGATAAAATTGAGATATTCGTTATCCGCTATCCTATTGGTCACAGGGCTGCCAACCAACCATGGGGGGATGCCACTGTCGATGTTGTCATTGGCTGTGATACTATCGAAAAGGCTTCTTTCAGGACTGATTGCTAACCTCTTCTGGAAAGTTAAATTCTGTCGTCTTTCAGTATCGATTTCAACTGTTTCAATGGTTTCTCGGATGACTCTCAAGCTATAATTATTATGATGTTTTGACGCGGTGTGAACCGGACGAACTAGATTATTGTTGTGACACTGACCACGAAAGCCTAATAGTTAAATTTAGTATAAAATTGGCAGGTTACTCAAATCCAGTTAAACGTAGTTAGATCTCATTTACGAGAGAACGGTAGTGTAAATGCCCATCTGATAGACCTTACACACTTAGGCAGATTTCAAATTCAAATTGATTTATTTCCTCAAATTCAAATTCAGTTTACAATCGATACAAGTTTGTAGAACACAATAAATCTTCTCAGACGGTGACTTGCCAATTATAATGATTTAAAACTAAAAATAATAATTGTTCACAAATTATATTTAATATAATTAATTTACATATACACGCACTGCTACAAACTAATAAACATAAACAAAGGAAATTTAGGGCCTCTAAGGCAAATGCCTGATTAGAGGTTCCGTTTAATTCATTTAAAATTTATTCTTCAGCGGTCATAAGTGTTTAAAAAATATATATTCTTTTTTTGTCTTTCAGAAAGTAGTGCTGTATGGTTTTATTAATAAATAGTGCACTTTTATTCCTACAACTAAAACCTAATCTAAGAAACATGAAAAAACCTGGACGATTTCACATTTTTTCCAAGCTCACCCCCTGGACCAAGGCATCCACGCGTTCCTGGGCTGGACGCCAACACATCACTGCCTTCATATAAAACAAAGACAGCCGGATTTTCGCCAGCCCTTACTAGACATGAACAACCAAGGAACAAGGAAGCGAGCACAAAATAAAGCAAATTAACGCCAACAGGAGCAATACATAATCATAAAGACATCTATTTTAAAAACAGTTAGTTTAAAATAAACATTATTGGTCTGGGAAGTTGTTTTTATCTATGAATAAAAAACAAGGAATCAACGTCTTCCAAATTGAGAAGCCATTCTTTTAACTTTCTGACAAATAACTTTAATTTGTTGATTACATTTATAGGTGAGCTAAGAAAGTAATTGTAAGACATTATTCGAAGAGGGGTTTTTAAATAAATTACTATTGAATTGACTAATCTATAAATATTTAGTTATTTCTTAATCTGTATGTTTTTGTGAATTTTTTACATTTTGGTCAAACCTGTGTGGAAGGCAACATAATGGCACATGGACTAAACATTACCCTTCCGTCAGCAACCTTAACACAATCCATCAACATCATTAGAGCGAAGAACGTTACTCTTTAGTTCATTTTTGTAGTAAAACAACCAAAAGCTAATCTCTGGGCAAAACGAAAGATGAATTTGTCTAGATTTTTTTTAATTACTTCGTGTGGTCTACAACAATAATATCACGCCAACTTAACTCAGTTAAAACAATTATCAGTTTCAGCCAAACAGTGACTGAAGATGGTACTCTACGGCGGGGACGAAATGTCTCAACCTAATTATGAAATTTTCATGTGAACTGGAAGAACTAGATTATAAACAAGCCTATTGACGGTTCTTTTAACGGTACAGACTAAACTATATTGCATGAATAACGATAAAAGCATTAGATGTAAGTGTATAATATAGTGTGTACCAATAATAATAATAAGCTTATTTTAAACTAGCTGCGCCAGCTGGGGGTATACTAGGGGTATACTTGGTGCCGCTTGGCAAAACTCGGCCATCCCGATGTTTTACCCCCACTTTTTAACCCCCCTTCCTCCCGCCAAATAATTTGGTAGACAACCAATATATTTTTGAAATCAGCATAATATTCCTTTTTTGATACCTTACATCGATTTTTAAGATTTTTTTATTTCTTGCCCCCCCTTTAACCCCAAATCCATATATTGTGCCCCCCGAACCCCAAAGTTAGTAGGGGTCTTTGGGTTAATGGTATACAACTATGAGTCGAGTTTCAAACAAATCCATTGATATTTACTAATAAATATTTAATAAAAAAAATATATATATAACATGGGGAATCGGGGACCTCAAAAACCCCATAAAAATAAAAACCTATATAATTTTATTCGTTTCCCCCACTCTCCACACACTAAGGACCATTTCTATTAAAAAAACTCTGAATTACCCCAGCCTGATTCGGAGATCTCAACACTCCGGACCACCCTAACCGAAATACTAATAGTATAGATACACATAGTATAGATATCACGTTTAAATTATCATTTCAAATAAGACAAATAAAATATTTGTAATAATTTGTATGACTAAGAATGAAAACAGTCAAACAAAATTTTAACAAAAGCTTACATCAGTTTAGTATAACAACTTTCTGCATCAGGTGGTACAGTATTACGTGCACGTCTCATGTACCTAGGCTGAATATCCATGAACTTTATGAACACCGTAACTTGCTGTTAGCGCGGTGGTAATGTTACTCTTCCTGTCACCACTTTGCAGCTCTGCAAACCCTCACTTTGCAGTTCTGCAAACCTTTACTGTGCAGCGTTTCAAAACTTTACCGTGCCCAATGTACTCAGCATGCTGGATATTTTCAGGATAATTATACAGGGTTGGTTAAAGTATTGATACACCTTGTTAACTTTGGATGAATAAAGTTAGAAAATGAAACTTATACCAACCAATATGATACCAATAGATAGGAAATAAAACTGAACTGTTTGGTCAGTATTATACATTTTCCCATTGCCCCAAAATGAGGTTTTTCAGTGGCAACTCAAAAACTTTTAAACCGTAAGACCCATTAAGTTACTTCTCATTATAAAGGTCCTGGTTAAAGAAAAAGGAAAATGGAAATTAGAGCTTTATATCTCAACCCAGTACAAAATGGTGGCTCATGGAAATTAAGTAAAACCTAATCAAGGCTGCCATTTAGTACTGGGGTTGAAAAAGCTCTAGTTTCCACTGTTCTTCTTCTTTAACTAAGACCTTCAAAATGAGGTGTCCCTAAAGGGTTTTGTTACAATTTTAATACTTTTGGTTGCCCCCGAAACCCCCATTTGGGGCAATGGGAATAGTTGTAATATTGACCAAAAGGTTCACTCTTATTTCTATATTAATATACTAAGTTTTATTTTTCTATCTTTATCCATTCAAAACTAATCAGGGTGTATCCATACTTTTAACTCATACTGTATGGAGCATTGAACTTGCATTTCGTGTGACACGTGCTTATATTTTATATAAAGCTCAAAATATTAGTTTGCCCGTATAAAATGTACGTAGCAGTGCAACCTCTGAATATATTCTGCGTGTTTTATTGTGTAATAAGGTCAAACCACTATAAAAGGTAACTGCATGAGTTACTGTATAAACTAGACTGTAAATGCACGCGGCAGTAAACTATATTTTATGCAACCAACAAACGTTATAACTGTAGAGAAACATGTTACTTTTTTAACAACTAAAGTTATATTTAATGTTCGAGTATTTCTATAACCATCTTTAGTAATTGTATTAGTTGTTTTTCTATTTTGTTTTAATATCTGTATAATTTTGATACTAGTGGTACTTTCGTTGTGAGACATCACTAAATCACTAAATCACTATTTGAGATGCCGACTACTCTCATGAGGGTATTTTAAGGCAAATATGTGGTGAAGGATGAGTGGGATGAGTGCTAGTAATGAGTTATGAGGTGTAGTCTTGTTACAAACTAAGGCCGACTTTTCCTTAGAATGGGTCATTAATTAATAGCCCAATGATCAATGGAAATACAAGGACCAACGGCTTAACGTGACTTCCGAACCACGCAGGTGATGGTCTGATATGTCTAAACGATGGTGGGAGTTGATGCGGGTATCATCAGATGATCACTGAGACTATCTGAGCCGCTTTAGACCTATATCATCCTCAAAACCTGACCTCCATGAAGCTGGATTACAGGACCTCGCCACGAGTCCCAGTCCCATCGACCACTCTTGGGTATTTTAAGGTGAAAATGGAATGGTGATGAGTGTGATCAGTGTTTTTGATGAATGCTGAGATGTAGTCTTGGGATTTTTGAACAGACTAGGACCGCCTGTTCCCCATATTGGGTAGTTAATTGGGAGCCCAAAGACCAATGGAATGGACCAACGGAGTAACGTGACTTCCGAACAACGGGGAGTGGCTATTGTTATTACTGTGGCCGAAAATGAAGCACGGACTGGTTTGGTTTGAAGCACGGACTATACCACTGAGCTACGGCCACCCCTTCAAGGTATGTTCGACGGGATTAAATCTTAAATTTTCATCGTACATATTATATAAGTTGTTTACTATTTTTGATTTGTTTGGTTTAGCATTTATAAAAACTTACAAATAATAGGAAATATTGAAATTAACTGGTCGTAAAAGTGTGAATACCAACAACACACGTACTCTTCTGCAAATATTTCAATGGTATTGACTATTACCTTCTGCAGGATTACATATTTTTAATGCGTAAACAAATAAATCGTAATAATGACGTTTAAAAATTTGACTCAAGAAACAACATTATAATTAGAACAAAGGTTGCCTATGACATACAAAAATATTATGTGTTGAAAATGCATCGATTTTACGATCAATTAGGCTACTATCAACAACATAGTTTTAACAAAGATATGTTGTTCTTTAGGTCTAAATAATTGGAAGTTTAGGACCAAGCTAGCTTAGGGGAAGGGTACAACATAATAATTAGTTCCTAAGACAATCACGTCCTCAGGCATTTACAGGGTGAGTAGTTTGCTCCTTGATGATCCCATTAACGATGCAGCCCCAACCCGACCAAAATAACGATCTGATAGGTTGACCTTAGTATAACCTTAGATTTTACAAAACCTTGAACAATATTTTACTTGAAGACATTTTTTATTCCATTATTTGGTTATTTGAGCACATAACTCTTAATATTTACACTCTAATTTTATATAAATCGTAAAATAAATTTTGAATCAAAATACAACATATATAATTTATTATTAGGCACCTTTTGACAGAATCAGATAGCCTTGAAAACGTTAAACATAAATTATTTGTTCTCCGTAAATTGGGAATGGAATTTTCACCCTCTAGGCCTATTTTCGCATGTTTTGCAGCACACATTTAGTTCAAACACCATAAAAGGTAACTTCATGAGTTATATACTGGACTGTACCTGCATACAGCAGTAAAACTTCATTTATGCTGGCCGACATATTAAAACGGAGAGCATGTTACTCTGTTTAATTTTAGTATAAGAATTTAAATTCTACATCATTGCGTAAATACTCGGAGTAAAATACATACTGAAAGTGTTTATTTAACAAAGTCTTTAGGCCTACTTGAGGGAAATGTTATACATTTCAGTCAATTTTTTCAAATAACAAGCTTACACTTAATTTACCTGCTCTGAAACATGTATTTTGTTTCTTTCGTGAAAGTAAGCTCCACACCAAAATGAAAACGTACTAGCTAAATTCGTAATTTTCTATTAAATATAACCAACTACGTCAGTCTCAGCCAGTCAACCAGCTACTGAGGATGACTCTCCACAGCGAGGTCGAAACGTTAAGCAGTATTTGTAATTCAACTGTGACGCGGTGTAAACCAGAAGCCTTAGATATTAATGATTAAATACAGGCTAAGTAAATCAAGTAATTAACAAGTAAACAGTTCATGTTTAAAGTCACACTACTACTAAGCAACCTGTGCAGTATATCGAAGCAGTCATAACTCTTCATTAAAGAGTAAAGTGTTCACATGCTTGCATAACCGATTCTAGCCAAGAACAACACTGAAACTGAGCCTTTTAAAGTACCTTTCTCCGCTTAACTCATATAAATTAGTATTTTTTCTGTACATTCTTTAAAAAATTGAAGCTGGTGTTGATAACATTATTGTCTGTTAAACTGTTTTTATCCGTCTCTACAGTTTAAAAGCTCTTTCCGTAAGACCTTCAAATAAAATTGGTTTTACAGACACGAAAAATACTTTGTATACATTGCAATTTGTGTCTTAGAATTATTTAAAACTAAATAGTAGTAGCTCAGGGTGGGCGCTTTAAAGTGTTTTCTGGCGATGTGACCTTTAGGCAAAACATTCACTTCAAATATGTTGCACAATCATAACAATTGAGTGCATTTCCAATGTTTTGTACGTTACAAACATACTTAGTATTAAAATAAAAGTCCAACAAGTACAACAATATAATAATTATACACTTTCTAGCAACGTTTCTCTTAATATTTTTCGGAACAGCCAATAGTAAACAATGCAAAACGCCTGCTTCAATTTCGTATATATTTTACCTCTTTGTACGTCGTCACTTTAATTTAACCTCGTAAACAGTAATTAAGTTAGTTTTTTATAATTTTTTTTTTATTTTTATTAGTTTTTTAAAGTGTTGTTAGAGTGTCAGAAATAAGGCCTGAACATACTTTTCAACTTTAATCTGGTTTATTTTAAAAATCACTAAATCACTATTTAATATGCCGACCACTGATGAGTGGTAGTAATGAGTTTAGAGGTGTAGTCTTGTTACAAACTAAGGCCGACTCTTCCTTAGAATGGGTCATTAATAACAGCCCAATGACCAACGAAAATACAAGGAACAACGGCTTAACGTGACTTCCCTACCACGCAGGTGATGGTCAGATATGTCTAAACGATGGTGGGAGTTCATGCGGGTATCATCAGATGATCACTTAGACTATCTGAGCCGCTTTAGACCTATACCATCCTAAATCCCCAACCTTATCCAAACAATGTAAATAAAACAAGACCGATAACATCTTTTTTATTTTAAAAGCTGAAACCAAACATTATTTACCCAGGGTTTTCTAACAAACTTGGCAGCAGACCTTAAAACGTAAATTGTACACAGTCGTTCTAAACATTTCCTTCTGTTTCACCTTGTCATTTTTAAATACAGGTCGTAAAAAATAGACTACTTAACTCTTACCGAGTTTGTTGTTTTGATACAATTAGGTTTACTACCGCGTATTTTTACGGTAAAGTCAATATCTCATGCAGTTGCGTTTTATAGAGGTTTGACCTAAATGCACCCATAACTAGGTACACGCGAAAGGGCACTCCAGTATAAATATAGCCTAGTTTTGTTGATACGTGATACCGCTAATAGATAGTTTCTCCTTTCTATTAGTATTATTATCCAGTGTTTGACAATGCTTTATAGTCAAACCTGCTTATAGAGGTCTATTTATAACTCCTTCAAAGCGTTTTAAATATAAAACAATAAAGGTTTAACCATGCATAGGTTATTTGGTGCACCTTCACTAACTATACCCTTATTTGATGTAACTACTAAAGAGTATTGATTCACTGAAGAAATATAGTTACAGTTAGAAATGGCACAGTTGTATCAATTTACTTCACAAACTGTATTAAAACCTTGTAGTAAAACGTTGCAGTGTTTTATTTGATTACACAGCTTAAGTGCATTACTTTATTGCAGCATAAGCACTTTAGGACTCAGACACTTCCAAGATGTCTGCGTCACAGACTTGCCTTCATCTGAGTGAGTAGGTTACAATTGTTCTTTTTAGACAAGCTGGATTAATAACCTTTTAGACCGACACTCAGTGTCCAAGTGTACAAGACCTGTTCCTCATCCTGAGTATTGCTCTACCTGTCTTCACATAATTGCATTCTAGACTCTACAACAGTTGAGTGAGTAGGTTCAAAGCAATGGAGAACTGTTAATTAGCAAGCTGCAATGTGCTGACCTTGTAGACTCAGACACTCAAGTCAAGACGTGTCCAAGTGTACAAGACCTGTTCCTCATCCTGAGTATTGCTCTACCTGTCTTCACATAATTGCATTCTAGACTCTACAACAGTTGAGTGAGTAGGTTCAAAGCAATGGAGAACAGTTAATTAGCAAGCTGCAATGTGCTGACCTTGTAGACTCAGACACTCAAGTCAAGACGTGTCCAAGTGTACAAGACCTGTTCCTCATCCTGAAGTATTGCTCTACCTGTCTTCACATAATTGCATTCTAGACTCTACAACAGTTGAGTGAGTAGGTTCAAAGCAATGGAGAACTGTTAATTAGCAAGCTGCAATGTGCTGACCTTGTAGACTCAGATACTCAGGTCAAGACGTGTTCAAGTGTACAAGACCTGATTTTCATCCTGGAGTATTGCTCTACCTGTCTTCACATAATTGCATTCTAGACTCTACAACAGTTGAGTGAGTAGGTTCAAAGCAATGGACAACTGTTAATTAGCAAGCTGCAATGTGCTGACCTTGTAGACTCAGACACTCAAGTCAAGACGTGTCCAAGTGTACAAGACCTGTTCTTCATCCTGGAGTATTGCTCTACCTGTCTTCACATAATTGCATTCTAGACTCTACAACAGTTGAGTGAGTAGGTTCAAAGTAGAACTGTTAATTAGCAAGCTGCAATGTGCTGACCTTGTAGACTCAGACACTCAAGTCAAGACGTGTCCAAGTGTACAAGACCTGTTCCTCATCCTGGAGTATTGCTCTACCTGTCTTCACGTAATTGCATTCTAGACTCTACAACAGTTGAAGTAGGTTCAAAGCAATGGAGAACTGTTAATTAGCAAGCTGCAATGTGCTGACCTTGTAGACTCAGACACTCAAGTCAAGACGTGTCCAAGTGTACAAGACCTGTTCCTCATCCTGGAGTATTGCTCTACCTGTCTTCACGTAATTGCATTCTAGACTCTACAACAGTTAAGTGAGTAGGTTCAAAGCAATGGAGAACTGTTAATTAGCAAGCTGCAATGTGCTGATCTTGTAGACTCAGACACTCAAGTCAAGACGTGTCCAAGTGTACAAGACCTGTTCCTCATCCTGGAGTATTGCTCTACCTGTCTTCACGTAATTGCATTCTAGACTCTACAACAGTTGAGTGAGTAGGTTCAAAGCAATGGAGAACTGTTAATTAGCAAGCTGCAATGTGCTGACCTTGTAGACTCAGACACTCAAGTCAAGACGTGTCCAAGTGTACAAGACCTGTTCCTCATCCTGAGTATTGCTCTACCTGTCTTCACATAATTGCATTCTAGACTCTACAACAGTTGAGTGAGTAGGTTCAAAGCAATGGAGAACTGTTAATTAGCAAGCTGCAATGTGCTGACCTTGTAGACTCAGACACTCAAGTCAAGACGTGTTCCAAGTGTACAAGACCTGTTCCTCATCCCTGAGTATTGCTCTACCTGTCTTCACATAATTGCATTCTAGACTCTACAACAGTTGAGTGAGTAGGTTCAAAGCAATGGAGAACTGTTAATTAGCAAGCTGCAATGTGCTGACCTTGTAGACTCAGACACTCAAGTCAAGACGTGTCCAAGTGTACAAGACCTGTTCCTCATCCTGGAGTATTGCTCTACCTGTCTTCACATAATTGCATTCTAGACTCTACAACAGTTGAGTGAGTAGGTTCAAAGCAATGGAGAACTGTTAATTAGCAAGCTGCAATGTGCTGACCTTGTAGACTCAGACACTCAAGTCAAGACGTGTCCAAGTGTACAAGACCTGTTCCTCATCCTGAGTATTGCTCTACCTGTCTTCACATAATTGCATTCTAGACTCTACAACAGTTGAGTGAGTAGGTTCAAAGCAATGGAGAACTGTTAATTAGCAAGCTGCAATGTGCTGACCTTGTAGACTCAGACACTCAAGTCAAGACGTGTCCAAGTGTACAAGACCTGTTCCTCATCCCAGAGTTGTTGCTCTACCTGTTCACATAATTGCATTCTAGACTCTACAACAGTTGAGTGAGTAGGTTCAAAGCAATGGAGAACTGTTAATTAGCAAGCTGCAATGTGCTGACCTTGTAGACTCAGACACTCAAGTCAAGACGTGTTCAAGTGTACAAGACCTGTTCCTCATCCTGAGTATTGCTCTACCTGTCTCACATAATTGCATTCTAGACTTTACAACAGTTGGAGTGAGTAGGTTCAAAGCAATGGAGAACTGTTAATTAGCAAGCTGCAATGTGCTGACCTTGTAGACTCAGACACTCAAGTCAAGACGTGTCCAAGTGTACAAGACCTGTTCCTCATCCTGGAGTATTGCTCTACCTGTCTTCACATAATTGCATTCTAGACTCTACAACAGTTGAGTGAGTAGGTTCAAAGCAATGGAGAACTGTTAATTAGCAAGCTGCAATGTGCTGACCTTGTAGACTCAGACACTCAAGTCAAGACGTGTCCAAGTGTACAAGACCTGTTCCTCATCCTGGAGTATTGCTCTACCTGTCTTCACATAATTGCATTCTAGACTCTACAACAGTTGAGTGAGTAGGTTCAAAGCAATGGAGAACTGTTAATTAGCAAGCTGCAATGTGCTGACCTTGTAGACTCAGACACTCAAGTCAAGACGTGTTCAAGTGTACAAGACCTGTTCCTCATCCTGGAGTATTGCTCTACCTGTCTTCACATAATTGCATTCTAGACTCTACAACAGTTGAGTGAGTAGGTTCAAAGCAATGGAGAACTGTTAATTAGCAAGCTGCAATGTGCTGACCTTGTAGACTCAGACACTCAACAAGACGTGTCCAAGTGTACAAGACCTGTTCCTCATCCTGGAGTATTGCTCTACCTGTCCTCACATAATTGCATTCTAGACTTTACAACAGTTGAGTGAGTAGGTTCAAAGCAATGGAGAACTGTTAATTAGCAAGCTGCAATGTGCTGACCTTGTAGACTCAGACACTCAAGTCAAGACGTGTCCAAGTGTACAAGACCTGTTCCTCATCCTGAGTATTGCTCTACCTGTCTTCACATATTGCATTCTAGACTTTACAACAGTTGAGTGAGTAGGTTCAAAGCAATGGAGAACTGTTAATTAGCAAGCTGCAATGTGCTGACCTTGTAGACTCAGACACTGTCAAGACGTGTCCAAGTGTACAAGACCTGTTCCTCATCCTGGAGTATTGCTCTACCTGTCTTCACATAATTGCATTCTAGACTCTACAACAGTTGTGAGTAGGTTCAAAGCAATGGAGAACTGTTAATTAGCAAGCTGCAATGTGCTGACCTTGTAGACTCAGACACTCAAGTCAAGACGTGTCCAAGTGTACAAGACCTGTTCCTCATCCTGAGTATTGCTCTACCTGTCCTCACATAATTGCATTCTAGACTCTACAACAGTTGAGTGAGTAGGTTCAAAGCAATGGAGAACTGTTAATTAGCAAGCTGCAATGTGCTGACCTTGTAGACCAGATACTCAGGTCAAGACGTGTCCAAGTGTACAAGACCTGTTCCTCATCCTGAGTATTGCTCTACCTGTTTCTCACATAATTGCATTCTAGACTTACAACAGTTGAGTGAGTAGGTTCAAAGCAATGGAGAACTGTTAATTAGCAAGCTGCAATGTGCTGACCTTGTAGACTCAGATACTCAAGTCAAGACGTGTCCAAGTGTACAAGACCTGTTCCTCATCCTGAGTATTGCTCTACCTGTCTTCACATAATTGCATTCTAGACTCTACAACAGTTGAGTAGGTTCAAAGCAATGGAGAACTGTTAATTAGCAAGCTGCAATGTGCTGACCTTGTAGACTCAGATACTCAAGTCAAGACGTGTCCAAGTGTACAAGACCTGTTCCTCATCCTGGAGTATTGCTCTACCTGTCCTCACATAATTGCATTCTAGACTTTACAACAGTTGAGTGAGTAGGTTCAAAGCAATGGAGAACTGTTAATTAGCAAGCTGCAATGTGCTGACCTTAGACTCAGATACTCAGGTCAAGACGTGTCCAAGTGTACAAGACCTGTTCTTCATCCTGGAGTATTGCTCTACCTGTCTTCACATAATTGCATTCTAGACTCTACAACAGTTGAGTGAGGTTTCAAAGCAATGGAGAACTGTTAATTAGCAAGCTGCAATGTGCTGACCTTGTAGACTCAGACACTCAAGTCAAGACGTGTCCAAGTGTACAAGACCTGTTCCTCATCCTGAGTATATTCCACCTGTCTTCACATAATTGCATTCTAGACTCTACAACAGTTGAGTGAGTAGGTTCAAAGCAATGGAGAACTGTTAATTAGCAAGCTGCAATGTGCTGACCTGTAGTCCCAAGACGTGTCCAAGTGTACAAGACCTGTTCCTCATCCTGAGTATTGCTCTACCTGTCCTCACATAATTGCATTCTAGACTCTACAACAGTTGAGTGAGTAGGTTCAAAGCAATGGAACTGTTAATTAGCAAGCTGCAATGTGCTGACCTTGTAGACTCAGACACTCAAGTCAAGACGTGTCCAAGTGTACAAGACCTGTTCCTCATCCTGAGTATTGCTCTACCCTCACATAATTGCATTCTAGACTCTACAACAGTTGAGTGAGTAGGTTCAAAGCAATGGAGAACTGTTAATTAGCAAGCTGCAATGTGCTGACCTTGTAGACTCAGACACTCAAGTCAAGACGTGTCCAAGTGTACAAGACCTGTTCCTCATCCTGAGTATTGCTCTACCTGTCTTCACATAATTGCATTCTAGACTCTAGGAGTGAGTAGGTTCAAAGCAATGGAGAACTGGTAATTAGCAAGCTGCAATGTGCTGACCTTGTAGACTCAGACACTCAAGTCAAGACGTGTCCAAGTGTACAAGACCTGTTCCTCATCCTGAGTATTGCTCTACCTGTCTCACATAATTGCATTCTAGACTCTACAACAGTTGAGTGAGTAGGTTCAAAGCAATGGAGAACTGTTAATTAGCAAGCTGCAATGTGCTGACCTTGTAGACTCAGACACTCAAGTCAAGACGTGTCCAAGTGTACAAGACCTGTTCCTCATCCTGAGTATTGCTCTACCTGTCTTCACATAATTGCATTCTAGACTTTACAACAGTTGAGTGAGTAGGTTCAAAGCAATGGAGAACTGTTAATTAGCAAGCTGCAATGTGCTGACCTTGTAGACTCAGACACTCAAGTCAAGACGTGTCCAAGTGTACAAGACCTGTTCCTCATCCTGAGTATTGCTCTCCTGTCTTCACATAATTGCATTCTAGACTCTACAACAGTTGAGTGAGTAGGTTCAAAGCAATGGAGAACTGTTAATTAGCAAGCAATGTGCTGACCTTGTAGACTCAGACACTCAAGTCAAGACGTGTCCAAGTGTACAAGACCCCTCATCCTGGAGTATTGCTCTACCTGTCTTCACATAATTGCATTCTAGACTCTACAACAGTTGAGTGAGTAGGTTCAAAGCAATGGAGAACTGTTAATTAGCAAGCTGCAATGTGCTGACCTTGTAGACTCAGACACTCAAGTCAAGACGTGTCCAAGTGTACAAGACCTGTTCCTCATCCTGAGTATTGCTCTACCTGTCTTCACATAATTGCATTCTAGACTACAACAGTTGAGGAGAGAGTTAGAGAGAACTGTTAATTAGCAAGCTGCAATGTGCTGACCTTGTAGACTCAGACACTCAAGTCAAGACGTGTCCAAGTGTACAAGACCTCATCCCTGAGTATTGCTCTACCTGTCTTCACATAATTGCATTCTAGACTCTACAACAGTTGAGTGAGTAGGTTCAAAGCAATGGAGAACTGTTAATTAGCAAGCTGCAATGTGCTGACCTTGTAGACTCAGACACTCAAGTCAAGACGTGTCCAAGTGTACAAGACCTGTTCCTCATCCTGGAGTATTGCTCTACCTGTCTTCACATAATTGCATTCTAGACTCTACAACAGTTGAGTGAGTAGGTTCAAAGCAATGGAGAACTGTTAATTAGCAAGCTGCAATGTGCTGACCTTGTAGACTCAGACACTCAAGTCAAGACGTGTCCAAGAGACCTGTCCTGGAGTATTGCTCTACCTGTCCTCACATAATTGCATTCTAGACTTTACAACAGTTGAGTGAGTAGGTTCAAAGCAATGGAGAACTGTTAATTAGCAAGCTGCAATGTGCTGACCTTGTAGACTCAGACACTCAAGTCAAGACGTGTCCAAGTGTACAAGACCTGTTCCTCATCCTGGAGTATTGCTCTACCTGTCCTCACATAATTGCATTCTAGACTCTACAACAGTTGAGTGAGTAGGTTCAAAGCAATGGAGAACTGTTAATTAGCAAGCTGCAATGTGCTGACCTTGTAGACTCAGACACTCAGTCAAGACGTGTCCAAGTGTACAAGACCTGTTCCTCATCCTGGAGTATTGCTCTACCTGTCTTCACATAATTGCATTCTAGACTCTACAACAGTTGAGTGAGTAGGTTCAAAGCAATGGAGAACTGTTAATTAGCAAGCTGCAATGTGCTGACCTTGTAGACTCAGACACTCAAGTCAAGACGTGTCCAAGTGTACAAGACCTGTTCCTCATCCTGGAGTATTGCTCTACCTGTCCACATAATTGCATTCTAGACTTTACAACAGTTGAGTGAGTAGGTTCAAAGCAATGGAGAACTGTTAATTAGCAAGCTGCAATGTGCTGACCTTGTAGACTCAGACACTCAAGTCAAGACGTTCAAGTGTACAAGACCTGTTCTCATCCTGGAGTATTGCTCTACCTGTCCTCACATAATTGCATTCTAGACTCTACAACAGTTGAGTGAGTAGGTTCAAAGCAATGGAGAACTGTTAATTAGCAAGCTGCAATGTGCTGACCTTGTGACTCAGACACTCAGTCAAGACGTGTCCAAGTGTACAAGACCTGTTCCTCATCCCTGAGTATTGCTACCTGTTTCACATAATTGCATTCTAGACTCTACAACAGTTTGAGTGAGTAGGTTCAAAGCAATGGAGAACTGTTAATTAGCAAGCTGCAATGTGCTGACCTTGTAGACTCAGACACTCAAGTCAAGACGTGTTCAAGTGTACAAGACCTGTTCCTCATCCTGGAGTATTGCTCTACCTGTCTTCACATAATTGCATTCTAGACTTTACAACAGTTGAGTGAGTAGGTTCAAAGCAATGGAGAACTGTTAATTAGCAAGCTGCAATGTGGACCTTGTAGACTCAGACACTCAGTCAAGACGTGTCAAGTGTACAAGACCTGTTCCTCATCCTGGAGTATTGCTCTACCTGTCTCACATAATTGCATTCTAGACTCTACAACAGTTGAGTGAGTAGGTTCAAAGCAATGGAGAACTGTTAATTAGCAAGCAATGTGCTGACCTTGTAGACTCAGACACTCAAGTCAAGACGTGTCCAAGTGTACAAGACCTGTTCCTCATCCTGAGTATTGCTCTACCTGTCTTCACATAATTGCATTCTAGACTCTACAACAGTTGAGTGAGTAGGTTCAAAGCAATGGAGAACTGTTAATTAGCAAGCTGCAATGTGCTGACCTTGTAGACTCAGACACTCAAGTCAAGACGTGTCCAAGTGTACAAGACCTGTTCCTCATCCTGAGTATTGCTCTACCTGTCTTCACATAATTGCATTCTAGACTCTACAACAGTTGAGTGAGTAGGTTCAAAGCAATGGAGAACTGTTAATTAGCAAGCTGCAATGTGCTGACCTTGTAGACTCAGACACTCAAGTCAAGACGTGTCCAAGTGTGACCAAGACTCATCCTGGAGTATTGCTCTACCTGTCTTCACATAATTGCATTCTAGACTCTACAACAGTTGAGTGAGTAGGTTCAAAGCAATGGAGAACTGTTAATTAGCAAGCTGCAATGTGCTGACCTTGTAGACTCAGACACTCAAGTCAAGACGTGTCCAAGTGTACAAGACCTGTTCCTCATCCTGAGTATTGCTCTACCTCTGTCTCACATAATTGCATTCTAGACTCTACAACAGTTGAGTGAGTAGGTTCAAAGCAATGGAGAACTGTTAATTAGCAAGCTGCAATGTGCTGACCTTGTAGACTCAGACACTCAAGTCAAGACGTGTCCAAGTGTACAAGACCTGTTCCTCATCCTGAGTATTGCTCTACCTGTCTTCACATAATTGCATTCTAGACTCTACAACAGTTGAGTGAGTAGGTTCAAAGCAATGGAGAACTGGTTAGCAAGCTGCAATGTGCTGACCTTGTAGACTCAGACACTCAAGTCAAGACGTGTCCAAGTACAAGACCTGTTCCTCATCCTGAGTATTGCTCTACCTGTCTTCACATAATTGCATTCTAGACTCTACAACAGTTGAGTGAGTAGGTTCAAAGCAATGGAGAACTGTTAATTAGCAAGCTGCAATGTGCTGACCTTGTAGACTCAGACACTCAAGTCAAGACGTGTCCAAGTGTACAAGACCTGTTCCTCATCCTGGAGTATTGCTCTACCTGTCTTCACATAATTGCATTCTAGACTCTACAACAGTTGAGTGAGTAGGTTCAAAGCAATGGAGAACTGTTAATTAGCAAGCTGCAATGTGCTGACCTTGTAGACTCAGATACTCAAGTCAAGACGTGTCCAAGTGTACAAGACCTGTTCCTCATCCTGGAGTATTGCTCTACCTGTCTTCACATAATTGCATTCTAGACTCTACAACAGTTGAGTGAGTAGGTTCAAAGCAATGGAGAACTGTTAATTAGCAAGCTGCAATGTGCTGACCTTGTAGACTCAGATACTCAAGTAAAGACGTGTCCAAGTGTACAAGACCTGTTCCTCATCCTGGAGTATTGCTCTACCTGTCTTCACATAATTGCATTCTAGACTCTACAACAGTTGAGTGAGTAGGTTCAAAGCAATGGAGAACTGTTAATTAGCAAGCTGCAATGTGCTGACCTTGTAGACTCAGACTCAGTCAAGACGTGTCCAAGTGTACAAGACCTGTTCCTCATCCTGGAGTATTGCTCTACCTGTCTTCACATAATTGCATTCTAGACTCTACAACAGTGAGTGAGTAGGTTCAAAGCAATGGAGAACTGTTAATTAGCAAGCTGCAATGTGACTCAGACCCAAGTGACCCAGTGTACAAGCTTCCTCATCCTGAGTATTGCTCTACCTGTCTTCACATAATTGCATTCTAGACTTTACAACAGTTGAGTGAGTAGGTTCAAAGCAATGGAGAACTGTTAATTAGCAAGCTGCAATGTGCTGACCTTGTAGACTCAGACACTCAAGTCAAGACGTGTCCAAGTGTACAAGACCTGTTCCTCATCCTGAGTATTGCTCTACCTGTCTTCACATAATTGCATTCTAGACTCTACAACAGTTGAGTGAGTAGGTTCAAAGCAATGGAGAACTGTTAATTAGCAAGCTGCAATGTGCTGACCTTGTAGACTCAGACACTCAAGTCAAGACGTGTCCAAGTGTACAAGACCTGTTCCTCATCCTGAGTATTGCTCTACCTGTCTTCACATAATTGCATTCTAGACTCTACAACAGTTGAGTGAGTAGGTTCAAAGCAATGGAGAACTGTTAATTAGCAAGCTGCAATGTGCTGACCTTGTAGACTCAGACACTCAAGTCAAGACGTGTCCAAGTGTACAAGACCTGTTCCTCATCCTGGAGTATTGCTCTACCTGTCCTCACATAATTGCATTCTAGACTTTACAACAGTTGAGTGAGTAGGTTCAAAGCAATGGAGAACTGTTAATTAGCAAGCTGCAATGTGCTGACCTTGTAGACTCAGATACTCAGGTCAAGACGTGTTCAAGTGTACAAGACCTGATCTTCATCCTGGAGTATTGCTCTACCTGTCCTCACATAATTGCATTCTAGACTTTACAACAGTTGAGTGAGTAGGTTCAAAGCAATGGAGAACTGTTAATTAGCAATGCTGACCTTGTAGACTCAGACACTCAAGTCAAGACGTGTCCAAGTGTACAAGACCTGTTCCTCATCCTGGAGTATTGCTCTACCTGCCCTCACATAATTGCATTCTAGACTTTACAACAGTTGAGTGAGTAGGTTCAAAGCAATGGAGAACTGTTAATTAGCAAGCTGCAATGTGCTGACCTTGTAGACTCAGACACTCAAGTCAAGACGTGTCCAAGTGTACAAGACCTGTTCCTCATCCTGAGTATTGCTCTACCTGTCTTCACATAATTGCATTCTAGACTCTACAACAGTTAAGTGAGTAGGTTCAAAGCAATGGAGAACTGTTAATTAGCAAGCAATGTGCTGACCTTGTAGACTCAGACACTCAAGTCAAGACGTGTCCAAGTGTACAAGACCTGTTCCTCATCCTGGAGTATTGCTCTACCTGTCTCACATAATTGCATTCTAGACTCTACAACAGTTGAGTGAGTAGGTTCAAAGCAATGGAGAACTGTTAATTAGCAAGCTGCAATGTGCTGACCTTGTAGACTCAGACACTCAAGTCAAGACGTGTCCAAGTGTACAAGACCTGTTCCTCATCCTGGAGTATTGCTCTACCTGTCTTCACATAATTGCATTCTAGACTTTACAACAGTTGAGTGAGTAGGTTCAAAGCAATGGAGAACTGTTAATTAGCAAGCTGCAATGTGCTGACCTTGTAGACTCAGACACTCAAGTCAAGACGTGTCCAAGTGTACAAGACCTGATCTTCATCCTGGAGTATTGCTCTACCTGTCCTCACATAATTGCATTCTAGACTCTACAACAGTTGAGTGAGTAGGTTCAAAGCAATGGAGAACTGTTAATTAGCAAGCTGCAATGTGCTGACCTTGTAGACTCAGACACTCAAGTCAAGACGTGTCCAAGTGTACAAGACCTGTTCCTCATCCTGGAGTATTGCTCTACCTGTCTTCACATAATTGCATTCTAGACTCTACAACAGTTGAGTGAGTAGGTTCAAAGCAATGGAGAACTGTTAATTAGCAAGCTGCAATGTGCTGACCTTGTAGACTCAGACACTCAAGTCAAGACGTGTCCAAGTGTACAAGACCTGTTCCTCATCCTGAGTATTGCTCTACCTGTCTTCACATAATTGCATTCTAGACTCTACAACAGTTAAGTGAGTAGGTTCAAAGCAATGGAGAACTGTTAATTAGCCAGCTGCAATGTGCTGACCTTGTAGACTCAGACACTCAAGTCAAGACGTGTCCAAGTGTACAAGACCTGTTCTCATCCTGGAGTATTGCTCTACCTGTCCTCACATAATTGCATTCTAGACTCTACAACAGTTGAGTGAGTAGGTTCAAAGCAATGGAGAACTGTTAATTAGCTGCAATGTGCTGACCTTGTAGACTCAGACACTCAAGTCAAGACGTGTCCAAGTGTACAAGACCTGTTCTCATCATCCTGAGTATTGCTCTACCTGCCTTCATAATTGCATTCTAGACTCTACAACAGTTAGTGAGTAGGTTCAAAGCAATGGAGAACTGTTAATTAGCAAGCTGCAATGTGCTGACCTTGTAGACTCAGACACTCAAGTCAAGACGTGTCCAAGTGTACAAGCCCTCATCCTGGAGTATTGCTCTACCTGTCTTCACATAATTGCATTCTAGACCTTACAACAGTTGAGTGAGTAGGTTCAAAGCAATGGAGAACTGTTAATTAGCAAGCTGCAATGTGCTGACCTTGTAGACTCAGACACTCAAGTCAAGACGTGTTCCCAAACAAGACCTGTTCCTCATCCTGGAGTATTGCTCTACCTGTCTTCACATAATTGCATTCTAGACTCTACAACAGTTGAGTGAGTAGGTTCAAAGCAATGGAGAACTGTTAAAGCCAGCTGCAATGTGCTGACCTTGTAGACTCAGACACTCAAGTCAAGACGTGTCCAAGTGTACAAGACCTGTTCCTCATCCTGAGTATTGCTCTACCTGTCTTCACATAATTGCATTCTAGACTTTACAACAGTTGAGTGAGTAGGTTCAAAGCAATGGAGAACTGTTAATTAGCCAGCTGCAATGTGCTGACCTTGTAGACTCAGACACTCAAGTCAAGACGTGTTCAAGTGTACAAGACCTGTTCCTCATCCTGGAGTATTGCTCTACCTGTCTTCACATAATTGCATTCTAGACTTTACAACAGTTGAGTGAGTAGGTTCAAAGCAATGGAGAACTGTTAATTAGCAAGCTGCAATGTGCTGACCTTGTAGACTCAGACACTCAAGTCAAGACGTGTCCAAGTGTACAAGACCTGTTCCTCATCCTGGAGTATTGCTCTACCTGTCTTCACATAATTGCATTCTAGACTCTACAACAGTTGAGTGAGTAGGTTCAAAATTATACATCAGAGATTGGCAAATATAGAAGTTTGCATTATAATGAGTTTTTTTCCTGTTCGTTTATCACGATATTTCCGTCAATAAAGGCTGGAAGCGATGTCATTTGAGAAGGAAATGTCGCACAAAATGCTTCTCGTTGCCCCAATTAACTACCCCTGGGTCTGTACAGAGTCAATTATAGTATAAACAGATCAAATTACGTGACGTATATACATGGTTCTTGGTGATGTTTTACTTTACAGAGTGACGAAACACTACTTTCTTATCAATATTTGCACTCTTCTAGTACAATAAGTTCACACTATAAATTACTCTAAGCATACAACTCGATGTTATTCTTTAACGGTAACGCAGTTCAAATAACATCACTGAAATAACAAAGAGTTATGGCTTAGTCGATACACTGTACACTGCACAGGTTGCCTTGCACTAGAAAACAGATCCGTGTGAGTTTAAATATAGACGCTTTTAGTGAACCAAAAGCTGATTTGTAGTATTCAGTAAATTTTTATTTAGAAGGAGAGGTTTGTATTTTCGTTTTTTTTCTTTAATTCTTTATTATGGCTTTAGATATAACATCAAGACAAGCCAGCTTACAAAACGTTTAGAAACATCAAACATTATATTTTATATTTAAGACAATTAATATTTATTGAGGTTTTCAACACCAGCAATTATTCAGAGATATCAAAACTGAAGGAAACTGAATTGTATATATTTTCCTTCAGTTTGATGTGCCTACCTCTGAAGATTAACACTTAGTTTGAAAGGCCCTCAGCCAACAAATTAACTTATTGATTATTTGAAGATTTCTCTTAAATTTATGTAATTTCCAATAAGAAAGAGCTTCCTATACGATGAGTTATTCTTATATCACTTATAATTTTATATTTTCTCTGATGACAAATTCTGCAACTGCCTTCCAACCTTTGGTCTTGATGAGTAAGGTTGAAATTTGTGTTGGGAGTTGAATAGAGATTTGTTAGTGTGTTGTAGAGAGAATTTCTGGATTCTTCGTACAATTTGCAGGCAAATATCAAATGATCGGGAGATGCATTTCTTCTTCACCACATTCACAATTTGGACTTGGTAAAATTTTGATTCTATACAAATGTTGATTGAAAAGATTATGGCCAACTCTTAAACGACATAAAAGTGTAATCAAATTTCTTCTTATGGAAATATTTTTTGAACCAAGGAGGGGAAAATACAATTTTTTTTTCAACGTAAATAATTTATAACCTTTGGAATTATTGTTTAAATAATTTCCGTTATTGAATTGAGAGATTTTGAAATAACACATACGGAATGATACAGTTTTGTTTGTGTGGGTGGGTATTGTGTATGGGTAATATACGAGTGAAACATCTGACGGTTATAACAAACCTGATTATTTTTACAACTGCTTGTTTATTTTTTTACAAATAAATAAAATGTATAAAACTACTATTCAACAAATTAACTGTTCGTAGTAGACTATTTTCAAAATGTGGGGTTTTTGGTACCTACAAAAGTGTTCTAAATATCGTGTTGTTGTATACTGTTGGACAGCTTACGTCATGACAAGTAAAAATCAATAACTAGATTTTTTTGTATTATCAAAAATACAGGGCGTTTTGTAATTCAGTTTTTTTTTCATACGCCATGTTGTAACTGTTCAACAACATAATTTAAAACGAGCTTTAAACAGATCTGTAGCATGACATCACTTAACATTAAAAGGTTTCGCGATTTGAACCCATGACCATGGTAATTGATACGCCCTATATACTAAAAAGCAGAAAATAATTTTCCGTTCTCAAGATATTCATATGATACGGGTGGTCTTTGACACCCTGTATATATTAACCATAAATTGCACCGACGGTTAAAAGTTACTATTAACAACACATGTCGATGTGCAACAGAACGGACACTTCTTATTGCATTACACGAAGCTAGCTAATAACATACTTTTATATCTTTAAATATAATTTCATTGAGGTACAAGAAAAATCAGTTCAGGTTTAACATGTTGATAATAAACTAAGTTGTGCAAGGGCTACACCGTTATGGCATCATCAAGGAGCAAACTACTCACCCTGTAAACGCCTGAGGACGTGATTGTCTTAGGAACTAATTATTATGTTGTACCCTTCCCATAAGCTAGCTTGGTCCTAAATTTCTAATTATTTAGGCTTAAGTATAACACAGTTTGGTTAGTATTATGACGTTCATATTTATTTATAGAAACAACCAACGAATTTATCAACACGTTAAAAGTCATAAACAAGCTATGTTCTATCTTATAAATAATTTCAGCATTTTGTTTCTCTTGTTTTCAATTTTATGTTTAGTTATGTTTTCATATCAATATTTCAATGATACAGATTTTCAACAAGTCGTTACGGACTATATTATCAAGCTAGTCTTAGTTTAAAAGTCATAATTGGTATTATAGTTAATTACTTAGTATTTATAATAGTTTAATGAGTTGCATATGGAACACTCTGTCAAAGTTCGTCTGGTTGAGGAGTGGCTGAAGAATAAATCTTCGTTGTTTGAATAAGTAGGTTTGGCACAAAAAATTAGAAACAAAATTGGCTTTGAAGTTCAATTGTCTCTTGAGGTTCGTCAACAATTTTCTTTAAGGGCGTCCAATGCCTAAATTCTCCACTATAGATAAAAATAGATGAAATAGACTAAAACTATTAGTGCACGTTCAAAGCAAACAACCTAAAACGTGTACAGGTTTTATAGTTTAGTGTGTAACTATAAAAGTGGGGCCCGGATCTTAAAACTGATACGACGCTTTTAGCGTAAAATTTAATTGTCTGCAACTATTAATTTGAAATTTTCCGTAGTTTTATATGTTGAACACCTTGCTTGATCCCATGTCAAAAATAAACTCATAATGATAAGCTTTTATCCAAGTGCTAAAGCCTTATTGCGTATCGAACAAGAAATTTCTTGATCAGACATGGCAAACTTTAACATGGAGATCCCCAATTCCAGCACTGTGGTAATAACCATTATAACAATCTTGTATTGAAATAATTCAGCCAATCAGTGACGGAAGATGGTACTCCACAGCGAAGCCGAAACATCTCAACCTAATTATGAAGTTTGGACGCGGTGTGAACCAGAAGAACTAGATTATAGTTGTAACACTGGCCACAAAAGCCCAAGAGTTAAGTTTGAAACGAAATGTTGTCATCGAACATATACAGATTGATATGAAGTGTGGTGGTATATACTCAAATTTCCGTGCAATCAAGCTCGGTTCTAATGGACTTGATATTAAATTACTCAATTATTGAGAGCTCTTTTGTGTGAAGTTGTATCATCAAATTACTGGCTGTCAGAGCCTCCAGCACTCCAAACGTTATTATCACAATTGCTTCGCTGCCCATGTTTACTTATACTATCTTAAACACCTGTTGTAATACACTGTAGACGGTTTTACGAGGTTATTATAACTATTCATGTTACGTTTATCCAAGTAATCCAATAATATTTTTAAAAGTGTTGAGAAAAGTAGCTAAGTTGCTAGAGTCTTAGAATGCACAAAAATATAAACAAGAAACAAATATTCAGCTTAACCATAACTCCACATTTAAGCCAACACATTTTGAGAACAACTTGTATAACTTACAGTGCGCGGCCGGTGTCACAACAGTAATCTAGTTCTTCTGTTTCTCACCGCGTCCAAACTTCATATTTACGTTGAAATATTTCGGCCTCGCTGTGGAGTACCACATTCAGTCACTGATTGGCTGAAACTGAGCTACTTGCTCTCTACCACCAATAGGACAGCAGATAGCAAGTAGCTCAGTGTCAGTTCGTCAGTCAGTGACTGAAGATGGCACTCCATAGAGAGGTCGAAATATTTCAACCGAATTATGAAGTTCGGACGCGGTGTGAACCGGAAGAACTAGATTATGGTTGTTACAGTGCTATGCTAAGATAAACACGCTGTTTAGTGAAACATTTACGAGGGTGCTAAACTGTTATAGAATCTAACAGTTAGTCATAGAAAATTTTGGCACATTAAGTTTTTGGGTGCTATTTAAAGAAATCATTTAACAATTAATTCTATAATTATGTTGCGTATGAAATTTAAAGCTCTTAAAGAAGAAGATATGTAAGTTTTGGCTAAATAAAAACTGGTTATGTGATTTTGACAAGAAAAAAATCATATTTGAGTTGTCCTTATACAACGATATTTCAAGCGTCCTATGCCATTATTGAGAAGGCTTTGAGGAATTATAAAATTAAAAGTGTATTAACTCACACGATGAACGTTTTCTATACAAACGAAAAAATATAAACAGGCGCATTACATTTGCCACAAAACGCTAACATACGTTTATCCAATTTGGGGCACCTTATAGGTTGCATATGTTTATCTTATTGTACCCAAACGCAACAGTCGGCTTGTTTCTAATAATTTTCGTTATCCGTCTTTCATTTCAAAATATAAAGTTTTCAGGCTCAATTCAAGTAAAGATTTAACTTTACTGAACACCAACAGTACTATAAATTATATAGTTACACTATAAGTAAATAGATGGTGATTATCTATGGTGAATTTGTCCTGGTGTGTAATTTAAAAAATGTAGTTTATTCTTATTGTAAAGTACCTCTGCATATCATAAAACAGTAAACTAATAAATCAATTAATGAACAGTTGACACTATAGATTCATCCCCTCAACATTAAGGAAGAAAACTTTGTGTTTTAGGCCTAAATACCAACACTACTAAAGTTTAGACCATTATTAACCAAAATTCGACCACTTATTACTGAAATCCACATTCTTTGCTACACAACACACAATAATTTGCTGTAAAGGAACATACAGGCGAGAATAAATTGAGCTGTGAAGTGCTGCGAAGGCCATGTATGATACGGGAAAGGATGCCTCGACGTAATAACATTGTGTCCCTAAATTGTGTGTCGTTTAACCTGTCAAGAATGTAATGTAGTACTTAGCTCACTTGCGCCGAGCTAACAGGATCAAATAACATAATTTCTTAAGAATTACAACTTAGGCAAAGTAAAGAGTGTAGGTTGGTTTTTGAGTGAAATGTATACAAATGCCTCAATTAGAAACAAAGGAATTAAACGAACTAGACGTTTTCATACCATAAAATAAGTTTACGTTAAAAGATTTCTTACCTGGTTTGCTGGACATGCGGAGTCCTGAAAAAGAAACAAAGTTGGTAGTTAGACAATTATTCGTAGACAAAACAAATACTTAATTTTTGTTTGAACGTTTTAGAAAACACAGCAACAAACACAAAAAGCCTCATTTCTTAAAGGAGTAAGGAAGTCCATACACCGAGCATGTTAAATTTGTTAAAGGTTTTAGGTACACACTTCTTCTAACGTATTTCTCACAGAGCTTCCAAACCAAAATTAAATGAATGACCTTTGAGTACAATAGTAGCCCAACTATTTTTAATAACTTAAAAAATTGTTTACAGAATATTAAAAAATATTTGATTTTACATTTTGCATTTCTTTATTAAAACGCCTTTATTATTATTATTTTGATCAAGGTTACATACATTCTAGTTGCTCTAACATGTGCTATATACATCCTCTGCAAGACTTAAACATTTGAGAACTTTAGGAGAGATCCATGGTGGATTGGTATCGCACGTGACTCCGGAGCTCATCACTCCGGTGGCGCGGGTCACTCACAATTTGTAAAGTGACAAATACGGTGACGCTAGGTAAAGGTCGAGGCAGAGTGGTAGAGAGGACTTTGTAGTCCTAACCTTGCCCCGTTAAACAAGACAAACGTTACATTTAACGTTTATATATATTCTTGTTCAAGAAGGGTTTCTTAATAACCTAAGTTTAAAAAAGTTAAAAATCTTTTTAGGAAATTTTACATGTCCTTACCCCTTAACGAGAACATATAATACATTAAAAATGAGTAGCATACATGCAGTCAAATAAACTCTCTACAACTGAAAAACCACCTTTTACTTTATTTACTTCTTAACTTATACTTTCTAAATGGGAGCATATCCTGTAATTAATATCATTATAAGAAAGGCGGCTAAGACGAGAGTTAAGTTCATTAGGAAAGTAAAATATGAAGCAGTTGAAGAGTCTTCCACGTGCCTGAGAATATCCACCAAGACTTTGTGAAGATAAACTACCTTCATAATGAGCAAGGAGGAGGTTTCCATCTTATACGAGTAATAACGTATCTAGGCCATTCTCACAATTTAGAACTGAGCCGTTTTGAAACTTTGAAAGTACAGGGTTATTCAGAAAATGTCGTAACTTTTATAGTATAAGTGGTTAATGAATAATTTACCTATGGTTGAAAAGAAGAAGTTTCAAAGTTTTGTTTACATGTATTGAGAAGTGATTGCCACTTATAATTTACCAACAAGATGGCTGCTCATTCAACACAAGTTATTTTGCGTTCTTGAATTTCCAAAAAGCCAGTCAGTTCAGTTTAGAGAGAGTTTCGTCGTAGATTAGTGATTTCTTTGTGAATTTATTTTGTGAGGCTATGTAAGGGTGAAGATTTACGTACCCACCATGTTAAAAATTTCGATGACCTATAGAACCGTATCAGTTCTGCAGTCATTTCCATAAATCAATATTAACTTCGTGATCTACGGGAAAAGGGTTTGATTATCGGCTAGATTTTCGCAAAGCAGTCAAAGGAGGATGCAGGACATGGTGAGCATTTATAGACTTAAACCGCAAGGAAGACAAACTTTGAAAAGTGCTCTTTTTACTAGTTTTAAATTTATGTTAATCTAAGTAATGATTAACAAAGGAGAGCTGTTTTGAAAGTAGAACATTCTTCTCAATAACCCTGTATTACTAAATACAATTTAATATGAAAGAGAAATAATAAGAATTGTACCCAGTTTTGAATTTTGAATTTAAACCAGTTTTGGGAGAGTCTTAATACGAGGTCTCGTATCAAAGGTATTCTAAGATGATAGTAAACGCAACTGGTCCCTCAACAATAACAAACTAAACTGTAAAAACTATTTGGAATTTTTAAATAGTTTCACACAGTTTTGTCTTCAGGTTTGAATAATTTAGCTAACATTATTCAAGTGGTAAAAAAGTAAAAAGGGTTGAAAAATACAAAATGCTTTCATCGTATAATTACGAATACCACAAATAAAATGGAGATAACGTCAAGACTACTTGAGTACATCTGCAAAAACCCATTGAATATGGTTGGAACTTTTACAATGTATTTATATATTTGCTGTTTATTGTTGCAATTAGGACGTTATAAGATTTTGTTCGGATTTCTTCCTGTCTGGATCGACGTAGTGATTGATCTTCTTCAACCTTAAATATTTCACCCCGTTTGTAAATATCGTTTTGTTAGCTAGTTTCTTCTTTATGTGTCCGCAGGATTTGTTTTGCCAAGTTAAATACATAACGCTTATATTTTCTCATGTTGGAAATTTATAAGTGATCTCAGTATATCGATCAACCAGTTTGCCTAAAATAACACTTCGCAAACGTTTTAATTAGATCGGTTTACTACCTAATCGATAACTTGTTTTCTTGTCAGTTCAATGGCAAGTAAAAGTAAAATTTGTTTTCAGCCTTATTTTTCAAACCAAATTTGTGAATGTGTTGATAAAACCTTGTTTGATTTTGTGTTACACTTTGAGGTCTTTTTTATTTCTCAAAACATGTTTTTAATATTCTTAGTTATGCTTGGGCTATTTCCGTTGACAAAATATGTATTTTCTTTACGTTCTTTTCGCGCTAAATCACTATTTGAGATGCCGACCACTCTCATGAGGGTATTTTAAGGCAAATATGTGGTGAAGGATGAGTGGTAGTAATGAGTTATGAGGTGTAGTCTTGTCACAAACTAAGGCCGACTCTTCCTTAGAATGGGTCATTAATTAATAGCCCAATGACCAATGGAAATGCAAGGACCGACTGCTTAACGTGACTTCCGAACCACGCAGGTGATGGTCTAATATGTCTAAACGATGGTGGGAGATGATGATTTCGATGGCACTAATGATGCTTTATCGACATTCAATGAATGAACAGAATATCCGACTCAATTAGTGTTAGGACATTTGTCTATGCTGTAACACTGACGCAAAGTAACTTGCTGAGTAACAAGTACGAATAAGCTCACTAATGATATAAAGTATACAGGGTGTGAAGTAGTCCACACGTGTCTGGGAATATAGTGAACAGCACTGCCAAGTTTCTCCGCTTCCCTAATTAAGAACCTCTCATTATTCTTCACTATTATAATCAATTCATCAGATTTTTAGGAGAAATATCCAAGTTTTTTTGTATCAATTGGTACCCGATAATGAACGGCATATACATGTTCGATTGAAAATACACTACATTTTGGTATGTGAAATTCTTCATTCAAAAATGTACTATATAGAGGACTTGTACAAGGTGCGGCAAAGAGATCTGATGGTTTTAAAATGTAAATAACCCAATCGTTTTAAGAGATACAAAGTGTTTTATTGAATATTACAGATGGCTATTTATGAACATTTATAAAAATAACCAAAGAAATGTTTATGTGATCCGTTCAAGATTTGAAAATGGCGTCTTTCAAATGATGTCCATCTTGGGCCACCGGCCATGCATTCTTTCAATCTTGCACTGAAATTGTCACACACTTTCCCTAACATTACAGGAGAAATGTTGGCTATTTCTTGGCGTATGGCTTCCTTCAGGTCATCCAATGTGCGGGGTTTGTTTGTGTACACTCTTGATTTAAGCAGTCCCCACAAGAAAAAGTCACAAATGCTGAGATCCGGGGAGCGAGCTGGCCACGCAATGTCCCCGAAACGTGAGATGACTCGGCCACGAAATTTGCTTCTTAAGAAGTTCATTACCTCATGGGTAGTGTGGGCAGTTGCCCCATCCTGCTGGAACCAAATTCTGCTGCGGTTTAGGCGTTTTCTGCGTAGTTCGGGGATCAGGAAGTTTTTCAACATAGTCAGATATCGTTGAGAGTTGACGGTTACAGTTCGACCGTTTTATTCAAAAAGGTATGGGCCTATAACACAATTATTTGTTACGCCACACCACACAGTGACCTTGGGACTATGAAGAGGTCGTTAGGAAGTTACCCACCCACAGCAAAATGGTGTTTCGAGTTGGAACTTTCCCTCTCGGGCCCACATTAAAAAGTCTGCGGAATTGCCGCTGAACAGCAACAACACTATCGCCATTTTTAAAAAATGCTTCCACAACGAACGCACGGTACTCAGTCGACCACTCCTCCATGGCTACTAAAAATGTCCGCACGTAGGCACTGAGACGCCGCTATCCCCACCACCCCCGACCACACACTCGCTTGTCAGCGCGGCAGCGAAAACCGTCAGATCGTTTTGTCGCACCCGGTATAAACTGAAGGAATTTGAATGTGTATATTCTTACCCACGTAGTATTAAAAAAGTTTCAATTTCATGTCATAATCGCATACGTAATGTACAATAAGAAAGTAGGTAAGTATATTTTTTTTTAAATTTCAATTGTTGGCATGACCACTTCTTCTAAGTTAATAAAGAAAACAAGCATTTATTAAGTCTACGACTTTATTTTTCAACTGAAAACGCTAGTTGTCTTCAGGTATTAAAATTACAACATATTAAGGCCTGAATAAAACCTAATGATTTAAAAAATGTAATATTAACATAATTTTGTTAGTACATTAACATAAATAAAACAATGAATTGAGATGAAAGTGTAACAATTCGCCTGTGATTTCAGTAAAGAACTGTTTTCTTGAAAACAGTTTTCCTTAAAGTCATTGTGTACACTAAAAATATAAAAGAGTGAAAATTGAGCCACTCTTGAATGAGTGGCTGGGTTTCGACACCCAAAAGAACCAAATTTCACTCTCTCTTTTTGGTTTGCACTCTTTAATTTTTAGAGGGGACGTTTAAGTAAAGTTAAAGTTGTTTTATCTTTCAAGAACACTACGTTTGTCCATGGTTCATTTGGCCATCCCTTACGTGCAAAGGTATTTCAACAACATATAGGTCGAGGAATATAGTATGACATTTATATGTATACAAGAAAACGTAATTTATATTTTATATTCAATTTTAGTTTCCCCATTTTGCACAACATATTACAACTCCTACATCACAGCAATATTTCAATAACCACCTTTAGATATTCCATCCTAACTTATCTCCGTACCTTACAAGAGCTCATCTTCCATTGCAATTGTCTTCTACAAACGCTTTGAAATACATTGAGCCGCGCACAACACGATTATCTTAACATCTGAAACTCATTAACAGCGAGGGAATGGGTTTATTTAAACCTTCAAAGGTTTCAGGTTTCCTAGATTGTTCCCGGCCCAAGCCTCTTAGACGCTTCAACAAAGACAATACTGCCAGATGAGATTATATCCGGTTACATGTTTCGCTTTCGGAATTTAAATTCTGCACCAGCTTTGGATTTCGGGGGTTTGTGTGTTGAGGATTTTCCCAATGAAATTGAAGAAACTATACGGGGGGTTTTGGGAGAAATCAATTTGGAATTGTCAACATTTTAACATTTTCAGTGTTTGTTTTCTTTGACGATGTTGACCAGCTTACGGTGAAACGTACTAGGCTAGAAAAGTATGTATGACCGTTTTCAAACCTGCCTCAAAACATGTAAACGCTGAATTCAATCATATTTAATGAATTCATCAATTAAGGTACCGTAGAGTTCTCTTACTAAGATGACTTGAAAATTAACTCAGGAAGTATATAATACGACATTTACCTCTCGGTATGCAAAGCTCTATAGACTTTAACACAATAATGAAATCCAAGTGCCTTTCTGCACTAGAACCTTTAGCTTTAATTGAATGACGTACGCAGTTAAAAACTATACAAGTTAAATGGAAAATGTCAAAAGAATTTCATATAGACCACTGACGTACTGAACCACAAACATATGGACTTCGTAGTGTTGAAAGAGTAAAGGGTTACACTGACATACGTCATAACATAAACATTAAGTGTTTAAAAAATACTTCTTATTTCATTTCAAAACAACTCTGAACTCTTTATTTACAATTTTATCAACATCATAATAATACTGGTATTTTAAAATAACATGTGTTTTAACAAAAACAAAGATTATTTCAAACATCTCCCCCTTTCTGAAACGGAAGTACTTCTCTCTTCCTGATGAAAAATGAGTTTCTTCTGAAAGTGTGCCCTCTGTCGGTG
Organism: Matsumurasca onukii; assembly: GCA_018831715.1. Lineage (NCBI taxonomy): Eukaryota > Metazoa > Arthropoda > Insecta > Hemiptera > Cicadellidae > Matsumurasca > Matsumurasca onukii. Next base: position 5,058,390 of record CM032065.1, read on the forward strand.
CACACAATGTAAGACCTTGGAGCGTCAGTTGTACTTTTTATTACACCTGGTTCCCAGTATTTTGTTCTCGTATCCTGGATGTACACAGGGTCATTGTCTTTAAAGATAACTTCATGTCTGCTTGCTTGATCATAGCAGGTTTTTTGATAGTCTCGATTATTTTTCATTTGGCTTGTTATGAACTCTCGTGAAACTATCTTCGGTTGCAATCTGTCATTAGGAACTGGAAGTCTTGATCTTAAGACCCTACCCATAAGTAATTGTGATGGGGAGTAATTAAGTCCTGCAACCACACTGTTCCTGTAGTTTAATAAGCTTAAATTTAGATCAATACCTGATTCTGAAGAGGTTCTGATTAGCTTCTTTGCTATACCTACCCCTTTCTCAGCAAGCCCATTTGACTGCGGGTAGTTAGGGCTTGTAGTTTTGATTGTAAAATTCCAGTCTTTTGCAAACTCCCTAAGTTCAAATGAATTGAAGGGCATGTTATCTGCCACTAATGTTTGTGGAATTCCAAGTCTAGAAAATATTTGTATCAACGCATTTTTTACAGAGACACTTGTTTTGTTATTCATTTTGATCACTTCCAACCATCTTGAATGGTAGTCTACCAATACGAGGTATATTTTGCCAGCACACTCGGCGATGTCTACAGCAACCTTCAGGAATGGTACATCTGGTATTTCATGGCAAATTAGGGGTTCACTAATGTTAGATCTTCTAAATTTTTGGCAAACAGTACACGTTTCTACGATACTTTTCACTGCAGCTCTTATTCCTGGCCAATAGTAGAAATTGGACACGATCGAGTTCATTTTAGTTTCTCCTAAGTGAGTTTCATGTAGTCTCTTAATGATCAAATGTCTTAACTTCTTTGGAATGATGATACGATTTTGGTAATACAGTAAACCATCAGATAATTCAATGTCATTTCTTATTTTGAAGTAATGTACAAGATCTCCTCCAGTATTTATTGTAGCAGGCCATCCGTTCTGGTAATATTCTAAAACTTTGCATAAGTCATCATCGTTGTTAGTCTCTACTTTAAATTCTTTTAAACGTTCGTCTGAGAACTTGACAATTCCGGTTTCACTAACACAATGTACCATGTCTCGCATTGTTTCATCTATTTTCTCTTGCGTTTTGACACCGCACCTAGACAAATAGTCAGCCACATACATGTATTTGCCAGCCAAGTATTGCAATTTGAACTGATATGGCAATAACTTCAACCTGAGACGTCTCAATCTGTTATTTTGTATTTTGTTTATTGGTTTGTTCACGAGGGTTACAAGAGGCATATGATCTGTATGCACAACCACTTTTTCTTGTCCATAAACATAAGTATGTAGTTTCGAAAATGAGAAAACTATGGCTAACAACTCTTTTTCTATCTGAGCATAGCCTACCTCAGCAGAGTTTAAAGATCTGGAGGCCATGTAGACAGGTTTTTTGTTTTGCAGTAAACAACACCCTAAAGCATCTTGTGAAGCGTCACACTGAATGACGATGTGAGAATTCATATCAAAAGCAGCTATTACTTGATCACTAGACACAACTTCTTTGATACGTGCAAGTGCTGTGGAGTGAACATTAGTCCATTCCCAGTGAACATTTTTCTTCAGTAGTTCTCTTAGTGGTGATATCATGTGTGATAAGTTAGAATAAATGTTCTCAAATAGTTGACCATACCCAACAAACTTTGTAATTCCGTCTTGTTTGTAGGATTTTTCAGTGCTTTGATTACCGCCACTTTGTCTGGATCAGGGCGCATGCCTGATTCACTGAATATCACACCCAAATATTTTATTTCAGGCAAACAGTACTGAAATTTGTTTTGTTGAATTTAATATTCAACTCTCTGGCTCTGTTTAGAACTTTAGTAAGAATTTCATCATGTTCTTCCATGGAGTTTGCTGCTATGCATAGATCGTCAAAGTAAACTGTAACTCCAGGTATGTCTTCAAAATACCTCGCAACGCATTTATGAAACAATTCTGGCAGATTACTGAGGCCGAAGGGACAGCGTAGAAATCTGTATGTACCAAATACTGTACTAAAATTGCACAATTTCGTTGATTCTTCATCTAGTTTAATGTGGTAAAATCCATCTTTAATATCCAGAATGCTAAAGAACTTTTTCTTTGCTAGTTTAGGACTGATTTCATCAATAGTTGGAATGGTAAATCTCTCTCTAACTATAAATTTGTTCAAGTTTTGCGGATCAATACAGAGGCGTAGTGATCCATCTGGTTTCTCTACTACTACCACGTTAGACACCCATTCAACGGGCTCATTTACTCGTTCAATTACCCCTTTTTTAACAAGATCGTCTAATTTAATTTTGAATTTGTCATGAATTTTCAACGGAATTCTCCTTGCTGAGTTGGCTTGAGGAACTGCATTGTTAGATAACTTTATTGAACACTGATCCGGAAAACAGCCCAGCCCATCAAATACATCTCTGTAAGTGTTGCACAAACGCTCCTTACTTGTATTAACAACATCAGTGTTCTGTTTTACATTGGACACATCATCGATTCTTTGTATCAGTTGAAGTCTCATACACGCTTCAAGTCCTAAAATCGGTATTGAATTTCCTTTCACAATTATAAAATTGAGGACATCTATTTTAGTGTCGGTTTCTACTTGAGCACTCAACTCCCCTAAAGGTATTATTTTAAAACCACCGTATGCTTCTAGTCGGGTTTTACTTTTTGAAGTTTACTTACTAGCTTAGTTTCTTTAATTAAATGATAGGGCAAAATATTTACTTCAGCTCCTGTGTCTAGTTTAAATTCTACTCTTATATTATCATCTATCAGGATGTGTTTGTACCATACCTTTTGTTTATTGTGCTAACCAAATGTACTGAGTCTATATTTTCGACTGTATTTTCTCCTGGTTGGTCAGGATGTTTTCCTCTTGAATGTTGTATAAAGGTTGAAAGTGTTTTGTTGACCTTGAACATCATTTTGACGATGTTGATTCCGTTTACGCAAACAGACATTGCTGAAGTGATTCATCTTCTTACACCAGTTACACGTTTTCCCAAGTGCAGGACAAGTTTGATCTCGAGTATGATTTCTACCGCATTTGAAACATTCTTTCAGCCCTAATGTTGTAGGTTTGTTCAGCAGTGACGAATTGTTAGTAAATGGCTTGACTTGGCAGGTTTGAACAAGATCAGAAGCATCCTTTCCTTCATTTATCAAACTTATGTTGGTTTCTGCAAGCTCAACACTCTTACAGTAAGAAATCATCTTGTCTAGAGTAGCATCATCTCTTAACAAACGTTCTTGGGTTTGACGAGCAGATATGCCTAAAGCAATTTGGGCTTTCATTAATTTGGCTTCTTGGTCGCCAAAATCGCAGTTCTTTACGAGACAACGTAAATTGGCCAAAAAATTATCAAATGGTTCTCCAAGCTTTTGTTTACATGTTATGAATTTGAAAACATCAATTATTTCGTTCTTTTTAGGAATGCAATACTTCTCTAATGCTGTAAGAATTGATTGCACTGTCTCATCAGATTCTGTTTCTTTAGGTAGTGTGTTATAAACTTTTAAGGCATCCTTACCCATTAAATTCTTAAGGCGAGCAACCTGAACATTGTTTGACTTTTGGTAGCTTCAGTTGCAATAAAGTAGTTGTCAATATCTTCTTTAAATGTTTTGAAATTTTCAGCTACATTACCATTGAACGACAGTACTTCTGGTTTGTTGAATTCCATGGTTTCTTTTGTATCAGTTTTTAATATTTGTTAACTTTTACGACTGCGCCATGTTTAAAAAATACTTCTTATTTCATTTCAAAAAAACTCTGAACTCTTTATTTACAATTTTATCAACATCATAATAATACTGGTATTTTAAAATAACATGTGTTTTAACAAAAACAAAGATTATTTCAAACATTAAGTGAGAAATTCACATGTATATAAAAGAACGAAATATTTTAGACTAAAATGCAAATGAAACCTTTAATGTTTAATGAAACCTATTGAGTAAGGTGAATAAAGTAATAACTAAATGGAACGCAACATTTAAGAAGGATTTTAAAACGGTTGGTATATAGGGAATATATATTGAAGATAGGAACGTATGTAGAGAAACAATAGTAATTATTGTTAAAAGGATGAGTCAGAGAAAACCACTAAAAGAAAGGAGTAGCCTGGAATTATGAAGAAGTTAGCTGATTCCAAATGGGCGAAACCAATATGGGCGCAACGTACAGTAAGACAACGTAATTTACGTGAAAACACTGTCTATGCGTGAATCATAATACACTAGCAACCTACAATCAACATATTGATAGTGAACAGGACAGCAAAAATCCCTTAACACCATAAGTTGCTTATTGAACAACCATTATTTTACATTACGTGACAACTGTCGACGTATAAATATAAAGGCCTAAAAAAATAAATGTAAAGGCCTTATTGGAAAATGTACATACCTGGTTTCACAGTATGCCGCCAAAGACCTGAAATCAAAGGTAATATTTAGCTTGTGATCCAGGAGTCTAAGAAAATAAGTTAAATTAACCTCTACTAAGTACTTTACCACAGCTTATACTTATGATTTAGACAAAAAAGATGATTTATTGAAAACAAATTTAAAAATGTCATACTTTAGAAATAATTTGTGGATAAACGTAGAAAGGTAATACTATACAATAAACACATAGCTTCACAAACTATTCCATTCGAGGGTAATCAAAACAAACAAAAATTCGCTAGTTCTTGAAAGAAATTCTTCTTTGCTTGATCTTTGATCGATTCAATCAACAAATTCAATATTATAAAACTGAAATTTTGTACTTAGTGGTAGAAAACTATTCAAAAAATAAAGAATGTCCCATTCACACAAAGAAAGCAATAACACAACATTCAAACATTGACGAAATAGTTTTGTGGCTTTCTCCAACAACCTGTCACTTCCAAAATGGAAAGAATTTCCTTTGATCTTTCACAGCTTTTCCAGTCAAGCTGTTGGTTTAAAATATATTTTATTCCCGTAAATAAAATATGATTTTTTGTCATTTCATTATAGAAAGTTTGAATAAAGAGTGGTCGAATATTTTATTTATAGTTATTAGTATTAAACCTATCAATTAGGTTAGGAATCATACGGGGTTTAGTACCTATGTTGGCATCATTATCTTTCATGCAGACGGGGATTGATATGTCATTACCTAAAAACTAAGTTGTACTAAGAAATATGTCTTTAACAAGGTTATGCTATGGCTTTTTCGATTATTTTTCTTAAACGGGTACTTTAAACTTTTGTCCAGAAAAAAACTTTCATTTGTAACAATTGAAGTTAATTTAACACTCTTAGCCATTCGCAACCGGTGCCACAACTATAATCTAGTTCTTCCGGTTCACACCGCGTCCAACCTTCATAACTAGGTTGAGATATTTCGGCTTCACAATGAAGTACCATCATCAGTCACTGATTGGCTGAAACTGAGCTACCTGCTCAGCCAATCAGCGACCGAAGATGGTACTCTACAGCGAGGCCAAAACCTAATTATTAAGTTTGGACGCGGTGTGAACCTGAAGAACTAGACTATAGCAATACAGTTATGTTATGACAAATAGTTAGATTCTCTTTCAAAATTTTCTTAGAGCTATTGCACTGCTAGAACTATTTTTGTGTCAACATTTGTTTCAAAGGTTACAAATAACAAAGACAGAGCCTGGTTATTTACATAATTTTTACTAAGGGACAAGTTAAGAAAAATTAAGATCGAAACTGACTACCATTTCTCATGGCCCCGGGGTAGTAAGCGGTGCGTCATATATCAAACACTGTCCTGGTGGAATATTCATTTAGGGGTTGATCGTTAGGAGAGTGAAGGGGAGGGGGTTGGTTTGGGGGGGGGCAACTCCGGTGATGGATATAAATCGAGACCTCCGCTCGTGTAGTCTGATAACTTCATAGTAGATCAGATTAGTTGGCTTGGAATGAATTACGGCCAATAAATGTAAAATACAATAACTGGCTGTGAATAACATTTCTAAAAAAAAACACAACAGTTTAGACAAACTTGCAAGCTGTTACGCGTTTTAAAGAGTCTAGATTTAAAATAAACAAGTTTGAAATACTAAAGTGTACAACTAAGGTATTACATTACATGTAACCACAAATGGGACACTTATTACCCAAGAGTCATCCGAGTAACCATTAAAATAATTAAAAACGATAAAAACTTCAACTAAAAAGATAGCATTAATATTTTTCCCAGGAGCGGTTAACCAGTCCTGAAGAAGTCTTTTCGGTAGTGTCACAGCCAATGAGAACATCGATAGTTGGAATCCCTGCTCAAATGAACAGCCCTGTTAACTCCGCAGTTGTTAACCCTCTGAAGAGGGGACCAAAATATCTCAAGCTAACTATTCTGACACGGTGTGACCCGGTAGAACTAGATTTTAGTGTTAAAATTCCCCCAATATTAGTAATTGACCGTTCATTTGTAAATTGCACATTATTAAAAAAGTGTTTTTATTGATGATAAGTATGCAGCTTGGAGGTTTTCTCACCGGTCCTCTTGTATAGTACTTCTTGTACTTGTTTTTTGCTACTTAATGAAGACCACTTTTATGCTAAATAGCTCGCAGGATCATTACTTGTGTGGTATATAAAAGAGATAACTTTATTGGTAAAGTAAACAGCCACTTACAACGTCTCAATAATTATGTCCTTCCCATCCGAACAGTCGTAAGTGTAAAGATAAAAAGCTTAAAATCCAGAAACGCCGTTGTTTCCGTTAAAGAAACCCTTTTGAGTCAATATTTTGGAAAGTAGTGAAGATTAAATCAGCCTAAGGTTTAAAAAACTAAGTCTCAACAGGAAGGACAACTAATATCCATGCTATTCGAGTAGTGTAACTGCATTGATGCGAGAGTTGCAATGTGAATGTTGGTTTAATGGTTGAGTACTTCAACACCGAGTTCTGCAGCTGTCATTATACAAGTTACACTTTTCAACTGTGTTACACACCACTTATCTATTCACATGGAAATTTTATACAGAAACGTGTTGAATATACTTCCAAACTCTAATTATATTATTAGAAACTTTTGAAACATAGAGAAAGTTTAATGAACGGTGATTCTTATTCGATTTTCTCTTGTCGAAACAAAAGAGTGGTTAGTCATTCAAGTGGCCCTAACTCTCAAAAGGGTTAACTCAAGTGAAAAGTGTATCCACCTCTCTAACGACCTCCTTTGTCCTCTATAAATCTTCTCATTACTCTTTTACTCCCTTAACCTAGAGGCGAGAAGTCTTCCAGTCCTTAAAATTATTTGCCTTTTCCCATAATCAATCGGTTAAGCAAAGAAAGTGTGTCTTGTTGTTGAAGCAATACATGGTCAATTCGTCAGCTTATAGTAAAGCTCTTTGTTATTGTTATAATAGGAAGAACATTTCTTGATAGTTTTCAATAAACAGAATTCCAAAAGTTGACAAAACCTTCCATCTTTTTTGACTGGGACTCGTGGAATGGTCCTGTAATCCAGCTTCATGGAGGTCAGGGTTTGAGGATGATATAGATCTAAAGCGGCTCAGATAGTCTCAGTGATCATCTGACAATACCCGCATCAACTCTCACCATCGTTTAGACATATCAGACCATCGCCTGCGTGGTTCGAAAGTCACGTAAGCCGTTGGTGCTTGTATTATTATTGGTCATTGGGCTATTAATAATGGCCCATTCTAAGAGAAGAGTCGGCCTTAGTTTGTAACAAGACCACACCTCATAACTCATTACTACCACTCATCACACACATCCCTCACCACATATTTTCCTTAAAATACCCTCATGAGAGTGGACCGGCATCTAAAATAGTGTTTTTTTGATCGCAGTAAAAAAGAACAGGGCGTTCCATTATTAAACATTCTTACTGTAAACGATCTTACTGCAAAGAGAGTGTCGTACTGTACATAGGTAGATTGACTGATTAACCTTTTAAACGCTAAATTTTTACGTTTTGTACTTATTGTCTTACACCTTTTGTCCTTACGTAAGCAAAAGAACGACCTGTAGAAAATTTATTTAGTTCAAAACGAAGATAGATTGATTCTCTGGCTTTGTAGTTTCGATACAGTTCCCAGTTAACGTAATGTAGGCGTGACGTAATCTACAGTGAAATGCGCACTTAGTTGACATAGTTTATGTATGTCACTTACAGCACTTGACATTAGGCAAGAGTGTTTCAATGTATCTGTGATGTGAATCTCAATGTTGTACACTACATGACACAAGTGTCAATGTTAGCAATTGAACTTTCCATAAGCTATGTAACTAAACTGTAAGTATGGAAGTCAAAATTTAACGGTTGTGTGTCAACTATTTGTTAAGGTTATATCCGTGTATTTATATTGTACCATTACACTCTTACATTCTTGTTGGGAGAACAATTTCTTTTCAAACAGATGTTTGGTTTCTTTGGAAGGTTGCTTTTCAGTTTAAGAGAACAAACTAACAGGCCAAAACTGGGTTATTTAAGGCTTAAGCATTGCAGTTGCTCATTCTTTGAAAACAAGAAAACAAGTATCCTTAAACAACCTAATTGAACAAAAATTACAGCCCTCTTTAGGGAAGGAGTTTAATAACTCTTTACACAGTTCCCTTTGTTTGGATAAGTTTATGAACAAAAGATTGGATAGTCATTCAAGTGATTGTAAATCAGTAAAGAGTTTACCCAAGTAAAAAGTTGTGAAACTTTCTTAATGATCTTCTTTGTTCTTAACCAAAGTGTTTCTGATTTTACCTAAAAATATTTAGAACATTTTAGTATATTCGACGGACAAAATGTATAGCACATTTAGGTTTACGAGGTAAGGTTTTGATGATAAAGAGTCATTCAGTTCAGAGTAACCTTACTGCCAAACCTATTAGCCTAAAAGTTGTTTATTTACAGTAAACACTCCACGTCTCCCTTAGATCCCACACAACAGTAACGAATACACAACATGTGTTGTTTGTTTTCAATTTACGTCACGTTTAGCATGATAAAAAAATACGTGGTTTATTCAACCAACGTAGTTTTTTTAAATTATTTTACGAAACAAGTATTGCTTAAAGATTTTTTTATAAGGATATCAAAATGAACAGAGTAAATGAAATATTAAGTATGTGATCACATACACTTTTAACTCTTAGGATTTCGCGGCCGGTGTCCCAACTATAATCTAGTTCTTGCGGTTCACACCGCGTCCAAACTTCATTACTAGGTTGAGACTTTTCGGCCTCGCTGTGGAGTACCTTCAGTCATTGATCTGCTATCCTAACCTGATCATGAAGTGGCTATCCCTACCTAATTATGAAGTTTGGACGCGGTGTGAACCGGAAGAAATAGATTATACATGGACTTTAATTTTAAAATATATCTTATTGTTCTATGCTGGAATTGCCGAGGACATTGAAATCATCCGAGGGATAAAAACAAAGTATAAACATTAATTTTATCGTTGTGTCTCTCTTAGCATTATGTTTTTCGAAAAGCCTTGATCAAAGTCCGTGCTATCAATACATTCTTTAAAACACGATTACATTTGTTATTAGTTTTTAAGGTATTGAACTTAAGCCACTGTAAGCCAAGTAACTCAGGTAAGAAGACTGGTAAATACCGTTATGTTGGTAGTATTGTCACGTAGACTATAACCTGGGGCTCACTGCCGAATCTATTAGATTTATGACCGCACAGTTGGTACAACTGTGTTCACCAAAGTATTAAAAATAATAAAACCATAAAAACAAGTAACCTATGTTGCCATGTTATGTAATTCTCATTTCAAATTTTAGCCAAATATAAGTCAAAACTAGTATTATTGAAGTAATATTTTTACTATATCACTATTTGAGATGCCGACCACACTCAAATATGGTGGTCAGGGATGAGTGTGATGAGTGGTAGTATTGAGTTATGAAGTGCAGTCTTGTTACAAAGTAAGGCCGACTCTTCCTTAGAATGAGTCATTAACTAATAGCCCAATGACCAATGGAAATACAAGGACCAACAGAAATACTAAAACAAATGGTAGCCATGAAATGTAAAATAAGATTTTAACTTCTTGTCTGTTTCTTTGTTTGTGATGAAAGCTATGCTGTAAAGCTAAGTTAAAGACATTTATAAAAATAGAACAATACAATTAAAGTGTTTATTATAGAAAGTTTTCGATAGTTTATTTATCCCAGTTTAGGACCTCTTTAAGTACTATAAATACCTTATTGCCTGTATATCTAGATGTGTTGCATGGGATTTTCACATTATGCATTTTGGGCGAAAGTTGCCCAGATATACTTGAAAGGAAAATAATTTCTGCCCGAAATTCATAATGTGAAAATATCAACACATCTAGGTTCTTAAGACAGTAAAGTATTTATAGAAAGTGTTCGTTAGAAACGTTTATTAACGTTGCATAGCTGTAGGAGAAGTAGTGGTAAGGGACAGAAAGGTAATAAAAAATTGTTAAAGTTAATTATTGCATCAATGACATCCATGAAAGTAAGATATCATAGAAAATAAATCTTTCCAAAGCCGGATTTCCTTTGCAGTATTTTCAATGAAATACATAATTATGTACATTTCTTTTAATTATTCTCCTTATTATTAATTTTTAAACAACTAACTTATTCAACGTATGCTTATACAATATTTTAAATTTCTATCAATTTCAAAACAAGTTTTGATATTAAATATTAAAGTTTACGCGTAAAGGCTTAATAAAACCCTGAACGACCACAGCGGTCAGTATGTGGCTGTGGCGTCCAGTTCACTGTATTTGTGGTTACAATGATTGAACAGTGGTTAACCTACTTACTGATCCCTAATCCATCAGTTTTAATAAAGGGTATTCGCAATACCACTGAACTTACAGTTTTTGAAGGGTTTCGTTGTGTGTTTATTATGGACAAATTTATATAGAGGCAAAATAAAAAACACTATGATTAATCTACTTTTCGTACTATTTTTTGATACAAAATTAGTTACTCCTTTTAATAGTCGACGTTTTAAGTACATATTACTACATTAACGTAATATACCTAATTTTAGCTTAATGCTTTAATTTTTTTATTATAAGACAGGAATCGATCATAGCACAGTGGTACAGTGCATGCTTCGCATCAAATCAGCCCGGGTTCGATTCCCAGGCGCAGTGATAACTTTTCACGACGGCCACTTTCCGTGGTTCGGAAGTCACCGTTAAGCCGTTGGTCCGTTCCATTGTAATTCACCACTTATATAACCTAGTTTTTAACAAGACTACACCTCATCATTCATCAAAACACTCATCACACTCACCTTTCATTCCATATTCACCTTAAAATACCCTCTAGGAGTGGTCGGTATCTCAAATCAAAGTATCAAAGTTACGACTATCAAAGAAACGGGCATCATTTTATACTATCTATATACGTACTAGAAAAGAACAGGTTCTCGGTTTAGGAAATTACAAACAAACGCAAAACCCTTAAACACAATGAACAATGATTGTGCTTATTTTCGTTGTAAAAATCAACTAGCGGATCCGTGGCGGATTGGTATCGCGCGCGACTCCGGAGCTCATCACCCCGGTGGCGCGGGTTCGATCCCCGCAGTCACCACTTACAATTTGTAATGTGACTAATACGGTGACGCTAGGTAAAGGTCGAGGTTAAATGGTAGAGAGGACTTTGTAGTCCTAACTTCGCCTCGTTAAACAAGACAAACTTTACCTTTTTTTACTAGTGGTTTTTCCAAACTAAGGTGGAATAGGCACCATCTAAGGTTGAAGATTTTGTAGGAAAGACCATATCATAAATATTTTGACAGACATCAATTCCAACTATTTAAGTCACGTTTTTAAATATGTTTAATTTGCATGACTCTAGTTAAAACTAAGTGGTACACTTAGTGTTTTGAGAGAGTGATTTCCAACATATTATAGTCAGGGAGAAGTAAATATTTCCGCTCTTAGTGTAACTGCATTGATGCGAGAGTTGCAATGTGAATGTTGGTTTAATGGTTGAGTACTTCAACACCGAGCTCTGCAGCTGTCATTATACAAGTTACACTTTTCAACTGTGTTACACACCACTTATCTATTCACATGGAAATCTAATGAGTAGCGTTATACTGAAATGTATAACTTATGAGTATAAGTAAGTAACACTTTGATAGTGCTATAACTAAAATACAAACGAAGGTACTTGTAAAATAATATAAACACTGTAGAAGTATATATGATCGATTGTAATAATTGTGTACAACTTAAAAAACAAGAGTAAAAAAAAATTATAAATTGTAAAAGGTTCTGCCAGCTCATTATATCACACTCCCCCCCTCCACTTTAAAGTATCGGTGTGCCTTCTTTGAATTCCACCCCCTTCTTCCACATCCCATGGCCATACATAATTTGGCCATGTCTTCCCAAGATCGTACGTTCTTGCACTACACTCTAGACATTTTCACCCTTCAAGGTTGAAAGCCTTCCAACAAAATTGTCTTCCATCCATGGTAATTCTTTTGCCTCACGAGGGCTGCGTCCACATGTGCCACAACATCTGGCTTAAGAAGGCTTCGATCTCATAGGACATCATTTCAGCTGGCGATTTGCCAAGAACATCGCCTACATTCGTATGTAGCCTATTATTCTTAGAATGTTTCAAATTATTAAAGAAGGTCTTCTATCAAAGAATAAAAAAAAACAAAATATTACCCTGAAAAAAACACTGGGAGTTTGATGGTTTTTCTTGCTCCCCCTGCCTTTGTATTTGTCTTCATGTAGATTTTATGGAGTATTAGACACCTTGAAGGGAAAGCAGTTCAACCCACGTGCCTACACCGGGGATCAAACCCGTCATTTTGCGCATCGGAGGCCACATCTCCGACACTGACGTAGACAATTCTCTTACTGAAAAGGTAATTATTGACAATTTGAATATTCCTTACTAGAAACAATTTCTTTGCTATCTGTCGAAACAAAAGAGTGGTTAGTCATTCAAGTGGCCCTAACTCTCAAAAGGGTTAACTCAAGTGAAAAGTGTATCCACCTCTCTAACGACCTCCTTTGTCCTGTATAAATCTTTTCATTACTGTTTTACTGCTTGAATCCAAAATCGCCAATATTTCATTTTTCTTAAGTACTCCAAATTCTTGGAAAACAAGTGTATTATCTACAAGACACATTTTACCGATTTGAGGAGGTCAAAATATTATTCGTGACTGACAACTAACGATTTGTGTTCAACGAGGTGTAACGTAATTAATTAAAATTTTATTTAATTTAAGATGAACAACATAAACATTCTTTATCTCTCAAATATTTAAGTATAATTGTTTATTTTTATTAATTGTTGTATTTTGGCAAAGCATAATTATAATTGAGAGTGCTGAACCACGATTCCATCTCGTACGTATAGTAATTATATCTTTTCAGTGAAATACGTACTTAGACGACATAATTTATGTATGTGGCTTACAACACTTGACATTAGGCAATAGTGGTTCAATGTACTGTGAGGTGCATCTCTATATTGTAGGCCTACACTACATGACACAAGTGTCAATGTTAGCAATTTCAAAGTTAGAGAAATTATTTGATCTAATTTTGGTGAATATATTTGACATGATTCAAACATTTTACCCTTATGCTTCTTCTACCCTTTCCCAAGGGCTTTTTAGGAACAAAAGTAACGTAGACATTTTGACAGCTAAAAATTAACACGGTTTAAGGTAATAAATGCTCAAAAGAACAAAGAAATTTATAACCATGATTGGACTTTACCTATCACATATTTATTTTCGATAATTATCTTGCAATGTAAAAGTCTGCAGGTTACTGGTATAAAATGTATTGATTATTTAGAAAATATTCCAATTATTTCCCATAAAAACTAATATTTACTTTCAAAAACACGAACAGTTCTTTTATAGTCAGTAACTGTATTAAAGTTAAAAAGGACAATGCCGTACGTATTGAGACTGATTGAGATTGCACATTTTAACGACGCCGTATGCAGAGAGCAATGATTCAGAAAGAAGGGTGAAGATTAAAAAAGGAACGCACCGCCGAACCCGTGTCCCCCTTTAATCTTTGAAAATCACATTCAAAATGCGGGGAAAGAGTTGCAAGAGACACCTCTATTTCAGTGTCCAAGACTCTACTTCAGTTAATGTTACATGTGTAAAAAAAAGTATTAAAGGTTATTTTGATTTCTAAACAAGTTCATTCTACACAGAGTATTGATATATTTCCTTACATTTATTTCTTATATTAAACTTAATGTTTGACCTATAAATAAATGCTATATCCATCCAATGGGGCTGAGTTTGTGTGTGTTTGTGGTTACGTACATTGATCTGTGGTTAACCAGTTTATTGAACCTTAGTTGACCAGAGTTATTAAACAATTTTAAAATCGACAGAATATTTTAGGTTTTTTAATCGAAATATGTTTTTTATTTACAATATTGCATATGCAATATGAGTTATTTACTGAGCGTTACCAAGTTATTTAAATAGGGTTGTTGTTAGAGCGAGTTTTAACTTTTGTTGCGAAGTTTGACAAGAGCATAATCTCACCTTCGGTATAATTTTTAATGTCCAAATACTCAGTTACTAAATAAAGCACAGTACTTATATAGTGTACCACACTAAATATACAAATGTAAATTAATCCGTTCTCCTTGTTTGTCTAGCCTAATCAACCTGTCATTTCAATGTTACGAATCGCCCTTAGCTAGACAAAAATAATACTAATACCTAAATATTGAAGTGATACACTTGAATGCTTAGTTGTTATTCTGTATACATTACAGCCGGACTGTTCTCAGAAAATGGCTTTGGTAAAGTTTCCGGAGTGTGACAACAATCCCAAGTCGGAAATTAAACCTTTACCTTCCCCACACCAAACTGAACTGTAAGCAGTAGCCCAACTGTCATCACAATGTTTGGGAAGTTAAAAAGTTAAATAAATATTATAGTTTAATATTGTATTCAAACTAAATTTGGAAACCAAAAAAGGTATTTAAGTATTCTTTGCAATGTACAGCCAAATACCACTCACTGATTCACTCATCAGCCCACACTACTTCGTGGATTTTCTTGGCACACATCCCTCTTGGCTCTGAGAAAGGATTTGCAAAGTTTTAATTTTCAGGGGTGTATTAAGGGTGTAAAGTAAGACAAAATACCCATAAGAAATACATAAGGAAAAGGTATTAACGGTATTTAGGTTATTTCTAAAACAGATATGAAGAAGAAAT
The DNA here is from genome assembly GCA_018831715.1 of Matsumurasca onukii. Classification (NCBI taxonomy): domain Eukaryota; kingdom Metazoa; phylum Arthropoda; class Insecta; order Hemiptera; family Cicadellidae; genus Matsumurasca; species Matsumurasca onukii. The sequence goes on from CM032065.1 coordinate 5,073,648, forward strand.
CATTTTTATTAGACGTATGCAAGTCCCAAAATTACGGATTTTGTTTGCAGTAAAATTTACTGCACGTTATACTACGTATCATGATTGAACAATTTATTTTTATTTATTTAAAAACTGTAAAAGAGATGTGAAAGTTTTCTAGTTTTGAAAAGAGCTTTCCCTTTCAAACTCTTTAGATTCACATTCAACCTTGTTTTCGAAGATGAAAGGGGAAACAAAAGTGCAGCGGTGCATTTCTCTTTCAATCTTCACCCCCTTGAACCGTTCACTCTTTGTCTGAAATGGTGCTTTAGATTAAAATACTTACACCTGAATATAAAACATAAATGTTCTCGATAACTTAAACTCTACGCTAAGACAGGTATATTAACGTATTTCTTCATCCATATTATTTAATAAAAAATTTAGATGAACAACGATATAACCCAAGAATGTACAAAACAGAGTTTCGTTTACTATTATACTAATAAATAATAAAATAATGAGAGAATGATCTTCAGCGTGAAATATGAATAGTATAATAAATAGATACTAACAAAGGGATGTTATTCAGATCATTCCAATCAAACAAATTCTCCAAAACTTATCTTTTATCCTTTATAGTTTTAAAAAACAATATATTGCCAATGACGAGTACGATTGAGTTTAGCCTACTGTGTCTTCATTAAAGATTACTTCGTTCTAGGAAAGATGAAGAATATGCAAGCGTGAACCGTATGCATTATAACAACCATTAAAACCACGTAAAGTTAAAGAACCTTTAAAACACCTTTAAATCGACTATTAAAATTGTAACAGTATGTTTGGTTACAATTACAATATTTCATTAACGAGTAAAAGGCAGGTAAATTGCACAGTATTGTTATCCGATGTAATATGTACATTTTCGTTAAAGCTATTTAGTAGGCCGGTGACAGTAGTTTGCGTTAGTACTGCAAGTGTTGTCAACGTGAGCGAGAAACAGACGGCGGAGTAGAGCCGGAGCGCGGGGCTGGGTAGCGCCTGCACGCAGAGGGTAGGCAAGACCCGCAACACACGTATGTACTCACTTTGCGTCGCAGCGCCGTGCCTGGCTACTCCACTCACAACATCATTCTCCAACGCGTTTTCTTTATTCTTATATAAAATTTAAATTGAAAACCGGTCAAAACTGGTAGTTTTTAGATGTGTAGGGGTCTATCTTTAGTAGAGAATAAACGTTAGGCTGTATTTACCTTTTCTTTTGTCACAACATAAACTATTTAGATTTGAAAGAAACAATTTTTTTTCATCGATGTATCTTTTAAGAGGTACATGTCTATCAATACAAAATATTTTATGTAAGTAAAAGAAATGTTGTACATTTTAAATTATTAATCAATACTTAATATACTCCCGTAACAATCCTCACTATTAACTTACTATTCACTATCACTGGGCTTTGGAAATGGAGCGCGTAGAAGTACTAACTAAACTGGCGACGTTTCGGATGCGATAAGCAATCCATCATCATGCTCAACTGTCGTTATCATTTCTTTCAAAACGTCAGCTAGCTGTATTTGATTTAATTACTAAAAGTACTACTATGCCATTGTAAATGCACGGATCACAAACTGTACCATCATAAATCTAATAGATTCGGTAGTGAGCCCCAGGTTATAGTCTACGTGACAATACTACCAACATAACGGCTCTCACAAGACAACTACAGTTCATTTCAAGCTTGGTTCTAACCTAATGGGTTAAAATCTACTTAAATCTAACAGTCTGTAGTAGTTTAGCCTTTCTAAAGTGAAACATGTCTACAAAAACTTATGTTCAAATTTGGACATTAAAACTCTTCTTTTCCTTTTAAAGATTTGCTTAAAGATAAGTAGTTTTATAAGCTGTATTATATTATTGCATGACACAACATAAGAACGATATCGATGGAACAAAACCGTATCCGTCAGGTAAAACACAAACGTGACATAAATTGAATACAAACATCCAGTGTTTGATATTCGTTACTTTTGTGGCGCTGGTGGTGAGGAGGGGGGTGCGGGGGAGAAAAAAAAGAAGATATACTGGAGTAATACAAACAAATACGTAAATCCAATTAAAGCAATATTGTAACTGTAAACGTTTATCATGATGTACTTAACTGTTCAATTTACATGTTGACACATTAAGTTATAAAGGAAAAAAGGTGAAAGTAAAGTTTGTCTTGTTAAACAAGGCGAAGTTAGGAGTATAAAGTACACTTTACCACTCAACCTCGATTTGTACCTAGCGTCACCGTATAAATACATTACAAATTGTAAGTTGTGACTGCGGGGATCGAACCCGCGCCGCCGTTAGTCCGCTAAATGAGTTATACTAAAGTAAGAAGTCATAAAAAATATTATCTGTGAATCAATTAGTCATTATTAAACAGGGTTTGAACATGTACAAACAATACTTAACCTACCTAGAATAATGTCTGGTGAGGAATTTAAAAGATCCATTTTAACAGATAAACGCATTTATTTGTACGAAGATATAATTCGTTGGTTTAATGTTTGTTTCGACTGAAGATTATAGCTTTTCATCGCCTTTTAGACTTTTATAAAATTATCTCTTAGTATTTTCGAGTTTAACTTAAAAAAACAGGGTTGTTTAACCTCTAATGTTGCTTGTTCTACGAATGTCAAATAAGTTGTGCGTTTTTACTGTATTTGAGAAAAGCTTTTCTTCTTTTGTTAAGTTGGTACTCACTATTGTAGTGCTTAAAACATGTAAGGAACAATGATGGTAAAGTTGGTTCCATGTCTGTTGTAAGCACACAAGTTTCCTATCAGGTTTCAAACTTGCTCGGCGCAGCGCAGGTGTTTATAATTATATCTCAGACGTAATTTGCTCACATATGTCTTTGTTTTAGAAGTTTCTACCCACGTTGTAAGTATTTTATTTTGGCGTGTAATCAACATATGTATATAGTTAATATATTTTAAGAATTATCACGTAATGAGTACTCTCCAAAACCAAGCTTTGTACTTCAATATAATTACTTACTATTATATGGCTTCAAAATACAACGAAGGTTCTGGGCAATATATGAATGGGATTATTACTTCTGTTGTGTCTAAACAATAGAAAAAAGGGATGGTTCCTTGTTCAGTTATTGAATTGAAGCTAGGAAAAAGATTTAAAAGAAACATAGTGTTTAAAGATTGCAACCACTTACTAAGTACTCGTGTTTTTATACATTTCTTCGGTATAAGTACTTGCTAATGAACATGACATAACCGTAAGCTAGGGTAACGTTAAACTATAATTATTTCAACTTGTAAATGTTAAAGAATCTCAGAGATACATTCTCAAATACCGACTTAAATATTAGGCTTTACAGATTCGTCGGTCATAAATCTTATTTGATTCGGCAGTGAGCCCCGGGTTATAGTCTACGTGACGATACTACCAACTTAACGGCTTTTACCAGTTCACCGTAAAACGTGATTAACTAAGTTATGTTGTAAACCCTGTAGCAAAAATAGCGTGGTCAATGTACATGTTGAAGTGTCTATCAATCTTTAAAGTGTTTGTGTTTGGACTGAAAATATTAGTGAACTTTTCGTATTGAAACTTTACTAATTATCTTGGTTACTTAGATAGCGGCCATTTTGTTTCTACAAGATACTTTTGATTTGAGACACCGACCCCTCTTAAACGGTATTTTAAAGTGAATATGGAATGATGGTGAGTGTTATTTGAAACGATGGAGAAGTGTTTTGATGGATGATGAGGCGTAGTCTTGTTACATACTAGGGCTGACTGTTCCCCATATTGGGCCATTAATTAATAACCTAACGACCGAGGGAATGGATCAACGGGACTTCCAAAACACGGGGAGTGGCAATCGTGAACGGTTATCACTTAATCGAACCCGGGCTGATTTGGTGCATATAAATACCACTGAGCTATGGCCACCCCCTTTTAAGTATTTATTGAACACACATGTTTAACTATCAAATTAAAGTGTAGTAAACGAGTAAACTTTCTAATATTTATTTATTTATTTATTTATTTATTTATTTTACAATGTTACATCACAGGCAAAACGCCCAATTATAATGTGACATTACATTTGTACTAAATTGACATGTAAACAGTAGTATAGTCCAAAGTTCATGCCAAATCACTCACTTGTTTTATACATAGATAAATATTCTATACAACTAAATAACAATATAAATAACATATAACAACAGTTCCAAACAACAAGCAAAACCAACCCAATAAAATGTAAAATAGCAAGTATGTAACAACAATAAATAAACAAGTCGACATAATTAGGTACGATAAAAAATATATATTAATAACGAATAACACTATACTTGAATTAGCTACTGTGCAATAACATAAGGTTACGAAATATGCTGTATGAATTGAAAAATATATCGACATTATCATTATTATGTACATTAAATAGCCTAACCATGGTATTCAAAGGAGAACAAGTTCCCAGGTTTGTTCGAGAGAAGTGGGGGGAGAACAGCTGACGAGAACGTGAATTGTGTCTGGGCACAGTGAATTGAACTCTGGACAGTAAGACTGCATCGTCGAGCTCCCCACCCACCAACCTCCTTAGATACATGAGCATGGCTACCTTGCGCCTAGTGCTCAACTGATCAATTTCAAACATTTGCAAAAGCTCGGGGTAGGGCACCAAGTTAGTGTAGTGACCAAATGTTTTAAAATAAAGAAACCTTAAAAATCTCTTTTGGACGTTTTCTATGAGGTCGGACAGATAATGCACGTGAGGATACCAAACAACAGAAGCGTACTCCAACCTAGATCTAACCAAAGAACAGTATAGTAGCTTAATGCACTTTTGATTATTGAACATATTTCCAAGTCTTCGTATAAGACCGAGAATAGAAAATGCAGACTTACAAACTGAAATAACATGATCACAAAATGAGAATTTTAAATCGAAAATAACACCTAAATCTTTGATTGAAGTTTTTAGAAAGAACATGACCACCAATGTTATAATCAAACTGTACTATATTATCGATATTCCTTTTCGAAAAAGTGACAAGGGCACATTTATCAACATGAAACTTTAAATTATTAACACTCCAGAAGAAAAGTCGGTCTAAATCAGCTTGCATTGAAAGACAATCTTGGTGGGTTTTAATGACGCTAAATAGTTTTAAATCATCGGCATATAACAAGAACTCAAATTCTTTCAAACTTTCAAACTGTCAATGAACAAAATGAAAAGTAAGGGGCCGAGGTTTGAACCCTGGGGCACGCCCGAATCCACACAGAACTCCTTGGAAGAGAAACCCTCAAAAGAGACAAATTGCGTCCTACCCCTAAGGTATGAACAGAAGAGTTTAACAAGAGGTACGGGCAAACCAAAGTAGTTCAATTTTGAGAGCAAAGATAAATGGTCGACTTTGTCAAAGGCTTTTTCGAAATCTGTGTAGATAACGTCGACTTGACCACCATCGTCTATCACAGGAATACAGAATTCAGAAAAATTCAACAGGTTAGAGTTTATGGACCTACTTGGAAAACCATGCTGTTTAGGAGATATAAGTTTATTAAGATGATTGAAAACTTTATGATGAAGAATAGATTCAAATACCTTGACAGGGCAGATAAAATCGAAATTGGGCGATAATTTTAATTGAATCTCGCCCCTTTCTTAAATACTGGAATAACCTTGGCCTGCTTCCATCTGGTCGGGAAAATACTATTAGAGAGTGAAAGATTGAAAATAATAAGTAAAGGTTCAACAAACAACTCGGAGCAACCTCTGAGAATATATGGTGGTATAGAATCAGGGCCGAGAGACCTTTTGGGCTTAAGTTTTTTAAGAGCAGATAAGACATCATGAGGTGTGAATGCGGAGAGAGACAGACATGGGACACCAGGTAGAGTCGGTGAGTGGAGCGCGCCGGCACAGTTCATCACTCTCCAGCAAGCATGGCTCATACACAGACTTGAAATAAGAGGCAAACTCCTCCGTTATCGCTCCTGCCCTCCACCTCTCTGTCATTCACCTTCATAACAGTAGGATTCTTATTATCTAGTCTAAGACTCTTGACAACATTCCAGAAAGACTGAGGGTTACTTAACACATTATTTTCAAGATTTCTTATATATTCTTTATACGCCAATTTGATATTACTTTTATTCTACTTAACGATTTGTATTCTACTAGTGTATCAGCAAAATTATATTTCAACAGTTTCCTTCCTACCTTCTCCTTCCTTTTAATCAAATAAACTAAGTTACAATCAAACCAAGGAGGAAATTTTGAATTAAACTTTTTAGTTTTAGGAACATGAAGGTCAAAAACGTTATATAGCTTATCATAAAACAGTCAACAGCTAGATTCACATCATTAAAATTATGCAATTCATTCCAAGAAATGTTTTTGATAGCATTATAAAGCACATAAAATTAGTTTTTCTAAAATTGTAAAAACGCTAGAATTATCAGATTTAAAAGAGTCAGTAGCACCTCTATTCTCAAAACTAATAACTAAAGGAGGATGGTGCTTATCTATACTAAAGGACAACTATCCTCAATCACTTGTAAGTGTTCAATATCTGATAAAACTAAATCAAGGGTTTTCCCAATTCATTCATAACATTATTCTTAAGTTCTAATCCAAACATTCTACAAAAAAAAATAATTGTTTACATGCATCATTACCAAGAGCCAAATTGAAACCATTTCCTCTAATTGGCAAGTTGTAATCCCCAAGCAGTACTACTTTTTCAGTATTAAGATTGAAATTTTGTAACTTATCGTAATAGTTTAAGTAAACATTTAATGGAGAGTTAGGCGGAAAGTATACATTTGACAGAATAATGCATTTTTTATTTTTAAACTCAAGTTTTAGCCATAAATTTTCTCCTTCATTTTCTAAATGAGATAACCTTGAAACTTTAATATGAGACGCAACTGCAATGAGTACACCCCCTCCTCTGGACAAGCCTGTTCGCAGCTCACACCTGTCCCGCCGAAACACCTGATATTCCGGCGGGAACAGCTCTGCATTCATAACTGACTCGTCTCAGTTAATGCAACTACATCCCAGTTACTAGCTAACATGCCTAAACGAAAAGAAGTTGTTTTTGATCTCAGACCCCTCACATTTTGATAATAAATACTTATGTAACTACTCATAGACTATAATATAAAAAATCAACAATAATAAATAATAACAAGTATAGACTATCAGAATTAACAAATAAATAATAACGATAAGACATGCATAAGAGTTGGAAACATACGTGCACTTCATTTGAGACAGTCCAGATCAGACGCTTCCGAGACATGGACGGCTTCTTCACCCTCACTCCTCCGCAGGAAGATCCTCCCGGCGCTGGTGATCCACGCGTACTGGAAGTTGTGGTCATCTTTGAATTTTCTCACCTCGGCCCAGAGCTGACGGGTCTCCTTTCCAAGTGACAGGTTGACGAAAACTTTTGCCTCGCTTTGGTATCCAAGATCTGCAGCGTTGATAGATTTTTTCACCCTGGCCCGCTGACGCATTGAGTCCATGTCAATCCGACGACAAAACTTCAAAATAATGCCGCGCGGATTGTTAGGCTTGGCAGGATTCCTGGACAGTCTGTGTACGGCATCTATCATGGTATCCTCGAGCTTGAAGTTTAGAGCGTTAGCCACCTGCTTCACAACCATAACAATGTTCTCGTTCTTCGTTTCAGGCACACCATAGATCTCAAGGCAGTTGCTTCTTGAGTACTGCTCTCAAACACCCTGTCTCAGTTAAAGTTCTCACTTTTCTGTCAATTAGCGCAGTGTTTTTTATTAATAGAGTTCTCACAATCCTTTACTTTGTCGAAACACATATCTAGCGATTCATTAATGTCCTTCTTAAATTGTGCAATGTCCTCTTTAATACCAGCTATTTCACTCAAGCACTTTTGATTACCTTCAATCAGCAGATTCAGCTTCTCATCCACTGACATATTCTCACTGTTATCAGGTTGACTGGAACTGTTGTTACGAGTTGGTCGCCTCGTGTTGTACGACATTGTTTACCTTTAGCTGAGCTAACCTCGCTTATCAGTCTACACTCACAGTCACTGCACAATCACGCTCACCACTCCTAACCTCAAAGCTGTACGACAGCTAACAAATGATGAGTTTGTACGGTAAACTGGTGTTCAGCATGCAAACTAAGAATAAATTCTAATAAATAACTTCGAGTACTGCAAGCATGCACACATTCATAGGCTAATACTCACAAAAACCCGCACAAACAAAAGAAAATAGACGGAGCGATCAGACGCGTGTCAGTCTGCTAACATGTCATCCCTCCACTCTTCAAAGTAATCAAAGTAATCAATCAAAGTAATATAGGAAGAAGTAATCAGTTTAGTGAGAATTTTACAGAAATACTACAATTTTTACAGGCCTAAGTAAATTTGGTAACAAATCGAATTAAATATTTTTTTATAACAACCCTTCATGCACAATCTATAAAATTATTATTTTTATAAGCTCTGTCCCTCGATTAACTGTTATTTTGTAGTCGACCATAACAAGTCGAATATCGTTGATCATATGTCTATATACAAGAATGTATATAATGTGTAATGTATGTGTATGTGTGTTTTGTGTTAACAAAATGTACTTCAAATGTATACGGGTGAAAGTGCAATATTTTGTATATTTGATTTTTTAATCAGCGTTTTAAACACGTACATAAATACACAAAATTTTCGTGAATTAAAATGTCCTATGAGATTGATTGATCCTGGACTTACTTGTGTTAAACTATTTGCTCTCCACAGCTATCTCCAAAGTAGCCTAATTTAACACATTGTAAACAATGATTATGCCGGCGATTGCACGAAAAAAAGTAGTTTTAATTTCAATTTATACATTTCTTTCCTTTCTAGCTGAGTATAAACTCATCAACATAATAGCTCAACTTTATAAAATCGTATTACGAAAAAAAGACTTTCACACTAATTTAAGCCTACATGATATTACATAGAATATGAAAGTTAAGAAGTTCGTATATGATATCGACATTCACAGTCCATAAATCGTACACTAAAAGTAAGCTCCAGGTTATGGTCTACGTGACAACATTGTTAATGCGTCCTATCTTGCCGGGGTCTTGCTGTAGGTTTTAGTCTTTCTGTTCAGATCATCGCATACATTATGATAACGGAAGATTAATAATGTTGTAATTTGAACTGTTTGTTGTCTAGCAGTTTTATTTGACCTTGTGAACACTGCAACATAATGAAAAAGGATTTTAAGGTTGATATTTACAGCATCGTTTAAAATTGTACAGAGGTCATATAGTAACAAAACTGTCTAAATTTGTATGATTAAATTGTTCATTTTAACGTTTGAGTTAGCTGACAAAATTAAAGACGAAGACAATTGATACACTGGTTAAATCTTTGAAGGATTAAAGTGTTAAAGGGTAAAGTCTCCGCTATATTTCTAAAACATAGTAACAACAAACAAAACATCATTGAACAACGTTATTCGTTATGATAATCTCACATGTGTGGTTAATAAATACCAATAATCGAACCTCGTGTTTGTTAGAATATTAAAAATAACACGAGAAAAAATAAATGAAGCCCACTTTTTTAAGATTAATAAGTTGAGAGGTAAAGTTTGTCTTACTTACCGAGGCAACGTTAAGACTACAAAGTACTCTTTAACAGAGAACCACGACCTTTTCCTAGCGTTATCGCTTAGTCACTTTATAAATGTAATTAGTGACTGTGGGGATCGAACCCTCGCAGCAGAGTGATGAGCTACGGAGTCGCGCACGATTCCAACCCAGAACCCACCACACGTCCGCTAACCACTAGGGTTAATACAACGAATAAAAAGGACACTATACGAGTATACGATTACGAACTAAGTTATTGAAATCCTCTTTAAAAAGTATTAAACATCAAAGAGGTTGTAGGTCGAGTACACACCCTGTATGTTGTGTATTAAATTTACATTCAATATATTTGCAATTTACTCTGGTGTTGTCTAAAACAAGATTATTAAAAGCACTGGCTAACACTTCCTTCTTAATGAACCGTATCGGTGTGTTCAAAAGATAATGGTTTTGTTACCCCTTGTGTAATTTTTGTTAAGTAACAATATCCAAAACTGTATAAACATTATCCAGCCTCGGATATACCATTATCTAAATGATCTGTCATTGATGGACGTACTCAGGAGGTTGTGTTGACCTAGATATGTCTCATAGTTCTGACGTCAGGACTCACAGACGCACATGTCCCTACCGTTAACTGGTATCCCTGACTCTGATTAAGGTCATAACAGTGGTATTAAACCTTTTAAAAAGATATCGAGCGATTCGTGGTGGGTTGGAATCGTGCGCGACCCCTGAGTTCATCACTCCGCTGGCGCAGGTTCGATCCCCGCAGTCACCTCTTACATTTGTAAAGTGACAATACAGTAAAGGTCAAAATTGAGTGGAAGAGAGGTCTTTGTAGTCCTAATATTGTCTCGTTAAACAAGACAAACTTTACCTTTTTCACTTGTATCGTTACTATTTGATTCAAAGATGGAATAGGCTAATAAATCCTTTCTCAATAAACTCCGGGTTCAAGTTCGAAAATTGCAAAAACAAACTGTATTATAAAGGACTTTGTATAAACACCACAGCCATCTGAAGATGTAATTATAACCACCTGAGACAGGCAAGTTTATACAACATTTGAAAATTCTGAATAGTTATAAATATAATTAACAAAATGAGCAACTAATCGTTTAATTATTCACTAAGTAATGTCGCAAATGACAATAATGAGGTGGTTAAATTAATTCGCACCTGACAACGTATTCAGGAACACTGATGGTAAAGTTACTTCAGTTCCATGTCTGTTGTAAGCACACAAGTTTCCTATCAGGTTTCAAACTTACCTGTCTCGGGTGGTTTTAATTAGATATTCAGATGACTGTAGTGTTTACACAAAGTCCTTTGTACTACACTTTATTTTTGCAATTATCAAACTTGAACCCGGGGTTTACTGAGAAAGGATTTATTAGCCAATTCCGTCTTTGAAACAAATAACGATACATATAAAAAGGCAATGTTTGTCTTGTTTAACGAGGCGAAGTTAGGACTACATAGTTCTATCCATCACTCAAACTCGACCTTTACCTGGCGTCACAAAATTGTCTCATTATAATTTGTTATTGGTGACTGCGGGGATCAAACCCGCGTCACCGGATTGATGGACTCCGGAGTCGCGCGCGATACCAATCCGCCATGGATCCGCTTAAGATAAACGATGAAACGTTTAAAGACGTTTAAATCGTTTTCGACCGTTTATGACAAGCATACACTTTGTAGAACCACATCACTTTGTAAAATCAGCATTTCTCCCTCAAAACGTTAGTTTCAAAATATAGTTATAATAATAATGCTTAATTACAATTCAGTTACATTTTGGAAGTGTAGACTTAACAAATAATGTACTATTCTTTGATTGTTTACGATTTTTTTAGTTTCATTTTGTTCCTTGTTATTATACAGCTTGACATGAAAGATTCAAGTCACATCGATATTCCAAAATATTTCAGCAAATTAGGGATGTGCCTATTAATGTACTGTATTTGCTCTCTTTTTCTAGATAACTAAGTTAGATTTAACATAACCACTCTTACTTTTGTTACTCTCATACCCTATAAGTTCTCACTTATTATACGTAGTAAAATTATCTGTTCCCAAGATAGTAAACAAGATATATACCATCTGTTTTCTTATTTACGGCTAAAGTTTCTGAGTAAAATCTTGTACTTAGACGATCGTTAACAAGATTGTCACGTAAGCCATAACTCGGGATCTCCTTTTGATCGCTTAAGAGTTATAGACTAGATTCTAATATCAGTGAAAGTTTTGAAAGTATGATTTCCGTTTATTAAGTGCTCAAATTGCATTTTTGAGAATGCTCAGACATCAATGTAAACGTGCGTCTTAAGTTATTCAACTTAAATTATTCAAATCAAAGTTTTAATAGTGCAAATTGGTCTTTGATAATGTCGTGTTGTTTTGCTTTCAAGAGGTGGTTTGAGATGACATATTACACTTGATGAGAGGGTTAAGGGTTTTGACATAAGAGGGCTTGCCAGGGTTTAAATTGCAAGTGGCTAGAATATTAGTCGCTATCAGTATTAGTAGTTATTACAAAATAACCTAGTTGTAAAATGTACGTTACTAAAAATCTTCACGTGAAATAATTTACGCAGAAAAGGTTTAGTTATTTATTAGTTCTACAAGTTTTCAATTCCTTTCAAAATTGTTAATGCAATGGTAACTATTGTGTTATTGACTAATATTATATATAACAATATTAATATTGCGTGGCAAACAGCCTCGTAACGCCCATGGTAATAGAACGGCCGAATGCGAGGATGTGAACGGAACGAATAAGTTTAACAAATTGCAAATGAAATTCGATTCACTCTTGCAAGTGGCGCTTTAGCGCTTAGCTGCGTGTCGGCCAGCGTAAATCTTTACTTGTTTACATGAAACTTCTGGAAGAGTTCTTTATTTGATAACCTTTAGTAAATATTGGTTTGGGGATGAAAACTTTGGTTCTGAAAGGCATAACTAACTAACAATCAGGTTTATTGGATTTTATGTGTTTACCTTCCACAAAACATTTTTACACCATATTACAAACATAATTTCCTTAAAGTGTTCACAATATATTAGAACATTTTATATTTAAACTTAGGTGACACACAATTTTTTGTTTGAATTTCTCGGGTGAACTAATTGGAGAATATCTTAATTTTAGCTCGTACAAGGGTTGTCATTAGTCTTTTATTATTTTTGCCATATATAATTTTTAACGATAATTTTAGTCCACATATACAGGAAGTACAGCTTGGCAGGAAAGGAGAGGTTACTGGCAAAGACAACCGCGCAGGGCAATCTCTGACTCAGCGGGGGTTGATTAGCTTCTCAGTGCTGCCAACTTTGATTACAACCCCCGCTGACTAATCAAGTAGACTGCTGAAAACACTTATATTCTTGTTCAATTGTTTTGTGTTCAAATAATTGACTTTTCAACAAGCAAGTTTAACTCGTGTTCTAAAGTTTTAAACAATTTCAACAAGTAATTGTTGAGGACAGCCAGCTATTGAGGATGACTCTCCACAGCGAGGTCGAAACGTTTGGCAGTATTTGTAATTCAACTGTGATGCATTGTAAACCGGAGGCCTTATATTTGTTTCGTGTTTTTATATTTGACATAGTCACGTTTTATATAAGCACATTTCATTAAATTTGAAATATTTTGCAACATTTAAATTAATTAATATGGAGCTTGCAATCGTATTCAGGAACACTGATGGTAAAGTTACCTTAGTTCCATGTCTGTTGTAAGCACACAAGTTTTCTGTATGGTTTCAAACTAACCTGTCTCGGGTGCTTTCAATTGTACCTCCTGATTTAGTTTTGAAACATGCATGTCGTTAAATTTCAAAAGAAATGTCCAAACAACAATATTATCAAACACTAATTGAATTTACTTTGTTTCATTTTTCGTAAGTTTTAATACAAAATTGTCCATGAAGGTATTATTTGAATTTCGGGTACTCTTAATTGTACCTTTTGACTTGGTTGTTATTAATTGTATTTATTAAGTTTCACTTGGTAATGTATAAAATATTGTACAATGAATGAATGAATTAATGAAAAAGTCTTTATTTACGTGGCGAAGTTAGGACTTTATAGTCCTCTCTACAATACGGTATCGTTTAGATGTTTCCGTTTCTAAATGACATCAAAAGTATGTCACCCTCCCTGAAACTTAAAGTTTAGTAGATACCAAAGTTTTTTTTTTATTTGATAAAACGACTAAAAGTCAGGACTCAATCTCAGGAAAACAAACTAATCTCATTTTGTCGTATTTAACCAAAACCTTTGAGTTTATAACCATTTAAAGAATAAAAATGAACACATATTTGTAGCCCTTAATTGAAACTGCATTATCAAAAAATTGTTTACCTACTAGACAGCACTAGTTTCAATTTACTACGACCCTAAAAAATATAAAGAGTATAGCTCAAGAACTTGAACTGGTTAGTTTTACGGTAGAAAGAACAGAGTAATTTATGCGGTCATACATAACCTGATAGCAAGGTGAGACTAGGCAAAACAAAGGCAGAAGTAATGGCTTATCTGATAAAACTCACGAGCAACCCTACATTGATAACACTATCAGTACTGGTCCAAGTAGTTCTTGTTACTGATGTTCAAGATCGTAACTCTTTCAATGAAATAGGTAATTGTTTGAGTTGTTTCTTGTTTAAAATTACCTTGAATATTATGTTGTCCCTACGCTTAAGTTCATTTTTCATGAGTGGTAGCCAGAGGGGCCTTATTTCAACTGAAGCTTGACTGATTGGACGGTCTGCTAATTTATGTATGATGCCTCAATCATTTTTCTTTAAAAAAAGTGAGGTTCCCGATGTATTATACTAGCCTCATTCCAGTTCATTGCGTGATTTTCAGACCAACAATGTTGAGCAATTTTGGACGTTTCTGTTACACCCTTTCGCGTGTTGTCTTTGTGTTCTTTAACTCTTACATTTAATGGTCTTTCTGCCTCCAGATGTACTCCCTATCACAACTACATTTAATACTGTGAATACAGATTTTAGATTCCTGAGTGTCATTTTTGGGTTTGGTTTTTACGGTGTATTCTGTGTTTTGAACGCGGTTCTAACTTTCTACCTATCCTTCTGAGTTTTTTCGATAATCCCGGCACATAAGGGATTGCCATAAACGTAGGATTTTCATCTAACTGTTTTTTTTACTCTGTTCTTTAGCTCTACGTTGTTTGCACTTATTTATCATAGACTGAGGATACCCATTCTTAGCCAAATCGCTTTCTACTTTTTTACTTCTTCTATTGTTCCATCCTGATCTGAGCACAAGCTCGTTGCTCTATCAAATAAAGAGTAAGCCACTCCTTCCTTGACATATTTTTCATGGTTGGACAAAAAGTTTAGATACCTTTGTGTGAAATAGGAAAAACAGTGTAGCCAACAGAATATCTTCTATACATTGTTTAAGCTCATTTATATATTCCCTCAATACACTCAGATTAATCTTTAACTAATTTTCATTTATAATAATTTTGCCTCAATGGTTGAAAACAAAAGTTATGGTAATTTATTATCTTTGTGGTTGGATGACTACAAATTACGTTGAAACTAAACATACACTCCTGACAAAATTAATGCAGCACTAGGAAACTAATAGTTACAGTTTTCTTATAATTCTTGTAGGCTTTGTGAATATTGTATTTGTTGTGAAGGCGGATATTATATAAAATGAGAAAGTGCTTGTAGGCAGAAGGAAACCAACAATGTCAGAGGAATGTGAAGATCACGCCCACATATTAAACCTGCCGTGACTGATGATCTTTTCCTGATCATAATATCTTAGGTGACAATATAATGTTGGTTTTCTACAACAAAAGTAAGGGCAAAGTAATAATCACCTTAAGATTGAGAAATTATACATTTCACTATGTTTTCGATTTCAGTTCAATCGTTTGGATTTATTTTTATGACGGGTTCGAGCTTAGAAACTTACAACAAAATCTTTAATTTGTTCTATTCAATGTGACTTTGCTTTAAATATATTTACATTAGCTATGAATTAAATGAAAGGAAAACGTGCCAATATCTTTAGTAAAGGGAGCCAAAATTAGTTCGTCATCAAAGCTGTTATTTATTATAACTAAACAGAAACCCTTTTCTTATTACTTTTAGGTTTTGTTAAAATATGCTTTGTAGAGTGCATTGACTAACCCTAAACCAACGTTTTTTAACGCTGAAAAAAACCCACGCTCACTAAACTTATGGGAAAAGTTCCTGTAATTTTCCTGATAAATTATGTAACAAGATTAGAGCTACATACTTATGAAAATTACTTTCACAATTAAAACTTTTATACAAAAATAAGCTACTCTGTGTTAAAAGGTTCTTTATACCATCTAGTCTTGCCATATGCGTGATGGATTCGTTTTCTTGCTTTATTATGAAACATGTTAATGATTACATTTTTTCTGGGCAAAATACATGTTTTTGGATACGTTAAACAATCATTATAGGCTGACTTCTGATTCACTCTGTTTTTGGATACGTTGAAAATGATTATAGGCTGACTTTCGATCCACTCTGTCCATACAAGAGCTTACATAAGCGAAAATAAAACTAATTAATGGTCTTTAAACACATAAAACACTATTTCAAATATGTTTACGTATTTGGTTAAGGAATTACGGTGTATATTTTCACGAAGAACCAAACAAACTATGACAATAGTATCTGCTAAATGGTTTGGCACATTTCTGCGGTGCATTGTGCAACAAAGAGGAAATGGATTTCATATGATTTATACACCATTCTGTTGATAACATCTATCTGAACCAACCTCTAAATCATAACTCAACCTCTCTGTTTACCCTATGAAAGTTGGAGCATTACTTCCAACCATGCTCGTCATTTTTCCATTTAGCTTGTCAAATTTTAAGTAATTGTGTTGTGTTTTTTAGATTAGGTACGAACAATTTCTATTTAGATAGGTAAAGATAAAAGGTAAAGTTTGTCTTACTTAACAAGACCAAGACCACTCTACTACTCAACCTTGACCTTTACTTAGCTTCAAAGTATAGTCACATTATAAATGTAAGTGATCACTGCGCGAAAAAAACCCACGCCAGTGGAGTGATCAGCTCTGAAATCGCGCACGATTCCAACCCGCCACGGGTCCGCAAGAGGTTGTCTCGAATATTATTTATTTACAGCAAGAGAGAGAGAGAGAGAGACATACAGACAGCTGATGGACTGGACTGTGAATTTTGTCAAACTTGACATGTTGTAACATGATTCTTCAATCGATTTTATGACACGAGAGTGACATTGTTTTCAAAACCTACAGCTGAGATACAAAGGAATGTTTGGCCAGTGTATCATATGACATGCGCCCGTGAGCATATTTAACTGACTTTTTGGAAAATGATATGCGTGTTTTTCTACACTAACGAGATTTGTAGCCTACCACTGTCTAGTTGCTCATCTGTTTTTAAAATCTGCGGCCTATGACCTAACCCTTGAAATGTACAACACAATTTTTATGTTTGAAAACAAGTTAAATTAATGAAAAATCGTACTATATTTTAGTTTAGTAGTTCTAAATTAAAGCTGAAAACTTACAAAACATCAATGACTTACCGCAGTAAGTTTCAATAATCAGCTCGACATACCTGAAAAAAGGAAATCATTAGTACCAAAACATCTCTTAATTCTTGAAGTAAAAAATAGCTTCAGACATCACATAGCTTTATATAAATCAATAGATGGGAAAAAAAGATGAAAGGTCTAGAAACCATTTTCATAATTAGTATAACCTTGTTTTATATGATTAAAAGAAGGGAATTCCATTTGTATGAACTTCATTTTTATCTCATTCCTATTAATGCCCTTCTTTTAAGTAAAGCTGACGACGTTTCAACCAACATACATTTCTATACCCTTTCACTTTTCGATAATATATGACTTTATTAATACTTCAACCATCATCAGAGATGCAAAGAATGTACAAACTTACACCAAGTTAAAATATACCAACGCAAATACAAGGTTACTTAAAACAAACTCGTTTAAAACCCTCCCGTACCCTCTAAAAATGAAGAAGTGAAGTCCACTCAGAAAAATTGAAATTTCACTCTTTCGGGTGTTGAAACTCCATTTTCACTCTTTTGGGAGTGGTTTTCACTCTTTCATTATTAGTGGGTATGAAATATTAAAAATAACAAACAATCAAGCGTACTGCAATATAAAAGCTAGTTGATATCTATATCGTTTCCAGTTGCTTGGAATGGAATAATTGGCTAAGCCAGTGAGGTGCGATGGAGGCAGAACAAAACATAAGTAATGATTCCACTGATAACAAACACGAAGCGCACATTGCTGATAACACGCACATACTAACACTCACACTCGTGTCCTGGTAATTCACGTATTCATTCTTCTGATGAATTTTACAAAGGTTAATTATTTATAAGATTAGTGTTTTATGAATACAATAATACATTGTCATGATGGCAGATTTTGACGAACAGATCATGCAGTTATGATAATAATGGATATGCAAGGCAACAATAATTTTTTTTTTTAATTATAAAAGATGTAAAATAAACGCGAGTTTAGACTATTAAGCTACTGGTTCACAAGTAGAAAATAACTGAAAATAGCCTAACTAAGAGTACGTATCAACAAAATAACTGAAGAAAACAAATAATTAAATACAATGTGAAAATTCAAAAGAAAAACTGTAAACGGCCCATAAACTATATAACTGTATGTGGTTTATCTTAATGATTTCCTAAACATCTTTCGGATAAACACAAAATATTAATTTTTATAAACACAATAAATTACCATTAAAACACCTTTTCCTGGTTTATCAAAGTGTTATTTCAAATAATGTTAGTTATAGTTACAAAAAAGTCACAAGCCTAAGAATCTAAGGAAAAAGTAAGAAAAAAACATTATTAATTTGGAATAATAACTAATTAGTAAATACTAGTTAGAAAAGAAGCCACTACCTAAGCTTAATGCCTAAGCTGATGCTGTACACAATGTTAAGTAAATAAAATTACGATTTTTCATGTGAGACATGCTCATAAAAAACCCAACAGCTTTATAAATTCTATAACTAAAAATTGTTATTGTTGTAATTTTTGTTCATTAAGATTCACTCCACTCGTAGTTAAAAAATGTATTGTTTTAAACTATCCTTTAAATTTATTTAATGGTAAAAATGTAACGAATAAGCAAACATATCGTGATTACCGTGTCACCAAACCACTTCAACTTAACTATTTCACTACCAGTACCAGTGAATAATTATTGCTGTGTTTGTCACTTGTCACCTAAACTAATTGCAGAGTGTCAATTCAAGGAACATGAAGAGTGGACGTCATTTATTGGTTCCAAGTTAATTGCAGTCACCATGGGGTTTCGATTGGCCTATATTGCTTTCAGAGTTGCATTAGCACCAGCAATGATGAACCCTAACTGAATCTCATCGATGAGCGAGCTTGAAAGTGTGAGTTAAAATCACTATCACTAAATCACTAAATCACTGTTTGAGATGCCGACCACTCTCATGAGGGTATTTTAAGACAAATATGTGGTGAGTGTGATGAGTGGTAGTAATGAGTTATGAGGTGTAGTCTTGTTACAAACTAAGGCTAACTCTTCCTTAGAATGGGTCATTAATTAATACCCCAATGACCAATGGAAATACAAGAACCAACGGCTTAACGTGACTTCCGAACCACGCAGGTGATGGTCTGATATGTCTAAACTATGGTGGGAGTTGATGCGGGTATTATCATATTATCAGATGATCACTGAGACTATCTGAGCCGCTTTAGATCATCCTCAAAACCTGACCTCCATGAAGCTGGATTACAGGACCATGCCACGAGTCCCAGTCATAGTGTCCACAAAGGTATACATAATGTTCACAAACTTAACGATTAGCCTAGAAGTAAATCAGTTTGCATGACCCACTGGGTAGGAATTTTCTGAAGTTTAGTTCGTCATTTAACTCCTTTCTTGGAAAATCCTGATTCATTCATCAAAGTTCCCTTCTATTGCATGTGCATAAATAGGATATTTGTGTAATACAATTGGTCAGTCTGATTTACGGCTGTGATTGGGCCTCCACTGCTCCGTGGCAGTGAATGGGGCTGTCTGGTGGCTGGTCAGGCAGTGGGCACTTTTTTACGGGCCTCTTAACTGTTGTTTTACAATAATAAACTAAACATATCAATAATGCAAACTTAAGAACCTCAAATACTTCAGTTTAAGACCCAAACCATGTTTCAAGCTTCAATAAGGAAACACGTAATTCTGTCAGTTTTCAAGGTCCATTGATAACTAATACTGCCATGAAACTAGAATTGTCAGTAAGAGAATGGTTGTCTGCGCGTGTAAAACTGTGTTGGATTCAGATTTATTAGAGTTGAGCTCACAGGTGTAGTTTACTGCTCAGCCGTGCAAATGTCAAATCATTTAAATGTTACTGATTTTAAGAGGATTAGTCAACGAAGCAAGAACCCATATTACCACTGAAATAGTGGAGTAGTGGTTCTTTCTCTCTCCGGTTGACGAGAGTTAGGTGGAAATCAAAATTGATCTTCCGTATAAAAACAATTCGTTTTAGTAGGGTTATCTTGTCTGTTTCAGTTATTTGAAGAGTCCCGCGTGCCGCCGACCTTACCAGTCGAAAGAAATGGTTGTAGTGATATTCCAATATTGCTCCACTCACTCAAAAAGTGGAAAAAATGGTTTGTAAGCCCCTTGTTTAAGACGTTCTTTAAGAACCGAAACGTACAAATACGGGTTAATATGATATGTTAGGGCCTTATGTAGGTTCCTTAACAGGAAAAGTCAAAAACTGCTTAGGGAATAAAATATAATACGCTTTTAAAGTAGCCTATTTTTGGCCAATTTTAACAGTTTTTGATAATTTTGGTGTAGTAATTTTAAAAAGCCAAGTTCACAAAAGGTAAAGAAGACCTCTGAAAGCATGGAAAACGACTTTTCTTATCTCTGCAACAAAACATAGTGTCATAAACAGGGGACTACGAGAACATGTCTTGATCAACTTTTTCTGGGGTGATCAATGCTTTTAACACGACCTATAGGAATGAAAATAAAAATATTACTCAATGTACTTATTAAATATCGTCTAACGGATAAAGACTATGGGAAAATTATGATTTACATTATGTGTCACATTATTATGGGTAAGACTGCCTCTGCTATTTCCTTAAGTAAAGAAAGAACTATTTAAATACATTTTAAATTACAATAATCCGTCTGTAATTTTAACATCTTTAACTTTAAACCCCACGAAATAAATAAGTATAGTAGTAACAGAATATTTAGATATTTCCACAAGTAACACGATTTACATGTAACCCGTTTCATGTGCCTTTGATTTTAAACTTTTACTTTTACGGTTGAAAAGAAGAAAGAACAGAGTAATTTATGCGGTCATACATAACCTGATAGCAAGGTGAGACTAGGCAAAACAAAGGCAGAAGTAATGGTTTATCTGATAACACTCACGAGCAACCCTACATTGATAACACTTGCAAAGTGGATACAGGTCACTCGTACTAGTGTAAAACATCTACGTAGAACTCCTGAGGTTAAAATATAATTTCGTACGTGTTTCATCGTTTTTGTATAAACGAAAAATACAAGACTTTTGGGATCTGGAATCTGACCCCATCTTCAGGTGAAAAGTATCAAAAAACATTAGGAAAATAGCTCCCCCAAAAGTAATCAGCGTAAGCTGACCAGTCTTTCACCACCAAATAACCTTTTTTCCTTTAAACTTGTTAATTTTGTATCAGCCACATTAGGAAACCATAAAAGACTTAAAAAATATTTACGATATTAAAAACAAATAAATAGAGAAATCAAACATGCCCACGGGCAGTGACAGCTTCACACTGAGTAATTGCCTGGCCAGCCTCCAAGCAGCCCCATTGGTTCGGAGTGGACGACCAATCACAGCCTGAATCAAACCAACTATGACAGAGAAGACGAAATAATTACTATTTATGCACAGCCAATGAAAGGTAAGAGTTTTGACGAATAAATCAGGATAACTCATTTCCTAGTGTTTTGTAATATGAGTCAGGTTACTAATCAACTGAATACGAGGTCAGATTCGAAAAGTCGTGTACTTTGTTGATCACTAAACACGATGGAGAACGTCCATAAATATAGTTAAACCTCAGAAATTCTACTATCGTCAACAACAGACAAAGAATCTAGAACTATTTCTACAGGAATTAGGTTTGATCAAAAGCATCGCATACTCGTAGTACTAAAATCAAGTTCTCTATATATAAAATATTCTGTAAGTTTCCAATTCGTTACAGAGAATGTTAAACAATGTTAAATGCATTAAATGTAAACAATACTAAAGAGTTATATGACTGTTAAACACGTGTGACGGATAGGTTCTCTCTGTTTGTTGTAACATGTGTGACACAGCTCGACAACTTTTACATTTTTAGTACAGTAGAAAATCTGTACTTTAACTTTTCTTCATATACGTGATTACTATTTAATCGTAATTATGAGTATTAGGTAACCAACAAGAGGCTTGTTGATTTAAATTCGCTATTGAAAGATAATTCGGATAGACATTCTGACTTAAGTACTTTTAACAATTTTGAAGGTACAAATAGGTCGGTTGAATGGTGTAGTGGCCAGCATAATCACCCGGAAAATTGAGAAACTCGGGTTCAAAACCCGGTTTGGTCCACAAATTTTATCTTTAAGTTTCAACACAAATACATACATAATTGGAAACTTTTGATAAAACTATGTAATAAAAGAATACTAAAAAGAACTTGAACACGATCGAAAAGCTTTTGTTGTATTACAACGTTGTAAACTAGAATAAATTAAAGGAATGAATAAAAATTTTAGTTTCTTCTATTTAAAAACGTTTTAATGCAACACGACTTTTCAGATCTTGTCTCATTTATTTTCTTTTTTCTTCATATCTTTATCATAATTTATGCTAAATGAGTCATTAGGCAATTCAAAAAAAGAATATTGTTTGTTCCACTTATATAAGTTCAGCATTTAAAGGAAATAAGGTCAACGGACTTCTATATGTTCGCCAAGTTCTGAATTGCCAGGTTTCATCGGATTTCCCAGAGGCACTGTAAACTATGAAACTGGTTATAACCGGTTTACGATCCAAGGTGGATAAACTACAGCTATCTGACAAACAATCATTGTTGTTGTAAACTAGGCTCGACCAATAATAACCGAATAGTTTTCGTTCAATCCATATTTATTGTTGAGCCAAGTGTAAATCAACATACAGAAAATTATTGGTTATTTTCCATTAATCGGTTTTAACAAATTCAGTTCGATATTGATAAATTGAACGTGGAATTTTAAATTATTTTCAAAATAGTTAGTATGAGTTATTTTGCCATTTCATTACAAAAAGATGATAAGTTTTTAAATATATTTTAAAAGGCCTAAAAAGAGTTTTAAAGACATGGGAGTGACTAAAAATGTAATCGGAGGACTGAAAGCATTTGGGGGTCACCATAGCTCAGTGGTATAGTGCGTGATTCGCACCAAATCAGCCCAGGTTCGATTCCCGGGCGCAGTGACAACTTTTCATGATGGCCACTCCCCATGCTCGGAAGTCACGTGAATAATTGAATTAAAAATTAATGACCTAATCTGGGGAACAGTCGGCCCTAGTTTGTAACAAGACTACACCTCATCATCCATCAAAAATACTTAACAAACTCACTCTTCATCCCATATTCACCTCTAAATACCCTCTAGGAGTGGTCGCTGGTCAAATCAAAGTATTCAAAAGTACTGTACTAAATAGATTATGTATTCACAAGCAGAATTGTACTTCACAATATCACATAATAAGGTAATAAATGAGTTGATAAAGGTAAAAATAAAGTTTATCTTGTTTAACGAGGCGAAGTTAGGACTACAAAGTCCTCTCTATCACTCAACCTGGACCTTTACCTAGCGTCATCGTATAGTTACATTACAAATTGTACGTGGTGACTGCGGGGATCGAACCCGCGCCACCGGAGTGATGAGCTCTGGAGTCGCGCGCAATACCAATCCGCCACGGATCCGCTCCACACAATAGATAAGACTTGATCAAGTCTAAATCCCTTGTTGACTAATAGAATATGAAATTTCCCTTTCATAGATATCACAGAGCTTAGATAACTGGTCAAAGGATCATTTCTTATAATTGGTAAAGAATTCACTTTGATGTCTGAGAAGTTTTGACTTGGCACGCTGTGTGCATTGCAAACTAAAACACTAGGGATTGCTCATCAAACTAGAATGTTTAATTAGTTTTGTTGGCTTTAATATTTGCCTTGCCTTGTGATCTTTTTGTAGAAGCAATAGTTAATATAGGAACATTTAAGTATAATTATGTATACATCTTGCTTATTTCAATTTTTTTTCATATTTTATTCCTGCTTATGCACACATAGACTTAAAAAGTAACCTTTAATACCTGCGTTAGAAAGTTGTATCCATCATACTTACTTCTGTATAATCTTAGATTATTGATATATGTACCAAACATCTTTTAAAATAAAGTCTATCAAATTAGTCTCGTATCTACGTATATTTATCTTTCGAAGAAAAAACTTCCATTTAATAATCTCAGGAAAAAACCACTATGGATGTTGGTATTCATGGTGACCACTGTCTGCAAAAGTAATAAATACTAATTTGAAATGAAAACTTCAAAAATTGCAAACAAAAATTGTAATTTATCCACAACATGCTTCAGCAATTTAATGTCATTATCAAGTGGAAAGACCAACTGAAGCAATAACACTACTTTTAAGTTTACAAATAAATAAAATAAAACATATGACAATTTTTAATTAAATTACACAGAGTAGAATTATTTGATGAAAGTTGATTTTAGAAGTCTCAATGTATCGTATAGCTCATTATTTCAAAGGTTAATTTGTTCATTAAGAAGTAAATTTTGATTTTCTTTTTATGCATTGTCTCATCTTTTAAAATGTTTAATCTTGATGTATTTCTAGTGTGTATTAAAATATTCATATTAGTGTTCATGTTAATGTAATTATGTTTATTATTAGAAAGATTTTGAGCAAATTTTGATTTTTGGATATTGGTTTGGTTATGAATAAGTTATTTAAAACGTTGTTTAAATGATCTAGAAGTCTGGCCAATGTATTGCATTTGACAATCATTACAAGAAAGTTTAAAAATTCAAGTTTGATTATAGATGTTGGTTTGGGGTGTAGTAGTGTGAGAAAATATTTGTTTTGGAGATTCTTTTGTTCTGAAAGCTGTTTTGTAGCCGAATTTGTTATAATTGTTACAAATACTAAGTTCAGTATCACGGTAATATTCTAATACAACATATTTTTATTATGGACGTTGGTATTTCAATTGAAACCCTCTATTTGCAGCAAATCGTAAAATCAAGTTTGATTCAAAGTTTAAAGTGCCACTCATAAAGCAAGCGCTGATATACTGGCAGGCTCAAATGAGAAATGAAACACATAAATATGTATTAAAACTAAAGTTCAGTCCCACAGCCAGATTAAACAAAACAAATTTGGGTTTGCTGCAGTAATCAAACTTTATCTTCTTGATTTATCATTTGATCTCGTCGAGTAAAATCTCCCACAACCATTAATCACAATAGGATGAAAGGGGTTCAAATATTAGTCTTGCTGTTTATCTACTAAATGTTCCACAAGACTTAAAATATAATGATCGTATTTCTTTATTTGCCTTGTGTTAAATCGCCGCTTGCATGAGTAAATGGAATTTTCTTTGCAATTTGTTACTCTTATTTGCTTCGTCCACAGCCTCGCTTTGACATTCGGCCGTTCTATTGCCACGGGCGTTACGAGAGTTTGGTCTCAGCTTGGACCAAATTTCATGAAATTGGACAAAAATGCGACCTGTTGAGAGCACACATTTTTTAGAGCATTTTTACAAGAGTTAATATACATATGTATGATATGTATTAACTCTTGTACAAATGCTCAAAGCGTGTTTTGGGGGTCAGAATCGGTGCTCAACCTACGATCCCTGGTCTGGGTCTTACCATGCTGACGGCATGATTATTTCATTTTTCAAAAGGAAATTCGATTGAAACACTGAATGTTTTACATGCGTTAGAATCACTCCATTATGTTGTATATCTCCCAATAGTTTTAAGTTCAAGTTATTTACGTCAAACTAATCTGTGCGTTGAATAAATAAGTACATTAATGCAATTTTCATTATAAACCAATGTATATGTCACCCTTCTATGCTTAAAGATATTTGTTGCTATGTTGAATAAAGATATTTGTATTCGTGTATTCTTATTTTTGTAATCTTGTACGATAAGTGAACAAACTAATATCAAACGAGTTATAAGATCGCAACCATATAATAAGGTAAAAAAATAGTTTAAGCCCAAGTCTTTACAAAAACATTTTCCTATGATGAATAATCCGTTTGAAAAATATCATTGGTGTTATTGAAGTCCATATGTTAGTTTCTACAGCTAAAACGAAGTTAGTTTGCTCAGAATCAAAAACAAACATAACAAACATCTCTACACAAGATCAACGTTTTTAAACACAGAGAGTCAAGCAAATGAACCAAATAATTGATTTAGAACAGAACTAGCAGATATTAAACATTAATACTCTAGTTATTCTACCTAGCAAATTGATCTATAATTTAAAGTAAAGCTAAAACAACGAACACACTACTGTTAAAAACTAACAAAATTGCCTCACAGGTTTAACCAATTCACTAATGAAACAACCGAACTACACAGAGTACTCTCTAGTTCAATTCACCAGATGTCTAGGGATAACGGTAAATGACTCATCATGTTATATGTATGCACATATGTAATCAAGGCTCTATCACAACGATCTCAGTTATAACTGACTTTACACGTCTAAATCTAAAACTGTACAAGCAAAGTTACAGACAACCCTGAGAAAAACTGCAATGAATGATGTTATTAGTTTATGTAAAGGACATTTTAATTTATGCCCAGTGCTCTGAATATCAAAGTGCAGAAATATTAATTAACAGATCTATTCACAAAAAAAGTTCGTTAAAAACGCGTTGAAACTGGTTGAAAACTACAGGAATTGCAGGAAACCGGTTGAGACTGCAGTTAATGATTTACGAGTACAAGCTGCATAACACTGCACATAACATGTTTACGATTCGGTTTAGGTTGTTGTAAACAGGAAACTACTTCCCACAATTGCTGGAGCTTGTATCAGTGTGACAGAAATGAGCAGAACTTAATATGTTTTTAAATTTTGAGAATAAATCTGTGTATCTTAAAATTTTATGAAAATAAAGTTACAGGTTCATACGACTGTCTTGAAAAGATTGCACTGCCATAGGAAGACAAACGCTGTCGTAGTACTTTCAACAAAGATTGCAGCCCCTGAATCACCTGGAGAAGAACCAAGGATAAAGAGGCAACAAATGCTAGAAAGATAGCCGATAGAAATGGCACAAATTCGAAAAGATTGCGATATCTTCTAGACGCTTTTAAATCCACTTTAAACTAAATGGCTTCAAAGTTATGTCCACAGAATTTAAGAACAAGAAGTGCGTGTCTTGGCCTAATCAGAAGAACAGAGGAATGCAAATATGGCATAGATCTTCCAGGTGGGCGAAATTCTACAAGACAGCTAGGACCACCAGATGTACCACCACTGAGTAGTTATGGTTTAGGCAACAAGATGATATTTCAAACCGAGCATCATTTCATCCAATACCTTTTATTTAATGCTCCATTTTAGTTTTTTGCTCCAAGTAGTTATCACTCTCCCTGTATTTACAAGATGAAAAATCGCCATGAAAACCGATTCTTTCCTTATTTAAAACTACTACACCCTGTGGTGTACAGCGGGACGATGAAAGAGGTTAGTTAAATGAATGACGTAACTAACTCAGTGTGTAATGAATGACAGTGGCTCGGTTAATCACAGAATATGTAGGTAGAGTGGAAAGGATGTTGATTTCAAGTTGATTGCCAGTCACAGTGGGAGGTCAATTGGCTGAGTATTGCTTTCAGATTTCAACTCTGATTTGCATCACTACATCAAATGATGAGTTGTTATTCAGTCTTGTGGACCAGAGCAGGTCAAAATTACTGGTAAAAGAATAATTTGTTGAGCGACGAGTGAATAGATAAGGATTAAACATTCGACCACCTTAAGACTGTAGTAGTGTTTATTTCTATTCCTTATTTGAAGCGGTGAAGGTATTTGTATATTTCTAAATACTCACAACACACTTCAATTTGATCAGCTACTTAAATTATAACACTTAAATGCTTTCGAAAAGTGACAGTTCAACTATAAAATAAATAGCTATTGATATCATTGAGTCTATCAATAATGATAGAAACTCCCAAAGTGTAGAATTCCATTGCCATCGTAAATACAAAGCTTTAATCAATTTTGAAAATATGTGAATGACTACTGTACTTTAATTTCCTGACTTTTAACTTAATAAATATGCAGACGTTAATCTTAAGCGGATTCTTGGCGGATCGGTATCGCGTGCTACTCTGGAGATCATCACTTGGGTGGCGCGGGTTCGATCCTCCCAGTACCCCTTTGTATTTGTAATGTGACTATACACTGATGCTAGGTAAAGGTCGAAATTGATGGGTAAAGAGGACTGTATAGTCCCAACTTCGTCTCGTTAAACAAGACAAACTCTACCTTTTTGATATGACAATCTTATTTTTAATATTTTCATACTTCCTGATGTTTGTTTTTTCTGTAATAAACGAAAACAACTAAACTTTAAACACTGCACGTAGTATATCATTTATTTAATCGCAATACTCTATCTCATGAAAAATTTATTTTAATTTCGTTTTTAGCTATGATGTTGTCGAGGTTTTCTACGATTCTCCCTTGTGTAGTTACATGTAAGGGCGTAAACCTCAAGAAGATGAGTTGTGGAAGGAGCCGTATGTTGGAGGTTTTATAGCCTTGTTTACAGACTCGTAAATGTTCACCACTTGAAGGGTTTAGAAACGTTTATCTCTTTTTTACAAATACCTACTGTCTCGAAAACGGTAAGTAATCACATTGGAAATACAATAACTATGTGACCTAACCAGGTAAAATACCTAAAGCTACATCTAAAAAATTTGAAAATGTATCAACAACGTATCTTTCCAACATTTAGGCTATCAAGATTTTTTACTAAAGACTGCAGTATTTTACAAACGCGTTTTTCGCAATCATAGTTAAGGACACACAACCATTGAAAACTCAATTTGAATGCAAGCCATACAACTGAACATAACTCGTTTACGATCTGGTTGAGACCGTTGTAAACTTGAATTTACTCCCACAACTTCAGTTACTAGACTTACTACAAAGAGTATTCTAGATGATATTACTACACTCTACATAAAAAAGAGTGAAAATCCACTCCAAAAGAGTGGAAATCAATCAAGTCACTCTTTAATAGAGTGGCTGAGTTTCAACGCCCAAACTAGTGAAATTTTACGCTTTCTGAGTGGCTTTCACTCCTTAATCTTTGGAGAGTAGTTCAACAGTTTTGTTAGCACAATATGAGCTCGATATAAAGCGGTACTGCTTGTTAAGATTCAACTATAATTACACAATTTGAGTTTAAAGTTCGTAATATTTAATACAGCTCGCTCTAAACTTAACACTTAACAAACCATAGATATAACCATGAGAGAGGTTTTGAGATAGAGTTTCGGTATCCTCCGATGAAAGGTGGATATCCTACAAATGCGAGGAGGTCTTAGAAGTTGAGGAATTTTAAACATTTCTAATTTAGCTTTGAGGAAAAGTGTGAGGTCTCCTTCGAGAAGATTCTCTGCGAGGAGACCTCCAACGTTAGAGGAGGGTTCAAAAAATGTGACTTAGGTTAGAGGGAGTGTGTGAGGCCGCCTTGAAAGAGATTCTAAGCCAGAAGACCACCAGCGACGGAGAAGTGTTCAAGAAATTTGCTTAAGGATAGAGGGAGGGTTTGAGGTCTCCTTCTAGGAGATTCTATGCGAGAAGACCTCCATGTTGGAGAAGTGTACAAAAAATGTGACTTAGGTTAGAGGGAGTGTGTGAGGCCTCCTTCAAAGAGATTCTAAGCCAGAAGACCACCAGCGACGGAGAAGTGATCAATAAATGTGCTTTAGGATAGAGGGAGGGTTTGAGGTCTTCTTCTAGAAGATTCTATGCGAGAAGACCTCCATGTTGGAGAAGTGTACAAAAAATGTGACTTAGGTTAGAGGGAGTGTGTGAGGCCTCCTTTAAAGAGATTCTAAGCCAGAAGACCACCAGCGACGGAGAAGTGTTCAAGAAATGTGCTTCAGGATAGAGGGAGGGTTTGAGGTCTCCCTCTAGGAGATTCTATGCGAGAAGACCTCCATGTTGGAGAAGTGTACAAAAAATGTGACTTAGGTTAGAGGGAGTGTGTGAGGCCTCCTTCAAAGAGATTCTCAGCCAGAAGACCACCAGCGACGGAGAAGTGTTCAAGAAATGTGCTTCAGGATAGAGGGAGGGTTTGAGGTCTCCTTCTAGGAGATTCTATGCGAGAAGACCTCCATGTTGGAGAAGTGTACAAAAAAATGTGACTTAGGTTAGAGGGAGTGTGTGAGGCCTCCTTCAAAGAGATTCTAAGCCAGAAGACCACCAGCGACGGAGAAGTGTTCAAGAAATGTGCTTTAGGATAGAGGGAGGGTTTGAGGTCTCTTTCTAGGAGATTCTATGCGAGAAGACCTCCAACGTTAAAGGAAAGTTCAAAACTTAAACTGTTATTACATAGTATGAGTTAAAGGTTCTTAATATCTAATACAGCTCGCACTTAACACATAACAAATTATAGATACAACCATAAGAGAGACTTTGAGATAGGTTTTCGGTATCCTACAAGGAAAGTAAAAGCGAGAAGATCTTACAAGTTGGGGAAATTTTTGAGAATTTTTTATTTAGATTTGGGGAAAAGTGTGAGGTCTCCTTCGAGAAGATTCTCTGCGAGGAGACCTCCAACGTTAGAGGAAGGTTCAAAAATGTGACTTAGGTTAGAGGGAGTGTGTGAGGCCTACTTCGAGGAGATTCTAAGCCAGAAGACCACCAGCAACGGAGAAGTGTTCAAGAAATGTGCTTTAGGATAGAGGGAGGGTTTGAGGTCTCCTTCTAGGAGATTATATGTGAGAAGACCTCCATGTTGGAGAAGTGTACAAAATATGTGATTTAGGTTCGAAGGAGTGTGTGAGGTCTGCTCAAACTTTGAGGATGGTTCGAGAATACCACCCTATAAAGTACGACTATATTCCCCGTACTCTACAACTCCCGTACTTTACATCCCTCAGCCATTTAAGACCTCACCACAGACGATGAAAGAGGTTAGTTAAATGAATGACGTAACTAACTAGCATCCAGTGTGTAATGACTGACAGTGGCTTGGTTAATCACAGAATATGTAGGTAGAGTGGAAAGGATGTTGATTTCAAGTTGATTGCCAGACACAGTGGGACATCAATTGGCTGAGTATTGCTTTCAGATTTCAACTCTGATTTGCATCACTACTTCAAATGATGAGTTGTTATTCTACTTCATCAGAGAGGGTAGTTTCAAGTGGTCGTTCAAAACTTTGTTAACAACATGAAGCGGCAAAAATGAACAGCTATAGTCGGTATATATGTAAATAAATGTACAATTTCTTTGCTCTAGGAGTTAAAAAATACCATAACACCTGTTCATAACACAAGTTTATCTTGTCGATTAAATTTTAAAATTTCAAATTGGAGGAATTAACCTACAAAATTCAAGAATGTATTTTTACGGAAGAGTATCATAATATTTATGTTTTGCCCCAGGAGATATAAACAGATTTAGAATGTCTGCGTGAATGTGTAAGTGTTACTGACAAAACTATTTGTATTTACCTCCATCTTTTGCATGTAAAAAAACTTTCAAGTATCACGCAAATCCATTTATGCTTATTACGATAAGCATCATTACGAGTATGGGAGTCGTTAAAACACAGGTTCAACTGTTTTCAAATTTTTTGTGTTATCTGAAGATGACAGAATTGCTGATCCAAAGGCCTCATAAATAAAGTATTTCAATATTGGTTTGTTTGATTTTTAAATGTATTCTTTATTTGGTTCGATTTTATTTGAATTTATCAATAGAAACCTAGTCAAGATTTCAGGACTCGCAAATTTAATAGTCTAATCAAAAGTGCTTAGAATCCAAGCTCAGTTTTTATTATTTAAATGATTAATTCCGTGTTAACTTTGACTGGGACTCGTGGCGTGGTCCTGTAATCCAGCTTAATGGAGGTCAGGTTTTGAGGGTGAAATAGGTCTAAAGCGGCTCAGATAGTCTCTGTGATCAACTGATGATACCCGCATCAGCTCCCACCATCGTTTAGACATACCAGACCATCGCCTGTGTGGTTCGGAAGTCACGTTAAACCGTTGGTCTTTGTATTTTCATTGGTCACTGGGCTATTAGTTATTAATGTCCCATTCTAAGGAAGAGTCGGCCTTAGTTTGTAACAAGACAACACCTCATAACTCATTACTACCACTCATCGCATTCAACCTTCACCACATATTTGCCTTAAAATACCCTCATGAGAGTGGTCGGTATCTCAAATACTGATTTAGTTACAATGAATCGTCAGTCAGTAGTTAAACAAGATATTTGCTAGTGTAGTACTCTCTGTTTGCATAATATACTCAATTACCCCCTGCTGGAAGTGAAATAGTCACCACCCTCACAGGAAACCCACCCTCTTTGTCATGATGTAGCCAGAGCATACTAGATTCATTTCCGCCAGTGGTACTCCACGGTACAAACAGCCTATGAATTGGTATTACTAGATTGTCTGACGCTGTAGATCCGGTTTCTGATTGGTCGAGAGCGGTCAAATGACCGGTTTATTAGATACCTTGGAAGTAAGGGGGTTGTAACAATATAATAACTGCTATTCCACAGCAAAAACAAATAGTGGTAAGATGAACAAATTTTAAAATTACTATAGTCTGGCCGTTATTAAACAAATTTAAGATGAATAACTATTATTTCGTAATGTACATGACGATTATTTGTTGAAATATGTCGTCAATTAAACTTTATAAAAGTTATAATAACATTTTCGTCACTTCATATGTATTATACTAACCGCTTTTAAATTTCATTAATAACTGTTTTCCTGTTGTGTTTGGTTTGAGACGTTTTCTCAGTTTGGTATTTGTTGCATGTTATCGGGTAATCGCATGTTAGCAATTGTTTTGTTAATTGTTATTACTGTCTTTTAGTACTAATCTATGGTTTCCTAGAAAGTGGTGACCGGTACATAACGGCCGTAATATGACGGTGAGTTTTGTTTTCAATGTTATCAGATGAGAGTGGTTTCCTAGAAAACGATGGACGTAAAGTAGCGGTGAAAACTAGTTAAGGGGTTACTCGCCAGGTGACAGATATTGCTTGGTAGACAAAAGTCTAGCTTATCCATTACTATATAAGTAAATAAAATTTGTCAACTAAAATAAACAACATGTCAAAAGTTGTTTTTGTCTACATCTGTTTAAATATTGTGTTTTGTCCACTGTCACGGTTACGTTCACCGCTACATTACGGCCGTAATATAGCAGTGAAGCTTTTTCTAGGAAACCATAGCTTTAGGTAGGCTATTTTTGTTCTCATATTTTATTCTCCTTTAGTACATTTTGTAAAAGATAAATGTTGGTTGAATATATTTTTATTTAATAAGTATAACTCACGCTTAAATGAACCATACGATAGTGATTACATAGTTTGTTGTAGATATAGAAAAGATAGGTATAAACTCATGTGATATCCAACCTATCTACAAACTCTTTCCGTAAACCTGTAACGTTAACCTTTTGATAATCAAGTGTAGAATTGAAGTGTTATAATTACGTGTTCAGTAACTTGTATAACTTTCACATACCAATATCATTTTCAAGAAGGAGTTATTAACATGTATGTCTTAATGAGCAACCAGTGTACCTTTAATGACCATACTTTAACTTATAATTAAACACTTCTTCCACATTTTTTTCTCAAGATCGCATAGGCCTAATTACAGGTGAAATTAGGAAAAACGGTCATTTGAAGAAAGGTGGACGTATTTTCACCTTAAAGCATGTACTAGTTATTATGCCAGGATTAAATTCTGAGCACGGCCGGCCTATAAACAACACCTGTGAGCACAACTCTCATAAATCTGAATCAAACACGGTTCAAAACACGCACGGACTTAATCCTACATTTGTTAACGTCAGAAGTCTCTATTCCGTGACGATTGTTTAACGAATGCAAAACTCCGATTTTGTAACTTCTTTTGCTGCTCTTTGTTTATTGTTTTTTAGGTTAATTGTTTATGATGGTACGATCTCTGGGGTTTAAGCATTATTAAAAACGTTGTTATTGTTTAAGTTACAAAAACGTACACGTTTCGGGATTTGGAGTCTTACCCCGTTTTCAGATCAACTTCTTCAGGTTGTTTTCTAAGCTTCTTATACAACTTTGCAAGTTAAAAAATGTTATTTGGTTGTGGCAGACTGATCAGCTCTCGCTGATTACTTTTAGGCTAGCTTATTTCCAAATTAGGTTAGGCCTACTTTGGTCCTGACGACGGGTATAGATTTCAGATCCCGAACTATGCTATTTAGTTATCATGGTCAAAAAGCGTTAAAAAAAAAGGTAAAAGTATAGTTTGCTTTGTTAAATAGACGAAGTTAGGACTAAAATGTCCTTTTTACCACTCAGCCTCGACCTTTACCTAGCGTTACCGTATAGTTACATTACAAATGTAAGTGGTGACTGCAGGAATCAAACCCGCGCCACCGGAGTGAGGAGCTCAGGAGTCGCGCACGATTCCAACCCGCCACGGGTCCGTTGAAGCCAAGGTTACGTTTGTCCGCTGGCCAGTTTTGTTTTTAGAGACATGCTCAGGCTTTATAGGAAATAGACGTATGTCACAAAATCTTTGTATTTAAACATTATTGGCATATAACAATTGTGCTTTCTTTTAAAAAATATGTATTTTTTCTACTTATAAAATGCTAGCTCCCTTGTACACTCCGTATAAGCTCCATTATAAGCTCCTTTGGTACAACTAGCTACCGAACATCAATATTTGAATACAGCAACGATTTCATGGTAGCCTTTTCACTCCTAGTTTAAGTATAACCAGATAAAGTATAGAACAACTTTAGTTGAAAACCGTCAAAACTACAAAGTTTAAAACCACTAAAGGCAGAAATATTAACGGTCTTTTTCACACGTTTCATATATTATATACGTACACAACTTATGGAATAATATTGTATAACTTTATAATAGATTGATTAACCTCATATCATAATCCATTACGCTGTGTTCATTGCAGTGACATAGTAGTCATGTCATGTGTGATACAATCTTGATTACATATGCGCATATATATGACTTGATGATCCAGCTGGTATATCCAGCTCTAGACACCTGATCAAGTGAATTACGTTGCTATTTTATGCATAGTTAATATATTTCATTGATTATTATGTAAAATTAATCAAAACTAAATACCGTCATACCGCTTACCATTTATAATGATTCCCTCTTTCAAATTTAGTATTTTTTTCGGATAAACTTTCGTAAAAAAACTTACACTGATAAATAAAAAGTTAAACTTAAATAAAAAAAATGGATTAAAAAGACATTAAATATAAATTATTGGTGTATACGTATAAGTTTATTGAGTTTTAAATTATTGTGTATTCAATGTATAAATATATTTTGTAATAACTTTCCTGTTAAGTATCGAACTAAATGTTATACGTTTAATGTCAAAGGTAGGCCTAATACACCTCTGATTGTCTTGGTTTCAAGTCGTTTGTACTGTCTGTATAGCTAAATTAAAGCAGCATGTTTATAACTAAGTGTACTTGAGCGTTTTGAGTTTTTTGTTTAGAGACAATTAAACCCTTATTACTTTTTTACACTTAAGGTACTATAATTTTACTGCAATTACATGTGTGTTTATTTCGCCTTTTTAGATTTGTTCCGAAAAATACAGGCGTATTTATGGCGGTAGTAAATGGACTAATTTCTTGTTGTGACAATAATTTGTTTTAGCACTCATAGCTATGGTTTCATAAATAAAGAAAACATTTAGTGTAAACTCAGCCTATACAAGTCAATTAAATTACCGTATGAGTAAACGAACAACTCAGTGTGGCTGAACAGGAAAATATGTCTGTTAGCTTTTGGTTGTTAACTCAGCGTTCAACTCAATTAACAGAGCAAAGTTACTTTGATTCAACTCGTTTGGTCGATTCAAACTCAAAGTCATTCGAAAAATATAAAAAGTTAACAGGAATAATTAAAATAGAAAATAACAAGTCTTGCAGTGTCATCAAGTAAAAAGTACGCTTAATATATATTATTTACCTTTACACATTTTGTCATACAGTCAACTTTGCAAATTTACAAATGGAAACGTTGATTTGTCCTCGTAATCGCTGAACAGAAATGAAACTGTCATGAAGCAGAATTGTTTAGTAAACAAACCTAGGATTAGAACCGCGCGTGATGAACTGTGTTTGGTACAGATTTACGAGAATTCAGTTCACAGGTGTTATTTACAGCTGGGCCGTGTTCGACGCATTTATTAGAAAAGATGTTTTTTCCAAAATCTACGTTTCGTAATCTTTGTTAGAGAAACGTATTGAATTTGGTGATTTGTAATGAAAACGATGAAAGAATGGTTGAGGCTTTAAGAGTACAGTATACTCTTTGGTACCTTCGAAAAAATACTTTTAAAAAAATGCAACGGCTAAAGTAAATGTTGAACTGTTAAAGGCTTAAATCATAAACATTATTGATTTAAATATCCACTATAAAGAATCTGCAAATGATTTTTTATTGAAATAAATAATTAAGGTATACATTAATCAGGTTAAGCAAACGCGTGGCGGGTTGGTATCGTGCGAGACTCTGGAGCTTATCACTCCACTTGCGCGGCTAGACCTCCACAGTCACCACTTTAATTTGTAATGGTATTATACGGTAACGCTAGGTAAAGGTCGAGTTCGAGTGGTAGAGAAGACTTTGAAGTCCTAACTTTGCCTACTTAAACAAGACAAACTTTACCCCTTTATCCTTTTCTAAGTAGGTTATAAGTCATGTAAAAATTCTTCGACCTCAAGTCTCAACGAGATGTAAGCTGATAAAATCTTTAAACACTTCCGAGTATTGATAATACTTGAAATATAATAACTTGTTCTCTGTGAAAAGTGAGTACTACATTATTAGAAGATGAGATGCCATAAATAATCTTACAATGAGTCAATCTTCCCCGATACCATCCTATCGCCAAATGCCTAAATTATGTTTTAAGATGTTCAACGATATCTTAAATAACTCAATTCAAAGGAAGTTTCACGCATTTTAGTTAGATTACGTTTTATTTTCAACCAGAACATGAGCGTATAAATGTTAACCTGTGCGTGTTATCAGCAATGAGCACTTCGTGTCCGTTATCACAGAAACCATTACGTATGTTTTGTTCTGCCTACATCGCACCTCACTATCTAAATGCTTGTGGCTTTATTAATTGATCTGAACATCTACACATATAAACTCGCTACGGGTTTACAAAAGTAAGTACAAAAATTAGTACACACAAACTAAACGGACGAATTTGAAACTCCTGACAAATTGTTATTTATTGACATAGCAACGTTGGTCTTATGTAATTTTGAAGGTGTTTTTACACCATTTAAGGTACATCGACTCAGTTGAATGTTCAGCAACAGGCTTTCGCTTATAACACCAATGTTAAGAGGATTCATCACCCCTGAAAAAGTTGCTCAAAACATGCTCTCGTAGTCCCCCGTTTTGGACGCTATTTTTTGGTGTAGAGATTAGAAAAGTTGTTTTCCATGTTCTCAAAGGTTGTCTCTAGGTTTGTATAACCTGTTTTTTTTCGAAAACGTTTCGCCAAAATTAGCAAAAAATGTTAAAGTTACCCAAAAGTAGGCTATTTTCAAAGTGTATTATATTTTTTTCACAAGCAGTTTTTGATTTGTTCGTGTACAAGGAACATAGAACTACTCGTACCCTATCATATAAACCCCCATTTGTACGTTTCGGTCCATAAACGGCGTCGGAATCAGGGGACTACGAAACCATGTTTTGCCACTTTTTGAGTGAGTAGACCAAAGTTGATATTTCGCTACTAGCATTTCTGCCTACATCGAGCTCGACACAGCCGGAGCGGATGTGGGCCCTATAACCGGTTCTCGTCAAGTGCATCTCTATAGTTTTTAACATTTCTGGTATTGTTTTTTTATAAGTCGAAGTTTGGACTTCCTTACACCTTCACTTGTGCACTGTACTTGGATTCAAACAACAGACCCGCAAACCCGCAAAAAAAAGTGCAAGTCGCAAACAGGTAGAATTACCTCGGGATAATTTTGTTATTGTCTCTTAATTAATTTAGTCAATTTTGTTACAGTAATATTAGAAAATAGTTAAGTTACGTTGTAGATGTTGTGAAATTGTTGAGTACATAATATATGTTTTACAAATGTATTATATACTGTATTGTTGTATTTCCAAAAAAAAAGAAACAATAAAATCGTTCATTCATTCTAAAACCTTGGATTACTTCCTACCTCTCCGGTAGGAGTCGGTATGGTGCACATCAAAGGCCTACCTACACTCTTTCACTGTGTCCTAGTTTTTGTCTTAGTACCTACTACACTTGCGCTACTAGTGTTCACACACTGTCTTCGTGTATTGATTATGTGTGCGAGAGGAGAGAGAGAGGTACGAGGCGCAGGCGCGTGGTGTTTTGGTTTGTCAGCTGGATAGAGAGTACAGTTCGTCAGGTTTAGCATAGCCGGTGAGATGGGCTGTAGAGCCATAAGCGGCCAGCAGGAAATCTCAAGGCCACCGGCCATGCTACACCTGACGAACTGTAGAGACTGACGACTCACCACCGACCTCGTTACTGCCTAGTCCACGACCCCTTCGCGCCGTCGCTGAGAACATTGTTTCTATTTCTTACGTGAGTTACCGTACGACACGTTATAACTGCCAACCGCCTGTAGCTATTATGTTCAGACAATAAATAAACAGTACCTTTTGTTCTATGTATTACGTTTAATTACTTATTATATTGTAAAATCTGATTGTCAGAAAATTGAGTGTGTTGTGATTTTGACTGTTGTTGATGTTGTTTTTGCGTGATTATGGCCCGCCGGAGTAGTTTCAAGAAACGCCTCTTTTTAGCAGCTAAGCGAAAAAAAAGAATAATCAACGTGGGTGTTTTGAAATGGAGATTAGAAAGGTAAGTAGGATAAATAAACTATAGGATATGCCAAATTTTAAGCTACCTACTTGTTTTAATTTTACTCTTTACTAATTTATTAGTTTGAAGAGTTTGGAAGCCAACTTCCAAGCCAAAGATATGGACTCCCAGATCTTGTGGGAAGGGGTCCATCCTTGAGAATATTGGGAAATGTCTAATGTACACAGGTTGTTCATCTGGTAAACTAAGCGTTTTGGAAAACATGTCATTCTTGATTTGATTTTTTACCCATTTAACCTAGCTCCAAAGCTTGTGATACTTTTTTATGTATATGGAAACAACGCCTTTGCATACAAACTCTATTAGATAATTTTTATGTGAATTTAGAGTATTAGGTGAAAGTTTACGCTATGTGCTCCACTCAACTTTTCGGGAGTTTCTACATAAGAGGATGATGAGACTGGACCCCCCACCCCTTTCCGACGGGGTTCTGACAATTGGTTCATTTAATTTCTATGACTAGGAAATTAGTTTTACAAACGGATTTTTTAGTATTAAATGCAAGTATTCTCATTGTGCAATAAGCTAATTAATTTTACCTTACAGATCCCGTGGTAGACGTATTCCAAACCAAAATGAGAATACGTCTTCTTTTTCTGGATTTGAAAGTGAAGACCACAACAATGGCAACGTTCCTGAAATATCTGAACCGTAAGTGTTCTCTTTCTAACAACTTCGAATTTGCTATCCAGTAGTATAAATAGAGAAAAAAGCTACGTACCTACATGCAATTTATAATGTCATAGTAATAAATACACTTCGGTATTGTTTTAGATGCAGTGAGTCTGAGACGTGTCATTTGAACAGAGCTCCATCGTCCTCAGTGAACGTTATCAACGGCGAACCTTTATTCTTCGATATTTTTGAACCGTAAGTAAATGTTTTTATTCTTTATGTGTAGCCAGGGAACTAAGTGGTAGTCGTTAACATAAAAATATATAATTTTTATTTGTTAATGTTACTTAATTTATTTAGTCAAACGTAACATGTTGCATTTTTTTACAGGACTACTAGCAGCACACCAATACCACACGTCAAGGACCATATGAGCAACACTGACAGACGTGTAAGAAGAAAATTAGACCTAAACTTGTCTATTGACGGAAAAGACAATTGTGGTGGGACAACACCTTTGGCATTTACAATTAATCAAGGGAACTCTAGGAAGACTGAGTGTACAGGAGAAGGAAGAAGAATTGTTAATTTTAATTATCTATTTAATAAAATCAAAGAAATAAACAACCACAACCCTGCTATGGGCTGCACTTTTGGTAATATGATAATCCTAAAAGAACAAAAACTTGGATTGAGATCAAACTTTATTTTGAAATGTAATATGTGCAACTTAGAGTGCAAATTAGAAACCGATGAAGATGATAATGGTATGGATGTGAATACAGCTAGTGTGATTGGCGCAATGGCAGTTGGCATAGGTTATTCTCAACTGACAGAACTGTTTTCAACCATGGAAATTCCCGCGATGGCTCCCAATACGTATCAAAAATACCATGATCAAGTAGCTAACGCATGGGAGTCTACTGCTCTACAAGAGATGGAAGCTGCAGCCAAGCTAGAGATACAGTACGCCGAGGAAGAAGGCAATGTTACACGGGACGGCATCCCTATCCTGACAGTGGTGGCAGACGGCAGCTGGGCTAAACGATCCTACCGCACAAACTATAACTCGCTCTCAGGAGTGGTAAGTACTTTAAAAAACTTCTGTTTCTTGTTACTCAAAATACTTGACATTTTGAAATTTATTGGGAGTTTTAAACTGTATAATAATTTTGGGACACATTTTCATGACAAAATAAAAAATACGTTGAATATGTTTGGATAAAAGTTTGTTTTGTTAAGATTTCAAAGTTTTCGTTTTATACCATAAAACAATAGTTCTTTGCGTGCTTTCTAAGTATTATGGATTCAAATCAAACAACTTTTCTCGGTAAATCTTATCAATTTGGAACAAGATATTCATATAAAATGTATACATAACTTCTAACCTTCAGAATGGCTGAGTCTGACTCAGCATTACGAATTTGCAATTATGTGTCTTGGCCTATTAGTAATATTTCTATAAAGATATCATTGAAATTTGCCCTGTTATAGTGTAACATTCCCGGATGGTTTTAGGCAGCTATCGTTGGCTCTCGCACAAAAAAGGTCTTGTTTCTTGGAGTGAGGAACAAGTACTGTACAATTTGTGCACGATCCGCAGCTAAAAACGCCGCGGCACCCTCTCACAAGTGCTACAAGAACTGGTCCGGTAGCTCGGCCAGCATGGAAGCAGATATCATTCTGGAAGGATTTCAGCAAAGTATGAAGATGTACGGAGCTATTTACGGAACGATACTAGCTGATGGAGATTCAAACGTATATTCTAAAATTATAGAATATCGCCCATACACTAACTATACTGTAGACAAAATTGAGTGTTCGAACCACTTACTAAGAAACTATTGTGCTAAATTGAAAGATATGGTTAACGACAAAAAAACAGGTCCAATTCACTTAAGAAAACTGCTCTCTAAAAACGTCATGCGATTGAGAAAATCCATAAGCAAGGCAGCAAAATATAGATATGCTCAAACGTCTTTGAAATTCGGACAAAAAATACAGTTTTTGCAAAAGGACATCATAAACTCACCAAGTCATGTGTTCGGGGAGCATCTAAGATGCGAAAACTTGAAGTATTTTTGTAAGAAAACCGAAAAAGAACCTGATGGAGAAAATGTTGTTCCTGAGATGAGGATACATGGAATGTACCAACAGATAATGCGACACGTAAGTGTTTTGGCAGACAACGCCAAAAGTTTACTTTACAGCGAAACGAACAACCCCGCTGAACATTTCAATTCAATAGTAGCAAAATTTATTGGAGGAAAAAGAGTTAATTTTTCCAAGAAAAGGTCGTACCAGGCTAGATGCTCTGCTGCTGTTGTAGCCCACAACACCAAACATGCCCTGTACACTCTCCACAAGAGCATCTATAAAAAAAGTCCAGGTAAAATCTTAAAAAGACACCAGGTAAACAAAGTCAAAATTATAGCCAAAAATGCTTCAAAGAGAAAGGAGCAAAGGAAAAAGAAATACCGAGATAGGATGACAATGAAAGAGAAGGCAGAAAGTAAAAAAAGTTATGGCCCAAACGCACAAAAGCCAGATATGCCGAAAGAAGAGTTTGAATCAAAAAGGGGGGTGTTTTTGAAAAATTTGGAAAGAAATGAAATTGAAAAACGTGATTTAGAGAGAGGTACGGTACTTCAGTCACAAAGCGGTATGTGGAAGGAGGAAAGAAGGAAAATACTGACTGCCTCAAATTTTGGTACCGTGTGTAAAAGGAGAAAAAGTACCAGTTGTAAAAATCTTGTGAAACAGCTATTATACACCGATGTGGAGA
This sequence comes from Matsumurasca onukii, assembly GCA_018831715.1. Taxonomy (NCBI): domain Eukaryota; kingdom Metazoa; phylum Arthropoda; class Insecta; order Hemiptera; family Cicadellidae; genus Matsumurasca; species Matsumurasca onukii. The sequence continues at coordinate 5,116,078 of CM032065.1, forward strand.
CTGCAGCCATGAGGTATGGAAAGCATAATGAAATCAACGCGATCAGCCAGTTAGAAGAGACACTCGGTGTAAAGGTAGATCAGTGTGGATTGTTTATTGATGACACGCTTCCATACCTAGGCGCAACACCTGATGGATTGATAGGTGCTGATTGTGTGGTTGAGGTCAAGTGCCCAGAATCGTGCAAAGCATGTACTCCCGATGAAGCCATTCTGAAACGGAAGTTTACATTCTGGGATGTGACCAGAGAAACCACAGTCGGCGCTATCAACAAACACCATAATTTTTTCTACCAAATTCAAGGACAATTACATATTACTAAACGGGAAAATTGTTATTTCGTTTTATGGACGCCTCTCGGCATGAAGATCGAACAGATTAAAAGAGACGACACCTTCTGGAGAGAGGAAATGGAAGACAAACTAACTACTTTCTACCTAAACTGTGTTCTCCCAGAACTGATTGATCCCAGGCATACCCGATCCATGGAGATACGCGATCCACAATATATAATAGACGCAATTAAAAAACAGAATGAGAAGAAACGCAGTAAAAATCAGGAGTTAAATTAAAGTAGAAAGTGTATGTAGGGCTTTCAATTTCATTGCACATATCTCTAAGTGTAATAAATTGTAAATATTTTTTATTTTAAATACTGATTTTGCTGTAGAAAGTACACGGGTTTACACTTATTTTGCACATAAGCATATTGTAATACATTGTAAATGTCTCTCCATCCAAAGCTACAATTCACTTTGTTAATAACAACTATTTACTCTAAGATTTGCTTATTTTATATGTTTTAAAGGCTGATTTTGTTGTAGAATATACATTGGTTTACACTATTTTGTACATAAGCCTATTGTAATACATTGTCAAATCTTTTTCTACCTAAATCTAATATTTAACTTTGTAAATAACTTAATTGTATACTGTAAGATTGGCATATTTTATGTTTTAAGAACTGATTTTTGTTGTCAAATGTACATTGGTATACAAATTTTGTACATATGCCTATTGTTACACATTGTAAATTTACAAAGTTTCTATTCGTTTTGTTAATAACACCCATTTAATGTAAGATTTACCTTTTTATGTTTTAAAGACTGGTTTTTGTGTAGAATATACATTGGGTTACACTATTTTGTACATGAGCCTATTGTAATACATTGTAAAATTCTTTCTACCTGAATCTAATATTTCACTTTTAAAGACTGGTTTTTGTGTAGAATAAATATTGTTTACACATATTTCGATATTTTGTACATGAACCTAAATTTAATACTCTACATTGTTATTTTTCCTTTTAATTGTTATTAACTAAACTATATACTGTAAGATGTACCTATTTTTTTAATGTTGATAACTAATTTCCGTGAAGAATTTACGTTGTTTACTCATGTATTGGCCAAATGTATATTTTTATAATTTTTTTATCAAACAACTGAACTATTTGGTTTACATAATTCAATTTTAATTCTGAATTAAATGTAAATGGAACATTTATAAAGAATAGAACATTATTATTAGTATACAGTAAATTATTATATAACTATAACTTAATTATTAAACAATTTTATAACTTTTTGACTATATAATTTTAAATTATTATACAACTATAATAACTTAAAATTATAAAATCAAAAAGTTATAAAATTTATGATTTTATAAATATTATAACATTTAGTAATTAAATTGTAAATGATTTAATAATAAAGTTTAAGAACTGTACAATAGTAATTATTATTATTATTTTTGTACAAAATAAAATAAAAGCAAATAAATATTTTGAATTTTTACCGTCTTACTAAACTGTAACGAATTGAATTAGTGTAATGATTACATAACTACATAAAATGTAATCCCAGTCACTACATAAAATGTAAGAAACTGAGTTAAGAACCTCCATAGGTCTGAAAGTGCGCTGAGCCAGCTCGCTACGTGGGCCAGGAATCACTCAGTAGTGAGGTCCCAGCTCTTGACTGTCAAGGTCGGCGGCACGCGGGCCTCATCAAAGAACTGACCTAGACAACTTACTTGAGCCAATGTTTTTGCAACAGAAGATACACTTGGATTTCCACCTACCCCTCACCCACCTGGCCCCGCGAGAGGGAAATAATCAATACTCCGCTATTTCAGTGGTAAATATGGATTCTTGCTTGGTTGACATGAACCAGTGAAGATACTCGCGTTGAATTTTTGTCAGAATTTCAGTGTTGATGGGCAAATCATGCTTTCAAAACGAAATACGTTAGAAAGGTGAACTGACAGCTTGAGAAAAATAAGCAATAATAGTAAAAAACCCACCAAGGCGAACAAGATCTGCCAGAACACCTGAAAACCTGAGTCCGACAAAATCTGCCCGAAGACGCGCTCAAGAAAAGAGTGTCATTCGTGAATCTTTGAGAATGGTTTCTCGACTTTAAATACAGTAACGCCAAATAATAGCAGTAGTTATGTATTTCAAGTCGTAAGACACATCTCACAAGTTCACGGTTAATGTTCATTTCTTGAGCGCATCTTCAGACAGGTTGAGTCGGACTCTTGATCAAATTCCTCCATGTTTTTTGGTGTTCTGGCGTATCTTGCTTTCCTGGCGGCTTCATTTTTATTTTTCCCCTGTTTCTTTCAAGCCATAAACTCACATCAACAACGAATTCTTTTATTTAACGATGTTATCCCAATTAATATTGAAATGCTGACAAAAGATCCACCAAGTATTGCAAAAGATGTACGGGAAGTGCCTAAACATTTACTCGTTAAGTCGGTCACCTGTACCACCGGATTTATAGTATTATAATACCAAAGTGGAAAGAAGGTCCATGTTTCAAGAAAACTTGGGTAATCGTACGCTAATAAAAAATCACCATATTTCGGTTACTTAAGTTGGGTTATATAACGAAAACAGGAGTTACTATACTCATAGTGAATAATGTGTATTAAGAGACGTATACGTATAGTTGTGTCTTGAGAACGTATACTTGTCAGTTTGGCAATTTCCATTTCACTGTATAACTTGCTTAAAACAAAGAGGTTGTTAACTTTGTAGAGCCTACTCCACGAAACAAAGTTACTTTGTCTTCAATTTGCCGACCTCAATTCCTGATAAAGTTTCCTCGGCTGATTGGCCTTAGTTTTCTTTCGTGCCTGGTATTGAATCGATGACTTGCTTTAACCAATTAGTTGTTGAACACTCTCGACAAATATTAGATTTTAATTTGTAATATAACTTTTACAGCCCGGAATCATTAAGTTAGGTTTGATCCTGACCTCCAGAACACGATTCTTTCAAAAATATATACTGTATACTGAAGTATATATGTGTATTAGCTCTAGAAGTCGCATCATTTGTACGAATTTCACCAACTTTGGTAAAATATTTTCGTTTGTAAAATTTTTGGTCGAATCAGTTCGGACTTTTCACGAATAAAGAGGTTAATGGTCTAAAAACATTAAATCGCATCCGATTTGCACCATGAAATTTAAAATAGGTAAATATAAAGAATAATAAAATAAATAATAAGTATTTTGGGGTTATAAATTAATATAGTTTATTAATAAGTATTACTACAAACATATTTTGTAAATCCATCAAGTAATTTCGATACGGTGGCATAAAAGTGATGTTTCGCTTAACAACGGGGTGAGTAATTTGATTGATATTAAAAACTTGTTTCCCTTTCATGATATTTAGTATAACTACTAGTAAACATCAATGAAATTCAGCAAAGCTGTGAGCGTAGTAAAAAGCCTCGTAGCACTCGTTATAGAATAATAATTAAAATAATCTGAGGCCGAAGGTCGAAGCAAGGCTGTGTGTGAGTGGAGCGAATTAAAGAAACAAGGTGCAAAGGAAATTCGATTGACTCAAGCCACAATCGTTAACAATATTTGAATCATAGCATTTGAACAGTTTAAAATGAGCTATTTTCTTTTATTATTTTGCAGTTTTGTTGAATTTTTACCAGTCTGTCATGTAAGTATTGAAATGTGTTCAGTATTTAAAAAATGATACGTCAAGTCGTTATCACATCAAAAGTTTTACGAATAGAAAGTAGTATTACTACTATTTAGTTTTAATTGTTCTCAAGGTTTTTACCGATGTTACATGTTTTTTACCGATTTTAACTACAAAGCTAAAAATACAACCGTTAAAGGAAGGTCCGAAAGAACTAGTTATTTCGCTGTTCTGTATGTACATACATTTGGTTAAGAATAAGATAGACAGAAGTAGATCCGTTCTTCACCAAGTAAAGTTTGTTCAAGGAACGTAGTTTAAAAGTTAAGATACGTTCAAGAACACAGATTTTTCGCAATATTTTGTCAAGCAGTAGGGTTACTATTGTGGGACAAGTAAAAGCCAACATATTTACAGCCAATCATTATTTTATTTTGAAATTTCTTTTTTTAAAGGATGAACGCTGTTAGTTGAAAACAGGTCGGATCGGAAGTTAAGCTGGTGTGTTGACGTGTTTTGAAATCACCAATTTTTGGTTTAGAAACATGACAAAATGGAACCTTCACGCAATTCTGTTTAGAATGCACCATAACTTGATGGCAAGTTTACTCCCTACCTTAAAGACTTCTTAATTTGTTTGCTATGCTAAAATACTTATTAGCATATTTGTAATGCGTAACCTCGCCAAGGTAGTCACAAACCGAGCATGCAAAGATCACAAAGAAGTATGGCATGCCCTAAATATATATTTCAAGTTTAAAGAGGTTTCGAAAAATGCTGACAGCAAACTAATACTAAAATCAATTAATATTTTTTCAGTTTCTCTATACCAAGGGCTTGATAAAAACAATCATCAAAATGCCTAACATAAAGCCTAGCGGACCCGTGGCGGATTGGACTCCGGAGCTGATCACTCCACTGGCGCGGGTTCGATCCCCACAGTCACCACTTACATTTTATAATGTAACTATACGGTAACGCTAGGTAAAGGTCGAAGTAGAGTGGTAGAGAGGACATTGTTGTCCTAACTTCGCCTCGTTAAACAAGACAAACTTTACCTTTTTTACCCTCTAAAGTTCTTAGCACATTGCTGTACGCAGCTTTCAAAAAACGTTGTCAGATAATAATAAATATACTAAAATTTTAAAATCGGACAAAATGCTACGAAACCAATTTAAAGTTAAAACGTATACTGAACTAAAACAGAACCAAAGGGAAAGAGCATTAAATATAACAGTTATATTTAAATATTTAAACAAATATTTAACAGTTATATTTAAAAGTTACTGGAAAATTAGTAAAAACACGGAACTTTGTGAGATAGAAGTCTGTTAAGGTCGTAGATTGCTAACTTAGTTTAACTCACTTTACTTAACCAAGTTACTTAGGTTCATCTTGCTTGACCAATTCACGATCAAGTCTGTCGGGGAATTACAAGAGCTATTGAAGTTAACGATACAAAAGAGATAACATTAAACCTGTGTTGAAAACAATTAAATGTATTTAGAAATAGTTCGAATGCGTCATTTGAGTACTTCTCTAAATTTAAAGGCATAAAAAGATGGGACGGATGGTGTAATGGTCAGCATAATCACCCGGCAAGTGAGAGCCCTGGATTCAAGTCCCGGTTCGGTCCAAACATATTTGTCTTCAAGTTTCTCCAGTAATACATCTTAGATATATTTAAGATTGACTAAAGTTCTGTAAAACAGTACTTATTCTGAGATACGCTGTAATAAAGATCTTTTTGTTTTATTAGTTTTAGCAAGCTTCTGAGACTTTTCTACAAGAAAAGAGGGTTGAATAAATTTTCCCTGTTGACTCTTTATAGTAAAGACTAACCCCATGTCAACCGGCTGTCTGAATAGATAATACCTGTAGGCTAACACGCTGTTAAGTGCTAAAGCGCCGCTGGAATGAGTAAATCGAATTTCCCTTGCAATGTGTTACTATATTTTGCTACGCTCACACCCTCGCATTAACCTTCGACTTTTGGTACATTGGTGCACAAAAGAAAACTACGTATGTATGTGGGGATTCTCATCGGCAAAAAACCTTCTCAAAATTTTCATATTACAAAAAAGAGCAATGAAATATATTGAACATAAAAATAAAAGACAACCATGCAGAGAAATTTTCAAATTAAACAGAGTACTTACAGTCCCAAGATGATATATTTATGAAACAATTCTTTACGTAGTAAATCAAAATTTAATAGTCGTGACATCAAACCATACATATAACACAAGACTAAAATTCTATGCAAGTGAACAACAACACTATTTGAAGAAATTTGAAAAAAAAACCTGTGTTCATGGAGAGAAAACCTTTTAATACACTTCCAAAACCAATTCAAGGTTTGGCATTTGAAGACAAAATTTATTCTGAAAACAAATTGAAAACTTCGTTAGCTAATGAATGTTTTTACAACATGGACGTTTTTAAAATTTTAAGTATTATTTATATCTGTTGTCAATGTATGTTTGTTATTTTTAATAAATAAAGAAAGATTTTATCAAAATCATGCGTTTTTAGATCATTTAACCCCTTTTTTGGAAAGCCACCTCCACCAAAAATGGAATTCCGATAGTCCGATATTACTAGTATACAAACTTTACGAATATACTCGTATTTACAAAATGAACATTTGTAATAAACTCGGTGAAAATCAGACAAAAATACGACCTATACAAACACTAGCTGTGTACCCGTGCTTCGCTACGGTGAGAATCGTATATGAAATGTTTAAGCTTTTATCATAAATCATCGATTGTTATTGTAGTAGCAGACATTATCAAAATAATACATTAAAGTAACAGTCTGCAATTTCACTGTACTTAAATTGTATTTTAATGACGGTTGTAGCGGGAAAATAATCCAACCTCGCTATAAACGGCACTAATTAGTTAAATATAACAGGCAAAAGAGCAAACAGTAATGAAACAACTTCAACGGGTGGTTTTGTTTGGGTTGGTCCCTAACCTACTGCTAAGAGAAGTGCCAGAAACCCCAAGCACGGGTCATGTGTGCATAAATAAATTTATTTTACCCAAAGATTGTTTAATTGTAGCTCAGGAATTGTTTGTTGTGTTCGCCCGTTAGTTCACCATGCTGACAATTGAGCATGGCTATTCAGTCTCGCCACGGGGAGGCCGACGAACAAGAGACCATATTTACAATATGTACAATGGTTTCCACGGGGAGTTTTGTTTGGGCAGGCCCCTTAGCCTACTGCCAAGTCACAGTTCAACGGGGAGTTTTGTTTATGGCAGGCCCCCTAGCCTACTGCCTAAGACCTCTTTGTAGACAGTATTTTTTGTTCGCCCATCTGGCTGAAGAATCGTTAATTTACTGGCAGAGCTTACTCTTGAACACGCGACATACAACTGTCCATGGGAGAAGCAGTCTTCCCTCAGATCAACACCGGCCAATTTCAATGTCTGGCCTTGAGACTTATTTACTGTCATAGCAAAGCATAACTTGACAGGGAATTGAAGTCTTTTAAATTGAAATTGGTAATCTGACGGAATCAGAGGTATTCGTGGAATAAAGACAACTTCTCCCTGGCCACATCCAGTAAATATTGTTGCTTCGATAACGTTCTTATACAAAGCTTTGATTTGAAGTCTAGTGCCGTTGCAAAGCTTAGGCGGTACCAGATTTCGAAGCAACATTATCGGAGCACCAACTTTAAGATTAAGAATATGTGGTGGAAGGCCTGGAGGATTCAGCGTGTGCAGGAACTCCACTGGATAATTGAACGCGTCTTCAACTTCAACCACTGAGTCTACAGATTGGTAACGAATATTTTCTGTTGTAAGTTTTGGCAGCAACATGTTATTTATTTGAGCAGCCGTATCATTCTTTGGGGTGAGAATGGCTCTTTCTCTCAGCCAAGCCGAGTTTAGAGAGAGAGAATTCGATAGATTTGGGTAAATTATTTCCGTCATTGCATCCAAATTACTCACAACCTCACATAAGCTATCCGGTGAGGCACCATAACCCCGTCAACTTCAATACCTTCCATTATGTTGATGGTAGGTGTATGTATGAAAGAGTAAAAAATGAAAAGAGTGAGTTTGTAAAAGAAAAATACTTTTAGATGTTGGTATGACGTTTGGTAGGCAAGAAGAGTTTACGTGTAGGCCAGCAAAGTTTTAAGGATAACTTTGAAATCCAATCAGACTAACCAAAGCTTTTCAGAAAATAGATCAACTTTTAAAGAAAGAACCTGCTAATACAATTTATTTTAGATAAGTCTGAGCAAATATTAAAGCAATAAGGTCATTGATTAACCCTAACGAAAGGGACAGTCCAATAAAATGATAACACTCGTATAACGTGAAATTAAGAAGTGTGATAGAATTGAAGACTGTAAATTTAGACACTGTAAAAAGAATAAGGTAAGAACTGGAAGGTAAATAATACCAGGAAAATAGTGAAATGTAGAAGTGTAATGAAACGTGTAGAATAAGTGTAAAAATAATAATGAAATAAGAAGAGGTAGTAGGATTACCAGGAAAGGAGTGTAGTGTAGAAGTGTGATAGAATATAAAACGTGTAACAACTGCGAAAATAATAATGAGGTAAGAAAAGGTGAGTAGGATTACCAGGAAAGCAGTGTAGTGTGTAGTGTAGCAAGGTGTAGCAGGTTGTAGAGTGAACGATAGACAGTAGCAGTGTGGCAGGCAAGAGCACAACGATAACTGGCTAGGCAGAGAACACTGGTCACCTTATCTCTATCTCCCCCGCCTCCCTCCTGTCCACCTCAAACAGCTGATCTACCTAGCCTCTGGCTGCTATTACCTCACTTGATTAAATAAACGTATTCTACCATAAGAAGAGTATGATATTTGGCATAAGTAATATATACATAGCTTGATTCATTCCAAGTGTGTTGAACGTTATTGTAATGAAACGGTAAATGATTCTGATAGTCATAGCTAGAATACTGTATGTAAACCTATATTTTAAAGAGTAAGTACGATATTCTTGAAATTATTCGAAAACCCCTAAATTTTGAAGGTAAAGCCATTTTTTGGAAAAACCGTAAGAGCTACAAAAAAAATTTAAATAAAATAGTTATACAAAATTTAATTCTGGACCATGAAAATTTCATCAGATTTCAAATCGGACTCAAGGTTTAGACGCTAGAGCTCATATACGAAAAGCTTAGATGCCGCAAAAGGGCGTCTGTTTGGCCTATCATTAGGGGTGAAAACTACCCTTAGACTCAAAATTTTTCAAAATCCCGCCTTATTGCACATCTAGAGCATATAAGGAACCACTATGTTAAGTTTCAACCCTCTACGCTCAGTACTTTTTGTGATACAGTGATGAGTGAGTCAGTCAGTCAGTCAGTGAGTGAGTGGTATTTGAGAAATATATAATAGATAAGTATACGAGTTATATTGAGTTATGAAAAAAATTCTCAAAACGCGTCCTGGGGGTCTGGATCGCTGCTCATTTCACAGTCCACAACGCATTGTTCCATAGGAAACGCAGAAAAAACACTGGTCTTGCAATACGAAACCAATGTACTAGTCAGCAAACTACATAAGTATACAGTTTCAAATATCAAGTTGAAAATGACACTAAAAAGGGCAACACAACTCAATTAGGCTACGATATTGGCTTTGGCAGTTTAGGAAGAGTAGAAGATTTACTTTGCTTATAATGTTTAATATTTTGAGCTCTAATATCCTGCTTTAGATAAAAGTTGCTGACACTAAATGTTCCACTTAGGCAGACGGCCAAGGCATTATACTCCTCTGACCCAGCTAGTTTTCATATATTTACTGCTCCCAGAACTTTGGAATATACAACGGTAAATACTGCCAATGAAATATTTATATTCTCCCTAAAGAAAATATATTTTCGTGAAGAAATACCATTTCGTTTACTTACTTAACTGTTGTGACCTTTCTTAGTGTTTTGCGGGAAGGTTTAAAGTGGTTTAAGTTTGCTAAACAATATTATATTTGTCTACTGAGAACAACACAGTGTGCTGAATAACAAATAATACGTTTAAACGATCCAATTTAGAAACTACTCAGGAATTCGAAGGGTACAGAAATATGCTTAGATCCCGTTGTAGTGTCTAGGAACAATCGACGTTGTTAAGCCTTTAAGTAGTATTAAAATTTTGCACGTGCAAGGAAAAATAAATGGGACAAAAGTAACTAGTTCCTACACCTTAATACGTGTACAAACTATAAACTAGTTTTTATAGTATACATGTTGTCAGTTAAAATAAAACATAAATTAAAACCTAATAAACTCTACACGTTGTAGCAAAGAAATAGGCTGAACAGTTATTGTATTGGCTGTGTATTATAACGTATAAGTTTAGTCAACAAATCCAATGAAAAACAAACTTTCGTTCTACCACGGTTCTCTAATCGGAAAGTTGCAAAACTTACTATAAAGCTCAAATAGAAAAGAAAAGCCGGAATAAATGCACGACAAATATAAATTTAGGTACAGTTCAGTCAATGGCGAATGAAATGTATACCGATCAGCAACTGGTCACTTTTAAACCAAGGCTTATATTATTATATTATTCTATTAGACGTTACGAACATATTAAAACACTTACCCAATATTCAAACAAATATATATTCCCACCACAAGACACAACCCATGACACTACACATTAAAATAAATTAAAAACACTCCCGAATGACAAAAGCAGCAAACAAATCGTCCCCGTATATTTAACTGAAATAAGAAGATGTAAACAACACTAATTCATTATTGATCGATCAGCTGGTTTGAGTCGCGGGACACAGAGAAGCGGCTACGGACAGACCGGGAAGTACAACAGCTGACTCAGTCAGAGAATATTTTTTAACTACACAAAGTCACTGATGAATGTTAAACAGCAAACATTAATATTACTTTTTATTTTAATTATTTTGACGCAGGACGCAAGTGGGGGCTTTTAAGTATATTTGTTAAAACCAATATGTTAAAGATTAGATAATTTAATTTAATTATTTATGTTTAATAAATAACTTGATTTAGTTTTAAAATTTAGTTTTTTAGTGAATTTACTCGTAGTTATTTATTCCTAAGATAAAATACAGTAAAATAACTGGATTACTTGAAAGACTAATTAGTAGAAACTAACTATGGACGTACATTTCTTCTTATTATATAAAAGCTTAGTTTAATCAACAAGTCCGTAACTTAACACAACAAGCTGGATATTTAATAACAGATTTTATCCTAATTTTAAATGACTTATCATAGTTCTAAAAGCATATTTATGCTAAATTAATGGTTTATTAATTAAAAAACTTAAAAATATTTTCATTAATCATTTTTTGGTTTGGTGAATTTAACTTTTTTAATTTTTAGTAGAAATTGTAAGTGCAAAACCACAAATACGAGTATTTATACCAAGTTTGGTCGACCATATATATTAGTGTACTCTCTACAAGTCGCATTTTGTGTCTGACTTCCTTGAAATTTGGTACGAATGTTCCTTTTGTAAATATATCGGTCACGTTCGTCACCTAGCAAAATCGGACTACGAAAAGTACCTTTCTATGGTGGGTGGGGAGGGGAGTTTTTTAAATGATGTTCATTAATGCAAAAACAGCAGTAAATTTCATCCGATTTTAATGAAATTTGAAATATGTTTTCCTTTCGTGATATTCAGTATAACGTACAGTAAAATACCACGAAATTCTGAGCCTAAAGGCCGAAGCAAGACTGTGAGCGAAGCGAACAGCTTTATAACCCCTGTGGTAATAAAGAAATTCGTTTCACTTATTTCAGCGACGCTTTGGCTGCGTGTCGGTGCGGTTCTTTAGTAAAGTTATGAGATTTCTGCTAAGGCTTACTTGATAACCTGTTAACATGTGCAAAGCTTATAAGTGCAAAGCATTATCTTGTCGTAGTTATGGTAAAATCAAACATCCTCCCACAAAATGACCTGAACCGATGCATGTCCTCATTTTAAATATTTTTATAAATACTTAGTTGTGACATGTCTCAATTTTGTGGTTGTAAACAAAATCATTTGTGGCCTAAAATCTAACTTTGATTATACATCCCCACTAAATTGTCCCTCTAAATCGCCTGAAATAATAGTCATGACCGAAATTCTTATTACTGTCCCAGAAACAAATAAGTATGAAATACCTGGCCACTCCATGTACTGCCACTGCAATGAGAGATACAGGACCTGTGGTGTCGCGGTGTACGTCCTACACGCATTGTCACTGAAATATACTACTGAGAGAGGTTATGTCAGCTGACTCATCAATGACTACTCTCACGGGTAGCTCGCGCATGCGCGTGTCCACCGTCTCGCTGACTACCGTCTGCACAGCTGTTCAGCAAAATGATTCATTCTTGGTATCGATTATTTACGAAGAAAGAAAGATTAGATAATGCATTTGTTTATGCAACATAAATAGATGTTGGATTTAATTTTTTTTTAATCGGTTCCTGATGAATTATGGGTTTACCTCTTTAGTCAATGAACCAGCAAGAATATAATGTATGTATGTGTTCTGCCGGCCCTATGATTTTTAAAAGTTTATTTCTCTAATCTAGGTTTTTTTTTAGTTATGGTTAATAATAATGCGATAGATAAGGCATAGTTATTATTGTGTTAGTTTAGCTTTATACTGTACCGGTCAGACTGGTATTCCGGTATTCTGTGTATTAAAATAAAACCAGGCCGACACGCAGCTTGGCGCTTAAGCACCACTTGCATGAGTGAATCGGATTTCCGTTGCAATTTGTTTCTCTTATTCCCTCCGTTCACAGCCTCACTTCGGCCTTCGGCCTAGGACCTAAATGTTATTTTACTGCAAGTTTTCTTACATATCATTAAAAAAAAGGTACATCTAATTTTTAAAAATTAAACTATTTATAACTTTACACACAAAAAATTATTTTTTTGGCCGACATTGAATTTTGGATGGACTCAATGTATTTTCATAATTCTTGGTACATGAATGGATACTAATAAATTACATATATATTTTTGGTTCCTTTGGAATCAGGTCAAATTGACTCTGTATTGCTTTTAGATCATTAAAACATTTTTTTGACGTAAACTCCCTCCAAAAAGGGGTTTTGTAGCCCGATGTTGCTGGTTATCGAGCTTGACAGTTAAAGCTTTAAGTTACTAAAAGGGGTTAAATATAGTACATTTGACGGTCGAAAGAAAATATTCCAAAAATATAAAGCGAGTATAAACAAAAAAATAACTTTTCAAAACGTTAAACGTACTTCATGTAGTTCGACGGTTTATATACTTGAATAATATTCTTTAAACGTTTGTGAGAAGACTGCTTTGATTATTGTGTTTCCGCTTCTTAGAGAGAGAAAGAGAGTCAACTTGTTCAAGAAGTAGGGCAGAACAACCCAACTTCTCAGCAGAACCTTTGGTATATTGCCAGAGAGGTTGAAAGTGGTTTTAGCTGAGGAAAATAAAGTGCCACAAAATACTTATGTGTTTTTCCATCAATTATGATTATTATTTACTGTTTTCAGTGTCGTGTTAAATCATAAATCATGTTAAATGGTTCTCATACAGCTTGGTTATTCTTTAAAGATATTTTTAATAATTGATCACGGTGAATTACAGTACGCTTTATTCAGTTGCGTAGAAGTTAATCGCTTGATGGTAGCTCGCTTAGTTAACAGCCTTGCTTCCGCATTTGGCCTCAGATTTAAATGTTTTATAACAACAGCTGAATATTTAACTCTTGGGCTTTCGCGGCCGGTGTCACAACTATAATCTAGTTCTTCCGGTTCAAACCACGTCAAAACATTATAATAAATAGGGTGAAATATTTCGGTCTCGCTGTGGAGTACCATCTTCAGTCACTGACTGACTGAAACTAAACTACTTGCTGTCTGCTGGGCCTTCTTATCTCCTATTGGTGACTGGGCTGCCAACCGTCGAAATAGGAGATAAGAAGGCCCAGCAGACAGCAAGTATGTCAGTTTCAGCCAATCAGTGACTGGAGATGGTACTCCACAGCGATACCGAAATATTTCACCCTAATTATTACGATGTTTTGACGCGGTGTGAACCGGAAGAACTAGATTATAGCTAAACAAAGATGTTTACTATTCTCACCTAGTATCCTAATTTTATTTCCAGATTTACATGATGTGTAGCTGCAGGCTTTACCCTGCTGTTCGCTGATCTCACAGTATCATATTTGGTGGTAATTATCAAATTTCGGGCTGAGATATTCGTGCCGTCCCAGGCCCAGGACCTTGAAACAAGCACCGATCCTGACCCCCAGACCACGTTTAGAGCATTGTCTACAATTTAAGTAAAACTGTACTTATATTAAAAGCATGTATAAAAAACTAAACCAAGAGCCAGTTGACTGAGTGGGTTTGTGGCGGGTTGGAATCGTGCGCGACTCTGGAGCTCATCACTCCCGTGGCGTGGGTTCAATCCCCGCAGTCACCACGTCTTACATTTTTCAAGTGACTATACGGGTACGATAGGTTGAAAAAAAGACTTTGTAGTCGTAACTACGCTTCGTTAAACAAGACGAACTTAATTAATTTTATTTTTAGACTGTCACACTAAAAACACAGTGAGCGTAGAGAGCAGCCACGTGACAGAACAGTTATGACAATCTGAGGTCGATTAGAGTAACAAATTGGAAAGGAATGTCGATTGACTAGTGCCAGTGGTGCTTCAGTGCTTAGCTGCGTGTTGGTGTAAGATCTCTTAAATACACGTTTAGCCAAAACACGTTTGAAGCAAACGGTTAGGAAAAACAAGGTTCAAAAGTACCTCTTAATCATGTTTCGCAACACGGTGTTCATACTATCCATTTTTTAAACACTGGAAAGCAATATCGATTCACTAGTGCCAGTGGTGGTTTAGTGCTTAGCTGCGTGTTGGTGTAAGACCTCTTAAATAAACGTCTAGCCAAAACACGTTTGAAGCAATCGGTTAGGAAAAACAAAATTCAAAAGTACATACGTCTAAATCATGTTTCGCAACACGGTGTTCATATTATCCATTTTTTAAAACACTAAAATTGCTTAAATGCGGGCTTAAAATTGTCCCTTTAACAATAAATAGTGAAAGTTTATTTGCATATTTCTTGTCAAATGAATTATTTGAGTTATTGCCTTTTAAACACGTAGAACGACCATAATTCTGTTTTATTAACGGCAAGTTTTGATTTTTATATAACCTTGCCTTGTCCCAATATTGTAAACACTATAAAAATAGTTCTCCAACACAACCTTAACTGCTTTCACAACCAGTGCCACAATTATATTCTAGTTCATCCGGTTCACACCGCGTCCATAATTAGTTTGAGATATTTCGGCCTCGCTGTGGAGTTCCATCTTCAATCACTGATTGACTGAAACAACAGAGTCAGTTTCATCTAATTATAACCTAACTATGAAGTTTGGACAAAGCGTGAACAGGAGGAACTAGATTATAATCTAAAACTAATTTTGTCGATTTTTTTTACTAAATCTAAGACAGTGAAATTGTGTCGAAAGACAAAAGAGACGTAGGAAATGCTCAGATCCACCAGCACATCACCCTCGCCTCAATCGGGCTCACAATATATGCGCATACATAACACTCGCTATTTCTTCTTCTTCTCTCTTTGCTGTGGCTGTGTCAAGTCTAACTTCTGATTCGATTCTGCACAACTTCAAACAAACCGAGTCTCTATTTGGTTTAATTTTGTGACAAAATGGGACCATTTGAATAATTACCTACTGAAATTAGTAGATGTGAGATTTATTTAGTACTCATGTTTGCCCTTTTTTATGTTTGGACAAGTGTGGCAACAACACAAGTAAAGCAACGTTTTATATTCACTTATAATGAACAATGCCATATCAGACCCGTGGCGGGTATCGTGCGCAATTTCGGAGCTCATCACTCCGCTGGCGCGGGTTCGATCCCCGCAGTCACCACTTACATTTGCAAAGTGACTTTACGGTAACGCTAGGTAAAGGTCGAGGTTGAGTGGTAGAGATAACCTTGTAGTCCTAACCTCGCCTCGTTGAACAAGACAAACTTGAGCTTTTACAGATTTTACAGTGCACGAAAGTATTTTTTAGAGGAATGACTAGGTCTCAATTAGTTTACACAATAAATTCACACATAATAGGTATCGTTTAAAGTTCACAATAAATCATTGAAACAAGTATTTTAAATTTACATTAATGTACTTGTGACAGTCACGTTGTGAGATATTTAAAAGTTACAACAACAACACGACATTCGTTTCCGACCAAAATAAATGTCAAAAAGCCGTTGTCGAAAATTATAGTCCCTAAAAATCGTACTTTTAAACTAAGGTTAAGATTTATCAACACAATCACCCGGAAAATGAGAGACCCGGGTTCGAGTCCCGGATCAATTCACAAATTTTGCTTTTAGTAGAAAAGAAACGTACTTAAAAAAACCCTTTTTCGTTATTGTGCAGTGTCACCGATTGTACATTTCATATAAAATATACAGAATTTTGTCATCTTAGTAAATATATTACGATATTTTGATTAAAAACAAAACTCCTTGTCAAGTAAAAACTGTTTTGAATTAATTTTGCTTGGCTAGATTTATGAAATCTTCCGATTCAGTACATGGCGAGACACCTCGCGGGAAACAGCGGAACTACTAGCTGCCCGGTTAGACTCAGTACAGTAGTGCGCGTTGTATATGGTGTGTATGAAGTAGTTAAATTAAAGATTATTTTTACTTCGACTGTTTATAACTTACTTTTTAAATTAAATGTCACTTATTCGCTACTTAGATACAGTGTTGATACAATTTTACAGGTTTATTCTTACAGGTAATATTGTAAACGTGTAAATAGTGAGCAGAAACCAACACAAAAATTTCCTCACAGATTTCTTTGGCAATTTATAGCTTCAGTAAAGTGTGTTTTATGTTTTCTCAATGAAACAATAAACTAAACTTTAAACTATTCAATGTTAAGTTTTCTAGATCACGTGTCTACGTTTTACATAATGCAAAACAATGCTATGAAAAAGTAGTACGGTGTTTTGTTTTCCAGACACCATACATAATGTTTCTTAGAAAATAATTACGTATTTTGGTCTATTGAAAGCTTTACCCAATATTATTTCAAGTGTATACAGATTTCAAAAGATGTTTGTAAAACCTCGATCTGAATTAAACCTTGAAAGAAGACGAAAATTCCTGGAAATTTATTTTTTAACTTTAAACAAGGTAGTTATGAAACTTTGTCTAGTCTTTAATTATTTAAAAACTATAGGTTCTCATCATATGCAACACAACTTGGAGTTTCTAACCATTTTCAAAGGGTTAGTCATCCTGAATAAATAAATTTGGTTAAAATAAAGATGAAACTTGTGAAAACCACCAAATGGGCAACGTGTCAAAAACGTGCTCAATTACTCGAATGTCAATCCGTGGATCCGTGGTTGATTGGTATCGCGCGTGACTCTGGGGCTTGTCACTACAGTGGCACGGGTTCGATCCCCGAAGTCACCAATTACAATTTGTAAAGTGACTATACGGTCACGTTAGGTAAATGTCGAGGTTGAGTGTTAGACTTTACCTCGTATAACAAGACAACCTTTACCTTTATGTGACACATAGCCTTCTTTTCCAAAGCAGTAACTCGAATTACGAAATATGTTATTCCATAAGTACTTTGAAACCTATTCGTTGCATACCTCAAACGCCTTCAATAAACGTTTAATTAAAACGGATTTAAAGATACAATCATAACGGAATAAGTTAATTTTATTTAGCAACTCAAATAAACTTATTTTGTGAGAACAAT
The DNA here is from genome assembly GCA_018831715.1 of Matsumurasca onukii. Taxonomy (NCBI): domain Eukaryota; kingdom Metazoa; phylum Arthropoda; class Insecta; order Hemiptera; family Cicadellidae; genus Matsumurasca; species Matsumurasca onukii. The sequence continues at coordinate 5,133,838 of CM032065.1, forward strand.
CTTGGCCAGATTTACGACTTAAAGGTATTCAATAACAATAAGTAAACTTTTTGTCAAAACCATTTTGTACTATTTTTTCCGTGAAAAAAAAATTAATAACTGAATCTCCATTTACAAACACAGTTGTTTAAACTCAAACCAATACAAATAAAAATCATGTTGGTAACAAACATATAACGAATACAACAGCTTAGTCGAGGTTAAGGTTAAGTGGTAGAGAGGACTTTGTAGTCCTAACTTTACCTCGTTAAACAAGACAAACTTTACCTTTAACCTTTTTTTAGTTCCAAAGTCCAGGCCAACCTGTTGGTTTGCTACGAAACAGTACAATTTATCAAACAACTGTACAATAAGCGTTATTTTGAGCCTAACAACAACATCCTTTCCACAAAACAACATGTGCGTATATTTTTACGACACAATCAGCGAGATCCATAAAGAAAGCAACCCACGTGTTTGATGATCAGATTACCTGTTTGTTGTCATCTTTATGGCTCAGGTGACCTTTAATAACCTTTTCCAATCAAAGCGTTCTGACTAGAAACCCTTGAGCTCAGGTATTCCCCCTTGACCAAACCGCAGCTCTGGCAAAACACCGCAACACCCTTGTGACCTTTCTCTCCGCTGTGGTCACGCCAGAAACTCACGAATGCAATAATGTTGTAATATTACATGTCGGCAAGGCGGTATTACATGGTTTGTGTTGTAGGTTGGACAGATTAATAGATCGGAAATCTTCTCTGGTGCGTATAAACTATATAGTTCAGTGCGTGCTTTGCACCAAATCAGCCCGGGTTCGATTCGCGGACGCAGTATTAACTTTTCACGATGGCCACTCCCCGTGTTTCGGAAGTCACGTTGAGCCGTTGGTCCATTCCATTGTTGGGCTATTAATTAATAACCCAATCTGGGAAACAGGCAGCCCTAGTTTATATCAAGTCCCTCCTAATACATCAAAAACACTCATCACACTCACTATCATCCCATATTCACCTTAAAATACCCTCTAAGAGTGGTCGGTGTCTCAAAGCAAAGTATAAAAGTGTTATGTATGCTGCAACTTAAACCGAAAAAACAGCTAAATAATTATATATAATAAAGAATATTACGTTAAGAGTGGTAAGTATATCATATTTATTGGTTGGGATACATTTTCAATTTAAACTTATTGCACGGTGACGTTGGGTAAAGGTCGAGATTGGATGGTAGAAAAGGCTTCGGAGTCCTAACCTCACCTTATTAAACTACTAACTTACCTTTTTGCCTTTACAATTCAGCATAATTAATTCATTAGGTAACGTTAATTTTATTTACCCTTCTCAAGAAAACTTTTACCCTTTTATATACCCTTCTTGGATTGTCTTGTACGAGAACCCAATAGCTTTTTGTAAACAGGCAAACGAAGCACTGTAAATAGTTTATGAAAGTATTTTAATAAAGGAGAGAGATTTTGGGACGAAGTAAACCATAGGTTTAAGAGTTTTTTTATCGAATAAAATATTATATACAGTCTCAGCTTGCAGATCAATAGTTAAAATATTCATATTGTATTTTATGTATTTGTAAAAAAAGAGCAAACGTTACTGTCACCATTTAGTTATTTACATGACATGGTTTCGTGCGGTTACAAAAGACTCGGTTATGTGAAGTACATACAAACTAGTATGTATGCAGACATTGGCCACAGCCAATACTTGCAGAGGGTACTATTTAAAAACTAGAATTTTTTTTCAAATAGCCCTTTATTTAACTAGCAAAACAAATATCATATGCTCACTTTTAAACCTTACAGGTTTTAACTACAAGCTAGTGCAGGTTGTATTATTGATGTATATCTCTCAGCCTACTCTGAAGGGGTGTAATCGTGTTACACACAGTGTGCAGCGGTGCTGGATGTGGCTATTGTGGAACTGGCGTAAGTGAGTTGAGTGTAGAGTGGTTTGAGTGGTTACCTTACAGGTTTTAACTACAAGCTAGTGTAGGTTGTATTATTGATGTATATCTCTCAGCCTACTCTGAAGGGGTGTAATCGTGTTACACACAGTGTGCAGCGGTGCTGGATGTGGCTATTGTGGAACTGGCGTAAGTGAGTTGAGTGTAGAGTGGTTTGAGTGGTTACCTTACAGGTTTTAACTACAAGCTAGTGTAGGTTGTATTATTGATGTATATCTCAGCCTACTCTGAAGGGGTGTAATCGTGTTACACACAGTGTGCAGCGGTGCTGGATGTGGCTATTGTGGAACTGGGGTAAGTGAGTTGAGTGTAGAGTGGTTTGAGTGGTTACCTTACAGGTTTTAACTACAAGCCAGTGTAGGTTGTATTATTGATGTATATCTCTCAGCCTACTCTGAAGGGGTGTAATCGTGTTACACACAGTGTGCAGTGGTGCTGGATGTGGCTATTGTGGAACTGGCGTAAGTGAGTTGAGTGTAGAGTGGTTTGAGTGGTTACCTTACAGGTTTTAACTACAAGCTAGTGTAGGTTGTATTAGTGATGTATATCTGTCAGCCTACTCTGAAGGGGTGTAATCGTGTTACACACAGTGTGCAGTGGTGCTGGATGTGGCTATTGTGGAACTGGCGTAAGTGAGTTGAGTGTAGAGTGGTTTGAGTGGTTACCTTACAGGTTTTAACTACAAGCTAGTGCAGGTTGTATTAGTGATGTATATCTCTCAGCCTACTCTGAAGGGTGTAATCGTGTTACACACAGTGTGCAGCGGTGCTGGATGTGGCTATTGTGGAACTGGCGTAAGTGAGTTGAGTGTAGAGTGGTTTGAGTGGTTACCTTACAGGTTTTAACTACAAGCTAGTGTAGGTTGTATTAGTGATGTATATCTCTCAGCCTACTCTGAAGGGGTGTAATCGTGTTACACACAGTGTGCAGCGGTGCTGGATGTGGCTATTGTGGAACTGGCGTAAGTGAGTTGAGTGTAGAGTGGTTTGAGTGGTTACCTTACAGGTTTTAACTACAAGCTAGTGTAGGTTGTATTATTGATGTATATCTCTCAGCCTACTCTGAAGGGTGTAATCGTGTTACACACAGTGTGCAGTGGTGCTGGATGTGGCTATTGTGGAACTGGCGTAAGTGAGTTGAGTGTAGAGTGGTTTGAGTGGTTACCTTACAGGTTTTAACTACAAGCTAGTGCAGGTTGTATTATTGATGTATATCTCAGCCTACTCTGAAGGGGTGTAATCGTGTTACACACAGTGTGCAGCGGTGCTGGATGTGGCTATTGTGGAACTGGCGTAAGTGAGTTGAGTGTAGAGTGGTTTGAGTGGTTACCTTACAGGTTTTAACTACAAGCTAGTGCAGGTTGTATTATTGATGTATATCTCTCAGCCTACTCTGAAGTGGTGTAATCGTGTTACACACAGTGTGCAGTGGTGCTGGATGTGGCTATTGTGGAACTGGCGTAAGTGAGTTGAGTGTAGAGTGGTTTGAGTGGTTACCTTACAGGTTTTAACTACAAGCTAGTGCAGGTTGTATTATTGATGTATATCTCTCAGCCTACTCTGAAGTGGTGTAATCGTGTTACACACAGTGTGCAGTGGTGCTGGATGTGGCTATTGTGGAACTGGCGTAAGTGAGTTGAGTGTAGAGTGGTTTGAGTGGTTACCTTACAGGTTTTAACTACAAGCTAGTGTAGGTTGTATTATTGATGTATATCTCTCAGCCTACTCTGAAGGGGTGTAATCGTGTTACACACAGTGTGCAGCGGTGCTGGATGTGGCTATTGTGGAACTGGCGTAAGTGAGTTGAGTGTAGAGTGGTTTGAGTGGTTACCTTACAGGTTTTAACTACAAGCTAGTGTAGGTTGTATTATTGATGTATATCTCAGCCTACTCTGAAGGGTGTAATCGTGTTACACACAGTGTGCAGTGGTGCTGGATGTGGCTATTGTGGAACTGGCGTAAGTGAGTTGAGTGTAGAGTGGTTTGAGTGGTTACCTTACAGGTTTTAACTACAAGCTAGTGCAGGTTGTATTATTGATGTATATCTCTCAGCCTACTCTGAAGGGTGTAATCGTGTTACACACAGTGTGCAGTGGTGCTGGATGTGGCTATTGTGGAACTGGCGTAAGTGAGTTGAGTGTAGAGTGGTTTGAGTGGTTACCTTACAGGTTTTAACTACAAGCTAGTGCAGGTTGTATTATTGATGTATATCTCTCAGCCTACTCTGAAGGGGTGTAATCGTGTTACACACAGTGTGCAGCGGTGCTGGATGTGGCTATTGTGGAACTGGCGTAAGTGAGTTGAGTGTAGAGTGGTTTGAGTGGTTACCTTACAGGTTTTAACTACAAGCTAGTGCAGGTTGTATTATTGATGTATATCTCTCAGCCTACTCTGAAGGGGTGTAATCGTGTTACACACAGTGTGCAGCGGTGCTGGATGTGGCTATTGTGGAACTGGCGTAAGTGAGTTGAGTGTAGAGTGGTTTGAGTGGTTACCTTACAGGTTTTAACTACAAGCTAGTGTAGGTTGTATTATTGATGTATATCTCTCAGCCTACTCTGAAGGGGTGTAATCGTGTTACACACAGTGTGCAGCGGTGCTGGATGTGGCTATTGTGGAACTGGCGTAAGTGAGTTGAGTGTAGAGTGGTTTGAGTGGTTACCTTACAGGTTTTAACTACAAGCTAGTGTAGGTTGTATTAGTGATGTATATCTCTCAGCCTACTCTGAAGGGGTGTAATCGTGTTACACACAGTGTGCAGCGGTGCTGGATGTGGCTATTGTGGAACTGGCGTAAGTGAGTTGAGTGTAGAGTGGTTTGAGTGGTTACCTTACAGGTTTTAACTACAAGCTAGTGTAGGTTGTATTATGATGTATATCTCTCAGCCTACTCTGAAGGGGTGTAATCGTGTTACACACAGTGTGCAGCGGTGCTGGATGTGGCTATTGTGGAACTGGCGTAAGTGAGTTGAGTGTAGAGTGGTTTGAGTGGTTACCTTACAGGTTTTAACTACAAGCTAGTGTAGGTTGTATTATTGATGTATATCTCTCAGCCTACTCTGAAGGGGTGTAATCGTGTTACACACAGTGTGCAGCGGTGCTGGATGTGGCTATTGTGGAACTGGCGTAAGTGAGTTGAGTGTAGAGTGGTTTGAGTGGTTACCTTACAGGTTTTAACTACAAGCTAGTGTAGGTTGTATTAGTGATGTATATCTCTCAGCCTACTCTGAAGGGGTGTAATCGTGTTACACACAGTGTGCAGCGGTGCTGGATGTGGCTATTGTGGAACTGGCGTAAGTGAGTTGAGTGTAGAGTGGTTTGAGTGGTTACCTTACAGGTTTTAACTACAAGCTAGTGTAGGTTGTATTATTGATGTATATCTCTCAGCCTACTCTGAAGGGGTGTAATCGTGTTACACACAGTGTGCAGCGGTGCTGGATGTGGCTATTGTGGAACTGGCGTAAGTGAGTTGAGTGTAGAGTGGTTTGAGTGGTTACCTTACAGGTTTTAACTACAAGCTAGTGTAGGTTGTATTATTGATGTATATCTCTCAGCCTACTCTGAAGGGTGTAATCGTGTTACACACAGTGTGCAGCGGTGCTGGATGTGGCTATTGTGGAACTGGCGTAAGTGAGTTGAGTGTAGAGTGGTTTGAGTGGTTACCTTACAGGTTTTAACTACAAGCTAGTGTAGGTTGTATTATTGATGTATATCTCTCAGCCTACTCTGAAGGGGTGTAATCGTGTTACACACAGTGTGCAGCGGTGCTGGATGTGGCTATTGTGGAACTGGCGTAAGTGAGTTGAGTGTAGAGTGGTTTGAGTGGTTACCTTACAGGTTTTAACTACAAGCTAGTGTAGGTTGTATTATTGATGTATATCTCTCAGCCTACTCTGAAGGGGTGTAATCGTGTTACACACAGTGTGCAGCGGTGCTGGATGTGGCTATTGTGGAACTGGCGTAAGTGAGTTGAGTGTAGAGTGGTTTGAGTGGTTACCTTACAGGTTTTAACTACAAGCTAGTGTAGGTTGTATTAGTGATGTATATCTCTCAGCCTACTCTGAAGGGTGTAATCGTGTTACACACAGTGTGCAGCGGTGCTGGATGTGGCTATTGTGGAACTGGCGTAAGTGAGTTGAGTGTAGAGTGGTTTGAGTGGTTACCTTACAGGTTTTAACTACAAGCTAGTGTAGGTTGTATTAGTGATGTATATCTCTCAGCCTACTCTGAAGGGGTGTAATCGTGTTACACACAGTGTGCAGCGGTGCTGGATGTGGCTATTGTGGAACTGGCGTAAGTGAGTTGAGTGTAGAGTGGTTTGAGTGGTTACCTTACAGGTTTTAACTACAAGCTAGTGTAGGTTGTATTAGTGATGTATATCTCTCAGCCTACTCTGAAGGGGTGTAATCGTGTTACACACAGTGTGCAGCGGTGCTGGATGTGGCTATTGTGGAACTGGCGTAAGTGAGTTGAGTGTAGAGTGGTTTGAGTGGTTACCTTACAGGTTTTAACTACAAGCTAGTGCAGGTTGTATTAGTGATGTATATCTCTCAGCCTACTCTGAAGGGGTGTAATCGTGTTACACACAGTGTGCAGCGGCGCTGGATGTGGCTATTGTGGAACTGGCGTAAGTGAGTTGAGTGTAGAGTGGTTTGAGTGGTTACCTTACAGGTTTTAACTACAAGCTAGTGTAGGTTGTATTAGTGATGTATATCTCTCAGCCTACTCTGAAGGGGTGTAATCGTGTTACACACAGTGTGCAGCGGTGCTGGATGTGGCTATTGTGGAACTGGCGTAAGTGAGTTGAGTGTAGAGTGGTTTGAGTGGTTACCTTACAGGTTTTAACTACAAGCTAGTGTAGGTTGTATTAGTGATGTATATCTCTCAGCCTACTCTGAAGGGGTGTAATCGTGTTACACACAGTGTGCAGCGGTGCTGGATGTGGCTATTGTGGAACTGGCGTAAGTGAGTTGAGTGTAGAGTGGTTTGAGTGGTTGTGTATCTCTTGAATCATTTATATACACAGAGAGAATAAGCTGGTTTAAACCATACAATTCTTTACACGGTATTTGTATATTTTTTTTAATTTTAAGTAATTTCTTTCAAACTTATTTCTATAGTTGTATTTACATTAAAAACTTGAAAAACTATAAAACACTATATATTTTGGTTTGAACCGTCTTATTTTTATTTACATTAAGAAATATTTAATTATCTCGATGCTATGATCTCAACCTTACGTATTTCTGAATAAATATGTTAATTTAAACAATAAGAGCAATTAAGTAAGGCTAGTGTAAAATTTATGTATTATTTTATGGGCTAAACAAAGTCAATCTGGCTATTGACTAGTAACATCCACAGTTTGATTTAAATATCTCTGTAAGTATGTAATAATACAACATTCTTATTCTCATCCACTAGTCTTGTTGAAGATTGCATTTCATTCCAACTGTATATTCGTCGAGGTAGTAAAATTTATTTATTTAAAACACGTAGTAAATACTCCTTTGTTTGAAGTTTGTTGTTGACGATGGGAGAACTTCAGAGTTTATATACAACCATATGAGAAACATAGAACACATCATAAAAATAACTCAACTGAGTATTTAGCAAAACAGAGTATACTGTTTTATTTTTGCAGTTTGTTTCTATTTTGTTGAGTGTAATGATAGTGAAAGTACTTTTCGTTTAAGCGTCAAATATCGTCCAAAGATGATTAAAAAATAAAACTAGGACTTGAAAACATAGTTGATCACGTCATGTATGACGTACTTAAATACGAGTACTTCAATTAATATGACATTTTCCTCAGGGCTATGCTAATAAGTTATTCATTGTAAGTCAGATTAAAAATACCATCGGCGATTCTGGTGAGGATCTGATTTCATGCATCCACTTTGTAACGTTTCCATTACTTTAAACCCTTTTGAAACTACTTTTCTGACTTTTATTTTTTTCAACCGGAGATTATCAAATTCAACCATAGTCTAAGAAAGCGAGCTACTGGCAGCGATGTCCACTACAATCTACAACATCAAGCTACCTTGAGTCTGAAGCAAAAGCAGGCACCCGACGAAACAAACTTGTAGCGAAAACACCGAAACCATCTTAGTTCATCGCGACCTAGAGAAACGAACCAGTATTTCAAGGACACAGCCCGTCGCGTATGTTCCCGCAAAACATGACAAATCCATATATTTATCCAACATTAGTCATCCTTCACGCTCAACACCCCGAACGTCCTCAAAAGATTTGTTGAGGACAATTGATAACACAGCACGCACTGGAATACATATCAGTCTGATAAGCGTGTGAAGTGCGCAACAGTTTCCCCTGACAGCAGTTGGCGCTGAGACGGCCACGCACATACTGAACTGCTGAGCGCATCTGCGCGGCAGCACGCTCTCTAACTGCGACTCAGCCCGCTAGGAGCGCTAGTGCAGCAGGGTGCTCGTCATCGCGCCCCCTGGCCGGAAAACCCCGTCACCCTTACATAGACAGCTTTGTGGGTCGCTTGGCCTAGGTCAAGAACTGACCTTTCTGACACACAACCATTGATCCGACTGAAGGTTGAAGCATCGCGATTGGATTAAGTTGGGGATTGGGACCGGCAGTTCGTCATTGTTGGCTCGACAATGATTGATATCGGGAAAGATTTATATTCACTGAGGATTCATCCGGCGGCGTTGCAACGAGAGGTTTATCTGTCGCGTATTTCAAATTTATAAGCCTGCTCTGGTGCTCGGGGATTTGGGATATTTGTATCCCTAAAATCGGGATAGAAATGTCCATCCTATGATATAGATCACACACATCAACTCCAAGGTTGATATATTTTAAATACACGTGTATCTAGTCGTCAAATCGAAGTTTTCAACAAGCACTGTTTAGGTTATGCCCACTAACATAAATTGAAGATATTTGGTAACACCATGACAAATACTTTTAAAAACTTAAATTATTTCACGAGCCATTATTTTACGTGAGATATAGGCTAAGCAAGTTAAAATCGGTGTATTTTTTGCTTACTAAATATTAAAAGAGTTATTACTAACCCACCGCTGAAATTCAACATCCTTTGTTGGCTTAATTTTACCAGGCAATTTGTAGCCAAACTACTCTTCGTACTAAAGTTAAATATTATAATCTATCATCAAAAGATCTAAAGAAAGAACAAAAGCTCCAAACTAAACATATTGGACTTTTGGCGGGACTTTTGAAAACTGTACAAGTCCGCTCGGTCCCTTTCGCAACGGTAAAAAGGACTATGAAAAGTCCGCAACGTCCTAAAATAGCGATGTAATGAAAACTTTAAGCACGATAAGTATCACTTTAAGCACATAGGGTAGTTTTATACCAAGTAAAACTAGTTTCTGGTTATAGTAAAATGTTTTATTATTAATCAATCATATTTATTTTATTGCTGTCAATAATATGTCTTTGAGAATAAAAACAAACAACTAAAAGGTCTTAGCCACTTCACACCTTAGTCACATAACCAAATGTCATATTTATAAAGTACACACAAATTAAATAATTTAAATCGTTTTTCAATCTTATTCATCCCAAAATTAGTTGGTATTTGCTAACAAACCCAAAAACTACAAAAAAGGTTTTTAGTTCTCAATAAGTACAAACATGTCTCCCTAAATAGCACATTAGTATCTAAAAGGCAATATTTTTCTCAGTATAGTTTTAAAAATAGGACTTCAGGTCCTAGGTGGATAACCTTTTAGCAGCCTATTAATTGTAAGAAGTAGCGTTGAAGCTCCCAAACAACCGTGAAAATCCCAATAAACTTTACCCAATAACACTTTACATTCCTACTACAGTTTGATATGTTTCTGATATTTCAACCTCTGGGCTTTTATAATGTAAAGATAAAAACAACACGACACTATTTGCGTTCGAGAAAATAACGCAACTATGATACAAAAGTATCATACAAACATTTACGTATGATACAAAGTAAACTTTTAAAGCTTTAAGCAGGCAAGGTAAGTACAAAGGTTATCGTACTTACTAAGATATTTAAAAATATAGGAACACATTAACTAATTTACTCCGAACGGCTAAAGAAATGTATTTCAAACAAAAATCTAAAAACGATAACAGGAAGCTGTGAGATGTGATTGACAAGAAAGATCAAACAAATACATTTGGCGGTTTACTGACACAAATAGTGATAGTTTAAAGTGTGCTGCTTTTAACGACTCTATTGAAAAATGTCCAGTGGAATTCTTACTGATGATAAGGAGTGTACTCCCTCGCAGACAAAGAGTAACTGAGGAGCAAGGTATCCAGAGTTTAAGGGAGGCTTGAGATCATGTGCGCCACGAGAGAAATCTATAAATCTTCAGAAAAACAAAATTACAAACTACAGGCCAATTAGCCTGATCAAACGTTGTAAAGTATGTAAATACAGAACTTGCGGAATGGTCTTATACAACATGTGCAAGCTCTGATCGACACAGTTTGTCTTAATTGATCAAATGTGACGTGCTAAGAAATAAAGGAAGTACGGGTATTACACTGTGAAAGTAAATATAACGAAATCAACTCTGACTAAAACACATTTGTATTCCTAGTTTATCTCATCAAGAGACGGAGAATACAGCAAGTCAATGACATTAGTTACAACATATTGATCTTACAAAAGAGCACGTCTAATACTTCAGTACGGCATAATAGGTTGGGGTTGGGCGTACAAAATTCTTTGTGCCGTGAATGCGGCAGACTGGATCTCGGAGTAGAGATATTGCGTACCTTGCGAATCTTTTACCAAAAATTTAAAAGCAAAATACAAGCGAATATCACACTGGAGGCTCGCCACAAACTTTATTAATTTTGTTTAAAATCTCAGGTAACCATAGTATTCTTCAAGTGTTATATATACAAAGGAGAACTTTTGTATTATAACTTGGCATCTGTAGTTAGCGACGTTGAGAAATTATCTAGCCTAGATCAAAAATAGGAAACACAAAGAATTCAACTCTGACTAAAACTGTGATCTCATATGAGTGACTAATGTAGTTAAGTAAAGTAACTCGAACAATAAACTAAAGCCTAGATCAAAAGTTACTGTGAATATGATATGTTTTAAAGTAACTCGAACAATAAACTAAAGTTGGATTAGATTACTACAAAATTTAATTCTAAATGTTGTAGCAGATACATAGGCTGAACAGTTATTCCATTAGTTGTGTATAATAAGGTGTATTATTTTAGTCAACCAGCCCAATAAAAAAACAAACGTTTAGGTCTACCGCGGTTCTTTTATCAAAATGTTCTAAAAGTTACTAAACTTACTTTATTTAACTCAGGAAAAATAAAAGCCGGCATGACTTCACGTCGAAATATAAATTTAGGTACAGTTCAGTCAAGTGCAAATGTAACGTATATCGATTAGCCACTAGCCAATTTGAAACAAAGGCTAGAGATAATATTATTTTTTTAGAAAATACGAACAAATTAAAACACTTACCCAGTATTCAAACAAATCTATATTCCCATCACAAGACACAACACATGACACTACGCACTAAACAAAATGAAAAACACTCCCGAATAACAAAAGCAGCAAACAAATTTGTTCCGTATATTTAACTGAAATTAGACGATGTAAATAAACAACATCGACTAATTATTGGGCGATCAGCTGGTTTGAGCCGCAAGACACGGAGTAGTGGCTGTGGACAGACTGGGAGGAACAGCTGACACATCTAAGATCCTATTTTACTATATAAAGGCACTGATGACGGTTTAATAGCAAACATAATGTTTTACTGCATTTTAATATTTAAAACACGAAACAGGACGCTATTTAGTGTATTTATTTAATCCAAAATGTTAAAAATAAGAATATTGTATTTAATTATGTTGGAGAAATAACTTAATTTAGTTTTAAAAACACAGTTTTAGAACCGTGAAGTAGTTATTTGTGTTTAAGATTAAAATACACTGAAATAACTTGATAACTTAAAACACATGTAGTAGAAACTCACTACAGACGCACATATCTTATTCATAAACACGAGCTTACTTTAATAGCTAAGACCATAACTTCAATGAACTAGTTAGAAATATAAGAAACATATTTTAACACTATGTTAAGTTACTTATTATAATTCCAAACGTGTATACATTCTAAATAATTATATAGTTTAATAAATCAGCAAATTAATGAAAAATTACATTTAATAGCCTTTTTAGTTTGGTATATTAAACTTTGTTGATTTTTAGTATTTAAGTTTAAAACTATTTAAACTAATTAGTTTAATCGACTATATTTGTGTACTCTCTACAAGTCAAATTATTTGTCCGATTTTCATGAAATGTAGTGAAAATGTTTCTTTTGTAAATATGTCAGCCAATTTCGTCGGCCAGCAAAATCGGACTACAAAAAATACCTTTTTTTTGGAAGGAGGATCTTTAACATTTTTTTTAAAGATATACAAATAGTAAATTTTATCCGATATGGATGAAATTTGAAATACGCTTTCCTGTTGTGGTATTTCATGGTATTTCGTGATATTTACTTATCTTAGAAACTGACATAAAAACTTAGAGCATGAATTGTAAAGAAGACTTTCATATTTATGTCAATTAGAAAACCAGTTTGGATAAATTGCTAAACACTAGACTAAACAGTACCAATAATTCTATTTTCGAAAATACAGTAGGGACCTATAAACAAGTTAAAAAGGTAAAACAAATTTGAAGAAAAGTCCACTTTTTAACATCTGCTTTAAAAGTTGTGCTTATTAGTTTTCTTTTAAATTTGTATTTACCTTAACATGATGATAGGCTAGGTCCCAAAATAGGTCGTGTGGTTAATTAAAATAAAAAAAGTGTACTTTATTATCTTTTGTTCTTTACTAATACTGATTGAATTTACTATCACTTATTTATCACGTTTAAAATTAGAGTTTTAAATATTGCAATTATATCCAAACAAAAAAGGTTAAGGATCATTTTTTGGGTTTATTGTCTTAATCTTCCTCTAACATGAGTGTAAGTCAAAGTCCATTTCAGCATGTCATGGATACTTCCTGATATAAAATTAACAAGTCTACAACGATGGCGTGCCGGTAAATGAAGGCCGATGAAGGCCCGTTAAGTATAGGCTTGTTCTTCATTAATGTCTGGCTGAACTTCCTGACATGAAAACCATCAAATTATCAACGGCTATCATGTAAAGAAACATAACACGCTAGTACGGGCAAACCTTAATCATCTAGTATGTATAGTTACAATGTTTGGTCTTTAGGGAACGTTTTAAGTTTTATTTATAGTGAGTTCATAATTGTACTACGCTTAGAATACACTAACTAAAAAACCTTTAAAAGTTAAATACACCAAAAATTCTTCTCTAACACTCAACCACGACCTTTACCTAGCGTCACCGCAGAGTAACTTTAAAATAATTGTGAGTGATGACTACGGGTATTGAACCCGTACCAGCCGAGTGATTAGCTCCGGAGTCGTACGCAATATCAACCCACCACGGGTCCGTTAATGAATATAAAGTATTATTAGGAGTCGTCTATCTTATTCATTTTAAACCCTGTGAAGAAACAAACCAATCGCTGATAACGGATGTGTGTTGAAAAAGGCGGAAAAGTTGAAAAAAGGATGTGTGTAGAAGTAGATGAAAATAAATTTAAAAATTGAATTTAGCTCTACATCTTGTTCGATAATTATACTTTATCTTTCAATTGTTTGTCGTTAACGGACCGATGAGAAAACCAAAAGCAACGATAATAACAGCTTTTTAGGTGCATTGTCACTGGTGCGGCTGAAACGTCTAACGTTCAACGTCAGTCGTTGGACGTCAGACGTAGAGTGCCTACTTTGTTTTGTTTCTTATGGCGCCATTGTCACTCACACGGCCGCCGCTAGAGTCGTTGGCACCATAAGAAACAATACGAGTACAAAGCAGGCGCTCTACGTCTGACGTCCAACGACTGACGTTGAACGTTAGACGTTCCAGCCGCACCAGTGACAATGCACCTTTATCCTTGAAAGGTTGAAAATACTTAACGGCATTCTCAAAAAACGTTTTTCAAAACTATCTTGTCTTTATCCTTCTGGAAAATTTGACTTTTGTAACGTCTGCTTTGCAAAACAGTCTCAAGTTTTCGGCTTTAGGTTTCCGTGTGCTATGAGTGAGAGAAAGGTAAAGTTTAACGAGGCGAAGTTAGAACTATAAAGTCCTCTCTACCACTCAACCTCGACCTTTACCTAGCGTTACCGCTTTACAAATGTAAGTGGTGACTACGTGGATCGAACCCGCGTCAACGAAGTGATGAGCTCCGGAGTCGCGCACGATTCTAACTCGCCACAGGTCCGCTGAATCAGTGATACATTAAACTAAAACCAATGGTTATATAATGGTTGATCATCAACTATTTATTACAGCAGGATTTATTGTTAATCCAAAAGAAAAACGCCTGACGACAGGTTAACGATGACTACTTGATTTAAATAGTCAAATTATTTTTGATTTCGAACAAACTCATTGCAGATTTTGTACGTATCGTTGTACGAAGATCAATCTCTAGATGGCACAAGAGTCAGATTGCGTGAGAGCTTGCAATGATGTAAAGCTTGCAGGTTTGTATTTACATAACAAGATCTCTCGTGGCGCACATGATCTCAACATAACCGTAGACGTCTGAGTCTTTAATTAAGATTCTACTTTCAGATAGCCAGGCCTTGCTTTACATCTCAAGAGCACACGATACATAATACGATAACTTTTGTACCTGCCTTGCCTGTATCAACTTAGTTATAATACTTCCTTGTGAGATACTTTAAACGTCTTTGTTTACGATTTGTACGATTTGGTCGCAAAAAACATTATCTCCATCCATCTTGTTCTTGTTACTTTTTTGCCGGTCAGCCCGATCTATCTTAAACCGTTCACCACTTGCCTTATCATCACCTTTTGAGCATCCTTTTCTTTTATCGTTTTCTTCCTAACTCCTTGGTCAAATACTCAATATGGTAAAATTTCTCAAATGGTAAATATTATCCTTCTTCGTTTGCTGCCTTTGATACATCAATTTGAATACTTGGAAAGGAGCGTATCACTTTGTTGTAGTGTATTTAGTTTGCTCTTAAGGTCATCCGTATACGTCAAAAGGTGGAAATTTATAATGTAAGTTTATCTAATATAGAGCATCCTTGTCACAAGTATTTCTTGTGAACGGTTTGGCCTATTTTGGTTCAAATTCAAAAATGTTTATTCAGAAAAATAGCACAACGTTAACAAACAGTTTACACGACCTTAGTTGAAAGCTAAGGTTACACATCTTCTTGTTTACATTTATTGTTTACACAGATCTAAGAAAGTGTCACATTAGAACTACTGAACATGAGGGGAACATTGTTTGGGAGTTAAAATTATACAGCGTGTTCTGAAACCGAGGGTCATGTGTTGAATCTCGTTATTTTCCCGTGTTAAGAATAATCATGTTTTATTAGATTTTAAAACGTTTCAGATCTAAAAAAATTGCCTTTAGGCTCAGTGGGTAGAGTCACGGCTTGCGAAGCGTGAGGTCACGGTTCGATTCCCATCGCAGGCACAAGGGTTCGGGCTGCGTTACCAAAAAGTCTTTTGTGACACCTATAAACCCTAAATTAAGTCAATAATTCAAAGTGTGTGGGTGTCGATAGTTGAAAAAACTAAGAAGATTATTGAACAATTAAACGAAAAGTAAAATTACATGCAAGTGCGTACTACAACTATGAAGATTTCTTTGAAGACAAATTGAAGATAAGCAAAATTTATATTATTTAATTATTTTAATAGGCTAATATGTTGTTAACTGCCTATGCAAAATTTCTTTGTTTATGGAAATGCAATATTAATATTATTAACGTGAATTCAGACAATATTTTTCTTAATCTATCCTTAATTTGCAGGGCTAGATTTTGTATTTGCTTGTATAAAATACGTAACATCTCGTTAAGAATAGTTATACTTTACGAACAAGTCTAACTTTGAATCTAGAAATGATTATCCTTCAAACAATGAACTATTAATAAACTATTAATTTTCAATTACTATTAAAAAAAAGGTAAAACTTGTCTTGTCTAACGAGGCTAAGTTAGGACTACAAAGTCCTCTCTACCACTCAATCTCGAGACCACTCAACCTCAACCACTGAACTATACTCGTGTTACGTTATTTACCAGTGTGTCTGCACTATATCAAATTATTTGGATTGTGAAATCTTATTCACAAACTTTATTCGTAGCAAATTACAGATATGTCAATAATTATAAATATAATTTGAAACATAACGTGTATTTTAAATATTCGAATCTATTATATATTTCTCAAATACCACTCACTCACTGACTGACTGACTGACTCACTCATCACTGTATCACAAAAAGTACTGAGCGTAGAGGGTTGAAACTTAACATAGTGGTTCCTTATATGCTCTAGATGTGCAATAAGGCGGGATTTTGAAAAATTTTGAGTCTAAGGGTAGTTTTCACCCCCCTAATGATAGGCCAAACAGACGCCCTTTTGCGGCATCTAAGCTTTTCGTATATGAGCTCTAGCGTCTAAACCTTGAGTCCGATTTGAAATCTGATGAAATTTTCATGGTCCAGAATTAAATTTTGTATAACTATTTTATTTAAATTTTTTTTGTAGCTCTTACGGTTTTTCCAAAAATGGCTTTACCTTCAAAATTTAGGGTTTTCGAATAATTTCAAGAATATCGTACTTACTCTTTAAAATATAGGTTTACATACAGTATTCTAGCTATGACTATCAGAATCATTTACCGTTTCATTACAATAACGTTCAACACACTTGGATGAATCAAGCTATGTATATATTACTTATGCCAAATATCATACTCTTCTTATGGTAGAATACGTTTATTTAATCAAGACAGCCAGAGGCTAGGTAGATCAGCTGTTTGAGGTGGACACCCAGTGGCTCCAGTTTCTGATATTGTTCATGGATGCTTTCCTGAATCCTACTCACCTTTTCTTACCTCATTATTATTTTCGCAGTTGTTACACGTTTTATATTCTATCACACTTCTACACTACACTCCTTTCCTGGTAATCCTACTACCTCTTCTTATTTCATTATTATTTTACACTTATTCTACACGTTTCATTACACTTCTACATTTCACTATTTTCCTGGTATTATTTACCTTCCAGTTCTTACCTTATTCTTTTTACAGTGTCTAAATTTACAGTCTTCAATTCTATCACACTTCTTAATTTCACGTTATACGAGTGTTATCATTTTATTGGACTGTCCCTTTCGTTAGGGTTAATCAATGACATTGCTTTAATATTTGCTCAGACTTATCTAAAATAAATTGTATTAGCAGGTTCTTTCTTTAAAAGTTGATCTATTTTCTGAAAAGCTTTGGTTAGTCTGATTGTTTCAAAGTTATCCTTAAAACTTTGCTGGCCTACAGTAAACTCTTCTTGCCTACCAAACGTCATACCAACATCTAAAAGTATTTTTCTTTACAAACTCACTCTTTTCATTTTTACTCTTTCATACATACACCTACCATCAACATAATGGAAGGTATTGAAGTTGACGGGTTATGGTGCCTCACCGGATAGCTTATGTGAGGTTGTGAGTAATTTGGATGCAATGACGGAAATAATTTACCCAAATCTATCGAATTCTCTCTCTAAACTCGGCTTGGCTGAGAGAAAGAGCCATTCTCACCCAAAGAATGATACGGCTGCTCAAATAAATAACATGTTGCTGCCAAAACTTACAACAGAAAATATTCGTTACCAATCTGTAGACTCAGTGGTTGAAGTTGAAGACGCGTTCAATTATCCAGTGGAGTTCCTGCACACGCTGAATCCTCCAGGCCTTCCACCACATATTCTTAATCTTAAAGTTGGTGCTCCGATAATGTTGCTTCGAAATCTGGTACCGCCTAAGCTTTGCAACGGCACTAGACTTCAAATCAAAGCTTTGTATAAGAACGTTATCGAAGCAACAATATTTACTGGATGTGGCCAGGGAAGTTGTCTTTATTCCACGAATACCTCTGATTCCGTCAGATTACCAATTTCAATTTAAAGACTTCAATTCCCTGTCAAGTTATGCTTTGCTATGACAGTAAATAAGTCTCAAGGCCAGACATTGAAATTGGCCGGTGTTGATCTGAGGGAAGACTGCTTCTCCCATGGACAGTTGTATGTCGCGTGTTCAAGAGTAAGCTCTGCCAGTAAATTAACGATTCTTCAGCCAGATGGGCGAACAAAAATACTGTCTACAAAGAGGTCTTAGGCAGTAGGCTAGGGGCCTGCCATAAACAAAACTCCCCGTTGAACTGTGACTTGGCAGTAGGCTATGCCCAAACAAAACTCCCGTGGAAACCATTGTACATATTGTAAATATGGTCTCTTGTTCGTCGGCCTCCCGTGGCGAGACTGAATAGCCATGCTCAATTGTCAGCATGGTGAACTAACGGGCGAACACAACAAACAATTCCTGAGCTACAATTAAACAATCTTTGGGTAAAATAAATTTATTTATGCACACATGACCCGTGCTTGGGGTTTCTGGCACTTCTCTTAGCAGTAGGTTAGGGACCAACCCAAACAAAACCACCCGTTGAAGTTGTTTCATTACTGTTTGCTCTTTTGCCTGTTATATTTAACTAATTAGTGCCGTTTATAGCGAGGTTGGATTATTTTCCCGCTACAACCGTCATTAAAATACAATTTAAGTACAGTGAAATTGCAGACTGTTACTTTAATGTATTATTTTGATAATGTCTGCTACTACAATAACAATCGATGATTTATGATAAAAGCTTAAACATTTCATATACGATTCTCACCGTAGCGAAGCACGGGTACACAGCTAGTTACTTATATATCTTGTGCTGTTGGATGACTTTGAAAGAAAAAAGGTGTTGTATTCCCAGTGTTATGTTGATTCAAAAATGTGTACAGGTTTAATTAGGGTTTGACTGAACGAACAACTTTTTCATGTTATCAATCAATATTAATCTCCTGGTTCAAGACAACGACCACACCTGGCTCTTTCTGATATTGATGGATGCGAGTTTATGTTTTCGATACTAATAGCCAAATATATGAAGCAAGTTTAACAACATCAGACGTGTTTTATATTGCCGTGTTGATAAATAAGTAGATTTTGTAAAAATAATACACAATTTGGTGAAAGTTGGATACAAAAGTGACCGGTAGAAATGATACACATATATTTATTATATTTATTTATTTATATTATGTGTATTATACATGATGTTTATTAATTGTGAAAAATATACTCAAAACGAGTTCTGAGGGTCAGGATCGGTGCTCATTTCATGGTCCCGGGTCTGGGTCTAACCGTGCTGACGGCGTGAATATCTCATTTTTCCAAAGAAACTCTTAACAATTCGCTCCAGAGATCTTACACTCCTACTAAAGACTTATTCTATCTAACATTGCCTCATGAGATGCTTGACTCGAGTGCACGATACCAAGTAGGCTGCTTCCAGTTGAACTTGTGCTTGCGTGTCTAGGGTTCGTGCTTGAGAAGTACCATTGCAACTTCTCCTCTACTCACATGAAGTAGCGTCTCTCAGTTGTTAGTCTTACTCATGTCAAAGAGACACGGATGTAGCTTATCAATGTTGAGTAAGCGTGGTTGTTGAGTATTGGAAAGTATTATTGGAAGTTTGTTTCGATGTGAACATATTTTTGAACGTGATAGTCAACTTTGGTACGAATGATTTGATTATGGTATCTCCCATTAGTTCATGATTAGTTTGTATCATTGTTGTGAGCTTTTTCTCAGGTTAAAGTACTTTTGTGGAAGTCTTACATCATTTTTGAGTGACCAAAAAGAACACGACCTTACGGAATTTGGAATCTGACCCCATCTTTAGGTGCCGAACTGTTGTGTACATTTTGCACTTTAAAACTACGGAAAACGATTAAAGTTGGTGACTAGATTTACGTTTGATCGAAGATTTATTTTTAGGATTTTAGAAACAAGACGATATTAAAACCTTAATTTATTTAATTTTAAATGAAGATCTCATTTTATATTCGGCACTTAAGTGCTTTTTCATGTGATAAACAATAATTGTGAGGGTTATATGCTTAATCATTTGTTTTTCCAAAAGAGTTGGTAGTTGAGTAAGTGGTTTTAATACCGTCTAAGCCTTTTTAGAAAGTTTTTAGAAAGGAAGATCAAAACTTCAAATCAAGTTCTAGATAGCCAGGTTGCTCTAGCGCAAGCAACTAGAAATGATTCCTGGAGCTGAGATTAATTAAAATGTCCTGTGCAATATTCTGCTTATTAAAAACACCTTTTTCCGTTCTTGGAAATTATTATTGAAGAACTCTAAATATCTCCATAATGAAAACCTCACTAAGGGCAGAACATTTCTGAGAAAGCTAAAACGGTCATTGTCAATTCCTTTTCAAACTTACATTACAGTGGTAATTGCTTACAATGCATATGTAGGCTATAACAAAAATATCTCGAGCCATTTTCTTTCAAAAATTTAAAACTTTTGATGTTTTGGAAGGAGTTAAAAGGTTTGAAAAGTACAGCTGTTATTGGCCGTGGACGAGCTCGATTTCTCTATTTGTTTTTGATTTCGTAAAGTATTTGTAAACTTTGTACTTT
Organism: Matsumurasca onukii; assembly: GCA_018831715.1. NCBI lineage: Eukaryota > Metazoa > Arthropoda > Insecta > Hemiptera > Cicadellidae > Matsumurasca > Matsumurasca onukii. The sequence goes on from CM032065.1 coordinate 5,154,456, forward strand.
TTCTAGGCTAGCTGTTATAAAATTAAAGATTAAAGGAAACATAAGGTTGTTTGGAGGGTGGCTGGTCAGCTTGTGCTGATTTCTTTTAGCTAGCTCTTTCCCTAATATTTTGTGTTAAATTTAAGGTTACATTTCAACTAAAAACAATTAATTTTCTAGATCTAAAAACGTCGTGTAATTTTCGCTTCCTCTAAACGATGAAAGACGTCCGTAATAATACTATCGTGTACAACAAATTTCAAGTAAAAAACATGCTACAATTGAATTAATCCCTAATAATGCTTTGATTGTGTAGAAACTACACAACTGTGTAAAGCTGTGATTTTTTATCCAACAAAGGTGTTGGATCGGGAGAATTAATATAGCTTCCGGGGTATCACGGGCGATAAATTACCGATGTCCATATTTCATTGGCTTGGCCCTACCTCAAACCTCACGCCTCTCTTTATCAATATTGAAATGTTATAATCCATATTATTGAAATTCATATCTTGTTTGCGGGCATTTTATAAGCAAGTTCAACAAATTAAGTATTTTTTGTAATTTTTAGTTTCTTTGAGTTCAAGTATTCTTATTGCCTTTGATCAAACGTACATAAAAGGGGCAGTGTCATACATATTAATAGAGTATATCATGAAAACGGCTTTAAACCCATCACACTTTTAAGATAAAAATTCTAAAGTTCCATGTGTATATTGTCATTTAAATAGGATTGTCATCTTTTGAAAAATCATCTGATAGAACTTTTTAATCAGCCAAAAGAAGTACCTTGAATTTAAATCTTCTGAAGGTTATTGACCAGGCCAAACCTGGTAGTTGAAAGATCTCATACAATTGATTATGAAAGAGCTACCTGTTTTAGCTAACCCTTGTGTTGGAACATACAGTTTGCTTTGATTATAAAATTTAAGTATACCTTTTTTTGTTAATTTTAGTATTAACATGAGTGATTTTCTTAAGGTTATGAATAAATTCATTTTAAAATTAATTGTTTAACATTTTAACGACAAGCGCAACTGTAGTCTTACAACTACATTTGTTTCCAAAAAGTTCACAGTTTGAGGAATTTATTTTTCTTTTGTCAACACAAAGTGGAATTTGTAAATTGACAAATAAATTGTTATTGTTACTTATTTATTTCAAGACGTAATTTTTATCAGTCTTTCAGTTAAATTTTCTTAAACAACACGAAATTCAGAAAGTTAATAGAACTTTATATTCATTGAACAAGACTTGAAAAACAAAGGACACCCTGAAAATATTTTCTTCAGAGCTGTTATAACTACATGACAAGTCTGTAGTTTTCGTAGAAATGAGACGCCTCAAGATATACTTGGGACGCAATACAATTTGTTACGAAATGTTACGTTACCAAGTTTGATCAAGGAAGATAAACTTTATATGGTACATATATAGACAAGACAAAGTCTGCTTTCCTTTTGGCTCGTTTGTAAAACTTCGGTCTTTATGTATTTTTAGAACGCACTATTTTATTATTGCTAGGTAATTAAAATTTCAAATATAAATATGATTTACAAAGGCAAAGAAAAATACTTTTTATATACGCTCTTAAGTATTTGTGTGGTGTATAAGTCATCGATAACTGTACTTAAACAAACACATGTATAATTTAATTTTTGAGACGCTAGTGTATACTTTTGAATATATTTTTCAACTAATTACCCATAAATCTAAGTCTTTAGCGGTCGGTGTCACAACTATATTCTAGTTCTTCCGGTTTACACAGCTTCCAAACTTCTTAATTAGGTTGAAATATTTCGGTATCGCTGTGGAGTACCGTCTTCAGTCACTGATTGGCTGAAGTAGCTTAGTTTCAACCAATCAGTGACTGAAGATAATACTCCATAGCGAGACCAACATAATTCAACCTAATTAAAAAGTTTGGAAGCTGTGTAAACCGGTATAATTAGATTATAATTTAACTATGATTATTTGAAAGGGTCTCTGACGTTAGTGGCAAGTACAGTTTGTCAGGCTTAGCATAGCCGGTTAGATGGGCTATAGGACCTTAAACAGCCAGCAGGAAATCTCAAGGCCACCGGCCATGCTATACCTAACGAACTGTACCACAGACACAAGAAAGAATACACTTTGAAGATCACATTTGATTATTTAAGCACGCGTGCACATTGAGTATTGTTATTATGCAAATGCATGTTATTGACTGTCTAACAGATAGCCGGGTGTCACGCAAACACTGTACTCTTACAAGGCAAGAATGTGTAATCCATTACTTTATCAATTTGCAGATGCTTCTTCAATACACTAGCTCTATAATGTTGCTAGATAGATCCACGAAATTGTGGTTCCATGCTTTTCTGAAATACCTGGAATAAATTTTTGTTAGTAATAATGTTTGGTTTTCTTAAATTGAACACGGAAGACTCAGCCGACAACATAATACCGTGACTCAACGTACTTTTAAATAGAGCTTTAGCTTCTTTTTTGGAGCTTTTCTAGGACAATATTTTTTGTTCTTTTATTTGAAAGTAGAGATTCGTTGAGCACCCTCAAGAAGGAGTTCTCATGGTGAAGTCCTGCTTACGAGAAAACCTAACAAAACTTAGAAAATACCTTTAACGAATTATGTATTAGTTTATTACAGGTTTGTATTTTAAATTTTGTTTCACTCGTAATATTCGTTGCAGCCCAAATTACTTGAAGTTTTTTAACGTGTCAAAGCTTTGATACACCTTTACATCATTGTTGGTTAGTCTTTGAGTGGTAGTTTTTCAAGAACGGTTTCTTTTGTGTTAAAAAGTCCCAACCAAGATACAGTGAAAATAGTTGTAGTCCTTGCCAGGATGCAATTTAGGTAGCACACAAGCCGTTTACATCAAATGACCTTCTTGTGTAAAAAGGCCTTTCCACAATAACACATAATTGAGTTGCGACTGGGACTCGTGGCGTGGTCCTGTAATCCAGCTTCATGAAGGTCAGGTTTTGAGGATGATATAAGTCTAAAGCGGCTCAGATAGTCTCAGTGATCATCTGATGATACCCGCATCAACCCCCCCATCGTTTAGACGTATCAGATCATCACCTGCGTGGTTCCGAAGTCACGTTAAGCCATTGGCCCTTGTTATTCAATTAGTCATTGGGCTATTAATTAATGATCCATTCTAAGGAAGAGTTGGCCTTAGTTTGTAACAAGACTACACCTCATAACTCATTACTACCACTCATCACACTCATCCTTCACCACATATTTGCCTTGAAATACCCTCATGAGAGTAGTCGGCATCTCAAATAGTGATTAAATAAAGGATTTTGTATAAATTTAGTTCTTGGAAAGTAGTTTCCGACCCACTCTGTACAAAATATGAAAAATCCACATAACAAACAGCCAATTTTATATCTCAACCCCAAAAATAACTACGACTCTAGAAACGAGCAATAGCATGAATGGGTTCTGTTGGTACAAACCAGAGTATCGCATGTTGTTTGGGCAAGGAGAGGGTCAGGAGTAGATTGCATTGTTTGATCCTGTATCTAACAATTTCCTGTATTTGGCAGTTGATGAGAGACCTCTGAAGTAGGCTGCCCTTGTTTGTGTAGCCTACTCGTTTCGTTCTACCACTCTAGATTTTTATCCCGGGTATTTATTTACTATCGAATTTCCCACTATGGAAAACGAGATATCCATGCCGTCAGCATGGTGAGATCCAGGTCTGGGACCGTGAAATTAGCACCAATCCTGACCCCCAGACACGTTTTGAAGGTTTTTACAAAACTTCATATACATAATTATGTATCTATGAATATATAATTATGAATATACAATTCAGACGATAGAATGATATCCGAACCCGGTCGTGTAATAAAATGATAAACCAAGGGTGCTAAGTTACTTATATTTCTGTTTTAATATGAAATTTGGTATAAATGTTCCTTTTATAAAAATATCCCGGTGAATTTCGTTAGCCAGCGAAACCGGGCTACCAGAACCCCCCTTTTTGGGGTGGACAATATTACTCAAAAAGGTGTTGATTATCTAAAAGAAACAGTAAGCTGCATCCAATTTTGATGGATATTGAAATAAATAAGTATTTTAAGGGTGTCCACCAACGTACTAAAAATATTGAAAATACTTCTGGTTGTTTCAAAATTCCGGTCAGAAAGGTAGTTTTCGCTATAACAGGTTTATTAGTAGTTAGATTTAAATTAATGCGCTGTACCTTTAAGATGTGTAATAAAAGAACATGTAAGTCTAAGGCCGAAGGCCGAAGCGAGCCTTTGAGTGGAGTGGTTTACTATCGTAAAAATCTAAATTTGTCAAACGATATTTTAAAGAAGCGTTGCATGAAATAAACACGTTCCCTTTTTGTAAATTTCTGAAAAAAATTAAGTGGAAAGATTGCATGTGCAAGTTTATTTACATCAATGACCTTTGAGTGTTCTAACTACAGGGCAAACTTACTCTGCATGTTATGCTTATTTATAGTATCTGAGGCGGCGACATTCTTTAACGGTAAAATGATCGTAAGTTTATAATTTAAGTTCAAAATAAGTTAGATTCGTACATAATTATCTTGGAGGAAGCTGATGTAAGAAAGTGTACTGTACAAAATACTTTAGTATCACAAGGTTTTTAAGGGGCGCAATGTAATAGACCAGGTGTCCGAAAATTCCGAGCCCCTCATAACTGTAGAACGAATGAAAGGTTTGAACGTGCTTGGGCATTTATATTTAGGGTTAACGTAAGTTTTGGAATATTTCGTGGGTGACCCCCAAATTAAGGTAGTTTTGGTAGTAACCCTTTGAAATATTTGTTTTACCTCATTATGAGACTCCTCATTATAAAGGACAAAAACACACAATCATTCATACCTTTAAAAGTAAACTTGCGATCTCCTTGTTCAAAATGGTGGCTCAAAACGGGTTTAATTACTTGACCAAATAAATCGATGCGGTCGCTATCATTTTCCAATTTTGTTGAATAAATATAGTTTCAGCGTTTGCGTAGTTGGAGCTTTGAAATTATATGCCTAAAGATAAATTTTAAAAATGTTTGAAAATTTTTAATTTTTAAAAGAAGGGCAGTTTACAGAAGGTTATACAAAACTCTAAAAAATATACTTTTATGCCATTTAAATATGCCAAAAGGTACTTCAGTTGACCCTTAACACATATGTTAAAGCACGTTACAAAATGTTCATTCATTAAAACGTTAAGAAGGGAGGGTCGAACCTTTAGGAAACCCGGTATCTGTGTAGTAAAAAAAATACTATAGTCAATATTCCACTGAAGAAATATTTTATTTTCTACGCTTCCGAAATAGTTCAATCATTTAGCTTGTTTCCTAATTAGCTAAAACGTTTAAACTTCAAATTACCCCCAGACCAGAGCGAAGCAGTTAATTGAAATTCTCAGTCTCTAGTTCGAGAGATTCAAGTTCTGTTATGTGAGAAGATGTTAACTCAAAGACAAGTCTCCTCTTCCCTAGATAACAACTCGAGTAGAAGCTAACTGCACTCGTGTTTCTAGCTAACAAGATAAAATTTGAAGACAAGTCTATTATGCTTTTCAAGAAATAAAACAGCTGTTTGTTTTTGTGTTATGATTTATGAAACAAAAAATACTATTTTTCATGCGGTTACTTAAGTCAGCATGACCACCAGTTGGCTTAATTTGATATTAACGAAAACCTTTTAAGAGAAACATTATACAGGGTGGCCCATAAGTCAGTTGACAGGCATGCATTTCATTGAATGCATGTCGGTCAACTGACTTATGGGCCACCCTGTATTTGTAAATTTACTTTCAAAAGGCATCACTGATTTTTGTTACGTTAGTGAACAATTTAAAATATATTTAGACGGTAAGTTTATTGTTCATACCTTGCTATAAAGTAAAAGAAAAATGGAATTGTTGACTTTTGCAAACGATACACTGTTCGTTATCAGCAATTCATGACGTCAATATGGTAGGACCCTAAATTAATCGCGGAATTAATGTTTTGAAGAAGGAACAACTGGGGCCAAAAAAGGTCGATGTGGAGCTTAAACGACTTTATTTTGAAAATGTATTTCAAACTGTGAGATTAGTGTTCTCGGCGAAGAAAAGTTGTAGGTAAGTGAAGCAGACATCAAATTTTCGAGACTCCGGAACTCCAACACCACAAGAGGTTGCAGAACACACCATTATGCAACTAGAAGCCGGGAGAACTACCGAACTGGGAGACACAGATCGGTTGTTTGCCTTCCGAAGCAGGTATTAATTTTGTCAACAGATTACCAAAACTCGTCGGTAAGCAACTATGACCACTCACGCTCTTGACAGTGCAAATGAAATTATTAACTGTTTGGGATACATGAGGATTGGTTGACTGACTATGGACCATAGTTATACAGTTTTAATAAAAGTAAACATTTTTTTATTTAAAAATTTTTTTAGTTACGTTAGTTTGAATGCGAACTTTTTAATTTACGCATAGTATGACATATGGAATGCAGGTCGAAGTATGTTTTATTGCAACCGATTCATAAAGGAAAACTGGACCCTCATGGTACACCTTGATAGGAGAGAACACATATCTGAGGCAATAAGCGTGGTATCAATGTTGAGGACCAAATCATAGTGTACCACCGTGCAACGAACAATCCCTTGAACTGAATAAAATAAACTGAAGAATTAAACCCTTGAATCTTATTACGTGCGTACGATAATAAATGGATGTAAAAGTGTTATATATTTGTAGATATGTTTGCTAAATACACAAACAAATTCACTTAACTGACGACAACTCTTCAGCTTGGTGTTTAGGTAATCAACAGCAGTATTGATACAGTATACAGTTATTGGCTGACATATTATTCATTTATAAACAAATAATTAAGTTATACACGAGTAAAATGTATAATGCATGAAGAATTTAATGTTCACATCACTATACGATTCTCTCAAACCAGGATAATCTGTAATTGCAATGATTAATAATTTATCTAATGTAGAGAATGATCATGTCCCAGCAGTTGTCTCGTTGTTGTGATTTCGTTGCTGGACAGTGGGCGGATATAAATCACAAACAAACAACGGAGGTTGTTGTTAGCGACAAATCAGTTCTTGCAATTTGTGAACTAATCCGTCATTTCAAAATCAAATGTAGTTAGTGGCTCTGAAGTAGGAAAACATGTGAAAATAACAAGGAAACACAACCAGCAGTGTTGTTTTGGTGTTACGTTTTATGCATCGTAACAAAGGCTGCATTTTCAAATAAGGTTTCTACAAATTTAATAATAGAAGTTATCAAAATAAAGTTGTAAATCAAACAATCTGATAAAAACATGTATATTTTGGGCGAATCCTTTTAGAAATATTGTGTCTGTCTTCAAACCAAACACTAATATAATTGTGAAGTTAGTATTTGGTCTAAAGTTAGAAACATCGTTCCTGAAAGGCCTCACCCAAAATATAAGATTGTTATCGAACTATAATCTAGTTCTTCCGGTTCACACTGCCTTAAAACATAATTATATTTACTTGAAATATTTTGGTTTCACTGTGGAGTATAATCTACATTCGCTGATTGGCTGAAACTGAGCTACTTGCTGCCTGATATCCTATTGGTCACAGGACTGCCAGCCGTCCATTGGAGCAGGGACGCCAACTGTCGATGTTCCCATTGGCTCTTACACTATCGAAAATACTTCTTCAGGACTGTTTGCCAGTGTCTTGAAAATTTAAATATGTCTTATTTTTGAAGTAATCATTATTTTTTTATTATTTCGATGGTTTCTTGGAGCACTATCGGGTAATAATGTAAGATTTGGTTAATACTTTGCCTTTGTCAAATTGTGTGTTGTCAGACCTAACGAAGAAGGCCAAGCTTTCGAAAGATCTCGTCGACAAATTTAAGTAATATTGAAATGTTTTTATGTATTAAAACATTATAAATGCAAGGCCAAGGGCGGGACTATGATTCACGATAGGCAGCATAGGTGTTTTCATGTTGATCTAGTTAGATTTTTACCTTTTCAATTTCTCTCGTAGGATTTTTTTGTATGATTTTGCGCTCAAAATACAAATTTTAATTATGTTTAATATTTTCTACTGCGTCATATACTCTTCTTACTTAGAAAGCAGTTGGGAATATACATGGAAGTAGAGTACCAGCCGTATCTGTTGATTACCTCTGTTGGGATGGTTGTGTTGATTTACGTTTTACGTGTCAACCAGACATTCTTTTGTCGAGTGTAGGCTCTTAACCTTTGTTGATAGCTTTGTAGGGCTGAGGTTAGGCATAAATGACGGGAACAGAAGAAGGCAAAAGATATAATATATCTAAAGAAATATTAAACGTCATACATTAGTTTTGCAACGATCTACCTTTGATTCATATGCGTATCGAAAATAATTAGGTACCGGTACTTTCTTTGTAGGTTTCAGATCCTGATGAACTTAGAAGCTAGATGTAGTGCTGACGATTGTTTCGGTTCAATGCGACCATCTTCAGAGCACGATAACTAAAAAAACTATCACTATTACTGATTATACACAATTAATTACACTGTTTATTTACATTTTCATCAAAGACAACACATTTTTTAGATGAGCTTTGAATACCATCTTGTGCGTTTTTTAACGAATTTGGTCATCTATTGATGAGATAAACACCTGCCTGAGAAGGTAAGCGCTCATGAACTACCGTCCTGTGTCTCCCAGTTCGGTAGTTTCTACTTTAAATTCATCAAAAACGAAGTTACGAAAAAAATTGGTAAAACACGGTTTTATCACCTTAAGAGTCTTCACAAATTAAATTAAACACTTAAACACTACAAATAAAGCTTCAAGCATGTTTTACCAATTTATAATAATTCCCACCATGCTATGTTGCACGCAACAGAACTAACCTTTACACACATCCACAGTTATAACTACAAGCCGTATTAAACCAAAGCATGGCTATTCCGGTGCTTTGGTTGTTCCACATTATAAGCACGCTACTTGCAAATCTTTTGTCCAATTACCGGGGATTTGTAGGTAAACCTCGTCACGTGATGTTTACATTGCCAGTTATGATATTGATATGGATTACGATACTATTGCGTGGGAAACTTGACTAGTAGTTAATAGACAATTATGGGAAAGTAAATTGGGGTATTGTCGTTTTGTTACACTTTGAAAGGCATTCGCAATTTTTCACTGAATATATTTTGTTGACATAGTTTTATTTCTGAAAGGTTTAAATCTGGGACTCGTGGCGTGGTCCTGTAATCCAGCTTCATGGAGGTCAGGTTTTGAGGATGATGTAGGTCTAAAGCGGCTCAGATCGTTCTGAGTGATCATTTCATGATACCCACATCATCTCCAACCATCGTTTAGACATATCAGACCATCACCTGCGTGGTTCAAAAGTTACGTTAAGCCGTTGGTTCTTGTAGTTCTATTGGACTATTAATTAATGACCCATTCTAAGGAAGAGTCGGCCTTAGTTTGTAACAAGACTAGACCTCATAACTCATTACTACCACTCATCACACTCATCCCTCATCAAATATTTGCCTTAAAATACCAATTCATACGACTGGTCGGCATCTCAAATAGTGATTTAGTAACCCCCCCAAAAACCCTTTTTATTTTGTAAACACTAACAAAATACAAGAGAGAAGACTAATGCTGTTCGGTGGTGGGAGGGGGAGGTGATTGGTCAACACACACTGATTACCTTTGGGTTATCCCATTTTCTAATGTTTTGTGTTATTTTTAGAGATGCTTTTCACTTGGAGATAAAATCAGGTTTAAGATTTGAAACGGCGTGTTCACCTTATTCACTTGTAAATTATAGAGGAAATTCAACCGAAATGTTGCTTTTTATTGTGAAAGGGGTTTTTAAAAGTTGCTCCAAGTTCAATTAATTGTACCATCTGAATGGGGTAGGGTAGACGTTTGACCAAATAAGGATAAATTGCATACAATAAAAACAAATTTGGGGGTACCTTCCGAGAAATCGGATGGATATAGTGCCATTTTTTGAAAATTATCTGTTCGCTTTTAATTGATATATTCAATTTATATCTTGCCGTGTCATTTCTAAAACAATGTTCTCTAACAATCAACATCACTAGTTTGTCCAATTATTTTGCTGTTAAGTGCTGATGTACTCGATTACAAGGAACATTCAAATCAGAGAAACTTAATTATTAGCTCTACCAATCTTAAACGATCTTAAGATATCTTTTAACTCTTTAGATACCTACATTTTACTATTACTATCAGAAGATGTAAAACATATTGAGCATGACAATACATTTTCAACGTTTTTTATGTGGGCATTACAGCAAAAAACACAGTCAATCAAAAACATTTTAAATCAGAAAGTAATATTTTGCACAGTATTACCAGGAATAAACCGGACTGCAAAAGTGTTTGCTACGAGCACCATAAATAACATACGACAATCAAACCAAACCACATCCACTAACCTATTCCCCTAGATACATTTTGATCAGCTGTCTGTATGAATAAAATACCTCCAGTCCTGATCCTCGATGTTTGATTAGTCAAAAAGATAAATTATTGACAACTGAAATCAGAGAAAGTGAAAACGCAAGAGACCTGTGGTAATAGTTGATTTAGTTTGTTTGTGAATTTAATGTATGTGACAAATATTATTTTCAATTATTTTTTTCTGAATATCTAATGGAACTTTAAACTGGCAGAACTATTACACCGATACAAAAAACAGAAAGAAGCCCATTTTAATTAATCTTATGTCAATAAATCAATGTTTCGGCTCGGTCTTTCGTTGTTTTTCCAATTAACAGTGTTTTTGACTGACACTGTTTTAATTCGATCCTGAACGAGAAAACGGTTTTATTTGACACCATTTGTAATTTACAAAAGCTAATACAGACCAGTTGATGTCGTACTTGTTCTTTACACGGAGGATTTTACGTGTTTTTACTTAAAAATCCGTTTTATGTTCTTCTTGACAAGCTTATAAACACTCACAATACTGCAATCAAATCCTTATTATCCTTAAAAGGTTTCCCATTCTGAAGCTAGAAACTAGATGGTACATTTCTTTGATCCAACTGGATTTTGTTTGTTGTGGTTTCTTAGAGACTTTGTATACTCTTATCCTTTGTAAATGTTGATTGGTTTTAAACTGGCAAGCTGTTTTATGACTTTTTACAGATAACCCTTTTTGGGATAAAAGAGTCAAGTTCAAATTTCTAGCTCCTTTATTCACTTGAAAATTTAGTTCGTACATTTTATAGTGTTTCAGTTATTTGTTGAAAATATCCGTTATTGTTTACTACCCAATTAATATAACAACAAAGACTGGTTTAATATGCAAATATTTTTGAAATGATCGTTATGATTGTATTATAGTAGTGATTTAAGAGTTGTCATACTCGAAATTCTGGATATTGTGACTTATCCCCTTTATTTTATTTAGTTTTCTTGCTTTTCTGTATTTATTTTTGTGCCATTCATTTACAGTATAGAGTGAATGTCTTCAAATACACACAGGCAATTAACGTTTCCAAAACACACACACTTTCTTTTCAATATTTGAATATCAAACAAGCATTTTCAAAATGGTAACCTACAAAACACAATACAAGACAGCTGGCGGGAATCAATGGCAGTAGTTGTTGCGTTCGCTACCAGTAGCGCTGGCGTCTGCGCTCACCGTCTCCGGCGTCAGTGCGCTATCAGCTGTCGACGCAGCAGCGTGTTGAGGTTATCCCTCGCCTAGGCTGACCACGCGGTCTTCTCGCGCCCTCCCGCGCTGATAACGCGAGTGATAAGGTGATAAGAACCCACCCTCTGATAAGGCCTGACCCCGGAGTGCCCCCGGACCTCGACCCAACATGGAACTGCTCTCCAGAAGCGTTTGGATGCCGTCCAGCTTCCTCGCGGTGCTATTTTTAGGACTCGTTCTTAGAGGTGGGTATTTGTAAACTGTTGCATGTTTGAGTTTTGCAATGATGTAGCACGCCAGGCCACGGCAATTATAGCTAGGCTGATGTTTTGTTTTTGAACAGATGATTACATGAAGTTCCAAGATATAGGTGGGTTTAAAGATCAATCGCTTGAAGCGTATTAATTTAAACACTTTCAAATATATATATATCAATGTCTGGTTATCATTACTCGTTATTATTTTGTGGTCTTATCAGCTATCATGATCAACTATTATTATGTGTATGCATGCCAATTTGAAATAATTCATTTGGCAAAAATACTTTATGTGAAAGGGTTTACCCTTGGTTAATATGTATAATAAATAATATAATAAATATCGTATCTTAGTTAATGCGCCTTGAAGTGATCGATGTATTGAAAAGGAGGCACGTGTTTGAGTTTGTTCAACTCTAGTGATGTAGCAATGCATCTCAGAGAAAATAAATCACTAAATTATAAATACCTGAAAATCTGTAATACAATTAATCAATTCAAACTGCATTACAAAGAGATATTCACTATTCACTATTTGAGATGCCGACCACTCTCATGAGGTTATATTAAGGCAGGTTATGTTAATGGCAATAATGACGATGAAATATACATAAGCAATACTTTAAATATTCAACTAAATTATCCTGGCACTAACACAACATTTTTCTCAAGCAATGAAGGCTATGAGACAACCTATATAATTGATAATATCAAATTAAATAAACTAAATAGAACCAAATTAATTCAAATTTAAAATGTAAAATTGATGTGTTTAAAAAGAAATACAATAGTTTAAGGGTTAAAGGGAAGTAGTTATAGATGTTTCTTAACTCTCACTAGCTGTTTCAAGATGTCAGCCAAGATTTGATAACTGAATATAGTTTTACATTTTGAAATGAAACAAATGTATGCAAAACAACAAAGAGCAAATTAAGGAAAAGGAAGTCAGCTATGTATAATACGAGTACGTGTAATTTAAAATCCTTAAAATTGTTTCTTTTTTATGTGTTATTTTAATTACATTATTAACGTCTATTTGAGCACTGCTCGAAAACCTTATATACAAAGCTTGACACCAAAAAAATATAATTTATTTACAAGTAAATATTTATTTTTTCTCCTTTTATTTTTATAATTTGTATAGTAACTATTTTCGCCCCTAACCTTCGACTGTTTTGCTTAAAAACATTTGAAAAACAAGAACTTGCATTATAGTTGTTTCGTTACTTCCCCTTTTTAGCTTTTATTACATAAATACATTTATGTTAGTCCATCAGCAACTCATAGAATCATCCTTATTTACTAGTAAACAATAAATAAACACATCTCGTTACTATCACAAAGTTTGGCACTAAAGTCTGACATGCAGTAGGAAGAGGCTGGTTGGTGGAAGGGCTGGTGGGGTGGGGAGTTGTGGATCATCGCGCTTTTTTGCGCATGCGTCTAAAATGTATATTTTATTCACTTTGACGGTCAGTTCGGTTAAAGGTTTTGGTACTTGTTTATTTTAACTCTTTTATACTGTTTGCTTTAGTTTTACCTCTGTTTCGTCCCTACTCCTTTTAGAATTATAAAAGTGTTTTAATACGTAATGCCATCAACGGCTGAATTATAATACTAATATATATATTTTTTACTGTGCTGTTTTTATGATTATTTAATCAACAAACCAGCCTTAATAACCGGATAAAGGTGACGTTGTGAGATTTTTTTTATATACCTACAATTTACGTCAAAAAGCTACTTTACAACAAAATAGGTATTTTATGTTGTACATGGAAAGAAAAATGTTGATCATACCATCAAACACAGGTAAAAGAACAAATTACACGTTTTTCGTCTTTTCCGGTATGTTTTGAAATGTGTACGGTTATAATTGACATTACTATTTTATTGAACGTTTTGTTATACATTACCGTCATTTGATTTCAAAAGTTATCACACATGTGCTTTTAAGCTATGTATACAACCTTACCGGATTTTTGCCAAACCACCACCCCCTTTTTGAATTGACTAAATCACTATTTGAGATGCCGACCACTCTAGTGAGGGTATTTTAAGGCAAATATGTGGTGAGGGATGAGTGGTAGGAATGAGTTATGAGGTGTAGTCTTGTTAAAAACTAAGGCCGACTCTTAATTAGAATGGGTCATTAATTAATAGCCCAATAACCAATGGAAATACAAGGACCAACGACTTAACGTGACTTCCGAACCTCGCAGGTGATGGTCTGATATGTCTTTACGATAATGGGAGTTGATTCGGGTATCATCAGATGATCACTGAGACTATCTGAGCCGCTTTAGACCTATATAATCCTCAAAATCTGACCTCCATAAAGCTGGATTACAGGACCGAGCCACGAGTGAATATACCAACATTCATCTCTCACAGCTATTTTATCACATGCAAATTAAAGATAGCCTATCTGATAGTTAAGCCTAAAAACAACCTAGTTAAGCCCAACGGAGCACAACAACCGGAAGAAAAACGTCCCTACACAAAGATAATACGATGGTACATCCGACGCTTCTAAAATTTGCCAAAAAACAATATCGACGAGCAATTTTACAGTTATGATTTCAAAAATCGCTTCTGCTGTAAGAAATAATGAAACGAAAACACAACGGGCGGAGAGAGTGTCTCTAAAGTGATGATAGGTCCCTTGTTACTGGAATCTATTGTTTGGGGTCGCCACTGTTCACCGCGTGCTGGAATGGAGTGGCTCTTGCTTGAGTGACTCGACTGAAAGAAATATCCAGTTATGATTTTGCCTTTTTCTATATATTTTTTATAGAAAACTAATTTCATTTTAGATATCAAAAGCCATTATGTAAAAGATTTTAGCTGGACGAGGCCTTTTAATATCCAAGGTATTTTCATAGAGTGCTGAACACTTGGATTTACTAGATATTGGAAGATCTAGTCGACCTAAAACTTATAAAATATTGGTTTTTTAATGCTAAAATTGGTTTAAATTTATGTAAATCCAATGTTTAGGCTTTACTCTAAAATGTATTTTTTTGCGAGAACCTCCAATTAATTGCTGGGAGTGATCAGACCATCACCTGCGTGGTTCGGTAGTCACGTTAAGCCGTTGGTCCTTGTACTTCCATTGGGCATTGGGCTATTAATTAATGACCCATTCTAAGGCAGAGTCGGCCTTAGTTTGTAACAAGACTAGACCTCATAGTTCATTACTATCACTCATTACACTCATCCTTCACCACATATTTGCCTCAAAATACGCTCATGAGGGTGGTTGGCATCTCAAATAGTGATTTACTCATTAAGCTTACGGAATGGTAAAACATACTTGACCATTTCTAGCCATACTCTGAATGGCCAATCAGACCAGAGATCAGATAAGTAATTAACCACATGTTCAGTATAAATGGAAGGGTAGGTGAAGCAAAAGTCAAGTGAAGGAGCATATATTAATTAACCAAAGTGATTGGTGGTCAGCTAGGGAGAGGACCACTAACTGTTGAAGTTTTGAATACGAGTTCTGACTGGAATTACTGCATAGTTGTTTGAGCTTATGTAATTGAGGATACCCTAACACTCGACTATGCCAAAAAATGATAATTTTATTTTATTTGATATAAAATGTTAAATTCTTTTAGAAAAACTTAATTTTCCGGCCATTTCAGGAAGAAAACTACTCCCTACGTTTTGGGTATTTGGGAAACTCCACCCGTTCTCGAGGAAGGCTATTCTAAAACTACGCTACATTGTAGATAATAAGTTTAGATTGAGGCTTTGAGAATGGGTAGAGTTTTCCAACAGCCCGAAAGGAATGGGCTTTCAGTATTTTTTCCTGAAGTAGCCGGAAAAGCCCGTTTTTCTAAGTGCAATTGATCTCCGCCACTATTATAAATTTAATATGTTAAAGTTTTCATAACGTTGACCCACAGTGCACTTCACTGTATTGATTTCCCTTTCTAGGGTTAGTTGTTATTTTCAAATCCAGCTTTATTTTATTTAATAAATCTAATGTGTCTTGAGCTTTCACGGTCAAATTGTTGTCTTCCTACACCAAGAGCTCAAAACTCTTTTGGCTACCTCTCACCGTTTAACCAGTTCATCAACTTCACTTTAAACCCACAGCAAACACTAACCTACTCCCCGAGGACATGCGTATAAACAAACACTAGAGGAATTCCGTCCAAGCGTCCGGGCAGCAAATAGAGAAGCGATTTCTCACGGCTTATTTAAAAGTGAGTCACATTTCACAGGAATAAAGGACGTTTCTCCTGCAGTGACAGTCCACATCCATTGTCCTGCCACGCGTCCACTGTCTATCCTGCGTGCAGGACATGCCCAGGACATGCTCCTTGGAAGGAGTCCGTTACTCCGCCTCTACTATTGAATGCGCGTCACCGTTCCATTGTGCGGAGGCGATCACCTGCTTTTGCCCATCGATACGGTCTGCGATCACTTTTCTTTTGTATGAATCTCCAGTTTCTGTACTAAGTGGATTGTTGGGTGTATTTTGCTTGGGCTTCTTGTTGTTTTTGGTTGGCTCACGAAGTATTTATTAACGCGTATCATGAAAGGTTGTAGTTTTCTTTACAAATGTAAGGTAATTTATCAAATCGAATCATATCACCTTTATTATGCCTGAAATTGGCTACATATTTACAGTACATGAGCTTTCGTCATTTCAATAAATATTTACAGCTTAAAGTTGTTAACTAGTGTAACATCATTTTTAAAATAATCTATAAATTCCTCAACACAGTAAAAATTATTTACCATCAATATTTGTTTAAATTTAGATCTGAACTTTTGACAATTTTTAATTTGATTTAAAGAAGCTGGAAGAGTGTTGTATAAATTTACTATTTGACTCGTCAAAGACCTCTCTAAAAAGGCTGTCTTATGATGGGGTATTGGTAAATTTGATCGGGTTCTTAGGTCATAGGAGTTTCGGGGAAACATTTGTTACGGTTTTCATAAGGAATGACGAGGATTCAAGGATGCATGGGAATGTTAATATTCTATATTCTAGGAAAGTGGATTTACAGGATGAACGAGGTTTTAAATTGATAATGGTATGAATAGCTTTTTTGGAGTATAAATAACAATTTTGTCCCATTGGTTTCACTTGCCCAAATTGGAACAGCGTAATTTTAAAAAGGAAAAATGAGGCCTTACTATATTCCTAATAAGGTGGGAGGTTGCAAAAATGGAGCAACTATACAAACGTCATAGTTTAAACATTTTATGAACAGGTGTACCTGTATTTATAGCTTTATTATTTTAGACAAAACCCAAACCAGTGGCTCCGTAGTGGTTTGATATCGTGCGCGACTCTTGTAGTCGTAACTTCGCCTAGTTAAACAAAAAAAACCTTTTTCCTTTTAAATAGTCTGCAATCTAGCAATATTTGGATAATCTTAACTCTTAAGCTTTCTCGGCCGGTGTCATCACTAAGATCTCTAAGGCTTCCGGCGTACACCACGTCAATAGAGTTACTGCTAAACGTTTCGAACTCACTAAGGAGAGTCATCCTCAGTAGCTTGTCTCAGCCAGTCAACCAGCTACTGAGGATGACTCTACACAGCAAGGTCGAAACGTTTAGCAGTAACTATATTTCAACTGTGACGCGGTGTGAACCGGAAGCCTAAGAACTTGGTATTTGGATCATTAAAAAAATACTTCTTTAAACAAGTTTTGTCATTGACCGGTCTAATTGACTAATTTACAAGAAATCTAATTAACCTTATTTCACCGAAGGAAAGGATGAAACACAAATAATTATCCAGCACAAAACGTGTTTCTGTCAACTTGGTGAAGGCAATCTTTCCACGAGTTTGTGAGATCGGATAAGATCTTCCTCCCTTCTTAGCATTCTCTCAGCACAGCGGCCTGATCCGTATAAGATTACCTCGACAAGTCATAATCATCCCTTCGATAGCACCAATTATTTACCGGAAGCGCTTTTCTGCTCTGGGAAGCTTCCTTTCCGGAGCTCCACCCACGACCGCCCTGTCGTTTGGAATAGAATTAGACAACTAGTTGTTAAATAGTTGAATTACAAATTGGCTGGGTTGTTAGGGTTAGGTTACCGCGGTATTGGGTTGCGTGAAAACTGGTTCTCCAACAAAGTACGAAAAGATTTAACAAGCTTTGTTAATCAACTAATGTAATCGTTTAAATATTACAAACTAATAAATTTCGTGTGTACAGACATCTGTACAATTTAAAGTCTAAATTTACTTACAATAATCTCGTTACACGTATAGTAGAACTCCTTATCGAATTTATAGTTTTGAAGTTTATAAAAACATAAACAATCTAATATTTTGTAAGATCGGTAGGGCTTTTCGAGAAAAATGTTCTCATCCGCAGACAATAACATTACTATAAAGTTTGTGTTATTGCATTTTGACAGGAACATTGGTCTCGAAATGCCTTACCCACAAAAAGAGTTTTATAAGATTATTTTTTATTTTAATTAAAATAAAACATATCAATATTCGAGTTACTATAGAAACCCTTCAATGGACCTAGAACTGAATTTGTTGAAATGGAAGTTGTATTCTTGTTTCATATATAAAGTTTAAATTTAGTTAAACCTTACTGTAGACCTACAAAGTGTTTTCTAAGTCATTATGACTTTTCCACAAATTAGTAAAGCCACTATTTTTAACGACATGCTCAGAGAGAAATAAAAGGTCGTTATGTAAAATGGCAAATGCAAGTGAACTGACCACGTAGTATGTAAGTTTTATTTCTTCCAATTGAACAACACCATATTATTTTGTAAAGTGGCTACGCTGTAACGCTAGGTCAAGGCCGAGGTTGAGTGGTAGAGAGGACTATGTTGTCCTAGCTTCACCTCGTTAAACAAAATAAACTCTACCATGTACTTTACAATTTTCTAACACAAAATATACAAAGGTTGGTATGTAAAATAAAATTTAAAATTCCTCTCCAAACGCTAGAAAAGCTACTTCATCACCCTAAAACTCATTCTAAATAGTGTTAAACCCGTAATGCACGTATCAACATGAAAGCTCACTATAAACGGTTACCCAAATATAACAATATAACAGGTCAAATATAACAGAGCACGTACAGTAGAGTATCTACCGCCATGATTTACTCGAACTGTCGTTACAGACACGTTATGGGAAGCCCTAAAGCAATACAAGTTTGGTACCCATCCTCCATCACGATTTCAGTTTATTACTGAGAACTATTGCAACATATCACCGCGGTAAAACACGAAGCCAATACATTCCCACTGATCGTAAATGTGGAACTTTATACCCACCGTCTGATTGGAGTCGGTGTTGGGAGTGGATGATTCTACTAAAGCTCTTCTTCTAAAGCTCTGATTGAAAATGGTGTACCTCAAGGATCTATTTTAGGTCCCTTGCTTTTCCTTCTTTTCATTAACAATCTTCCATCATGTTTGAGTGTGGCTAAAACCTGTCTCTTTGCCGATGACACGTCTTTGGTACTATCCCATTCCAGTAGGGACCTTCTAGAGCAAAATAGCTTCACGGAATCTAACGCTCTTCTTCAGTGGTGTAAGGAAAACCGTCTCATTGTGAACGCTGATAAAACTATTCTACTAAACTTTCACATTTCTAATCGATCAAAAATGGCCACTAATGGTATCGCCAGTATTCTTCTGGATGACCAAGTGGTTGATTCTTCAGCTGAGGCCAAGTTCTTGGGCGTTGTCCTCGACGAAAATTTAAAGTTCCATAGCCATATAGACCAGGTCTCAAGGAAGGTCTCCACAGGCATTTTCATGTTGAGATTATTAGGCCAAACATCTAACACGGAGGTGCTCGTAACAGCTTATTACGGCCTCATATACCCTTATCTTGCTTATGCTGTGCCAGTGTGGGGTAGTGAAAGTCAGCGAACTATGTTCTTGTTCAGACTTCAAAGAAGGGCCATTCGTACAATTTTCTCCCTTCCAAGAAAACAGCCATGTAAAGATCTTTTAAGTCCTTCAATATTTTAACGTTTCCATCTATTTACATTCTAGAAACACTCTCATTTGCCCATAGCCACCTTTCAATGTTTAATCACTCCACCAATACTAGATATCTTCTTCGAAACAGCTCAAGTCTTCCGATTCCCAAACATTCATCCACATTTTTCCAAAAACATTTTATCTATAACTCCATAAAACTCTACAACGCCCTTCCTGTTAACTTGAAGAACGAGCAGGATCACAGAAAGTTTAGGGTAAACCTGAAATCACAGTTAGCCAATAATGCCTACTACAGCGTCCGTGAATTTACTGGCGAGTCTCGTAGTGTACATAATATGTAGATCTTACTGACTTATTTCATATTGTTAATCATGTAACTCTTGAGTATGTAAAAAATGTTTTCTTTGACTTGGCTAATGCAAATGTTTGTTTGTTAATTTTGCCTAATAAACGACTTTGACTTTGACTTTGACTTTCTACCTCAAATTATTATGACTTGTAGCTTTTTCATATTTTGGAAAAGAATTTGATGTTTTACTAAATCATTATTTGAGATGCCGATCACTCTCATGAGGGTATTTTAAGGAAAATATGTGGTGAAGGATGAATGTGATGAGTGGTAGTAATGAGTTATGAGGTGTAGTCTTGTTAAAAACTAAGGCCGACTCTTCCTTAGAATGGGTCATTAATAAATAACCCAATGGCCAATGAAAATACAAGGACCAACGGCTTAACGTGACTTCCGAACCCCACAGGTGATGATGTCATATGTCTAAACGATGGTGGGAGTTGATGCGGGTATCATCAGATGATCACCGAGACTATATAAGCCGCTGTAGACCTATACCATCCTCAAAACCTGTACTCCAAACAGCTCAACAGCTGGATTACAAGACCACGCCACGAGTCCCAGTCAAATATTCCCTGGCATTTAACTCGTCTGCGTAAGGCAAGTGAGTACGTTGCTGAGTGTGATGAGTGTTTTGATGGATGATATATTGTAGGCATACACTTTGTACAAACTAGGGCCGACTGTTCTCCAGATTAGGTTTTCAATTAATAGCCCAACGACCAATATAATATACCAACGGCTTAACGTGACTTTCGAACCACGGAGAGTGGCCTTCATACGGCTTAAGTTATCACTGCGCCCGGGATTCCTCATATGGTGAATTTACAAGTGGAATATAATTATACTCCACACTAAACTAGGCGTAAGTTTAAACACTAAAGACCGCATGTAAAATTAGAACTGGAATAGTAAAGAATAAAGTATCACAACAGAACGATACATTACGTGTTGCTACAGCAAGTAAAGCAGTCGTGCTTTCTTTGAATCCGGATTAGAAGGAAGCTCTCTCATTTCCGGGTAAACAGCGCTGAATTTTCTTTGTCAGACGTTTCACAGTTGACTCTTTCTATTCTTGTTACCTATAAGAACTCAAGAATAACCACTTATAAGAACTAAACTCAACTATTGCTGTGTGTTATGAAAGCTACGGTACATCTTTAATCTTCTGAAATTATGTTAGAGTTTTGTTCGTTTCAAAATAAGACAATTTTTAATTATCTTTACTCTAAAAACTTTGGCTGGTTAAATTAAATAACGGCTGATCCATGGGACAATTTTTATATTAAGTACACAATGATTGAAAAACATTAATATCCACACCGTTTCATAGATTTCACAAAAACATTGACTAAATTACTCGAATAATCTAATATTTTGAGTGATTTACTAACTATTAACGTCTTTACAAAGGAAGGTAGTTCAATCACTCAGTTATGTCAATCGCATCACTAGTCACGTAGCCGGATTTATTTTAATGTTAACCGTGTATTTATGTAAGTCTTATGTACGAGTAAGTAACATTCACTGAGTTTGACATTAAAAAAGTTAAAGGACTTTTATTTTGGATTCGTTCATTTTATAAGTGTTATATAGATTATTAATTTATACACAGAAGACTTTTCAGTTATAACAATGATGGGCACTTGGTTTGCTTACACTTGTACTGGAACAACAATACTTGTTTGCGGCGAACATTTCATTTTTTGAAAAAAAGATGAATATGCGACTGTAAAAAAAGCTAACCGTATTCAATTTTAAAACATAAATTTTACCATCGTGTTTTTTTCTGTTCACACCACGTCAAAATTTCATAATAATTTGCTTGAAATATTTCGATGTCAATTAAGAGTACCATATTCAGTCACTGATTGGCTGAAACTGAGATACTTGCTGTCTGCTATCCTATTGGTCACAGGACCGCCAACCATCTAATGGAGCAGGGATGCCAATTTTCAATGATCACATTGGCTGTAAAACTATCGAAAAGGACTGGTTGCCAGCTTCTTGAAAGTTTAATGATGACTTTTTAGTTAAAGTTATTGTCACTTTTAATTGATTCAATTGTTTCTTGGATGACTCTCAGGTAATAAAGTGATTTTCTCCAATACATTGCTTTGTCAAACTACACGTTTCGTGTTGTAGCAGTTTTCCCTAATGGTCAAATTTTGAAAATCTTTATCATTTGTCTGTGTGATTTGTTCCTAAACTCACGTTGAAATTAATCTTTTAGGCTCGCCACACTGAATCGCCGTAGCAGAAGATTTCGAAGACTAAATAGTATTTGCTCCTTCAAAGGTCTCAGAGAGTTTTTAAATTGACTAGCTGGCTGGAAAACGATTATGATTTACCACGGTAAATTATATAACCGGTTAGTTACAAGGCTCACATTCAAGTTACTGGAGAAGAACATAAAATACATAAAGCACTGTTGCAGTATAAAACATTTCTGACAACGAAGAGGCTTTGTATTTGTCCGGAAATAAGAAGGATCCTGCTTCCAATGGAGCGTTCCTCCAACAATAATACCGTTGTTGTACTTCATCGAACTTATTATTTGATCAACTAGAGTTGTGATTTTGACTCAGAAAGTTTTTATTATACCAAGTTGCAGTACCTATTTTCAATATTAAATCCCTTGACTTGTACCCAAATATTCTACATTTGTAGTTTAGTTTATGTGTGAATTTATATTTCGCAAAGCTTTTGTGACATCGTCATTTTGTTCTTCGAGCATAGCTACAAATTATTTAAAACTTATTTTTGTTATAATTAATTTTACTAATAAATAGAACTAAGATCATTTTAACTGTATTACTAAGCTATTTAGCTGAAAGGTAATATTCAAGAGTTCTTCTTACTTATTACAAATCTCTTAGGAGCGTAGAAAGTTAGCGCTCAGAACATTAGAGAGAAGGCAATTTGCAACTTTGTTTTTATCAAGAAAACAAACTAGAGCCTTAAAACAAAGTCGTTGTAATTTAAATGTGTTCCAAACCCATAACATTGCATTGTTTTTACATTACTGTTGACACGTACAGTAAACAAAAGACTACAAACAAACTAACATCACTATATTTGAAATATATGAATAAAATGAACCATTTTTTAATGTATTTAAATTTATTTCAATAATGATGCGAGTTTATATAATATACTCCTACATCCCTGTGTGTAACTTATTCCTTGAGTTATACAAAACCTTTAATCGACATCCCGTAAGCTAGAAGCTGAAACTTGGTAGATAAATAGTTTGTTGGGAACTCCCAAAAATCACCAACGAGTTCCGAAAATAACATATTTCTACTTTTCCTTTAGCAGCTAAATTAATACGATCTATGATACTTTGGGCAGTGCACCTAAACCACAGTTTTGCCAACTACATACATTTGGGACTTTAACATGGGCAGCAATCCTTAAGTAAAAGACTTGCAAAAATGATCTCATCAGAAAACAGCTCAATCCGTTCAAATTAAGCAACCGCTATTTTTTCGTTAGTTCATTTTGTTTTTGTTGAAGATGTTTATAAATGTACTTAGCAAATGTACACCGATTTATCCGTATCACTGCAGTAGTTTCTTAGAAGAACTGTCGTTTAAATGTTACAAACATTTTATAACATCAATTTTGGTATTTCCAAGTGATCTATGATAAGATTACATATCCAAAAGGATCCAATTATTATCAACGCACCTACAAAACCCCTATTTTCTTTTTCTTTATACAAGATAAATGAATACTACACTTTTTGAACTATATATTATGCAACTTTAACCTAAATGTTGTATATACCTTGTACAAGCAGATAGGTTAGACTGTTGCGAACAAATTATTGGTATTCTAAACTTTAGATCAGTCTACATACCGGTGCTCTGTTAATCTCTCCAGTTAACCGCAGGGTTTAGATTATTACAATGAACTATTCCAATAAGGTGAAGCATTCGGCTTTACCAGAGGGTTAAATATCAGCCTAAATAGCAGTAAATATGAATATATAACATAATTCCTCGTACATAAAACTTCGAATTCTTTTGCTTAAATACCAACGGCCTATTTTGATGATTTTTTCTATGTTTGATTTGTAATACACTTTTGGACAAAATTATGTACTGCTTAATTTCTTTCTAACTTAATCATCCGTCTTTCATTTCAAAATTGGAAAAATTTTGGCCTAAATGCATGTACATATTTAATTTAACTAAACAGCAACAAAGAATTATGCAATATAGTGATACTGTGAGAAAATGGATGGTATTAGTCTTTGGTAATGAATTATTTGACATTTTACTAGTGATGCGTTAATTTTCCAGGAGTGTTAAACTTTATATTAACTCTAAATTAAACCAGGCCGACACGCAGCTAAGCGCTAAAGCGCCACTTGCATGGGTGAATCGGATTTCCTTTGCAATGCGTTACTTTTATTCGCTACGCTCACAGCTCTGCTTGCCCTCCAGTGTGATCACGGACGTTACACTAAATCACTATTTGAGATGCCGACCACTCTAATGAAGGTATTTTAAGGCAAATATGTGGTGAAGGATGAGTGAGATGAGTGGTAGTAATGCGTTATGAAGTGTAGTCTTGTTACAAACTAAGGCCGACTCTTCCATAGAATGGGTCATTAATTAATAGCCCAATGACCAATGGAAAAAAGGTCCAACGGCTTAACGTGACCTACGAGCCACCCCGGTGGTGGTCTGATATGTCTAAACGATGGTGGGAGTTGATGCTGGTATCATCAGATGATTACTGGATCCAATACATCCAGTACCTTTTTATTTTTCAAATATAACATTTTCGTTTACTTTGTAAAGCTACTATTAAATTAGTTAGTGTAAAGTACTAAAAAATTGAGGATTTTAAATCGCACAACACGGTTTATACACTTTACGCCAGTATTTGGTTGCAAATCCCCACGGACGCTGAAAAGTTACATTCCAGACCATTAGAGAGAAACTAATTTGCAAGTTTCCCTTAACACTGCAAGGCATAGGAATAAAGTTCCGCTAAATAAAACACTAAGTTAGCTTACTTTAATGTGTAGTATATTACAAATACGTGTTATCGGGAAAACAAAAAATGTAATATAACTTTAAAAATTTTATGAATCTCGACTCTGAAAATTTGTTGTTTTTTTGTGACAAATGGTATTGTTTAGCTGTCTTTGGTGAGATCTATCCTCTTTACAGGGTTTTCATTTGTGTTTATGTTTGTATTCTAACAGAAGAATTTAGCACAGCTTAAGCAATTTCTTTTTGCTTTTAGGTTTTAGGCTTTTGGACTAATATGGATGAAGTAGGTTA
This sequence comes from Matsumurasca onukii, assembly GCA_018831715.1. Lineage (NCBI taxonomy): Eukaryota > Metazoa > Arthropoda > Insecta > Hemiptera > Cicadellidae > Matsumurasca > Matsumurasca onukii. The sequence continues at coordinate 5,180,002 of CM032065.1, forward strand.
GGCTCTCAAAAACTGGTAGAGTTCCCCAAACGGTTCTAACGTAAGTAGTTTTCGTTTTTTCTTCGGTAAATATTTGATGAAAAGTAGATGGTGTTAGTGAATGAGACATTGTTTAAACTTTTTAATTTCCAAAGAGCTAGCTTTCGCCGGCTAAGGCATCAGTTTAAACTTCATTTTAACTTCATTAGTTTTCGTTCTGAACTGAAAGAACAAATAAAATTATTTTCTGGTAAAAAAGTTGTTGGGATCAAAGGAATTCAGTTAGTTTCTTGACTCAATTCAATTCTTAGGCTTTCGTGGCCGGTGTCACAACTATAATCTAGTTCTTCCGGCTCACACCGTGTTAAAACATCATTACAATGTGCTTGAAATATGTCGGTATCGCTGTGGAGTACAATCTTCATTCACCGTTTGGCTGAAGCTGAAATACTTGCTGTCTGCTATCTTTTTGATCACAACCAATTGGATTAGTGACAAAGAGGATAGTAGACAGCAAGTATCTCACCAAACAATGATTGAAGACGGTACTCCGAAGCGAAACCGAAATATGCCAAACTAATTACAACGGTGTTTTGACGCGGTCTGAACTTGAGGAACTACGTTTTACCTGACACAATTGTTTCATTATAAAGTAAAATATTCACTAGTATAATGAAAAATGCAGATTATTCAAGTAAAAAATAAAATTGTAGGTTTTGTATTGAAAGTAATACTTTCAAACAATTGTACGGACAACAGTAAACGCTATCTGTTTTTTTATTCGTCTAATTACTCTCAAAGCCGTATAAATCAACACGCAAGGACGATTAAGCTAAGGGATCAAACAATGAAGATCAAAGCTTAGTCGTATTTAGACAAGCCAACATCTAAAGTCCATTTGGTCAATTGAAGCTGGAACCCTTTACTTATAACAGTCCACCACACCCAAAGTTCTAATGAAAAAGTTCAGTTCTAGCAGATCTTTACCCCACGCGACTTTGAAGTTAATATTATCTTACTAAAAAAGATTTTGTCTGTACTAATTTTCTAAGGTTTCCTGTAATCTCTGCTATTCCATAATATGTGTCTATTAAATAACCTAAAATTGTGATTTATCTTGTTATTCTATCAAATTGAGGTTTCCAATTTCTGTTTTAAAATAATATTATAAGCAGAGGGCGAAGTTAAAACTACGTACTCATCTACAAATCTGAAACTTAACAGATTACTTAAACTATTTCATGTGTTAAAGAAGTTCATGAAAACCATATCACAAATAATCTTCATAAACACGCGACTAAGTTAAGTACACTGGAGGTCAACTTTTAGTGAGCCAACTTTAGTTTCCCAGAAGGAAGGTTATGGCATTAACAACTCGGCCACAACAAAGTTTTTCCAACTTAACTTGAGTTATTGGACAACTTTGAGTTCAGCTAAGCTCCCATCGCTGCTTGATTGCAGCCCATCAAAACTATCTTCGGCTACTAAATCCTTCACCTGATCACTTTTCATAACCTTGAACCTGTTACTTGCCTACGCAAAAGGTGTCTACACAAATTGGTTTAGTTCGATATCTTTAAATTAAGAAAGAGGTTATTTAGTAACTCACGTAGTAACTATACAAGCTGACTCAAAAAACTTTAAAGGCAAGCTTTTGGAATGGCTCATGGAAGACAAATTTTACTCCATTGAGGATACCTGGAGCGGACGTAAAATCAGAAGAAGACTTTTGACGCCCATCCTGTTCTCTAGAAACATGGATTCAGACCATTAACTTCAAAAGTAAGTAAGCTCAATGGTTTTGTGTTCTTTTACAAACAACAAAATTGGAAGTATATGTCAAGTTTAACTTGATTAAAATTATATAAGAAATTAAGAACTATTAATTCAAGACCAAGTCAACGTTTTCTTCTAGATTAATTGACAAAAATAAGTTCCACGTAGAGTTCTTTAAAACTAGAATCAGCATTACTTATGTGCAGCTTTTACTGTAAACTGAGGTCTTGGGCTCGAATGCCAGATTTTCAAAACGTAAACATTGTTAATTTGTGCATCTTACTTAAAATAGCTATTTTCTCAAGATAAGCAAGAATGCCCAGATTTAACTCCGTGTCATTCCTATGGGTGAAGGGAAGTGTACAAGGGCAACCCAACATTAGTACATTATTTGAAAAATCGCATTCAAGAAGTCATCACCAGTATTCCAATCAACTTCCTTCGAAAAACTGTTGACTGTATTACTGGCCGTTTTTAGAAATTGACGAACAACACCGGCGCCTACGTGAAAATTAAAAACGGTCTTTTATTATCTTATGAAGTTGAGCGCATATATACGGTATTTTAACAGGTTTCAATAATTATTGTAGGAGTAAATTATTTTTTGCCTATGTACTTACTTTTTAACCACCCTGTATATTAACATATATTAACACGGTTTATTGCTTAACATAAATGGTCGTACAGTGTTTCACACTCCAAACTTGAAGATTAAGACTCTTGTTATGAAGATTAACTTGAAGTTTACTTTATCAAGCCGCCAACATTGTTTGAGAAGCTATTTTAACTTTAATCACTTCATCTTCCCTCCGGTGTTCACAGCCATCTAACAGATCACAAGCAAACCCGTTTTACACACGGTTAAATTTGACATAAACTTACACCCGAGAGTAGTCTGAAAAACCATATAAATAATCAAAAATGGCAACAACTGAAGACGGTTGTAACTTCTCCAGAAGCTGGCAACCAGTCCTGAATAAGCCCTTTTGATAGTATAACAGCCAATAAGAACATCAGGAGTTGGTACTGAAGATGCTACTCTACAGCGAGACCGAAATATTTCACCCTAATTATTACGATGTTATGACGTGATATGAACCGGAAAAACTTGATTGGACAGTTGAGTTTGATCAACAAAGAGGAACGCAAAACATGTTGACTTTGTTTCAATGATAATAACATTTCAATTGTCTGTTCTAGAGTAAAGGGAGTGTTATTATTAAAATATGTGTTATATGCCTATTGTATTATATCAAGGATAAAGCTTACAAGCTAAACAGCTTACACGTAACAGTTAAAGATTTGAAGCACAAGGCAGACATACTCAAGATGTTAGGGAAGGAAACTACACTCCAGTTTAAAAGAAATGAACAACGAACAGGAAGAGTGGTCACAGATGAAGAAAGAAGACTGCGCTCTAAAAGAATAAAAAAGTTTTAGGCGAAAAACGGAAACAAAAATACATTGATCCTTGACTGAATATAATGGTTCTATGCAGGCCACAAAATAAATAAATAAATAAAATCAAGGATAAAGATGAAAGAAGTAAGTGGTTATAGGCTTGGGTTACGTCCAATATTTCCAGACGGCCACCATTTTATTTATGTTTGAGGTCAGCAAATGGCTTAACTAGTGTTAGTAAAGTCCAGGTATATCTGTAAAAACAAACACTCATTGGAACACACAAAAAAGGACTTTTCTGGGGCTTCAGATTTGTTTGCGACATCTTGTTAAAAGTTTTAGACAAAAGTGTTCTTTACATTAATTACAAAATCCGTTCAACGCTGGAAATTCTTGGAAGATCAAAGACTGAAAAAGAACAACTAAAAATGTCCTGTACTTTAATGGAAAGTAAAATATGTGTCGCTCGTTTATTATGAAAAAGAACGTTCTGATTGATTTAAGTATAAAAGTTTCATAAGGAAACCTCATTACATTATTTCTCATACCAAATAGCAAATGAAGAAGTAATCTAGAATATCTTTTCATGCAGGATAGTACTCATGCAAGTAAATGAAAATTGTGAAAGGCATTATAAGGAACATACTTAACTCTCAATTATATATAGTAGGCCTTTCCACTAAACCAATAATATAAAAGCGTACAAATAAATACAAATAATACGAAATTTCTGATTATATAATTCTTAATTGATTGCGTTCAAGATCAACTAGAAGTTAACACTACTCTGTAAAGAACAGTATCCAGAGTACACAGAGTTTAGGTAACCTCGTTCAATCTACTGAGTGGTTTTCGATATTTATAACCACCTGCGTACAATGAAAGATCGCCCTTGATCACAAAACAGCATTTTCTCTGAACACAGAAGACAACAAAATACATTAGCAAACCATATGTTGGTAAATATAAAAAGTTTTACATTAATTTGATATTTTCACTAGAGACACTGACCACTCTTAGAGGGTGTTTTAAGGTTAATATGAGATGAAGGGTGAGTCAAGTGACTGTTTTAATTGATGGTGAGGTGTAGACTTGTTAAAAGCTAGGGTTTACTGTTCCCCAGATTGGTTTATTATTTAATAGTGCAGCGACCAATGGAAAAAGACCAACGGCTTAACGTGACTTCTGAATCACACGACCCTACTGAACAGATCCTAAGATTTTTAACTCTTCGTTGAATTGCTGAATGTGACATTTGGAACGGTAATACAGGTAGATTAGCTTAACTGACTGAATAGAGCCATAAGCAGTTAAATGGAGGTAGCAAGTCTAATGGTGGCTATAAACCACTATATACTGCAGGGCCATGAAGTATAGGAAAGCCAAGGTCACAACGGTGAACCCAAGTGAAAAATTAAATGTTCAAACGCAATATTAAACTTTTTATAAGAGTATCTGATATACGAGTATCTACCTAAATTCATAAACTATCCATGGTAAATACTTGTTACCCCCGTTTAAAGTGTTTTACTTTCTCTTAAAGCTTATTTTATTCCTGATTGTGCCCCAATAAATGTTTGAAGGTAGGCTTAACTTGGACGTGACCCAAGTTCCTCCAGACAGCCGCCATCTTGTTTACGACTTAGGTAATAAGGTTACACTTGTTATAATATATTTACTTCTCTGAAATATGATACTCATAAAGATGCAAACGTGTTTTTAGTTTAAGCATGGGTTATAAATATATTTTAATAAATGTGGAAAACAGTTAAACTAATCTCAAATCATTCCTTAACAATACCACTTTGTCGGGTGCCTAAGGGCACTTTGCAATTATTTCCATTAATACAAATTCAGTTTTCATGTTTTTCATGACAATCAAAGTGAAAGTGATAAACAAGATCATTTATTATATTAATTATTGTCCACTTTTGTATTGGTAGTATGGAAATTTTAAGTAATTCAAAACACTAAGTATTTATTTACAAAAGAAAAATGAAATTTGCAAAAAAACGAACTATAATACTTTGGACACATTGTCATTTTAAACCGATGGGTTTGAATTGCAAGTAGGCTCATATCTATGTGAGGTTCGAACCCTACTAGTGGTTGGGATACCAAACTTTGGGTTGGCAATAATTATCCAATTGAACTGGATATCAAGTAAACATCTCTAGCCGTTTCATATTGAAAGTATTGAAACTGGTTTATGGACTTGTTTTCCTGTACTTTTCTTACATAATTATTATTAAGTAGGTCTTTATTAGTAAAAAGAGTAAATAGCTAATTTATTGGTAAAGAAATATGAAGACAAAATAAATGAACCGAACCAGGACTCGAACACGGGTCTCTCACTTGCCGGATGGACACTAACCACGAAACCATCCGGGCCCACCAATGTATCCCCTCAAATTTAGTGCTCTCCTTATGGTGCTCTCAAATGGTTAGCATAATCGCCCGGCAAGTGAGAGACCCAGATTCAAGTCCCGGTTCGGTCTACACATTTTTGTATTAATATTCCACTTTCATCCAACTTCAACAATGATTTCCTTGAGATTTCTAATTGTACAACTTGGTCTATACACTTAACGCCAGTATATGGTTGCAAATCCCCACGGACGCTGAAAAGTTACATTCCAGACCATTAGAGAGAAACTAATTTGCAAGTTTCCCTTAACACTGCAAGGCATAGGAATAAAGTTACGCTAAATAAAACACGAAGTTACAGTATTAAACGTAAGAAACTTTGGTATGCTAAGTTCATGAAATATAAGTTTATATTACATAGGCCCTAATTTTTTTTTAGACATAAAATAATTTTATTATAATAATGTATAAACAAGGATATAAATTATAAATAGGTTCTTGGTTTTGTATAGAGGAAGGAAATAGGTTGTATAAGGAAATAGGTTATATATTGATTTAATTCCGGAAATCACACAACTTTTGAATAAATTCGATGCAGCATTGAAGGTTAATGCAGACTTAAAAACATCTCTTTCAGAAATTCACAAAGAAAATATTCAATTAAATAAAGCCTTACAAACAGAGAAGAAAAATAGACAGAACAACTTGGAAGACTCTCTATATTACGAGAAAAAGACCGAGGAGGAAATAGTTCAGCTCAAACGTAAAATAGAGGACTTAGAAAAATGTCAAGCGGCTTTTGCGAGGAAATAGACGCAAAAATGCTATTATTGGAATGCTTAGAGCAGATCTCAACACATGTCCTTCTAGTGCAGTACTGGATCCCGAATTCCAAAAGTCTAATCGGTGTTTTAAAAATAAGGGAATTATGACTGATCGTTCATTACTGAAACTAGAAAATAGGTTTTCTGTCCTCTCAAAATCCCCAACTTCAATAGACGTGTCCAACGGAAAGGTGGTAACTGAGGCACAAATCCACAAAGTGCCCCTTACCCCTCCTGTTCTTCGCACATCTACTCCTATAAACTCCCGCCCGGTCCAAAACAAGTATAGTTCCAGCAGTAGGGCCAAAGAAGATGATAGTAGAAATAAAGAAAAAAAACCCAAAGGAAGAATACTGTTGCTCACTGATAGTCAGGGAAAAGAGATGCACAAGTACATAGAGGACTTAAAAGACATGTATGATGTTTTTGTATACTCTGTACCAGGTGCTAAAATTAAACATATCACTCACATGGGCCTAGATTTTGTGAAGAAGTTTACCGACCGTGACTTCATCATTATTCTGGCTGGCTCGAACGATGTGCACCACCATGAACCTGCTCAGTTGACTATAACGCAGGGAATTAAATCACTATTATCTATTGATCAGAAAACTAACATTATCATCAACCAGATACCATACCGCTATGATGACCATCGTCTCAACAACAATATTTTCTTTTGTAATCAGCTGATCTCCAACTTGGTAAGAAGCTACAAGGGTCCGCTAAACATCTCTTGTGAAGACATCAACTCCTTCCTCGGAAGATCCCACTTCACAAAACGCGGACTCCACTACAATCGGCTGGGAAAAAGAGTGATTGGAAAACGTTTCATTGACCTTCTCAACACTCTTAGAGGAACGCCTGCATCCACACAACATCCCTCCATGCCCAATGGGCAACAACCTACCCACGACAGTGAAACCAACGTGAAAGTGTCATGTCCTGCTCAGACCGTTTGGAACCAGAATCCCGATATGGACGCTATCGAGCCCTTCCCCACTACTGCGTCTGTGACTACCTCAACAGCTGTTCACCGTGAGGATTCCTCTGTACCAGCGACTTGGATTACTCTGGATGAGGGGCTGTCCCATGCAGAGTTTGTCAGGAAGCTGAAGGAAGTGATAGACAAGGCTGAACCCACACATCAACCCGACCAGACATCTGGAACTACAGTTCATCAACCCCTTGCCAACACAGAAGGGAACCAGACGTCACAAACCTCATTCACTCCATTCCGCGGCTGGGAGTCATGGGAGGCGAAGAGATTTTCAGTTCAAGGTACCTCACCTCAAACACCTTTCGTACCAACCCTCACCAGCTTCTCTCCGATCTCACCACCTCCTCCAGCTCTCTCACCTAACACTCAAATTCGACAACCCACTTCATTCCCACCCAACCTCCCCCATCCTGATTCTAACCAAAACTCAACTTTTTTAGACAGTCTCAGCCTTTTTCCACCTCTGTAAATAAATACAACAATAATACACAGGGAACTCAATTGAATAAATGTGTAATATTACACCAAAATGTTCAGCATTTAAGCTCAAAATTGGAAATTTTGAAATTAAACTTGACTGAAATTAAGCCAGATATTTTAGCATTGTCAGAACATAAGATGTCATCTACAGAGATGACGTTTTTACACATACCGGATTATCATTTGAGCTCGTACTTTTCTCGATCAAATTTTATGGGGGGTGGAGTAATGATACTCACCCAAAAACATATAAAAAGTAAAAAAATCCTAATGCCTGCTATTCAATCATTAATAGTGGAAAAGAGTTTGAGTGCTGTCTATCTGAAATTTCAATGTATGATTTTACTTTTGTGCTAGGGGTTATTTATAGATCACCTTTGCAATGTTTAGTAGAAAGTTTTTTATCTAAATTTGAAACTCTTTGTAATATTCTAACTAATAAATTCAAACACATTGTCTTAACTGGAGATTATAATATAAATGTTTTAAAAAAAGATAAACTGTATTATAGATTTGTAAGTATTTTAAAAATTTATAATTTAACTTACAGAGTAAATTTCCCTACTAGAGTCTGTCAAGAATCAGAAAGTGCAATTGATAATGTGATAAGTAACATTGAGGATAGAGAATGTAGGGTAACAGGAATTATAACTCACATATCTGACCATGATGCTCAACTTTTTGAAATACTTAAACTTAAAAATACTGGTAAAAAAATAACTAAAAAATACTCTAGAAAATTTAGAGATGATAACATAGGTCTTTTCTGTAATAGTTTATTGAAGGAACAGTGGTTTGATGTTTACCAGGCCCCGGTAAATCTCAAATATAATGTGTTTTCAGAAATAATATCATACAATTTGAATGTATTTTTTCCAAAAACTATTACTTTAACTAGAGATCATGATGCAAACCAGTGGGTATCTAATGAAATTAAATGTAAGAAAAATAAAATCCATGAACTAGAAGTAAGGTTTAGGCAAAGTAAGAATAAAGACTTAAAGACAGAGATAAAACACTTGAAAAAAGAACTACAATTGTGCATAAACAAAAGCAAAAAAGTTTTATTGATAGTAAAATTAAGCATTCAGGAAACTGTTCAAAAGTAACATGGAGCATAATAAAGTCTCAAGTTAAAAAAGAGTCCAATACAAACTCCAATATGAGTCTTGAATATAATGGGGAAACCATGAATGACCCAATTCAGGTTAGCAATGCCTTAAATGATTTTTTTGTAACAGTGGTAGACAAGTTGGTAATACCACACATTGGGGGGAATGGTTCAGGCAGTAAAGCAGATAATTGTAAAATAACTAGCAATAACTTCAGATTTCAAACAATCACTGAGCACGATTTGGAAAAAATTGTAGGTACTTTTGACAATAAACTTTCCACTGGGCATGATGAAATTTCAATGAAATTAGTAAAGCAGATCCTACCTTCAATACTAAAACCTCTAACACATTTGATTAACTCATCTTTAATTTCCGGCTATTTTCCTGATTATTTGAAAATAGCAAAAGTTATACCAATATTCAAAAAAGGGGAATTAAGTGACCCTTCTTGCTACCGTCCAGTCTCTCTACTTCCAATTTTTTCAAAAATATATGAAAAATGTGTTTATATCCAACTAGTAGACTACTTAACTGAAAATAACTTTGGTATTGCTGGTAAAGAGCTAAATTGGTTTAGATCCTATCTTGAAAACCGCCAACAATATGTTGAAATTGAGCATGTTGAGGAACCCCATAATAGTAAATATAGATATATACATAAGTTTAGTTCCAAAAAACTGACTGTGCCACATGGGGTCCCGCAGGGCTCTATTCTGGGTCCAGTTTTGTTCCTCTGCTATTTGCAAGGCATGCCGAGGCTGATTCCTGGGGACAGCACTATCTGTTTATATGCTGATGACTCTAACATAAAAATATCTGGGAAAACAAAGCACAGTATTGAGGAGTCATCTCTTATTTGCCTGTCAGTAATTAAAGACTTTTTTGATAGTAAAAATCTTCTTGTAAATGCAAATAAAACTAATTTTATTTCTTTTTGTACAAAGCAAAATAAAGACAATTTCCAGCCAACAGTATTTTTAGAAAACTCAGTTATAGACCAGGTAGACCACACACAATTTCTCGGATTAAAAATAGATAAAAACCTCAGTTGGGATAAACACATTGATCATGTAGTTAGTAAGATGTCTTCAGGATTGTATGCCTTAAGACAAATGTCAAAAATCTGCAATTTACAAACTTTAAAAACAATATATTATGCAATGGTTCATTCGCACGTCTCTTATGGCATAAGTGTGTATGGGTCAACAACTAAAAGAAATCTGGATAAGGTGTTACTTCAACAGAAAAGAGCACTTAAAATAATGTATAACTTAAAACGAGACCAATCTGTAAAACATTTATTCATAGAATTGGGTATACCAACGGTTTTTGGATTATATATTCTGGAAACCGTAACCTATACAAAACAATTCGTAAACCCAACCCAAGCAGCTAGTAGGCACAACTACAATATTCGTGCTAATAGACAAGTAGAACCACACAATCTAGAATTTTATACAAAAAAAACAACATTTATAGGGAAGAAACTACTGTATCATCTCCCAAGAAAGTTCTTGTTAGAGGATAATTTAATTAAATTTAAAAGAGAACTAAAAGTGCTTTTGGTGAAGTTAGCTCCTTATTCTATGGAAGAATTTTGGGAAAATACTTACAACAATTAGGTAAAGGGAATTTTGGTTGGCATCATGATTTCATTTTGGGGTAGTATATGTATATATATTTAATTGAGAATTTCTGTCTTAGCTGAATGGTATTGATTTTGTTTGTATATATTTGTATGTTTGTTTGTCAACACAAACACTGTTTTGTAAATTAAGTACAAATTATTCTCTAGTATTATGTTGTTAGAAATAGCTTTGATGATTATTGAATTATTAATAATTAAGTAATTATTGATAATCAATAATCAATTAATCTTATATTATGTTTAGTTTATTCTTATATTTGAAGCCAACATGTAATGTTATAATTTTTGTTTAGCACCAAAATCTTATTACACTATTTTAATATAATATTTGTGTTGACGCTATTTTGTGTATGCTATGTACATGTACAAATAAAGGATTTTTGAATTTGAATTTGAATTTGAATAAGAAATAGAACATATAAAGGGTGCTTAATGCATTAATGGAAAAATTCCAGCACCATCTTCAAGTGGCATACTTCTAATTCTGCGTCGGGTTCCACGTAACCGCAGCGAGACAGCTCTGATCACTGAAAACTGGCGCTGGACTCTTAGCCATCCAATCACTTGTGAGTAGGGTTTCCTCCATTTTCTGGCTAGAGCTTCACTTGTTCTTCTTTGAAATAAAGAGTACTCTTTATGAGGAACTCCCTCTGTGGAACATATCAATGGCGTGAAACTTCCCCTTACATCTTGGGTGATTTCAACATTGATTTATCTTCGAAAACCAGTTACGAAGCAGGCTATTTACGCCGACTCTCAAAACAACACAATACGATTCAAATTATTAATGAACCAACTAGAGTGACTAGTTCCTCAACTACATTGTTAGACCACATATTCGTGGACAAGTTAGTTGAGGTTGAGAGGAACGGTGTCATTGATACATCCAGTATTGTGGACAGAAGAGGGTGAAGATTACGGACCACAAGTTAGTATATTGTCACATTGCATGCAAGAGAGAAAAAGAAGGGCAAAAATGATTAAATATAGAGATTTTTCAAGAGTCAAAATAGACGAGGCTGTTCAAGACATAGCCAATGTAAACTGGGAAGGTGTGAGCCAAGTGTTTGATTCAAATGAAATAGAAAGGTTCATTACCAATAACGTAAGAAGGGTATTTGATAGACAAGCTCCTATTGTATGCAAGAGAGTAACCAGAAAAAGGCTCCTTGGATGAATAATAATCTGGCAAAACACATAAAGTCGAAGAATCGAACCAGAAATAAATATTTAAAATCCAGGACAAATGATGATTGGCAAGCCTACAAACAGGCAAGGAATTTAGTGAATGGTATGGTTTGGAGAGCTAAGAAAGACTTTTCTCTGAAAACTCGCTTCATCTAAGGACCCTAAGGAGTTCTGGAGATGTTTGAAACGGTGTGATGTTATAGTACCTGAGAATGAAAATAGAAATATTCCACACCAATTACAGATTGATGAAGTGAATAAATATTTTGTTGAAATGGGATCTAGTGTTGAAGCGAGCGAAGAACTGGTACAAAGATTTAGAGAAGCCAGCAACAACGAATCTCAGAATATCTTTCAGTTCTCAGAAGTCAATGAAAGCGATGTGAAACTAGCCATGAATAGTATTAAATCGAAAGCTGTAGGAATTGATGACATCTCTATAGACATGGTAAAGGCTGTGAGTCCGTATATACTAAAGGCTGTGACACATCTTGTAAACGTATCCTTATCAACGGGTAAATTCCCTGATAGATGGAAGAAAAGTATTGTCATACCCCTACCAAAAATACCGGCCCCAAAAACCGTCCAACATCTCAGACCGATTTCAATTCTACCTGCTCTTTCGAAGATTTTGGAAAAGATTGTCACTCAGCAAATTGTAGACTTTATTGAAAAGGAGAAGATCCTTCCAAAAACTCAATCAGGTTTTAGGAGAAATTATAGTACTTGTTCGGCCTTAGTGAACTTGTTTAGCGACTTGATTGACTCAAAGGATGCCGGAAAATGTAGTTCATTGGTACTACTTGATTTCTCGCAAGCTTTCGATGCGATTAATCATAAGTTGCTGATTGCCAAAATGAAGTCCTACAACTTTAGTGAAAGCGTTCTTGAATGGGTGAAATCTTACATGAATGGAAGAAGCCAGGTGACAAAGCTGGGAAGTGAGATTTCTTCGCCGCTTTTAAAGCGACGTGGAGTGCCTCAGGGCAGTTGTCTTGGTCCGGTATTGTTCAATTTGTACACTTCTGATTTTCCTAGTAGTGTGCAGAATTGTAACGTGCACATGTACGCCGACGATTGTCAGCTGCACTTGTCCTATGACTCTTTATTTGCTGACGACGCATTCTCTCAGATCAATGCTGACCTAGAGGAAATCCTTGCCTGGCTTGAAACTGAACATAGACAAGTGCAGCGTTATGCGCATAGCACCACGTGATCTTGTGGAGGCCCTGAAAGTGAGGGGTGTGGGTGTTGTGGTCGGGGGCGCGAGCTTGCAGGTTTGCGACAGAGTGAAAACACTTGGTGTCGTTCTTGACCGTGAGCTCTCGTTCTCTGATCATGTCACGCATGCTACTCAACGTGCTCTTGGGAGACTGCGGGGTCTCTATAGATTCAGATCAATATTACCAGAGACTGCAAAGTTGCAGATTGTGATATCTTTAGTGCTGTCAGTGTTCTACTACTGTTACCCGGCGTATGGGAACAGCATCTCGAGGGGGGATGCTGCCAGAGTCCAGCGAGTTCAAAACTCCGCTGTTCGCTTTGTCTTTTGCCTCCGCAAATTTGACCATGTATCCCTACATCGTGGTGCTGCAAACATGATGCCTATGGATTCAGTTTGTGGGGTACTGACTGCATGCATGGTCCACAAGATCCTTACCCTTGAGGAGCCCCAATACCTCAAGGAAAGACTGCTGTATCGGGATCAAGTGTCACAAAGAGCCTCCCGACACGGAAGAGGTCTTCACCTCCCTAGAGTTAGTCTAGAGCTCGGGAGAAGAAGTTTCTCCTATTTCGGGCCAAAAGTGTACAATGACCTCCCTGATAAACTCAAAAATATACTTAATTTAAATACTTTTAGGAAACAGCTTAAAGCCAGTCTTAGTGAGGTAGTTTTGTGATATAGCATTGTTAGTTTTGTAAATAATTGATGTTTAAGTTATTTAAGTTTATACGCATTAAGAATAGTAATTAGACGTGAGTTGTTCTGTAAAACAGATGTAATCCTGAGAAACGCTTGAATAAAAAGGCATTTTTATTTATTTATTTATCTTCAGCTGCTCTATCGTATTTTGAATGTTTCTGCGTTGCATGATTTCTAGAGGTAATTTCCCAATCTTGATTGAGGTAAGAAGGGGCGTCAGCATTTACAATGCGGTTATCAAAGAACGCCACCCTCTCCGCCTCCCAGATTCCATTTACTTTAAAATCTGCTTGCAACACAGGAACATTGTTGGTCGGATCCGCTTCTTGAAGGATCGGTTCCACTTCAACGCCAGGCCATGCCATATTCGCCAGAGCTGCACAATTGTCTCTATGCTGATCATACCCATGTTTTATTAGGCCTCCTTTTTTGCAGTTAAGTGCATAAGTTAAGGTCATTGGTGACTCACAACCGTCACATTGAGCTGGTAGATTCCTCAGAGTACGGCCGTAACGGATGGATAATGCATCCCTGAACTGGTCTGGGGATAAGTCGAAATGGTCAGGCGCAGTTGGGATGACAGTTAACCACTGGCTTGCGTTTCCTTTAACAATCCGGTTTAATGGTCTCTGTTGGATTTCTGGTAGAAGCTAAAGAATTCTCTCACTTTCTGCTTTGATCATGATTTCATTGTTCAGTTTTGTTACTTTTCTTGCAGATTGCATGTTTAATAAATGATCATTGTTGTTCAGCAGTTGTCCATTTTTGATGCAAAACGTCAAATGTTCAGTACAGCGTCTGGACGTGTTGTGTAGTAAATCAACATGCTTGGTCGGATCTTTGATGTTTAGACCACCAAGACGAGCTGGAAGAGAAAATAATTCGTGTTCGAGGCCTGTAATCTCATGTTCAAAAATGTGTGGTGTAAAATGTTGATGGATGGCTGTTTTTAAATCTGTATATTCTTCATCAAGGCTTTCTGAAATTCTTTGAAGAAATGCCCACTCGTTTTGTAGTGATTTAGTGAATACGCAAAGAGCAGCTTGCGGACTTTATGAGCCACTGTTCCAAGTTTTTAATGCAGTCCACCCACTTTTTAACATTGTCTTTTACATATTTTCTATTTTCTTCCGGGCTACCAATTACGCCTCCCAAAAGTCTGTGGGACGTGACAATTTTACTTGAAGGTCTCTAAACATTTCTTCAGCTTGTTCTTTTGTTCAGATTTTACCACTAGAATACTTTTACTAGACTCAGGATAATATCCCCACTTGGGTCCTTCAATTTTGAGATAGTCAAACCACTCACGGACTCGATGTATTTTCCCAAAACAAGCAGAGTCATCTGCATACCAGTTTTGCTTCCAGTTTTGGCTTTTAGTTTTGGATTAGTGGCAACATTCCTATTGAATATAAGAACATTGCTAAAGGGTCTCCTTGAGTTGTTCCCTCCTTACTGAGAATTACTTTATTACTCCCTTTGTACATAATATTTGCGTATCCTTGATATGTATTAAAGAGAAAACGGGCGCAACGAGGCCAGAGGATTCTAGCGTTCCACAAAGCTAGAGGTCGGCTCATGGCATTGAATGCATTTGAAGCATCCACCAACAAAATACAACATTGATCATTTTCATTGAATAGATCAGACATTGCATGAATTGCTCCTTCAATTCCGCCTTTAATTCCTGCACATAGTTGATCTGACCCACAAATTTCCTGTACGTCTTCGGCTGTTACCAGAACCATGGTTTTAGCGCAGAACCTCTGCAAAACCTCACCTACGCCGATTGGACGAACACCAGGACCTTTGTTAAGTGCTACACCTCTTCTGGCTAAAAGTGCTCGAACTGAACTCCAATTTACAATCCCGTTCGATAACCACCTTGTTAACGATGCAACTGACTCTCTTAAACGTGCGCTGTGTGCAACATACCTCAATAACATGCTCTTCCATTGGTCTGCATTGGTTCCACCTGGACCAGCACTTCCATGTAAGGACCGAGCCATCTTTTCGATATGATCACTTGATATGTCAATGTCAATCATGATTGGTAAAGGTTCACGAGTTAGAAACGTGTTGTCTTCAGGTGTCATTTGGCTTGGATGTTTACTTTGTAAAACTTCAAAAACAGTTTGCCCATTGGGCAGTACATCATCAGGCATGTGAACACCATCACCGTTGCGATCTGTGATCCACCTCGTAGCTTCACGCAGTTTCCCTTCCAATACCAATCTGGTGAATATTCTGATTTTGTGTTCTTCATCTAAAGGCTGTTTTGAAACTGGTAACTGACGATCACATCGTACTGCCTCCTGTAGTAGCTCATCAAAAAGTTCGTTGTTCCACATGTCCAGTCTTCTCTTTATTAAACGTCTTATGTCAGATCCATTTTTTATCATTTTATCTTTTTGAAGTATTGTAGAACAAAGGAAAAATATCTTTTCTGATGAATTTAATCGGTTAGGGACGGCTTGTATTTCATTCGCTAGAGTATCGACAAACTGTCTACCCACTGAGCCTTGTGGTAATGTGTATTGCCTACCTTTTAACTTCATTGCACAAAGCCAACGTGCGTGCCACTCATTGATGTTTTGAGGGCCTTCGGAGTTAAGTAAAGGAGCTCCAAAGCCTCTAAGAAAAAGTTGATCCATAAAATTGTCCCTGACTGGGTTTGGATGATTTTCTTCTTCTTGAGCCGGGACCGGAGTGTCTCCATGAGCGTAACGTATATGTCGTGCTAAACCTCTTCTTCTGTATTGCCGGCGACAATGAGGACATGCTACTTGTTCTTCAGTTAAGTTTTGCGAATGCATAGGATTAATATCATTATTTGATTCATCCATTTAAAAAAATAATATGTCAAAATTTGAATGGATTTATTCTTTAAATAGGCTTATTTATTATTTAGATTTTTTTGACAAAATATCAATTGATCCATTACATTTCATATTAAAATGTGTAAACAGTTTAATTTAAAACACAGGTGTCTTGAAAAACAAAAGAACAAGATCAAGTTACATTGTTTTAGGTTAACACAAATTTAAAAATCGAACTAAGGGTGACATTTTATTTTTAGGCCATAATTGAAATTTATTTTAAATGTTGTCTGATCTATGCGTTAATATATTTAGCGAGAAGCACGCTTAAATTCACAGTGTAAACGTTTCTATTTGCTCTGAAGCGTACCTTAACATTCCTGATTAATCTTCGTGTATACGTTTGTTTATACAAGGTTGTTTGACTTTCTGATGTAGTTTCTTTTGACAATCAGAAGAAAGTTAATGACACTTTTTATTAGTTAGCTGATTAAGACAAATATTTTATAATCCAGTTGAAGCATTTCACTCTAAAATATAATTTTTGTTATGCTTGTTTCCTCAAACGTGCCTTGAACGTAAACTTAAGCCAGATAAAAAAAGTCCAATTTAATAACAATGATGAAATACATGGTTATTAATTAAGAATGTTTTAATTTCAGAGAATTCTATTACATAAACTATAATTCAGACTTACATAAAATAAATACCGGTAGAAAGAGCATATTTCAAAGTTTGTCCCACTTGGTAAACTTTTATAAATGCTCAATTAGTCTTCCCCTGACTGCTCAGCAAAAATCTAGACAATAATCACACTCTTCCCATAGGATATTGGTTCACGGTATTGACTGAAGCTCTGATACTGTTTCGCAGATCAATTAGAATTCTTGACAGAAGGGGTACGTAAACCTTTCTCTAACACAGCCCCAAAGAAAAATTCACGATGAAATGAAGAATCTATGACGACACTTTCGTAGAACTGTACTGACTGGCTTTTGAAATATTTAAGAACGCAAAAGGTCTTGTGTTGAAAGGCGGCCTTTTGTTGACAATTTTAGCCGTTGAAATTACCTCTCAATGTATGGGATTACGACAAAAACAAAACTTTGTAGTTTCATATGTTCAACCATAAATAAACTATTCACGAGACATTTAAACTATAAGGAGGAGTCACCTTGAGGCTTTGTGGTCCCACGGGGGTGGGTCTCCCAGGCTAGATAACCGGGGCAGAACGAGTACAATAACCCTTGGCTGACATACAACTGGTTCAGTACCAGCCCTACTTAATATCTACACTGTAAAAGTTACAGAAGAATGAAAGTAGGACATTGTTTTTGAATAACCCTGTATAATGATTTCCATAGAAATTGAAAACTATGTTAGTTCTAACGATATCAAGTAATTAATAATTAGCACTTTATTTGAAGGTTTTTACTGTAACAAAGTCCAGGAATTATTATGTACATTGTGTATTGTAAATAGTGGAAAATATTTATCTTTTGTCACACAAACCAAATGAGAAAGCAAAAACCCTTTCCTACATCAGACGTAGCCAGATATGTAGTTTTGTCTTACATTTACATAAATACGTAATTTGGCTTTTAGTAGGGGTTTGGTCTGGGGGTAGTTAGAATCTATAAGAACCATAAAGCGCCATAAGTGACCATAAAGTGTATTTATGACTCTGGCTCAGTGCTTCAAGAAACTGCTGTTGCATTAAATATCAAGAGCTGTTGATCTAGCTTTACAAATACTTAACTGGTTTTAAATTGTTTTTGAAATAACGGTGGTAACAAGAAACGCTTATGTCTTGTTTAATCAAAATAAAACATGATACGTTTTACAGCCAAAAATATGGATTTAGTTATTTTACTTGGTACCGTTAAGGCATTCACGCACATCTTACACACTATTCATGTCCAAGTATCAGTTTTCGTTTCTTAAAATGCCAAATGATGTTTTGTAATAAAAATGGTTATTAAGACAGTAGAAAAAGAAAGGGGGTTTTCTTAAAAAGGTGTTGCTATTAGACGTGACAAATTTTAAAATCCAGTGTTTAAAACAAAAAGTACAATTAAGCGAGGTGATAAACATTTACAGATAAAAAAAGCCTTATAAATAACGTTTAAAAATTTCATCCTTGGTTTTAAACTAAGAGGATGTTTTTTACCTACTTTTGATAATTTGAATTAGAAAACACAATTTATTCACTAGCTGAGTACTATTCGTACTTTTTCACACTCGATAGAAACTTGTACGGCTTGGCAATGGAAGAGTGAAGTCTGGACGGGTTTCAGTGACGTGGATTTATAGCTTTGTTTGTCAATTGTTGGATCGAATGTTGAACACACAACACAACTGAACTGAGAACATTACATCAACTCATTTGGGATATGGAACATAATTCAATCGTGCCAAAATGTCTCACCAATCTTTAAATATCTATAAAGGATTGACTATTATGAAGGGTTGCCTGGGACTCGTGGCGTGGTCCTGTAATCCAGCTTCATGCAAGTCAGGTTTTGAGGATGATATATGCCTAAAGCAACTCAGATAGTCTCAGTGATTATCTGATGATACCCGCATCAACTCCCACCATCGTTTAGACATATCAGACCATCACCTGCGTGGCTCGAAAGTCACGTAGAAGCCGTTGGTCCTTGTATTTCCATTGGTCTTTGGGCTATTATTTAATGACCCGTTCTAAAAAAGAGTCGGCCTCAGTTTGTAACAAGACTACACCTCATAATTCATTACTACCACTCATCACACTCATCCTTCACCACATATTTGCCTTAAAATACCCTCATGAGAGTGGTTAGCGTCTCAAATAGTGATATAGTGATAAAAATAAGATAAAACAATAAATGAAAATATTGTTTCGTCAGTGTAAATGTTCACACAATAGTGACAACACTGAGCCATCAACAATATTGCAGTCTCATTGGTTGATAAATATCGGTATTGGCTATTTCGAACGCAAATAAAATACTTTAACATCTACCGCACATAATGATGATGTTACACCAAAGTGAAGATATATTTCAGAAATCCTTGTAACAAAATAGTGAACCCATTCTCGTAGATCAAATTGTTAAAAACTCTTGTTTCACTATTACCTATATATTCTCTATTACTCAAGTTATCTTTGTAAATAGCGGATCCGTGTCGGATTGGTATCGCGCGCGCCTTCGGAGTTCATTACTCCGGTGGCGTGGACTCGAACCCAGCAGTCACCACTTACAATTTGTAAAGTGACTATATGGTGACTCTAGGTAAAGGTCGAGGTTGAGTAGTAGATAGGACTTTGTAGTCCTAACTTCACCTAGTTAAACAAGACAACCTTTACTTACTTTTTTTTAATAAGTTAGTAGCGAAAATCGTCGATGGACACGTATCTAAGTATCTACGATAACGTAACGCAACTAAGAAATTAATTTATGAGTGGAAAATTATATTTAAATTATACAGACAACCAAATTAATCATTAATATAGTGTTGTATCCAAGTTTGGTGTACTCCACATTTCCCAAGAGAAGTTTGGTCCACCCACCTTATCTAATCTCTTCCATAAAATCACAGGGGCCTAAAACTTCGCCTTGCAAACTTTGCTGCCATTACTCATGTTTCCCTATGATTTACCTTGTTTTACTTCTTTCAATATGCTTGTATTTACATTTTTTCAGATTTTAAGTACTATATTGCAGTAAACAGTTGAAGACTAGATCAACAAAACATACATTAAAAAAAACTTACCTTGCGTCCAGGTTAGATTCCCTCGTCTTATAGGTTTCTAGGCATTCTGGACTCCTAGACATGGTAGTATGCTCACTGTAAATGTTGTCCTACTCAGGGTTCACTCATGTGTCACCACTCCTAGACACGGTATTCTGCTGTGATTCCTGTAACATAAGACACACACATTAGTAAATATAAACAAGACCCAAGGTACCAACCGGCCGGTTTGGTACACATGGCATAGATTATACTTACTAGTAACTACTGAGGTAGTTACCTGGTTTATTTCTGTGCGTCCAGGGCGGATGTCCTTGTCTAGTCTTCAATCTCTCACTGTAAATGATGTCCTACTCTGGGTTCACTCATGTGTCACCACTCCTAGACACGGTATTCTGCTGTGATTCCTGTAACATAAGACACACACATTAGTAAATATAAACAAGACCCAAGGTACCAACCGGCCGGTTTGGTACACATGGCATAGATTATACTTACTAGTAACTACTGAGGTAGTTACCTGGTTTATTTCTGTGCGTCCAGGGCGGATGTCCTTGTCTAGTCTTCAATCTCTCACTGTAAATGATGTCCTACTCTGGGTTCACTCATGTGTCACCACTCCTAGACACGGTATTCTGCTGTGATTCCTGTAACATAAGACACACATTAGTAAATATAAACAAGACCCAAGGTACCAACCGGCCGGTTTGGTACACATGGCATAGATTATACTTACTAGTAACTACTGAGGTAGTTACCTGGTTTATTTCTGTGCGTCCAGGGCGGATGTCCTTGTCTAGTCTTCAATCTCTCACTGTAAATGATGTCCTACTCAGGGTTCACTCATGTGTCACCACTCCTAGACACGGTATTCTGATGTGATTCCTGTAACATAAGACACACATTAGTAAATATAAACAAGACCCAAGGTACCAACCGGCCGGTTTGGTACACATGGCATAGATTATACTTACTAGTAACTACTGATGCAGTTACCTGGTTTGTTTCTGAGAGGATTATATCCACATCTTACTGTACGTCCAGGGCAGATCCGCGTTTTGTTTCTTCTAATTCTTGTGTGAAATTCTTTCCATATAAAACAGAGTTAAGTCTCCACAGCATTGGTGGATACAAACGGTGATTTGGTGGATCGCTGTTTTTAAACGACGTTGCTGTAAAACTTCTTATTATAAATCTGCAATGTACTCTTCTAAAGCGCTTTAAATCTGATCCATCCAATATAATTATTACTTTACGTTTCCACGGTGATTGAATCTTTAAATATTTTTAGTTAATTGTCAATATTTAATTTTTGTTAAATTTACATGAAAATATGCAATACCGATCAACACGTCTGCGATAAACAACAATATACGATTGCTTATTCTTTGTACTGATATAGATGATAGAATTCATAATCAAAATATATTGATATTCAAATTTATATTTTTAGCATTGACAAAATTAGCCTTATATTGCCTAAAAAATATCAATTCGTATGCAAATAGATTCAAATTTTATATAAAACTCGTTTCATTGTATGAGAAGTTTCAAAAGTACAAAAATAATGGTTAGCGAGTAAAAATTATGATATGACTCAAAGTGACAAATGTGATACAATAAGGCTAGATAAGCTAGTTTAGTGATATTTTTAAATTATTCTTTTGGAGTTGCGCTCTTTAAAAACAAGAAAACACGATACCTTTAGGGTCTCTTTGAGGACACTTGAAATTAATTTAAAACAATTGGTTCTAAACGTGTTTAAGTATATATTCACCTTCCACTTTAGACTATTAAACTTAAATTTAAAAAATAGTCAAGAACAAGTTCAAAGTTTTGTTTCAAAAACTGCCACCGTTAGTAACAGACTTAAAAGCACGTGTAAAGAGCTGTCGCAAGGTTACAAAAAAGGAAAAATTCAAAAGGAAATATAATGGAAAAAGAAAAAGTTAAGTTTTTCTCTAGTCTTTCGAAACCATGTAAAGGGTTCCACAATGTCCACTACGGTAACAAATACACCAAAGAGATAAGCTCGAGATAAGAAGGCAGTTAGCAGTTTGGCCTCTCTTATCACTCGGACATCTCGGTTAAACATCGACATTAAATGTCCATTTAGCTTATCCACACTTAAGTACTCTCAGCTGATGGGATAAGTACACTTAACAGTGTTAACTAAAGCTGCTTGCTTTGTTCAAGTGTTTGTATGTATTTACGTTTTGTTCTAGTGTTGAGTTTAAATACTTTGGATCGAATATGCTTTTGTAATAATAATTCGTTCCAAAATTAGTTCGTGTACAATTTTAAAGGCATACAGTTATTGAAACAATACTTGTAAGTTCCTTTTTAGAAGTAAATTGCCTTCTTTGTACCCAGAAGATCCTGATGAACTTAAAAAGCTAGATGTGGTGCTGACGATCGTTTCGGTCTAATAAGACCATCTTCAGAGCACGATCACTAAACTTAATAATCACTATAACTTACTATAGCTTTAGTTAACACATCTAGCTTCTAAGTTCATCCAGGATCGCAGGCTACAAAGAAAGTAATTTACTTCCAAAGGTCCTGAAACCGGAAATCATAGTTCTTTGTTTGAATTTTGTTGTTAGCGAGGGAAAAATTTCTTGGTTTAAAATATTATTACGGGCGTGTTACACCGTTTTCGGTCAACAAAAAGAATACGACGATTTGGAATTTTAAATATGATCCCGTCTTCAGATAAAAAAGAACCTCGAACATAAAACAAAACATGAAAACTAGTCTAAAAGTAATTAGCGTAAACTGACTAGTCTTGTGTTGTTTTTAGTCGTGTTTTTCCTTAATTTGTTTTATTTTAAAACAACTAGCCTAGAAAACAATACAAACCCCACAAAACCGCAGAACTTTTAGGTAAAAGATCCCGAAGTATCTTGTTCATATATGTTTTACTGCAAACGTTTGTAATAATATTTTAAACTGAAAAATAAAACAGTGAACGACATCGCTAACCAATATTGCAGGGAACTTAGCAAAGAAATAACCAAAACCTGTACCAGACTGATCGACAAACAACATCTAAATGATTTCCATCGTATTTTTTCGATAGTTTTGGGCGAGACACAACCTGTTATAACCCCCTAATTTGCGAGAAACCAAAGATAAAAAATACCAAAAGAAACAACTACTAAGCTCACAATAAAACCGATACATCCTGGATATAACCGGAACTGTACTGTGTTCAAAGATATAATCAACGTAGAATGTAGTTTAGACGGTGTATAATAGACTGTGTTAAGGTGATATGGCTGGCATATTCCTGCCTATCAACTCCCTTTATACTCAGACTGTAGAGTTTAGATGCTATCTTAGATGATTTCCCGTCTAACTCGCAAACCCTTCTATACAACAACAACGGAGGTACTTCCGATAACACCATACTAAACCATACTGAACCATTCTACACCATACTAAACCATTCTACACCATACTAAAATAGTGGGCCCTTGGCGGGTTGGAATCGTGCGTGATTCCGGAGCTGATCACTCCGCTGGCGCGGGTTTGATCCCCGTAGTCACCATTTAAATTTGTAATGCTACAGTGAAGCTAGGTAAAGGTCGTGTTTAAGTGCTAGAGAGGACTTTGTAGCCCTAACTTCGCCACGTTGAACAAGACAAACTTTCTCTTTTTACCTCTACCTTTTAGCTTGATAAACATTTATACCACCTTGAACAACCTTAAACCTAACCACATTTTAAGTCCAGATGACATCCTCAAAATAAATTAGAAAACCCCCAAACGGGCTCTAAAAACGGCCGGAACGGCGAATGTAACTATGACTCTCACAAGGTAGCCAACTCTCATAAGGAGAAGATGGTGAACTAACAGGCAAAAGAATAGTATTTCTAAGGATATATAGTAAACTATTTTTTGTTTAATTTAAATCTGCAATTTTCTCAAAATATAAACACAGCTATGTTAATAAAGCCCCGAGTCGAAACGCGGGTACTTTCAGCTAGTATCGTATAAAACAGAACACTCGTACACCTTGAGCTAGTAACCGTCAAAACGAGGGTTTGAAACAAAGGAAATTCAACCGTGTTTGCCCGGAAATGAAGAAGATCTGACGCGAGCTTTTCACTCATAGAAATACGTAAGACAATTTCTCTCTTGTCCCGAGAATCCTGTCGTACGTATTTCTGTATACAGGGTGTCTCATCTATCTTAAATAGCTTTGGGATACGATCCTTTGGGTCTGTAAAAGTAGAGTTAAAATAAAATGTATGTATGTTTTTACGTGGTCTCCACCGATACGTTTTACATAACTTAATAAGGCAAAGACTCGTCAAAATAATTTAAAATTATATCTTCTTTCCTAGAAAGTTAATTGCACTAACTGTAACCTAGTTCTTTTCTGTTCAAGCCACGTCAAAAACTATCATAATTAATTTGAGATATTTTGGTTTCACTGTGGAGTACCATATTCAGTCATAAATTGGCTGAAACTGAGCTACTTGCTGCGTGCTATCCTATTGGTCACAGGGCTGCCAACCGTCTATTGGAGCAGGGACGCCAACAGTCAATGTTCTCATTGGCTGTGACAGTATCTGAAAGACTTCTTCAGGTTCCTGCGAAATCCTAGGAGTGACTGCGTAGAACTTAACTAAACATAACTTCATTACAATACTAAAGTTAATATTAAACTAGTTTTTGTTGTTAAGTTGTCCTATTAACCTTTTATTTACCGAAAAGAATGTGTAAAAAAAAACAAATCTTTACAACAAAATAAAAACATATGTTCGTAAAAACGCCACAGAGGTAAACTTCAATACCTTATTTTTTATTTAACGAGTAGTACTAGCTGATTGAACAATACTAATTAAATTACAATAGTTATCATCTGCATTGTTGACGGACCCAAACATGTAAGAGTCAAAGTATTCAATTATCATTACCAATCAAAGGTTCAATATCGACGTGTGCGAATGTTCAGAATGCAATGATATAGATTCCAACATGCCATCACAGCTGGTTGATGGGAGAGCTCGGACATTAAATACCCATTTAGCTTACCCTTGCTGACCCCTTCGTTGTCATACAATAGAAAGTAGTTTTGTTATACGTTTCATCGTCCCTAGTAACGATTTGTTTGTGCAAATAGTTTTAATGTATAACGATTTGATTGCTTAAAAACTGATGCACGGTGAGAAATATGTTAGTGGATCCGTGGCTGTATGGTATCGCGCATGACTCCGGTGGCGCGGGTTCGATCCCCGCAGTCACCACTTACAATATGTAATGTGACTATTACGGTGACGCTAGATAAAGGTCGAGGTTGAACGGTAGAGAGGACTTTGTAGTGCTACCGCCTCGTTAAACAAGACAAACCTTTACCTTTACCTTCACTCCTAGTGGCGTGGTATTCTACACCCACAGTAATTGTGTAAAGCGACTATACTGTCACGCTAGGTAACGGTCGAGGTCAAGTGGTAGAGGGGACTCGTAGTCCTAACTTCGCATCTTTGAACAAGACAAACCTCATTTCTACTTTTTACGATTATTTGATTTTGTATACAAGAATTACAGCAAAGCCAAAGTTAATACTCCAAACTACAGTTCGTTAGTTATAGTATGGCCGGTGGCCTTGAGATTTCCTGCTGGCCGCTTATGGCCCTATAGCCCATCTCACCGGCCATGCTAAACCTGACGAACTGTACATGTCATTAACAGCTTTATCTTGTTTGAGTCTATTTAATAACTAGTAAAAAAACGTTCTTGGATAATTATCTCTTAAGGGAATCACATAGTTTTACTTACAGCTGAAATCCTTTATCATTAATACGTAGTTAAATAGATGTATTTTAAAGTGCATCATCATTTAAGTAATGCCTGAAGCTAAAATTTTAACATCTTCGTGGTCAAAACCATCCGAGTGGGTCAGTAGGATAGTAATTTACCTGTTTGGCCAATTACAAAAACCATCTGCGTATTTTGTTTTTCTCTCAAATATCAACTATTGTGCATGTGACAGATAGTGCAATTTTAAAAATATTTAAATTTTACGTTCAACAAATAAATTATCTTCCCCACAGGTCAGCAGCCTGTCAGCATGTTCAACAAAGAGGCTTAACAAAGCAACCAGTTCTGGCACCTTGCCAGGTAGTGTTGAAGATGCCAGGCATCGCTGATATTTTGGGCTTGTTGCTTTAACACATCATCTGTTTTGTAACATTAGTTTGTTGCGTATATTGAAATCAGATTCATCTCAAACTTATGTCAATTATTAATAACTCAAATTAGTTTGTTGGAAATTTAGTTTTTCAGACGTTTATTGACTTCTTTAATAGCCACTATTGAGTTGTTTAAGTTGTGCTTTTACTATAGTCATTCCAGTTTTTAAACTGTACTTGGCCACTGAAAATAACAAACGTGTTAGTCAATAAAATGTAAAATGTGAAAGTTGGAAAATTGGTTGCAAAACAGGGTTTCAATTGACATTTGAACAAACGAGAACACAAATCCTAGGTATACGAGTAATTTTATTATAATTTGTCTATGCCTTTTACTTCAGGTTTGCTAAACAATACAAAAATAGGGCAACAAATTAATGATAAAGACTTTGAAAGGCCTCGTCCAATTAAATCTATGAAATGTTTTAAAGTTGTCACAGTTAATGTATCGAAATACTTAGTACTGTAAACGATAGCGAAAAGCTAAAATGAGGGTAACTTTTATGGTTAAACCGTATAATATTCTCTCCGCCTAAATTCTTGATGATTTGGATCAAAACCACAGCTTTGTTAAACGGGTTCAATATTCGGCCTTAATTATCAGATGATATCAGATTTTAAAAATTTTTAGACGAAAACACAACATTATTTAATCAACGAATACAACGGTTTGTTAATATATGACCTAAACAAACAATTCTTCTATAAATAAATTCACATAGAATAAATCATATCGAGCCTTTGACTGCAAATTGGGCGGTAATAGAATGCACAACAGTTTTATGAGTGCCGTATTTCAGAGAAATAAGTATAAACAAGTGCCATCTGCTGAGTTCAAACATAAACAAGATGGCCGCTGTCTGGAGCAACTTGGACAACATCCAAGTCTGGCCTACCTTTAAACCATTGCTTTGAAACAATCAGAGGGTTTTAAAAACAACGTTAGCGAACAATATGGCATTCTAAGTAACACCTTATGTGTATTTATTATGTATTTATTAAATAAATAACCAGAGATAAATCGTTTCATTATGTATTCGGGGTGATTCTAATGTGGGCACCAAACTTCAGCAAACTGTTTATTAACTCTTAATTGATTCTTATTTCAAAGGCCAATTGAAAAGGTCTTCGGAACATGAGTAAAATCCTTTCGTTTGCTGTTTTATACATTTAGTTGAAACTTATCATTGTTTTGTATCTATGTAAGACTTTTTTTGCAAATGATTACTAATATTCTCTTAGATTGAACGAGAATTTGTGTAAGTTCTATAAACTGAGAAATAAAATATACTTTTATAATTAACTTTAACGGTAAACATATTACACGTATTGACATTGTTGCAGTATATTTTCCGATTATTGTTTGAATTGTTTCTAAAGAATCTTTTCTTTGTGACCAAGGGCGATATTGCATTGTTCGCAGGTGGTTATAAATATCGAAAACCACTCAGTAGATTGAACGACCTTCCTCTTCGATCCTTGTATACTATAGTGCAGACTGTCCTCTACAGAATAGTGCTAGGAAAATCTGCAAATTACAATTTGCAACAAACATATGTTTGAAACAAACATTCAAGACATGAAATGCTTAATCACTCACGTTTTCGATTACTTCCCTGCGTTTAAACCTACACAGTTTTATCAATGCCTTGAATAAATGTGTGTACGACCTCGTATCATGGGATGCAGAAGAAATGAATGATCTAATATACTGTTAAATATTCTATAGCATTGGAGGACCATAAACTTAAACTGGGTGTAAAGCTATACAGACAAACCTTTTGTCAAGAGATCTGTGTCAACAATTTTAAGTCCAGTAAACAAGTTGAGAGTTACAAAAAGCGATTAGGTGAAGGATTTAGTAGCCGAAGATACTTTTGATGAGCTGCAGTCAAGCAGCGATGGGAGCTTAGCTGAATTAAAAGTTGTCCAATAACTCAAGTTAAGTTGGAAAAACTTTGTTGTGGCCGAGTTGTTAATGCCATAACCTTCCTTCTGGGAAACAAAAGTTGGCTCACTAAAAGTTGACCTCCAGTGGACAAACCCGTACTTTACGTGTTACATCAATACTTTATGGTATTAATTTTAATATCACAAATTATCTTGGAATTATCCTTAATATTAATTCTTGAAGTTCTTTGAACGGCTATTTTGTGATTAGCTGGCTTTTATTGGGAATAACTAAATAGCAAATGATTTTAAACACTACAAGGACAAAATGAAACTATTGAAAGTAAAATAAAAATAAAACATCAAAGTTCTTGTTGTTAGTACCTACTAACCAAACATTGATTAATTTTCTCATTTTCGAACTAAACCTTCTTATCTTTGGGTGTGGTGCGATGTTAAAAGGTTAGGGCATCAATTGACCAAATGGACTTTGGATGTTCCCTTGTCTAAATACCATTTAGCTCTTTAGCTTTAATCTTCATTATCTCAGCCCACGATTTCTAAGTATCTTTTTAGTTACTGCTTTCTTAATAAAAATACGCATTAGTTAAAAAATGAAAGCATAACAATATTTGTTTCTACGTAAAGATTAAACAAATTTATAAGATATAAATTTCATAAAATGAAAGTGATGTAGACCATTTGCATCAAAGGTATGACCATAAATTATTTGACACCACATCTTGAATAAATACAAATACGAATTGTAATCTACCTAGATTTTTCAAGACTAAATGTTTGAAGGTAGGCTAAACTTGGACGTGGCCCAACTTGCTCCAGACAGCCGCCATCTTGTTTATGTCTTAGATCACCAGATGACACTTGTTATAATATACTTCTCTGAAATATGACACTCATAAGGTTGCACTGGGTTATCATAATTCCTTATCATTGGCTAAAATCCAAGTATTAAATATCTCTGATCAATGTGCCCTCTTGAACATTGAGTATGCTTTGCATTTGCATGAACGTAAGTATTGACATCTGGTAGTTCTACGCTTTGCCGGTTTCTGCAAAGTAAACCGTATTTAGAGGATCCAAAAGTGTGTAAACCAATTCCATAGCCAAACTTGAAATCAATCTATAGATAAACTCAACTCTTATAGCCGGCTTCCGCGGCCGGTGACCCAACTATAATCTAGTTCTTCCGGTTCACACTGCGTCCAAACTACTTAATTAGGTTGATATATTACAATTTAATCTATAGATATGTTCTATACTCGTACATCTAGGTCAGATTTGTTGTAGTAAATTTATTTCACGTTTGTAATCAGAATAATCAGGACTAATGAAGCTCAATACGGGGTAAAGGAAGTATGAGACTAGGTTAACTATATCAGTAAGCATACTTTGTGTTGCCACCATTTCGAAAAGAAATTATAAAAAAAGTATACAAGACAAGCTGAAGTGCTCTAGAATAAGTTGAAATTAGTAAAACACGTAATTCGTCATTTTCGTTTCGTATCGCCTTCAAATTCTGAACATAAAAACGCGACAGCATCGCTTAGCATGATGCCGCAAATGTTATGCACGCACTATATCAAGTACCGTTTCAAAAGCCACCATTTTGAAAACTTGTCAAATATTGATATGTAAAACAATTTATGTATAAAACAAAACCGTTCGGGACAATAAGACTATTACCTAACTTCTATTTAATGCGTCTAAACCAAGAATACATTTAGTTTTGGTATAACCCAGCTGACTAATATTTGGAACACCCTGAACAGATTAGGACAACGCAGTTGTTATGGATGTTAACATGTCATCGGAGATGTTGATAGAGGGTTCAGGACATTAAATAGCCATTTGGCTTATCCTTGCTGACCAGCTGTAACAAATATACGTTCTCTGCCTAAGCCTATATCTGCATTGGAACAATATCTTTACTGCGTTTTGCAGTTTAATGTAAAACCTATGGTTTTAATTCAAGGTGACACTGATTAAGCGGACGAATTTGAAACACCTGTGAAATTTCTGTTAGTTGTCATAGCAATATATAATTTTGAAGGTAGTTTTAAGTCATTTTAGATACATTGGCCCCGAATAATTTTCAGCAGAGGATTTTCGCTTACGAGACCATATTAGAAATCATGTGTCAGTGATCAATACTTGGTTGTTCTTTTGTCAGCATTTCAATATTAGTTTGCATGTCATAGTTTTAAATTAAAAGCGTTGTGGAAGTGGGTTGATAGCTTGAGAGAAAAAGAAAAAAATAATAATAAAGGAACTATTTGGACAAACAAGATCGGCCAGAACACCTGGAAACATTGAAATGGCAAAAGAAGCATTGGTGAAAAATCCGAATCAACCTGTCCGAAGATGCGTTCTAGAAATGAACATGAACCATGAATTTTTGGAAAGAATCTTACGCCCGGAAATAAATAACTAATACTATTGTTAGAGTTGCTTTATTTTAAGTTGATAGATCATACTACCAAATTCACGAATGACGTTAATTTCTTAAGCGCGTCTTCAAACAGAGTCGAACTCAGGTTTTCAAGTGGTCTAGCAGATCTTATTCGTCCTAGTGGGTTTGTTATTATTATTTTAAGTTTTTTTTAAGTTATCAACCCACCTTACCAACGTTTTTTGATTTGGAACGATGACATGTCCAATCGCTTACCAATACTGAAATGCTGATAAAAAATTCGCTAAATATTGATTACTGATTCATTACTTCTAATATATTTAATCTCTTGACCAAAGCCCGCGCCGCTATAGATTTTTTTGGTAATTTCACTTTTTTCCTGAAGGTGCCGGGAAGGTCCGAGAGAACAACAGCTGTATAATATGGTGTGTACTTTACTTCCTAACGGTTTCCAAGTTGAAACTGCGAGAGGGTTGGCTACACTGAGTGTATATATAGAGACGTGGGGCAAGTCTGAAAGTGGACATAAACCACTATTTACTGCTTCAGGTCAATGAGGTGAATAACGCTAAGCACTGGCTGCTAATGCACTCAACCTGTAGTTGTTACCTCAATACTTAGCTGGCTTAGCTCTCCAGACCGATATTACATAGTTTTGTTTAATTTTCCTTCCAAAGTGTGAAATGTAATATATTCATTTAAGGAAAGAGGCCTCAGTGTATGGATAAGCTCCAAATAGTCCTTAAATTAACATTTATTGTCAAAACTGTATGATACGATAGTGGATCTGAATAATATAAACTCAAGAAGCTTGATTTGGTTTTTTATAAAGTTTTACACGAAATCCGAAAAATCAAAAACACAGGGTCGACTAATGAACCCTATCTAATGAGCTTTTCCTCCGCCTGTCTGGAGCCTCTTCGGTCACTCAAAGATCAATTTATCAAAACAATAATTAAAAACCCCAATTAGTACCCATCGGCTCATCTTTCCTGCAAATTCCCATTTTTTTATAATTGATAGCTTTTTATACAAACGTGTTACTGTTCATCCTTAATTTTTAAGCCTCATGATTACAATAACTAAACATGACAATTTATCTAATTTCGATGGAATTTTAAAAGCTATACTTAAAATTTTAAAAATAAAAATCATATTTCTCAGGTGTACACCTAAATAGTAAATACCCCCACGGAAATAGTCAATTTAGAGAAGAGTCGCTGTGTCATTGTTGTCTTTAGAAGCACCTTGATCCAGGGCGTTATAAATAGCGTATAGTTTAGATTAAGCAATGTTATAGTTTAAAGCACGGGTTACTCCTTGTCCTTATCATACTAGTTGAAACTATCCCACTAAAAGTAAGTAGTACTCATTGGACCATCTTATACAAAACTAATAGTAGTTTTAAAAACTACAAAAATAACAAATGTTGACCTAATAATGTTCCAAACGATGGTTTCAAACATAGGAAATTCAACCGTGTTTATCCGGAAATGAAAGATATCTGACACAAGGCTTTCGCCTTTGGAAATAAGAAAATTTCTCTCTTGTCGTACAGGAACGTTATCATGTGTAAGTCTACTCACAAAGAAGGAGTTACTTCGTTCTGTACTGTTTAAACGACAATAGTGGACCAAATATTGTAAAGTGTTTTACAAAAAAAGTGTTTCTTACATTGAAATATTGATTTTTGTGTGTGATTAATTAAAATTTCTAGGCATATATGTGTGGTAATTTTAATTTCTGTTGTAATCATTCTTTTTAATATGTAGATGATATTCTTTTAGTTAAAAATTTACATAGACAGTAAAAAATTATTTTTGTAGGAAACTAACCTCGATGAAAGGTGGAGAGATGCGCTGGAGGCCCCCGTCTCTGCTATATGACTCCCTGCAACACAAAACAAAATATTCATTTTGGGTGTGTTATTCACGTATATACAAACCTATTTACTTTCAACCAAATAATTAAAATAAAAGTTTAAATAAAGGAGTTGGAGCACTAAGTAAGTTTTTCGGTTAAAGTATAAAGTATTCATGTATTACAAAGGCGATTGATGGAGGAATGAGAATGGGGAATGATGGTAGTGGTCCCATAGCTTGGCCGGCCAATCATAAATTAGATACCTATCACAATGGCCAATGAGATATTTGATATTCATGTTGAAATTGATACTATTGGTGGTTTTTTAGTAAGTAAAGATAAAGTACACTGTACTGGTTGGAATCGTTATACTTAAATCAAAGAGTTGAGTTTCGATTTGTTTAAATTACAACATTTTCTTGAAAGTACTCTAAGGAAAACATCCAAACTCTAAAACATAATTCCAAAAAGTATTTTTTAAGAAAGATTGTCATTCAAAAAAAATTGAACATGAAATTTTAAACCGGAGTCGCGATAATTTCTTTGCGTCGTTAAATTTGTGTTAAAAATTACCTTTCTTTTGAGGTGTAACGAGAGAGACGAGGTTGTATTTAAGAAATTTGGGGAGCCGGTTTTTTGGTAGGGGTGATTGACGCTAAAAACTCAAAAATATTTTTAGAATGCTATAAACACATTCCTTAAAGGGAATGTTGTAAAATGTTACCTTTTTCAAAGGTTAAGGTTGAGGGAGGTGGACATTCAACACTCACCGCGTATAATTGTTGATAACTAAAAATATAACCTGAGCCAAATGTTATAGGCGTAATCATGTTATTTATATCAAAACAATTTCCTGTTTAATTTAACGAGTATTCAATTATTTGAACCAATCAAATGTTCAATATCGACGTGTGCGGGTTCAGAATGCAATGATATAGATTCCAACATGCCATCACAGCTGGTTGATGGGAGAGCTTGGACATTAAATACCCATTTAGCTTATCCTTGCTGACCCCTTCGTTGTCAACAACGAGTCCTTTTGTCATTTCATCGTCCCTAAATATTTTCAATATTGTGGTTTACATTGCTGATGGTTATTGGTTGTCTTTTTGAATGAATGTACTTGACGAGACATGGATTTCAAGTACAAGCTGAAACTTGAAACAATGTGATACGCACTTTTTAATGTAGACATTTTACCTGGTCTCAAAAATATATGTATATTAATTTGTTTGTTTGTTCTGTTTTAGGTTAGCAAGTGGATTTAAACTTCCTCGGATGGTTGCAGTTTAATCATGTTATCAGAATCACATAATCCGCAAGTATAGTTGCGTTAGTATACCTGACTGAGGATTATTAGTTCCTTGGGTAACTTCTTGTTTTAATTGCGTCATTGTACTTTAAATTTAGTTAGTTTAGTTGATAATTGTTATTACTTTTATAAATACTTTTCTTAGTATTTGAGAGCAAAAACCTGTTTGCTAAGACTTCAATGGCAAATCCTCTTAAACAATTAATTTTGTTTGAATTTAAATTGCGTCATTGTACTTTAAATTTAGTTAGTTTAGTTGATAATTTATTATTACTTTTATAAATAGTTTTCTTAGTATTTGAGAGCAAAAACCTGTTTGCTAAGACTTCAATGGCGAATCCTCTTAAACGATGAATTTAAGCAATACTATGTTTTTAAGTGAACCGGAAATTGCTTAGTTTGGGCTGATTTATTACTATAAACCTTTATCTATTTTTATTCAAAAGTGTAAAAACAACTCCTTCCAAATTAGAGCTACACTATTCAGTTGTTATACAAGAAAAATAACTAATGAAACCTCCTCCCTTGATGCTCAATTGGTGCATAATAAAACTGCTTAATCAGTTATCATACTAAAACCAAGCGGATTCATGGTGGATTGGTATCGCGCGCGATTTTGGAGCTCATAACTCCGGGAGGCGCGGGTTCAATCCCCGCAGTCACCACTTACAATTTGTAATGCGACTATACGGTAACGATAGGTATAGGTCGAGGTTAAGTGTTAGAGAGGACTTTGTAGTCCTAACTTCACCTCGTCAAACCAGACAAACTTTACCATTTACCTTTACCAAGTTTATAAGCTTTAAGTAAGAACTATTAAAACGCAACTTAAACTGTCAATAAGTAAGAACAAACTTCACGTTAGGCTGTCGCAACCGGTGTCACAACTATGTTTTGCCCTTTCCATAAGCTGGCAACCAGTCCTGAAGAAGTCTGTTCGATAGTTTCACAGCCAATGAGTCCCTCAACAATTGGCATCTCTGCTCGACGGTTGGCAGCCCTATGACCAATAGGATAACAGAAAGTATCTCATTTTCGTCCAATCAGTATCTAAAAATGGTACTCCTCAACAAGACCTTATTGTAATGATGCTTTGACACGATGTGAACTGGGAAAACTTGATTAAAAAATAAGCTTCCTGTTAATATTATTTTAGTTGACAGTGACAGGTCAGTTGAGTGCTGCGTTAAACAAAGGGTCTTATCATAGCAGTTGTGGCAAATGGCCAGGCAATGCTGTGAATCCAGACATAGTCGATATTTCAGGCTCGTTACTTTAACACGGCGTACGTTTTCATCAGAGGTTATCCTGCACGTATTGAATTATGTATTTCGTTAATTGGAAAACTTCTAAAGCTATGGATTTCTTTTTGAATGGGACTCGTGGCGTGGTCCTGTAATCCAGCTTCATGGAGGTCAGGTTTTGAGGATGATATAGGTCTAAAGCGGCTCAGATAGTCTCAGTGATCATCTGATGATACCTGCATCAACTCCTACCATCGTTTAGACATATCAGACCATCACTTGCGTGGTTCGGAAGTCACGTTAAGCCGTTGGTCCTTGTATTTCCATTGGTCATTGGGCTATTAATTAATGACCCATTCTAAGGAAGAGTCGGCCTTAGTTTTTAACAAGACTACGCCTCATAACTTATTACTACCACTCATCCTTCACCACATATTTGCCTTAAAATACCCTCATGAGAGTAGACGGCATTTTAATTGTAATTTAGTTATGATTTAAAACAGTGAATGCTATATTACAGCCGTAATCTAAAGGTGAACCTTTGTTTTCAATGCAATCAAAAAAGGGCACTGTTTTTTTTGGAAACTTTAGTTTCTAACCTTCTAATAAAAAGTAATCATTTTAAGCTGTGCCGGCTTGTTAATAATCAAATAAGCTAAACAACAACAACTTACTACCAACAGCTCTAAATACAAACACAAATACCGTGCTTTTATCAACACTCATTACTTGCATTATTACAAACATTATAAGCATATGAGTGATAGTTTTTTCGCAGAACCACTTAAACAGAACATAGCAGTAGCTGACCTATAGAGACTGCCATAAATAATGGTGTATGGTCACTTATGGCATGTAATGGCCCTCATAGAGGTTCTGCCGACACCGAACTGCCTCTTTGCTCTATAAAACATTGCTTGCTCATCAAATATTTAAGGACAACCCTTTTCTTTTATAGGAGGTTTTTCAATAACACCAGCTTAAGCGATAGAGCAACAATTGCTTCCAACAATAAAATCGATTAAATTTAATTTAATTTTGAACTCAATACCCCTGAATAGCTTCTTTTTAAGAAAACCACATGCTATTTGCCTGTTAAATAAATATTCATTTAAACCAAAAGATAGTCTAAAAACCGTCCAATGTTAAGTTAACAGTTTTAAAAAATACATCGCATTTCATGAAAAAGTCCGTGAACGATGGATTTGTTGTAGTTGTTTGGTTAACATCAATTGGAGTTTGGCACACAAAAATAATCAAATCAAGAACTATTGTGATTGGTCAAAGAGATTGTGTAATTTGTGTACGTGCGCTTTTATCTATGAACAACCAATACACAAAGGGATCAATATCATTCGTTACTATTATTCAAGTTAATAAATCACTAAACCACTAAATCACTATTTGAGATGCCGACCACTCTCGTGAGGGTACTTTAAGGCAAATATGTAGTGAAGGATGAGTGTGATGAGTGGTAGTAATGAGTAATGAAGTGTAGTCTAGTTACAAACTAAGGCCGACTCTTCCTTATAATGGGTCATTAATTAGATCGATTAGCCCAATTACCAATGGAAATACAAAGACTAACGGCTACCGAACAATTCAGGTGATGGTCTGACATGTCTAAACGATAATGGAAGTTGATGCGGGTATCATCAGATGATCACTGAGACTATCTGAGCCGCTTTAGACCTATATCATCCTCAAAACCTGACCTCCATGAAGCTGGATTACAGGACCACGCCACGAGTCCCAGTCAATACATTTGAAGAAAGTTCCTGACATTATTAAATAGCGTTTCAAAACATATTCTCCCTAAATTACAGTGATTACTTCCTTTGATAAACACTATGAAATGGTTTATAGTGTTCATTTTGTTGTATATTTTGATTTTAAACACTCTAAAGGACACCTTTGAAGGATGGTGAGACATTTTGGCACGATTGAATTATGTTCCATATAACAAATGAGCTGATGTAATGTTCTCAGTTCAGTTGTGTTGTGTGTTCAACATTGGATCCAACAATTGACAAACATAGCTATAAATCCACTTCACTGAAACCCGTCCAGACTTCACTCTTCCATTTCCAAGTCGTACAAGTTTCTATCAAAAAGAAAAAATTTAAGTTTCTTTTTTTTGTTGTAAATAGTTAAATACGCCAATTGTTGAACAATATTGAATTTTAAAACTATTATAGGTTTATTGGCTGGTGTAATACGATAAGGTGAACAAAATAGACCAAATCTTTAAAAATGGCGGGAAATTTACGATTTTCCTTACAATTTTATTTTGAAATCAACTCAGTTCTGAAGACAGTGGTTCAAACATTGTCAAGTGTGATTTATAAGTATTATATTAAAAAAGAAATTAAAATTTATTTAAAATTCCAGCAACGAAAATTTATAAAACTTTTATTTATGGGCACCAACACACTTTTCAGATCAATAGTCCTCGTACATTCACATTTGATTTGAACAACAGTTCAGCTGGGGTTTTAGGGATCAGCTAAATGGGCATTTAATGTCGGTGTGTAAACGCTTTCTCTTTTTTAAGAGCTTTCAAACTTTTGCCTGAATGCTTCTTTGTTTTGAACTTCATTTTTCAAGGTAACAATAAATAATATTGTTTTGTGACAACCTATCCCTCGAGGGGTTTGCTGGTTGGCCAGACTGTCTGTCACTGGCCATAGACGTGTTTAGTTTATCTGCTACAATTGGATAAAACATATTTAAGTAATAGAACTCATCAGGTACAAATTGAAAATGATTTGTCTAATGAAATAGGCTTGAACCATGGTGTACCCCAGGGATCTATTTTTTGATCCTACGCTGTTTATTTTATATGTTAATAAATGCAAAGAAATGTTATTTGGAAATAATTTAAACAACTGTAACGTGGTGCAATACGCTGATGGCACATCGCTTAGTTTCAATGGAAATAGGCTAACTACAATGATCTTAAAGGTCTTGCAATTAAAAACATTTTAAGGTTCTATAGAATATTTTAAAAGCCTTGATTTAGGTACAAACTTTAGTAAAACCAATTGGTTAGGTCAGCTTGTGCTGATTACTTTTAGTTTTTTTTTTAGTTTTGTGTTATGTTTTAGGTTACTTTTCTGATCCCAAAACGTTGTGTACTTTTTGTTCACTCAAAAACGTCGTCAACAGCAAATTTCGCACAAAGAATTTGGCTAAAAGAGCATATACTCAATAACGATTGCTGTAAAAATAAACAAATATTTTGCCTGCAGGCATCAATTCTGGACCTAATATAATATTTGTGTTGACTTTACACATTCTTTTAGCATTTATTTTCTTATCTAAGGAAATTCAACGATAATACTTTCTGAAAATGTTAAAGTTGTATAAAAAAAGCTTTATGGTTTCAGGTGTATCGCACACAGATGAACGTTTTAAGTTCATTATAAAGTTAGAATATGAGGACACGATATTTTGTGATAATGAGTGCAAAGTTAGGGAGGCAAAGTTTTTAGAACTCTGTGGTTTTATGAAGGGGATTAGATAAGGTAGGCCTGGCACAACTGCCCCCAGGGGCATATTTATATCTCAGGCCGACCTCACAATGAACAGTAACGTAGTTTTGTTACTTTAGCATTTCTGCAATATTATGAGCAAAATGCATAAGTAAGTTTATAAAACGTAGAAATTAATTCAAAACCAAACTAAGTGATGCTTTTCTGGTCTAAGATAATTGTAGCTTATTGGTTATTGCAACTATAAATTTTTGCCCAAAACCTAGGGATCGAATAAATTTATAATACCTCGTCAAGTTATATCCTTCTAGGATATATTTTCTACTATTTTTGGTACTAATGTACTTTTATCAGGAGTATTTGCAGTTATATCAGCAAACTAGCGTCGTCAGAATCCTCAAATCAATACTTAAAAAACAATTGTTATATGTAACATTTGTAATTTGTTATTTATCTATTTCGTTTTTCATCATGTACCTTTGGGATTTATGTGTTAATTTGAAGATTTTAACGACGCCAGATGGCCAGTAAAAACTGTAAATATTCTTAAGGATGGTACTTTAGTACCAAAACCGGTTGAATATATCTCTGATGAGGACCGCTTAGCGTTGTATTACGTATATAATAAATTTTAAAAACTCCTAATTTTCATTTAATTTTTTGAGTATCAATAAGTACAGTTTCAAACTAACAGCCGATTCTCAAAACCTCTCAAGTAGTACGCCCCTATTGGATTACAAGAAAATGTACTACGTTGAATAATAAAATGTTTTACTGGTTCCTCAAATCATTTCTCAAGAAATTGTGTAGTTCAATATACTGAACAGGAACCCGGAAATCGCCCTCAACTATTGTTATAAACGTAGCTATAGATTATTAATGATCGTCAATAATAAACAAATAATCAGCTATCGTTTTAGATTTGTTCAACACAACATTACCTAATGTACTACAGTATCAAATATAACACCACTTCGTAACATTAATAGCATATTTACCACACGTCGAATTCTACGATGTTTATAGATGGACTTTATTTCTTTAGGAGATTGAATACGACAGGCTGTAGAATATAATGGAGTACTTGGGTCACGTTTGAAATGGCCTCGGCCGATATCCATCAAACCGACGAGACTGCAATACCAATGCAGAGTTCTCACTATAACATTGAAATGCCGAATTCTTGAGAAATCTATTGATGATAAATTAACAGCTATTTCAGTATTCATATGAACGGGTTATTTACTTAGAAATAATGTGCCAACAAATAAGTGACTTATAGAGTGCCTAAGTTGCTCAATACTTCTTTCAAGTTGCTTCTACTTAATTCAAAAAATCCCAACATAACATATTCTTAAATCTTGTTCTTCCAGTTCATACTGCGTGCAAATTTCATAATTAGGTTGAGATATTTCGGCCTCGCTGTGGATTACCATGTTCAGTCTTAGATTGACTGATTGTGTTTCAGCCAATCAGTGACTGAAGATGGTAAGTATCTCAACCTAATTATGAAGTTTGGGCGCGGTGTGAACCGGAAGAACTAGATTATAGCTGTGACAACGGCCGCGAAAGCCTAAGAGTTAAAACGTACTCTTCCACCAAACACATAAACCTCTTAAACAAAGTTATAAACTGCTCTGAAATCAAAAGATTTACCAAATTTTCAATTAATAAAAGGAAATCGTGGTTACACGGGCAATAAAAAAAATGTTGTTACTTTTTACAATCGGAAATCAAAGTCAAAACCATTCCCAAATGTATATGAACAATACACGAAAGTTGTGTTTAACAGAAGCAAAGAACATCGTATAACTCACACAAATCTTCAACAGATATCTGAAAACACATTTGGATCAAATGTTTTGTACTTATTTCAGACGTCGCGGGGTGAATTTATGACGTTGAATGATTTATGAGAATACTTCTCGATTCTCCGTCTGCTGATATTGTTATCTTTTTGTAATCACAACTTACGATTCTTTGATGTGTATTGTTCAAGTTCATTTAATGTCTTCAGTATAACCGTTTTACTGGTTTAAAGGTACGGGTTTGTCTTTTTTTAACGAGACGAAGTTATGACTTCCAAGTCTTCTCTACCACTTCACTACAAATTCACTATTGTTAATACGAATATACTTTACAAATGGTCTTATATAGAGTTTAATGCGGGACTCGAACCCACCCCACCAGATTGATGAGCTCCAAAGTCGCGCACGATACCAACCATCCGCAAGGTACTCTGTGTATTTCCAAGGTACTCAAGGTACTCGCAAGGTACTCTGTGTACGTCTGTGTATTAGCTAGTGCAAACCCGACGGTCTTTTCAATACAGGTATAGGTATAATTAATAATAGTAATTAAGAACTAAGGATAGCAGGATGGAAATGATGATGAAAGCTGCAAACCTGTCAAATTATTTTCTTTACAATAATTTTGGTGCCCGATTCTAGAGATACTAGGTATATGCCATCGGTTGAATTTTTCAAACCAGATCAAACTATTTAAACTAAAAATTGGATCTTATAAAGTTTTATAATTGGAATAAAATGCGTAACAAAAAACAACAACTACAAAACATATATAAAACAATTAGAACCACTTTTGTTTAACTAAATCTATTATTACACTCTAATAATAGTGTCGATTGAAGACTCCTCAGAAAAAGTGACATTTTGCTCTTTTGGGAGTTGAAACCCAGCCACTCTCATTTCGTTGGTGGCTCGATTTTCACTATTTTAGGAGTGGTTTTCACTCGTTCAAATTTTGAGTGAAATTAATATGTATACCTATCTAGTATCGAGGGAAGTTTAAAGTGTGTATTAAGCAAACGACTGGTCACGGGAATATGTTACATTGGCTTGTTATGGTTCCGGGCACGTTTCCCTTTGATGATGGTCCTTACTTTCATCTTCAAAGCTGACCATTTCCTTTTCCAATTGTTACACTGAATTTTCATTTAGACCAGGCTTCGTTTGTTCGTTAAAGGGTCAATATTGTACGACTTAGGTCAATAGCTTTAATATATTTAATACTTGTACAAACAAGTTTGATTATTTTAAAGGCAACGTAGTTTCTCACGTGCATTCCAAGCTGTACTGGAAGCATAAAGGACTTTAAAGATTGTATGTAATACCTAGTTGATACTTAAATACGTTTCAATCGACCAACAAAACTGTACTGCTACGTCATAACGTAATCAACACATAAATACTGGAATACACAAGAATTATTCAATACCTCTCCGTTTTATCTAACTAGGGAAACAATTGAATCCATGTTATCAAAGACAATATTTGATGCGATATCGAATACAGTACCTTCTCAAGTCCTCAACAAATATCGAAATAACGCTCAGTGTTTGATATTTGCTCTTCAGTTGAGTTGTTGAAGAACAGAGAACATTTATATTGAGTTAGACATGAACTAGTTTTTGCACTTCTCGTTTAAGTGATAGATGTGTCTTGGTCAAATTTCCTTAGGAAAATAAAATATTTTTTCCGTCAGTATGGTAAGGCTCAGGCCTGGGACCGTGAAAAGAGCACCAATCCTGAGCCCTAGAACACGTTTTGAGCATTTTTAAAACACTTTATAAGTTTGTAAACTCTACAGGTCACATTTATGTCCAAGTTTCATGAAATTTGGTGCAAATGTTTCTTTTGTAAATATCTCGATCAGGTTCGTTAAATAACTAAAAGTGGTTTTATTGATCGTAAAACAGTAAATTTTATTTGATTTGATGAAATCTGAAATAAATATGTATTTTGAAGGTATCCAACAATTTACGAAATATTATACACGACCATTGAGTCGTTTCAAAATGGCGGTCAAAAAATGGTTGTTCATTATAACGGCGATTTTAAGTATTCCGATTTAAAAAAAAAACTTTAAATACGTT
The DNA here is from genome assembly GCA_018831715.1 of Matsumurasca onukii. Classification (NCBI taxonomy): domain Eukaryota; kingdom Metazoa; phylum Arthropoda; class Insecta; order Hemiptera; family Cicadellidae; genus Matsumurasca; species Matsumurasca onukii. The sequence continues at coordinate 5,222,590 of CM032065.1, forward strand.
TTCCTTTCACGATATGTAGTAAAACTTGAAGTGAAAGAACAAGAAAGCCTTAGGCCGAAGGCGGAAGCCAGGAGGTAAGCGAAGCGAATAAGAGTGACAAATTGTAAAGGAAATTCAGAAATCAGCATTTTTTATTTTACAATCATCAAGATTAAAAATAGAGTCACATCATCAATAGTTATGAATGTTTTTGATCCCTCCAGGAGAAGAACTCAACCAGGCTGTAGAACGGTCTGTCGGCAAACCAAAGTTTCAGCTTCAACTTCAGCATCTTCGGCTCCAACATACCCCCCGGCTTTCAGCTAGGGGGTAAAGCATTGAAAACTTGGCACCTGCATATGATGGGTTTTCTTCGTATATTGCTCTGTGATGCAGTGGCAAATTGTAGTCAATTGAGTTCCTCGTCTGGTATCCATGCACGTCATGGTGTCTCTGGGCTTGTTTATGACAACATTGTTTAAGACTACAATTTGCAGAATATACAGAATATTCAATTCACTTATGCAAGCGATGCTTTAGCGCTTAGTTGCGTGTCGGCCGGGTATTTTTAAAGATAGATAGTTACCTTTAAATATTTTACTATTAAAGCACGATGCTAGTACAGTAGAGGCTTAACACACAATTTCTTTTGTAAAAAAAACAACTAAGAACGAACACTCTAAATAAATAACGAAACTGCAACTTTTAATCTCAGACTCTTTGATGTTGTTGTACAAAAGAGAGCTCATTAACCTACCGCCCAGTGAAAAGACTTAGCTGTTGCAATATAAACCAAAGGCGTCGTTTGCGCCGAAACACAATATATTTTGTATATATTTTGTAAAAAGTTTGAGTAAAGGAACATTTTGGAAAACGTTGACCGTTACAAGTTGTGAGCTGCATCACCTCTGATATGTTTATTGTAATTAATTTGGGTTGCTTAAATTTAGTGTAGGTCTTTTACAGATAGGTGCAAAATGGTTAATTACTTTGATAAAATTAAATTGTAAAATTAACTTTTGGCACTTAGTACTTTGAACAAAACTTAAGTTTTAACAAAGTGAAATATTATGGTCTATTTCATGTGGTAGTCACACATACTTAGGCTATATGCCAAGTAATTTAAAGTCGTTGTTAAGAGCTGTCACAAAATAGCAAACGATTGGCTGAAACTGAAAAGCAGTTTTTCAATTTCAGCCAATCATTGCCTAAAGATGGTACTCCACAGCGGGCCGAAATATCTCAAACTAATAATGAAAATCGGACGTTGTTTGAAAGGAAGAACTAAATCATTAGATTGTTAGTATATAACAAGTTAAAATGATTTTGCTTAAAACAGCGTACTGTATTATACAGGGTGTTTTTTTTAAACGCAACCCAATGTTCAAACTATAGTAAGTCATTTTTTACGAACGCTATATGGTCATAAATTGTATCATTGGTTTGTTCACCTCAATACCTATCAGATGATACGTATTGTTGCAGTAATATATTGGTTTTGATTTCCTTGTAAATCATGCAAAGTGCAATCATGGCTTTTAGCAAAGATCAACAAGTGTTTATTGTTGAAGAATATTTAAGAGCAAGATCACTTTTTTTGTGTCAAGAGGCGTTTGTGGTCAAGTTTACGGGTGTTAGTTTTTCAAACATATATAAAATTCATAGATTCTGTTAAACGTTTTAACGAAACAGGTTGTGTAGGGAACAGGAAGCATAACAGAGGGGGTACTGTACTAAAGGAAAAAGTGATGAAGGATGATAGGGTTAGTTCTGAAAATTCTCCTAACAATCTTTAAGAATTTTGAAACAACAGAAGCAAATAGCCTATTCACGCCTGCAAACCTGAACCGGAATGAATAGTTATGAAGTAATATGAAGAGTTTAATCAACACTAATTACGAAGTTTTACCGAGTTACTGTGTGTATCTTCTAAGTTGTTGTAAATTTAGTAGTGCAGTACACTGAGTAGTGAGTACAGTGGATTGCACGGTGCAGGTGGCAAACTGACTACTGCGCTGTACTGCGGGACTAGTCTCTACAATTGTGAAGGCGCTTTCTCACTGTATTATGCTTGTTCTTCCAACTATGGTTGATTTATAGAAACACATGTGTATATACTTATTATTCAATTATTCCAATCAAGCGTTCTACGTCTCAACCTTTGATAGGATGAACAATTTAACTTGCGAATTATTACGCAATGACATTGGTAACGAAATGTTGTTTTTTTGGGTGTTGAAACCCATCGAATCTCATTAAAGAGTGGCTCGATTCTCACTCTTTTGGAGTGGTTTTCACTCTTTTATATTTAAAATTGAAGCATCGTAACTGCGTATTAACAACTGAATAACGCCTTTTTTATTTAATTACAAGTTAATTTGTTACACACAATCGGCCTATGTTCAAGGCGGGGCTCGAACCTGCGAACTTTGGATCCGTCTTCGCACACTACCGACTTAGCCACTAGCTATCACAGTTTAACATGTCTATCTTAAATACTGCACTTGTGTTCAAAACGAAAATGTTTCCAAAAACCCAATTAAAAAACAATGTTGAATTTACAAACTAAATTGACCTATGTGTCACTAAGCCATGTTTCATACAAAGTATCAAGCTCACACTGCAATGACGGAGCTTAAGCCCGTGAAGACCAACGGTAAAAGCACTTGGTTAGGTAATAACTCGAGTGGTAGCGAGGGTCTCATATTGGGGAACGTGACAAACATACTCTTATGTAGTTCCGACCACAACTGTCCACCAGCTCCAATATATCCAGAACATGTATTTTGAAGTTTCAGAAAGGGTTTCACATCACGAACGTTGTTAACAAACTATTTCTATATTACTGGTATTTTACTTTAAACTTCATTTCACTATTAGTTGGCATCGTACCGAAAGTATATGCCTTGGTACGAGTTTAAAAGTGCGGAGTTGGCCTTTACTAGCATACACTAGAATGTTTTTGCTACCCTGTATTTCTTTTAATTCTGATTATTTTCAATGTTTTAAAAATTGTTTCTAATCATTGCAAAATCCTAATAACAAGCTTTGAAGGTAAATAGAAATAAAACCGTAATTTTATTCAGTACTTAAGAGTGAATAACACTTTAAAAACCAGTTATGCGAGTACCAAAACTGTCTTTGCTGCCAATGTAATTTATTTAAAAGCTACAACTTTTCATCAACAGAAGTAAGTTCAGATGCTTCATATTTAGTAGCCACGCAACATAGGTTTTTATCGTGCGCATGATCTCATGGCCATTGATGTGGTTGGCCATAGTGGTCAGAAATTGCTACTTTCACAACGAAACAATATGTAACACATTTGTAACGATAAATTCAATTTTGATCACTGAATTGGGTTCCGTTTTAATTGTAGAGTTAACTGATCAATCATACCCACTATATATTTAGACTTTATACCTCAAAAGGAGATTAAAAGTTAAACACTAGCTGCAGATTAGCTATCAAAGCTATGTGTGAAGAACAGATGATTGTAGTTATTCCCACGACGCCTTTACACCCTCGTTGCTTAAAAGTAGATTTACCAGATAATACTAAATGGAGATAAATTGTTTGTCTAACCTATTTTGGATATGCACACGAAAAAGTTTATTTTAACACCAAATCATATTTTTAAAAGTTCAAATCCATATAGATTTTTTAATCCAGAATTGTCATCCGACGTTTTATTACATCAGTTTCAAACGTACTAAAGATTGGACGATAAAGGTGTGGTTCATTGTTTGAAATAAAGAAAGTCAGCAAGTTTTGAAATTGTGTCAGAAACATTTTGCAGAAAATAAGGGAAGTCAAGTTGGTCGGATACGACCTATCCATTCTAAACTTTAGTGGTGAAGTCTAGTTTCCAGAGAACCTTTTCTTTGAAATATCTCTCCACATCACCTCAAAACGACTTAGTTTAAGAGAGCATTGTATGAAACGGAAGTTAACAGTTTTTATGTGGCTGAAAGAAATAATGTCACTTTTCAAGTCGTAATTTAAAACTCTTAAACAATGCTCAGTCACTCAGTTATGTATTTCAAAATAAATACATTTATATAACAAGTTTAGTTTATACAAAACTTTACATATGACATATTGGCATTCGTAATAATATTCAAACCAGATAATCCATAAATCCACAATAATTATTTTATTCATTTAATCCGATGAAGTTAAGACAATAGGGACCAATGTGACTTTCGAGTTTACTTGGTAGGCTAAGTACTTATTAAAATTCATTTAAGACAATCTATTGATGGTTATCCTAACCCAACTTAACCATCTCATTGTATTAGTTTTTCTTAACAGTGTTGTATTTAAAGGTGAACCCTTCCATTAGAGACAATTATTAAAAGGCTATAACCTAGTTCTTCCAAATCAGTCGCATAAAAACATAATAATAAATAGCTTCAGATATTTCAGTCTGGCTTTACCAGATTCAGCCAATCAGTGACTAAAGATGGTACTTCACAGCGATACCGAAATAGCTCAAGCTAGTTATAATGATGTTTTGACGTGGTGTGAAACGGAAGAACTAGATTGTAGTTTTGCCACCGACCGCGAAAGCCTACGAGATTATTTTAAATGTTCTTTTAATATATATAACAAATTGAAAATTAATATAGGTAGTTTGACGGATAAAGTTATTAAGTAAGCATTGCACTACAAAATACACGAATTCTAAGCACTCTACGTTATAGCCTATATCAGTAAAATAGGGGGACTAAGTATTTCAATAGACTATTATCGTAGTTACTTTGGTTGTGGTGCCTGTAGATCCTACGGTGCAGATTGTAATCTATACACGTGTTTCGCAGCGCTTGTGCTGCATCATCAGTAGACACACTAAGTCACTATTTACACTGATATTATAATTATGATATTGTATGGACTACAACCTGCACCGTAGGATCTACAGGCACCACAACCAAGATAACTGTAATAAAGGTCCTGCAACTGGGAAAATAAAAATGTATTAAGACTATTATCGATTTTTAAAATTCACCAATACATTATTCTAACATAAAACCCACTTTGAGAAAGTAATAAGATGAAAATCAGTAAGACGATGGGTGGAAGAAAGTCCTGACAATGAAAGCTTGGCCATCATCAGAAAAATACGTGCTTCGAGTTCTGAGTAGCCAATTTGTAACACATCTTTCCACCGTCCATTCCAGCCCAGCTGCAGACACCTTGTAGTAATCCCTACTGCTAATGCAGCAAAGTAAGTAGTTATAAATATCCCATATAATTATGCAGGGTGTTCAAACTGTCCTTTTTAAAAGGCCACCATTTTGCAGAATATTAATTTGAGAAGAATAATTTTAAGCAAGGGTCTTCATCTAATTTCACTCGTAACTTAAAACAAAATTGGCACGTTTGAGAATCGATCACTGTTTTCCAATGTGGTGGAGTCTAGGTTTAGAAAAAAATATTTATGGCTGAATCGGGATCAAATTTAAGTTTTGAGATTATTAATTAAGAAAGTTCTTTTTAACTGAGAACTTCAACATCCAGAACTTTTTCTACTACAAGCAATGTTTTCCAATGGGATTCTTTGGGAATTGTTGGTCGAGCCTTCCAAAAACTATTAGAATAAAAGAGCTTTAGACTGCGTATAATCCAATTATAACAAACTATTTGAAAGTTCCTGTAAGATATTCTCAATTAAGCTGTGAATTTGGACATTAGTTTCCATTTTAATTTAATATGATACTAATAATTGTTGCCGATAGAAAATATACAACCTGTAAACAGAATATCCCTTAATTCAATTGTAGCAATTTAGGATAACAAGATCAATCAAATCATTTAACATAAATTTGCAGATTGGTTCAGTACGAATTATGAAATTATCAGAAGATGTTGCTTAAGTCTAACTAAGGCCGACGGCTGAGAGTTGTTTTGTCTCGTGTAATTCGTTTTATTCTCGCCAGCAGTGATCTAGCGTTCAAATGCGTATCGGCCTGGATTTAAATTTAAACTAGCATAAACTTAACTCTTAGGCTTTCGCGGCCGGTGTCACAACTATAATCTAGTTCTTCCGGTTCACATGGCGTCCAAACTTCATAATTAAGCTCAGATATTTCAGCCTGGCTGTGGAGTACCATCTTCAGTCACTGACTGGCTGAAACATATATTATACAAGCAAAATTATCATAACGACACTATCCTATCTACCCAATATCTGTTTAGAGAGGATACCCTCTAGGACATCTACTCTAATATACCTAAGCAACTAAGCTTCACCTAATTATCCAGCACCCCAAAAAACAGCAAACTGGTTTAGTAGTTCAGTGGTTTACAAGTGGTTTACAGTGGATTTAAACAAGTTGTCAATTATAGATAATGAAGAAAGAGACAAGATTTGTTGGGAAGTGAATCTATCGGTCTCATTATAAATATTTCTTTTTAAGCAAAGTTATATTACGCTGAAAAAGCAGAACATCTTCTCACATGGATTCTTGCCGGATGTTCACCTCTGTCTAACGTGTTTCGTAAAAGACGAAATAACTCGAAAACTATAAGACCTACACAAAAAATGTACTGGACAAAAAGTGTAGAAAATTTCTTCCCACACTAACGATTTTGTCTCAAATTCAAAGGATCGCTCGTTTAGCCGCTAGAAATGAAATTCTGCAGTGAGTACAGGTATTTTTTTACCAATGTTTAAAACCTTCAAAACCCACCTATATTTTTGAATTTTGAAAAATCCTCTCTTAGCGGGTGCCTACACTATAAAAGGAATGTTCATGCAAAATTTCAAGTTTCTAGGCCTTGTAGTTTTGGCTCAGCGATGATGAGTGAGTGAGTGAGTCAGTCAGGACAAAGCCTTTTATAAATATAGATTTCATTGCGCTGAAATTATTTTATGAAGCTCACTCAGAATCACTATTGTGCTTATGTTAAAACGAACTATTATGTCATTTTTATATTTATTTACTTTTTGAATATTTATATTTTGTTGAAAAGATTAACTAGGTTTTGTGGAACGGCGTCATGAAACGCAGCACCTGGAGAATATTAACGTGTCAAGCTGGGAGGGTTTTAATTGCCCATAAAACTGAGTTACCCTTTCCCGCTTAGCCCCGACATCTCTGCTGCCAGTCTAGTTTATAAACACTACCCACGCCAACATCTTTGTTTGGCTTTCTAGACTACAGTCAAGTCTAGATCCATATTCATAACAAATAAAGTCTTTTTGAAATTGTTGCTAAAACAGTGGTAAGTACGTTAAAAAATTATTGAACTGTAAATAAATTAAATTCTTATGCAGAATGAATATTTTAGAAGTTACGGTTTTTACTATTCCCATATAAGGAGAGAATTGGCCACCCGTAGTGCACTTAAGTCAGAACATCTTAACTAGCAATGTTAGATAACCAGCGAAGAATGACGTGAAAACCACGTCTGGGGTTTGTGGCGTGGTCCTGTAATCCAGCGTCATGGATGTCAGGTTTTGAGGATGATATAGGTCTAAAGCGGCTCAGATAGTCTCAGTGATCATCTCATGGTACACGCACCAACTCCCACCATCGATTATACATATCAGATCATCACCTGCGTGGTTCGGAAGTAACGTTAAGCCTTTGGTCGTGGAATTTCCATTAGTCATTGGGCTATTAATTATTGACCCATTCTAAGGAAGAGTCGGCCTTAGTTCGTAACAAGACTGCACCTCATAACTCATTATTACCACTCATCCCTCACCACATATTTGCCTTAAAATACCCTCATGAGAGTCGTCGGCATCTCTAATAGTAATTTAGTAAAGAACGACACGAATTACAACGATTACACGAATGATACTCTTAAGATAAATGAGAATTCAATTGATTCTCTCTGGAAGTAACTATATAAAGAAAATAAGGATGAACCTATCAGAAAGTTTTAAAAGAAAAGTGATTTGGTGGAAGAGGATGAAAAGTGACAATTGATAGGATAAGCGGACTCTCAGTGCTGGAAATTTATAGCTTTGTTTGTCTGGACTGTTGGTCGATATCAGAGAAGCGTTCAGTATTTAGGCCTGACAAAACTAAGCTTTTGTTCATTGGAAAACATTACTTTGTTGCAGTTTTCGATGGAGGGAATTTCCGGATTTGTTGACTGTTTTAACGGTGATTTAACAGATCGTTCTTAATTTCAAAAGTCGAACCCATATTTCTGTATACCCAAACTCATATTTACTTTATGGATGCTAAATAATGTAGGCCTACTGTATCTTCAAGAAATTAGGTAAGATTCATACTTCTAAAATACAAAACAAAAATTAGAAAATGACCTAATGAGGTTTTAAATGTATAACGTCAAGCAAACTAATACAGACATGACATTTTTAGTAACAAAGATTTTTCAGAAGTCTTTAACATTCCAACTGACTGAAACTTTTTGGATTCCTTTTCCTCTGCACCAGTCTCAAGGGAGGAGTTTCCTCACGTGAATAATTTACTCCGAATTCACCAGTCGTACCAACAGTATCACGCAAATACAAGAGTTTAACCCTTTGAAAGTTATTTTGTTATACACGGCAAAGTTTTAAATATCCCTTTCCCCCAGCAAAATTTTTTAAAATGAATATTTTGAAAACCCTCTTATGGAGTGTATTTATAAGATTTTAAAGTTTGTTTCGACGTACTTTGCGTCACCCACCTACCACCTAAAAACCTTCCAAGTTCTTAGAATGCAAATCCATTCTCCATGTTGCACCTCAAAAGAAAGAGAATTTGAACACAAGCTGAACGACACAAATAAAATTTTTCTTGACTAATTTATTGTTATACTTATTTAAAGACTACAATAAATCAGGTTATAAAGTATTTTCAAGAAAGATATGTCAATAAAAACATTGTATATAAAATGTACCACTTTAAGGCTTGTAGTCTTTAAATAGGTATTACAACAAAACGAGTAAGATAAATCAACTTATAACTCTTTCATGTATCATTTGAATTTGTTTACATCTACAAGAGAGAGTTCATATGAAACAGACTACTAATGAATGAGCGATAATAGTAAAAAATGAGTTACACCATAAACTTTATAATTTATACTTATTATAAATTGAGAAAAATGTTCAGAAATATTTTCAACGAAAGTTGTAAGCGGAGAAGCTCTACGTAGCTCAACAAGTTGCAAAACCTTTCGAACAAACACATCAATAAACCTCTCTGCCACTGGAAAGTTTGTCAAACTCCGCCTGTTTCGTTTCACTTCCTCGTTTGCATGTTAGAATCTCTTATCAATACAAGATAACAAAAAATATTTTTAAACAATTCAAAATTTTTGATTTGGAGTGATTTTTAAAAATTTGACACAGAACTTTAGTGTAAGACGAGTTGTTGAATTGTACTTTGTGTATTTTCACTCTCACCTTAGGGTAAAGGAATAAATTGACGCATCTGTATCCACTCCTTGAAGCGCTTGGAAAGCCTTTCAGTCCGTCAAAATAACTTATTGGATATCATAACTGTTAAGTCCGTCCAATATTTTGTTTTATTACCGTTTAACAAAAACGTAGCTGTTTCAACTTAAGTAGATTTATAAAGCCTCTGACGTTTTCTCTGGTATTACAATAGTGCTAATTCAAAGACGTAAAAACCCTGTTAAAGTTATATGGTGGTATGGTATAGTCTCGACGTTCATAGCCTCGACGATGCTAATATTCTGTTCATAACTCCGAAGAAAGGAAATAGTGGTTTTAACTTTAAGTACGGTACTCGGAACTATGAGAAGGCAGGAAAAGGATTATGTATAGAAAGAAGGCAGGAATTCTGATGCCACACAACTAAAACAGATTAAAAGTATCAAATTATTGTACGAAGACAAGGGGCCATGATAACTGCTGAAAAGCGATGCACTCTAGAGTTCTTCCGGTTCACACCGCGTCCGGACTTCATAATTAGGTTTAGATATTTTGGCCTGCTGTGGAGTACCACCTTCAGTGACCAATCAGAGGGTACTCCACAGCGAGGCCGTAATATCTCCACCTAAATACCGCGGTGTGAACCGGAAGAACTAGATTATAGTTGTGACACCAGAGCCTAAGAGTTAAACTTTAAGCTGGCTAATTTTTTAATGTTTTGTTATGTCTTAGGTCACTTTTCACTTGATGGTGGAGTCATATTCCAGATCCCGAAACATCGAGTTCTACTAAATCACGAACGATGGAACACAATAATCATAATAATCTAAATAATATTCCATTAATTACGAAGAGCACTGCGCATGTACCGTGCGTGAGAATTAGTGGAAGCTAAGTCATTACCACCGTTTATCATTTGCTTTGTCAAGTGTTAGTTACAGCTTGTGTGTAAGAGTTTCTTTGTTGCTCGTCGCGCACGTTCACGCTTTAGCGCCACTTTATCACTCTTAGATTACGTATAAAGACTGCGCGTCGAAAACGGCGATGTAATCTGACCGATTGGCTGTGGCAAAAATAATGATTCGTTTGAAATCGGTTCAAAACTGTGTGTGCCTTTTTGTCTATTTACTAGGATTTGCAGTTTTCAAAATGGCGTCGTTGTAGAACTTTCAGTTTTAAGTTTGAAAGGCTGAAAATGGTGAATGTGACCAGAAACGTGCTAGGAAGCCGATTTGTGTTTCAAGTAAAGATGTCTGAAACTAAAACGTATTCCACAATTCATCTATCGGCTTTTTGGCATGCAATGCAATTTATTTTTAACTTTCTAAAGTTAAAACTAAATGATTTTAAACGTTTTTAAACTATCTGGATCGCCAATACTTACGACCGCGATCAGGCTTCAGTTAAGATGATTTAAGAAACCAGGCAGTAAACTGTACTGAGATAAAATTTTAAACTATCATATTTTTTGAAAATACGTTTTTTATATAACTGACTAGAAGAGTAGACTATAGTCATAAAATATAATTTCAGGAGAGTGTTAAAAACATACACTAAAAGGTTAACGATTACTAGAATGAAATATTTAGCTTCGACCAATAACTATTAGGTGCTCGGCAAACTTTCTAAACAGGTTCACACAATTAATTGCGTTCAATTGTTATTACTAGATTGATCTTCTTAGCAACATAGCTGTATAAAATTATTTATAATCTGTTTAAACCTAGTTCAATTACTGATGGATCAAAGTTCCGAAAATTGCTCCTAGCAATTTATTCATGCATCAAATCTGTTGTTTTTTATTCTGTTATTATAGTTCTGGTAACGCATTATAAGAATTTAAACGAGTACTCAAGTATACTTACCGTTCTATCTCACTTGTAATAAACACTAGGAGAAAAGCTCTTTTGTGGGAAACTCATAAAGTAAAACGTTATTGCGGTTTTACTTGTCTGAATAACATTTGATAGCCGCAATCTCCTTGTTTTATTACTTTCCTCCTTTTCATTCCAAACTTTAGTTACTTAACAGTTTTTAATCTCTTTTAAGGAAAGTTGGGAGCAATTAAAGTGATACCAAACGCTGTCTTATCATTTACCTTTGTTCATAATAAAGACTTTATAGTAACGTTAGTTTTAAAAGGTTTATAATTATCCATCGATTCTATCTATCCTCTGGCGTGTCTTACGCGTTTATTATTTTTATTAAAGTGATCATGTAAAATAACGTTCTTTCGGGTCACACTACGTCAAAGTATCATTACAATTAGCTTGAAATATTTCGTTCGCTGTGGAGTAATATCTAACGAGACTAAAAGACTAATTTCTACGAGAGTTCAGGAATTCCTCAGGAGCATAAAACAAGAAGGTGCCTAAAAGTCGGTCTTAGCAGAACACAGGTACAGCATGCAGAACAATTTTACAAAACCAAAGAACTCGCAAACATTTAAAATTATTACCCTAGAGTCAACCGAAAAACCATTGTATTAAATAAAACTGACAATTTCCAAAAATAAAACAGCATTAAACTTTTAAGAAGCTGGCAACCAGTCCTGAAGAATTCTTTTCGATGTTTCACTGCCAATGGGGACAGTTGGCATCCCTGCTTCAGTGGATGGTTGGTAGCCCTGTAACCAATAGGATAGCAGACAGCAAATATCTAAGTTTCAGCCAATCAGTGACTGAAGATGATACACCACAAGCAAGACCTAAATTCTTCAAGCAAATTATAATGATGTTTTGACGCAGTGGGAACTGGGAGAACAAGATTATAGTTGTGACGCCTGCCAAAAATCCTTAGAGTTAGGTTTGTCACGTGTAACCACTGGTTTTAGATTACAGATTGTGTCTTACAAACATAAACCAATATTGTTGGCCTTGTTGGGGTTGGTTATGATTTACTCGTACCTCTTAGGAGCTTTAACGATTATAAATTCTGTTTAAAAACTGTGTTTTAAGAAATATTCACTAACCGGGATACAATATCAAATATGTAAATAATTATTCATCAACTTACACATACGAGATTTGGAAGAGGAGAGGGACGTCTTACCTGCAACAAAAACGAAAACATTTTTAATAATTTAAATACAGTTTTTATTTCTTCTGTTAAAACTAATATAGATAGCAGCTACACTATATGCGCTTAAAATACTTCAATATTCACTCGTCAGTCGTTAGCCTATACGCTATGGACCTTTCCTTGCCAAGCGATTATTTATGATGCTGTCTGTTTGGTTAATTCATATGATGAAAACGATTTAATCTTTTTTTCAGAGCGTTGCCAAAGCGTTACTCGTGATGGTGAGTTCAGGAGAGGCCCATCCTCTTCCATAAACGGTGTCCGGTTTGAGAGGAAGTAGATGGCACAAGGAAAACCAACAAATTGTTGCAACACACTAGTACTGCTAGTTTTTCTTTTACTCTTTGCTTTAATAGATAAGGCAAAAAACTCCTTTAATGTTGTCCAAACAACCTTGTGAAATAAAACAAGAACATGTATATAACTTTTAGCTACAAAACCACTATAGCAACGTTTCTGTCGAATGTAATATTGCAATAGGAGAACAATACTCTCACCTTGTATTTTTTTAACTTCATATTAAAGATAAGAGATTGTATTCACTTCTCTGGTAAATAAAATTGAATTGCTTGTACTTCCACGAATAACCACTCCCTGGAGCATGCTTTTAAATTTACCCGATCCTTTTCCTTATGGCTTCCACGTGATGTTTTTTATCAAGGGATATGATTTCTCGGAACATCAAAACATGTGTTGAGTCATTGCACACATAGTTTGTTGTGAATACTGTTCACTTCTTTGCATGAAGCTCGACTGGGACTTGGCGTGGTCCTGTAATCCAGCTTCATGGAGGTCAGGTTTTGAGGATAATATAGGTCTAAAGCGGCTCAGATAGTCTCAGTGATCATCTGATGATACCCGCATCAACTCCCACCATCGTTTAGACAAATCAGACCATCACCTGCGTGGTACGGAAGTCAAGTTAGGTCTGTGTATTTCCATTGGTCATTGGGCTATTGATTAATGACCCCTTCTAAGGAAGAGTCGGCCTTTGTTTTTAACAAGACTTCATAACTCATTACTACCACTCATCACAATCATTCTTCACCACGTATTTGCCTTAAAATACCCTCATGAGAGTGGTCGGCATCTCAAAATGTGATTTAATGAAGTTTGTTGGTGACGATGTCAAAATTTTCGAAACTGAAATGTTCTTAATTGTTGACAAGTGACGTCAATAGGTTGACAGATGGGCGTCAAAGTAAATAATCAATTTCCAAAAGCATGAGGTAGGATTGAGTAAGTCGCAGGCCCCGAGGTGATCTAAATATTCAATCACCAGTACTCCCGGCAGTATTGGAAACCGTTTAGATATCAGAGGTACAAGTACGGATTTCACCAACTTTCACCCTCGGGGACAGATTTGTCAAATATTTCGAAACTCTTGTTGACACATCTCCTGAAGTAGTTGATATATGTTTATTAAAATATATATTTGTATTTGGAATAGAAAATTAAGGAAGTTTTGATCAATAATTATGGAATTGAAAATTATACGATGAAGATAACAGTATTTAGTATTTACGTGCAGTTTTGCTCGTAATTTAAAACGACTGTACGTCTAAGGCGGGATGCACACTGGGAAAACGCGTTTCTTGCAACTGGTTTCATGAAACGTGAAACTTAAGTTGCGTGCAACTGATAGATTAAATTAACACAGGGCTGTGAACACTGTGTTTCATGAAACTGTAGTTTCGTTCATTTCATGCAACTTGTTTCAACGAAATCCAAAAACAGGTTTCATCTTGATTTGGTTTCACGTTGCCGTATATTTGGTGGTTGTATTGACTTGACGTATATTTAATTAACGTTTTTAAAATGTTATCACTCAAAGCTAACCTCCAGTTGGTGTTCTTCCTTGTTATTAGTGGGCTAACTAAATCTACCAAATAATAAAAAAGAGGCTTAGATATTCTAAAAAAATCCTTAAATTTGTCAGGATCACTGCAAATGTGACGAGCTACAACGTAAGTACCATGTTGACGATCCCTAATCAACGGGTGAACCCAAAACTTCCTTCTTCTCTTTTTCTTAGCCACCACCACAAAAAATCACTTCATCATCGTCTGAATCGATCATGAACTGACAACCCGTTTCCTATGTGTGCATGTCAAACGAAAAACAGTTTCCTTGAAACAAATTTCATGAAACCAGTTGCAAGAAACGCGTTTCTCCAGTGTACACCCTGCCTAAAGTGATGTTTTTTTGTTTTCATCAAAATCAACTAACTCAAAAACGTCAATGATATAGTCGATTTAAATCAGTTTACAAAGTGGATTCAAATAGATTCTTACACAAATAGATTTCATTTGTATGGTGTTATTTTGTTATTGTTTGCTTGATGTTTGTTGTTGACGATGGTACAGTATCTGAGGTAACAATTTTATGTACACGACGATTCGGGATCTAGAATCTGACCCCGTCTTCAAGTGAAAAGCAACCCAAAACTAGACGTGAGATCAACGACTTAATGTTCCTGAAAAATCTGATCACTTCTAAGATTGATGCTCCTGAATTGCTTGTGAAGACGGACTTTTGAACACCACAACATCTTCGTCTTCGTCATAATCAATTATTTGCAAAGCGGCAATATTTAACCCCCTACATGTTCCACAGTCCTTTCCCTCGACTACAACGCCTTGACAACAGTTTGCCTAACCACCTGGACTTCTTCAACTTGAACCGTGATTCCTTCAAGACGAACATTCTGAAATATTTCACTATCCTTGACGTGTAAGATTCTTAATAATATCATTGTCTTAGAAGATGTTTGAACTATCTGCATGTATTGTTTGTTTATTTATTGTTATTGAAGTATTTATCGTAAACTTAACTCTTAGGCTTCCACGGCCGGTGTCACAACTACAAGTTAGTATAATCTAGTTCTTCCGGTTCACACCGCATACTAACTTTACATTTTTCGGTCTCAATATTTCGGTTCTATGAAACTGAGTTTCAGCCAATCAGTGACTGAAGATTGTACTCCACAGCGAGTCCAAAATATTTCAACCTAATTATAAAGTTTAGACGCGGTGTGAACCGGAAGGACTAGATTATAGTTATTTATCGTAACTATTTATTCAATTCACAATCATTACACGAGTATTATTAAATAACAACTAACAATTCAAATCATAAACAGTTTTTTATCAAATATTTTTATTTTATTAAAAACTACATTTATAATATTATTAGAGGCACCTTTCGACATCAAAACTGACATCATCATATAACCTCAAACATTTTTTTGAGGCAAACTGCTGATGTCAGCTTTGTTGTCGAAGGCACCTCATAATACAATAAAAAATGTGGGTGTTTTTATTCAATAATAATTTAATAATTTTTCATAATTACTCGTATCTTAGAGCCTATCTCGAGATTGGATATCGACCTGGCTATTTCCACAATATCCATACCATTTAGTAATCACACAAATCTTAAAAAAACATCTTACTCGCAGTGTTCACTACTATACCCACTACCTAAACAACAAAACGCTACAAACTCAAATGTTGACTAGCGATAAAACTGCCTCCTTAAAAACAACGCCAGTGCTTCATTTGATATTTTTCTAACAGCTGTTCATAAACACCGAGATGAAAAGTCATCGGCACAGAGTTCATAACATGGAAAGGTTATTGCAGCACTTGGTTGAGTAAATAACATTTCATTGCTCGAGTCCCCAGTTTCATTACTTGTTTTCTTTGACATTGCTGTATTTTCCTTAGCTTTTGCGGAAGCTTTAAGCTTCCCGAACATAAAATGTGCGTTAATGAGGTTACCGATGGTGGGGAAATACAGCTACTTGAAAGTGCAAATGTTTCAAAATTTGTGTTATTGAGTTTTAGAAACTCCTTCGTTATTTCGTTATTCCCACGCGAAAAACGTGTTAATATACTAAACCGGGACGACACGCAGCTAAGCGCTAAAGCGCCACTTTTATTACATAACGTAAAGGTAGAATGTATTTTAATTTGTATTGGCATCGGACTATTTATAACGATGTTATAGCGAAAAATCTCTTCTTCTGGTCGCAATTTTAAAACGAATAAATATTTTCTAACTGGAGTATCTTTTTTAAAGACAAGACGGACGGCTTTTGGAAAAATACTATAATTTCTACTACTTACAAACCAAACTGCTTTGAAATGAAAAGTTTGGTTGATTGATAACACCTTAGCCTTTAGGGAGCGGATCCGCGTGGCGGGTTGGAATCGTGCGCTACTCCGGAGCTGATCACTCCGCTGGTTCAGGTTCCATCCACGCAGTCACCACTTACATTTGTAATGAGACTCTACGGTAACGCTAGGTAAAGATCGAAATTGAGTGATAAAGAGTACTTTGTATTTGGAAGATGTACATTATTTTTTTTATTTCAACATATAGCCTAATATTAATATTTATGTTATTTATGTTATTATAAGTTCGTTTGATTACAGGTTAGTGATGATCAACCAAAGCAGAACACAATCAGAAACCAACTTCAGGCAAGTAAACTTGGCTACAAAAGTATTAATTTGCAAAATACCCTTATAAAACATAATTACTTTTGGGGCTCATTTCGGGCATAAAAAATAAGACGGTTCCAAAAAGGAGTACGTCTTAAATTGGAAATACAAAATAATCGCAAGGGTTATGTTAAATATTTGTATACATATTTTTTACTAAACAGTTTTACAAACACGTTGGAATTATGTATTTTTATGAAAATGTCTTATCACTATTATCAGTGAACAAAGTGTCTTGAAGAGACACAGGTCAAGAGGGTACGTACAGGAAGAACGTCAGCGGAGCCTAATGGACGATGCTTCTGAAATTGCTCTGTCAACTTGCTTGATCGATGCCCTTAATGTCACAAGCTGGCCCGTCTGCTAGAGGAAAAAGTTGAGGAAAACTTTGCAACTGGTTTATTTAAATAAGTTGTTCATAAATATCACATAGCTTGCTTAGCAAGTGAATATTAAAACATTTTCTAATGTAATATAAATTTGTGGTTGTATTTTCGTATATGAAGAAGAGATACAAAACTGTGTTTAATAGAAAATACAACAAACGTAGTACTTAAAAAATATTAATATGATGAGTTAATTTAAAATTTGGTTAGTAAAAAAAAAAATGGAACAGGTACTAAAATGTAATTTTTTAGTACTAACTTTACAAGTAGCCCTACGTGAACAAATATCTTCAAATATTAAACGTAGTACTTGTTATGAAGATACTTTGAGTTATTTTCTAAGTATCTTCATAACATTTAATTTTTATTATTTCTGACTTCTCTATAAGCGGGGAAGTTTTATTTATTGGTTTCCTAATATATCACTGTTTTAGAACTATTATTATTACTTAATTATCTCTAGATTTTAAGAAAATCATAATGAAAACTAAATTGGTTCAACCAAATGTTGTTCTTACTAACCCATCTGGGTACTTGTAGTAATTAAGCATATTTAAGTAACTTTTTGTGGCAGGCCTAATACACCTATTCGACTCATTCCGCGGGCGCGGGTTCGAACCCCGCAGTCACCACTTACATTGATTTTGTAATTTGACTTTACAGAAACGCTAGATAGAGGTCGAAGTTAAGTGGTAGCGAGGACTCTGTAGTCCTAACTTCACCACGTTAAAAAGACAAACCTATCCTTTTTACAACATTTTGAGCTAAAACACTACAAAGTAACGGAACAATAAGTACGATACATGAAACATAGTAACATTCTATTTAGTATTCTAAATGGTTAGACTAGTTACGAAAGGTAAACAGCACAACATGTAAGGAAACATTACTGTTGGCAGAACCAAACTAGTTATACGAGAGTAGCTTCTAGCTTTTCTATATTGCGTTTCCTGCAAACACTGTCATAACCAGTTTTACCATTTTGTTTAGTTTTTTTAACAAATAATCCAGAAACGTTGTTTTTTAAGCTAAAGAAATACATTCATGGACAAAATTATGGAACCAAATAATTGTTCTTTTATTTCATCACCCATTTTTCGTTTAACACTGTATAATTTTGAGTTCTTTGTAATCGTTTAGCTGGTTTTATATTTACTTATACTTTGCTAAAGAAAACTTTAATTTTAAACTAAAAAGGGGCGATGAAATTAATTAAAATCATTAGGTTCTATAATTCTGTCCATGAGTGTATTTAGCCTAGTTTCAATCGCAACATGTGTTTAAATATTAGCATATTTTATAAGAAAACCAAAATACTTGAGGAAAATGTAAGCAAGACTAACTGTAAAAGTCAACAATCAATAAAACACATTTCGTGTAATATAAGTAGTATTTTAATGGTTACATGGACATTTAAACATCATATAGTTTTCATTTATATGTAGGCCTCCCATATGTAATTGGAAAATCAGCTTGTTGTATACAATCATGTATACACTTACTTACTTTATTAAACGAAATCTACTCGATTTAAAGATGAAAAGGTAAAGGTAAGGTTGTTCTTGTTTAACGAGGCGAAGTTAGGACTCCAAATTCCTCTCTTCCACTCAACCTCGACCTTTACCTAGCGTCAACGTATCGTCACATAACAAATTGTAAGTGGTGACAGCAGGGACCGAACCCGCACCACTGGAGTGATGAGTTCCGGAGTCGCGCGCGATACCAATTCACCACGGATCCGCAAATATTTAATCAGATGTAAAGATATCGAAATAAAATAAACAGGCACTAAATTTGGAGCGACTAAACATTTTTTTTCTTTTATACTTTTAACGTAGTCTCTATAACGTAGTCTTTAAACAAGCACAATACAATTTAAAATACCTACTACAAAAAAGTCACGTCGGTCATAGGTCAACAAAAAGCTATAGAACGAATTAAAACACAACAATATTCTTTTCTTGGTGACAAGACGATGTATGAAGGCAACACGACCCCACAAATGTAATCAACATTCACATAACTCAACCCCACATTTACAAAACTCACACGAATAACAGAAACGTAAGACAAAGCATGAAACGATACTTTTCGAGTCAAAATTTAAAACCCTGTAATCCTACGCTGAGCTCTGGACTTGAGTTACTGTGAAACGTAACGCGCATAATACTTTGCCAACCAGAGCGGAACCGGCCCACTGCCATACTCTGTGTTGTATTCCTCTGTTTTACCTTTCTTGCCGTGTCACGTGTGGTAAAATTAAAAAGGAATTTGTCACAAACAATTTTTAACATTGTTTTGCAATGTTGGTTAAGAAAGTTGTACAAATGCATTTTTAGCTTATGTTTCTATAAAACTGTAGTTTATACACGATCCGAGGTGGATTGGTATCGCCCGTATCTACCAATGAGATGATGATCAAACCTGAGGAACAGTCGTCCCTAGTTTTAACAAGACTACATCGCAACATTCATCAAAACACTCATCACACTAATCATCATCTCCATATTGAAGTTAAAATACTCTCTAAGAGTGGTTGGTTCGTCAATGCAAATTATCAAAGAAACGAATTAGACTTTGAAGCTAATCACTCTGGTGGCGTGGGTTAGATTCGCGCAGTCACCACTTAAATTTGTAAGAATACTTTACGGTTACGCTAGGTAAAGGTCGAGGTTGAGTGGTAGAGAGGACTTTCACTAAAATCACTAAATCACTTTTTGAGATGCCGACCACTCTCATGAGGGTAATTTAAGGCAAATATGTGGTGAAGGATGAGTGTGATGAGTGGTAGTCTTGTTACAAACTAAGGCCAATTCTTCCTTAGAGTGGGTTATAAATAAATAGCCCAATGACCAATGGAAATACAAGGACCAACGGCTTAACGTAACTTCCAAACCACGCAGGTGATGGTCTGATATGTCTAAACGATGGTGGGAGTTGATGCGGGTATCATCAGATGATCACTAAGACAATCTGAGCCGCTTTAGACCTATATCATCCTCAAAACCTAACCTCCATGAAGCTGGATTACAGGACTTTTTAGTCCTAATTCCACCTCGTCTCCATCTTTCCTCAAAAACACAACGTAATCAAATTTCCTTCAAAACCTTTAAAACCATAAATTAGGTACTCTCAACATTAACAAATATTTTGTTATAATCTAGTTCTTCCGGTTCACACAGCGTCCAAACTTCATCATAAGATTGAGATACTTCGGCCTCGCTGTGGAGTACCGTGGTTTCAGCCAATCAGTGAAACCAATCAACCAATCAGTAACTGAAGATGGTACTCCACAGTGAGGCCAAAATATCTCATCCTAATTATGAAGTTTGGACGCGGTGTGAACCGGAAGAACTAGATTACAGTTGTCACACTGGCCGCGAAGCCTTAGAGTTAAAAAACGTTCGTTATTCGTCTATAAAATTTTATCGTTATTTTTAAATTTTTTATCTCCATAAACTTTAGATGATGATTTCCACAGGCAAAAATTGTCCAATTCGTTTATTCGAATATTACTTTCTACAATACAAGAGTTCATTAGGAAAGCAGGAGTTTTACTGTGAAACCGGAGTTTTCAGCCTAGCGGTGGCTCTGATCTAACTTTCTTAATTAATAAAACTTTGTCAATGAATAAATCACGCCTAAGCTCAGCTGTAATTAAAATTACTGACCCCTGTTTTGTTGTGTGCCTCTTTACGCCACATTTACCCTTGGTGATCGCTTTGGTAATTAATTTACGTTAATATAATCGCAGTTTTTAGCTATGAAAAAGTAATTTGCATCCATACTTAAACTTAACTACGTTTTCGAATGGTTTGAGGTTTCTATTTGAGGTTTTGAGGGTTCAGTTGTTCTAAATCACTGTTTGAGATAACAACCACTCTCATGAAGGTATTTTAAGGAAAATATGTGGTGAAGGATGATTGTGATGAGTAGTAGTAATGAGTTATGAGGTGTAGTCTTGTTACAAACTAAGGCCGACTCTTCCTTAGAATGGGTCATTAATAAATAGCCCAATGACCAATGGAAATACAAGGACCAACGGCTTAACGTGACTTCCGAACCACGCAGGTGATGGTCTGATATGTCTAAACGATGGTGGGAGTTGATGCGGGTATCATCAGATGATCACTGAGACTATCTGAGCCGCTTTAGACCTATATCATCCTCAAAACCTGACCTCAGTGAAGCTGGATTACAGGACCACGCCACGAAACCCAGTTGTATAAAAATTAAAACAAAAAGGAATGAACATGAATAAAAAGTGTGTTAAAGAGAAAAATTAAAACACGATTCTTTATTTTGTGTTGATAATTTCCACTCAGACAGCGAGAAAAGCTACGCCGTGTTTGTGGCAGAAAGCTAATTGAAAATATCACAACAGCCCGTGTGTGACAATGCGACAACGTTTTGACATTGTTGGACTTTACTCATTGTGTTTGTGTGTTTTATTTCAACGTGTGTTTCCTACGTCTAAACGATAACTTGTTTTCCGTCTTTATTTGATTCATAAACCGGTAAGTTCAAAAGAAACCATCAAAACTGAATTGTTTGACAAAAAATTCAATAAACCATGCATGTATAATGTTTTTATTTTGGTTATAGTTAATGTAATACGATATCAATTTGTATCTTATTTGATGCAAAAACAAAAAATTTTACATCATTGTGGATATAAAAACCATTACACACCCTGAAATTCAGTCTACCCAACATTGAAATATTTAGAAGTAGTTATTATTTACATTATAGAATGATAATTTCTATCTTTGTTATGTTCAACCAAAGATTGAGTTATGGTAGGTAGATTGGGCATAGATGCCACATAGCTGAGGCAGGAAAATCAACATAGTTCGGCAGCTCGAGCACAGATAGCGCTGCCATCTCTCGCCGTCTTTCTCCCACTCGACTCTACATGCTCGAGTCTGTCCGATGTCGATAACTTAAAGTATTGGACCAAAACGTGCGATTTTTGAGAACGAACTAACTTGCACGTGCATCAGAGGCTCTTAAAATAATTCCATCGCAGCGCTATCTGTGCTTGGACTTCTGAACTATGTTGGCTAAATTCTTCTGCCTCAGCCATGTTGCATCTATGCGCAATCTACCTATGCTAACCTAACTTTTGGTCCCACAAATTATTTTGAAAATAAACTGTTTACATGTTTCATCAAAACAGTTACAATAAACTAGCATTTGGAATGTAAAGTAGAATATTAAAATTTACTGCTAAATAGTAAATCACGCCGCAAGAACTTTATCGTCCGTATAGCCCTATCCTAGTCACTTTATCTCAAAACCAACAGTGCAGTACACATTGCAATTTGATCAGCTGGATTGGAAAATAGGTCGATAGATTATCACCGACATCGATACTCGACTGAAGTGGTCTGAAGCCTGGACCAATATTGTGAAATACCACTAGGTCAGTTCCCTGGACCTTTATATAGTCTATAACGTCATTAAACTGGACTGCCAGTGACTATAACCCATAGCTTTACACCACCAATGTATTGAAAGTGATGAGTTCTTGAAAGTGTCAATGTGTATACTGGATATGTTATTTGTTCGTAATATAACAACTTGATAATATTTAACTTTAATAAATAAAAAATAATTACCTCATATGTAAATCATATTACGATTGCCCAAAAACGTCTTTATTTGCACTGTTAAGGTAATTTGTAAATTTCGTGATTAACTGCTTGTTTATCAACCTTCATTTAGTGGAGTATGTTGTACTCATTATTAAACTGAAATATGGAGTTCCTCAGGGGTGCATTGCTGGACCTCTTCTGATTATTTTATACGTGAGCCATCTACATTCACTTATAAATAAGGAGCATACGGTTTGAAGGCAAACTTTGACGACAATGCTTAGTCACTGCAACACCTAGAAATATTCTTTCCAGTTGATACATATTTTCGTTAAATTTAAAGAAAATGTAATTTTGTGTAACAAAAGAACACGGTAGACTAGGCAAATGATAAATCATTAAAATTGATATAAACTGATACCAAACTGCCAGAAGACGTTCAGTATACGACATATCAGCCAAAATTATTTCCTAATTTAAGTTTATGTGCCTTAATGTTTCAACAGTTTAAAAGATCCAAAGGATCAAACTTTTCAGACGAGACTACTAATTGCCACACGTTTATGGCACACGACTGGGAAAACGTGGAACACACATTCTGACTATAGGAATAGAGTGGTACAATTCGAATGAACGATAGAATGTCACAAACTAATGTCTGATTGAGATTTCGATGTTAGAATGCGTGGAAAACACACAACGCGTCCAAACTTCATAATTTGATTTAGATATTTCGGCCTCGCTGTGGAGTACCATCTTCAGTCACTGTTTGGCTGATACTGACTATACCTGACCATCTTCAGACACTGCCTTTCAGCCAATCGGTAACTGAAAATGGTACTCCACAGAAGCGAGGCTGAAAACACCGGAACGAAAGAGCTTTGAACCGGAAGAGCTAGATTATACCATATGTAATGTTTAACGCAAAAACAATTTATTTATTTATTAACGTCGTCCTCCTTGCCAGGCATTATTCTAGGCCAGCCAGTGACCGTTCTCATGACCAAACTTTAGTCTCACTGCGGGTGCACAATTGTGATTATACCCGGAGCGTGAATGGCCCTTTGACTCCAAGATGGCGACGGCGGCACAAAGCGGACTGTAATCTCCATGCTTCCTAGTCGACCATGGCGTGGCCACTTGAGCACCACTTAACCTTATCACAGTGTTATCAGAGCAAGGACAGCTTTCGTGAAAACCGGGTGTCATATTTTATGCGATTTATCATAGTCGGGGGTTTCGCGAGATTGTCAGATTGCGGGTTTGTAATTATAAAAGCATGATTAATACTGTGTGGGTGCTGTAAGAAATAACTGGCTGTAGCGTGTTTGTTTATTTTGTGTTAAGGTCACTGAAAAATAATGGAAATTAAACTTGGTACCTTCTGATATGAAGGCGAATAACTACACGAACGTTGATGAACGTATTAGTATTTGAACACAGCCCTTTTAGCTTTAACAACAGTTAACTCACATTTACCTAGTATAATTTAAAACATACATGTCTATGCATTTGACACTTTTTTTGGTTAACAAAATAAAATATGTGTTAAGTATGTAATTTACATGTAACTGATTTGTGGTTCACATTGTTCAGAAGAGTTCCAGCTCTGAGATCAAATTGAAACACTAATATCCTTTCTCACACCAATAATCGAAAAAAAAACTTAACAATTTCTCCATTATTGCAAACATTATGGCAAGTTAACTCTTAGGCTTTCGTGGCCGGTGTCACAACTATAATCTAGTTCTTCCGGTTCACACCACGTTTCATCCAATCAGTGACTGAAGGTGGTACTCCACATCGACCCCAAAATATTTCAACCTAATTATGAAGTTTTGACGCAGGTGTGAACCGGAAGAACTAGATTATAATTATGGCAAGTCTTCATATTGCAAACATTACTGTTAAAATTTTAACCATCCATTCTGCAGAACCTCCAGTTTATCACTCAACCGGCTCGAAGTGGCCAGTAGAAGGGTCCACAGAGTGGTGCGAGCATATTTGAATAACCGCTGTCTCCGGCCCGGGCTATTGTAGCAGGTGCATGCCTGAGCTACCGTTACATCTGCATAAGAACCGTGACGTATCAGAGCTATACGCGCTTGACGTGTGAAACATCGGATACCCGCGTCGCCCGTCGTCCGGGGTCGTTGTAACCTCAGCTCATGGAACTCTCAGGAGCTGCGCTTCTGGCCACTGGTTTTGTTATACGATATTTAGCTGTTGTTCTCTAAATTATGTAGCTTCGACTATATTCTTTATTTAGGATGGTGATATCACTGCTACATGTCTGCCCTTTGGGATCTGGTATTCGATTATGTTCGTTTAGATTGAACGGGACCATGTGACCATGGTTGACATGTGACCATGATTAGAGGACTAATCAACAATTAACTGGGACTTGGCGTGGTCCTGTAATCTATTCTCAGGAGGTCAGGTTTTGAGGATGATATAGGTCTAAAGCGGCTCAGATAGCTCAGTGATCAACTGAGGACTCCCACCATCGTTTAGACATATCAGACATGGTTCTGGAAGTCCTGAAACTGTCCTTGTATGGATCCATTGGCATTAACTCCCATTACTACCACTTATCACTCCACTCCCTTCACCCACATATTTGTCTTAAAGAACCTCTTCAAATAGTGATTTAGATTTTGCTATTAATCGATCCTTTGCTTGGAGGACCTCCGGCAGGAACCTCTTAACTCGATATCCTGACTAAAATTCAGGTCTCGAAGAATTTTACCACATTTGATAGTAGTCTGTTGCAAGAAGAAAGATCAAATTATTGTCGAAGCAAGTTCCAGCGGTGTTGATAGTGCTTGAGACTATGTATTGTTTGTAGAAATTTAAGACCTTTACCGACTTCAGAAACGAGGAGGTTATACAAGTATGACTTTGGGCGATTTTTTTTTGTCTGTTCAGACGGAGCACCGTTTTACACCAGTTGCTTTGAAATCTTATAAGTGGTCCCATTTAAAATCTTTTTGTCGGACTTATATTTCTATATAAAAGTAAAAACCTCAAAAAATCTCAAAACCCGTGTACTTGTTGCGTGTTTTGCGTGGTAAAACACTATTAACCGGAAATGGATTTCTTAGCACTATTTCGATGTAGAATTAAATTTGCCAAGGTAGTAGTCTTAAGTTCTTTTAAATCTTGGGTGTTGTTGAGATAAATAGATATTTTCCTATCTCGAAAAATGTCTTTGTTTGTATTTACTTCTAGACGCCAAAATATAGACTTGACCAAAGATTTGAAAACATGTGAGGTCATTTAATTGCTTTAAGAATATATATATATTTATTATGTTATATTCGAATTTACCGAGCTATGACCTCCTTCTCGCTCAAAACACGTTTTTAATTTTTATGTCTGTTCACAATTACTTTTGAGCGACAATTTTACACCCAGTTTGCGTTGAGTAGATCTTTACTCCATAGCTCCCATTTAATATCTTTTTGCAATATTTTCTATATAAAAAGTAAAAAACTAAAAAATTCTCGAAATTCCATGACTTGTTGCGTATTTTACGTGGTAAAAACATAGAACAAAATGGATTTCAACTTTTCTTAGAATTAAATTTGCAACAAGGTGGCATTCCTAAATCTTGTGTTGTTGAGATAAATAGATATTTTCGTCTAAAATACTCGAAAAAATCTTTGTTTGTATTTACAAGTTCGGAAAATATACAATTGCCAAAGTGAAGGTACTTTGTGCCTAAAATTTAATTGTCTTTCAGAAAATATATATATTGTTATGATTACATTTTACCGGATGGCCTCCTTCTCGCTAAAAAAACGTCGATTAGTTTTATAGCATAGAAACTTTATTTTCAATATCTTAAACCGGTTAGATAAGATTCTGAATAGCTATTTTCTCAACAAAAAACCTATTTTATAGCTTTAAAACTTGTTATAGATTCTGTAAACAAGTATAAAATGTCAAAAATGTCGCTGAAGGCTCCATGCGTGCTTAGTGATAGGTCTCGCTTTGGACAGGTTATAAAAATAGTTAAGGTACAAGGCTAATTAAAATTGAATTTTCCACAACGTGGTTTCCATAAAATGTTTTATGAACTGTTAAAAAACGGATACATTTTACGCAAACACGGGGTTTTCCCCGAATTTTAAGGTTTGTTTTCATTTCGATGTGATGGATGTATATGATATGATAATAGTACCGTTCTGTCCAGAACATAACTTACTCAAATTGCTGAATTTAAAAATAAGTATATTTCTGGAGAAATTTTCTTCAAAACAATCAGACACTTTAAGGGTAAGCGTAACACCTCTAAATCTGAACTGCAAGTTTGTGTTAATTTCAACATTAATAAATTATGTACTCCGTACAAAAACTTTAACTCATAAATAGTTCAGAAAATAGCTCGCCCGACATATTTTAAAACTTTTAAGTTAAAGGAAAGGCAAGAGAAAACACAAAATTGACCAATAAATTCTTAATTTGCCTAAAGGACGACGCGTTACTATGAGCAATGTAAACGGCTCAAATATAGACGTGCTAAAGGAAGAGCAAACTACTCATAGAAGGTGATAAGTCATAAGGATACGGGCCGAAACATAAGAAGGTGATCAAACATGCTTGTGAGCTGGCAATAAGCAAATGTAAAGGCCAGCAACAACTAAGCGTCAATGCGAGTAGCGAACCACCTGTCCTTTTTAGCTTGAAAGCACCGAAACTACATTTCAGATTGGAACTATTGCGATTTACTGAAGGCTTAATCAACGAGCCATAAGCCAAATCGTCACCCTGATGCCCCATACCCGTTCGGCAAAACGCTACCGCGATCGAAGCCAATCACAATTGATCCTTCGAGCATGCTTCCCCATGGGAAAACAAACGGCCTATGATCTACATTAATACCATAAGCAAAGGCCTCGAGGCCAATGGACGAAGCGTTACCGTGATCCAGGCGATTCTTTCCACTCCCGTGTAAGATTTGTGTCTTAAGTGCAGCGGTCTAATTGTCTATAGAAGAGCTGTACTCACAGAAAATTTATGAATTCAGTACACATTTACTTCAGTTTGTACTGAAGAAAATCACGTCAAACCAGCGATTGATACAAAGGATGAAGGACTCAACCCTAGGGTCCGATTAGAGGGGCTACGCCCCTCAAACTGGCTGAAAGCTTTTTTAATAAATATTATATGTTTGATTCAACTACTTTAATTTCAAGACCTCATGACTTAATTACTAAGTTCGAATAATATGATTACATTACACCACAAGACAAAATCATTTAACAGCTTCAAAAATTGAATCGATATTTTCTTTGCCGTTACTGTATTTTTGTTTAACCTACTCGCCTAGTTTGTCTGATTGGAATTACTTTACCAAAAAACTGACTTCAAATAAAGATTTAAAAAATAAATATCAAAAAATGTGAAATAAAACTTTTAACAAAAATTAGACCGTTCAAAAACAATCCAACAGGTAAAATGCTATTAAAAGTGTGAAATAATGGGTATTGCCTCCTGTATTGCTTTAATGATACATTTATAAACAATGGGTTACCTGATGTGTTACTTACGAACAAACAATAATTTATCCATTACACTACAGTAAGATATTACTTCAGCTGTAACCATTTTATGGTAACAATTTGATGATAAATATTAATTTGCTAATACATATAGAAATACCATCTTCGCACCTATTTGACCCCTAACTACAATTTTAAGGTTTTTATAATCTTCATTCGCAAAAAATATTAGATCGGTTTTTCTTCTTAGATAGTATTGCCTCAATTGGCACCGATCAATATTTTAAAGCGAAACGTAATGTATAACTTTCTTAATGTAATGTTATTATCATATATTACAAAATTTACAGCTTGTTAAATGTTCATGTATGAAAAATAATTCATTAAAAACAATACAGACCTGTTGATGTTAACCCTTTGTTAAAAGTTTTTAGACGGAGCATTCACTGAAAATAAAAATGTTGTGTCCATATTATCTTTAGAGAAAACCGTCCTATCGACTCCGAAAAGAATTTGAAAACAACATTTAGCTTTTGTTGGTCGCCTAAGTTAACTTACACTAAGCAAAGTTGCTGAACTATCCAGAAGAACTCATACAGAATATTGCTTTTCTTTCAATGGCATTCCGTAGCGGTCCCGGAGCGTGATGCTCCTCACATTTGGAAATCGACACATTACCCGAGCTGAGCCGATCGTCACCGAAGGCAGTGACAGATCTGGCCCGGAGCGGCCTGTTTTCAATGCGTTCAGCTGAATCAGCCTGGTAATAACTCTTCCAAGTTTAGATAAACCCAACTCATTCCATCCCCGACGTTCAAGAGGACCAATTTCTTCGGAGTCCCAAAACTCACTCCTGATCTATTAGAAGGTAATCACAAGCTTAACTGTATTGTATGGGGAAAATCGATCTTATTTAGTTACTCTAAGACTTTACCAAATGATGCTTCCCCATCATCGTCTTAGAAATCAACAACAACACATTTTCTGTGTTCGAAGGTTTTTGTTAATTGGATAATTTCCGCTTTTGAAATAATATACGGACATTAATTTTTCCTATGGTTATTGAACAAGAAAACACAACGTTTCGAGATCTGCAATCTGACCTCTTCTTCACGTGTTTTAGGTAACCTTTTACCTGGCGGAATGACAAATTTTGAAACGTCTTGTTTTCTAACAAAAATGACCCATCGCACTAGTTCTAATAATTTAGTGAAAAATTCGGTTGAAACTATAATCTGAATATTGCTGCTTTGATAAATAACCAAGCCTAAAGTGGGGTCCACTAGATGAAGGCGAGAGGCGCACTTCAGCCATGACCGCAAAACCAGCTCGCCGATGCGGGCCGGCTGACATCTTCACAAAAACCCGTCAAACGGTCCTCTGTTTTTAGCCATTGAAGTCTAATGGCTGCAAGAACAATCGGTTAAGTTTAACGGTCGTTGCTAGAAAAGCTGTTGGTAACTGGGTCAAATTTATACAGTTCTTGCTGTGTTTGTACGAATTAACAAATGTTAGAATCTCGAGTATTAATAAACTTTCAAGAGTCATTCAATACAAAGATTTATTAAATATTAAACTAAGACTAAATAATACGTCCATCCGTAGAATTGATTTGAAAGTATGAATGCATAGTAAAGGTCGATGTTGAGTGGTAGAGAGGACTTTGTAGAACAGTCCTAACTTCGCTTCGTTAAACAAGACAAACTTTAACCTTTGCCGTTTTAGCTTATAAGTCGAGCAGAACTTTATATTTTTTTAAACATCAATAATCAGCTTACCATACATGTTCTATCATGTATCTTCAATAGTTCATTCGTAACTTAACGACGGCCAACCGTATAAATATCTGCACTAAGCAAATTCAAATAGCGCGGTTAATTTAAATATAAAAATAAGTCATTTCGTTAGCGATGTTTACAAGATGCAAACAGAGTGTTCTATTCTTAACTCAGCTTTCGCGGCCTGTGTCATCACTAAGATCTAAGGCGACCGGTTTACACCGCGTTACAGTGGAAATATGGTTACTGCCAATCGTTTCGACTTGGTTGACCAGTGGTCTCCGTCAGTCAACCAGGTTCTGAGGATGACTCTCCACAGCGAGGTCGAAACGTTTAGCAGTAACTATATTTCAACTGTGACGTGGTGTAAACCGGAAGCCTTAGATCTTACTAAAGTGTTCTATTATAAAACAGAACTGTAAGTGAGAAGTTCGCGAAGAATTAAAGTGACAAACTTGTTACGCTTTCAATTTTATACCTCTCATAATTTTATCTCCCAACTTCCATCCCCTCAAATGTGTATTTTCCTTTTGAGCAAATCAGGTGTGTACTTTTCTGTCGATAACTTAACGTCGCGTTTTATGTCTTTTGACTTACGTCATCAAAATAAACATTTTCAAAGCTGAAGCTGTTCTGAACTTTTCATTTTGTATTCAGACAGAGATGTTTAGAAGATGCAGAGGCTGGGAATGGAAAGCTCAGAGGAACAATCATGGAGTGGTTTGCAAATCACTGAGTCAATAGTTTACACTGGCCTTCACCCTCACCCCCATCCCTCTCTCTCTCTCTCTCTTTCCACATCTCTCATCGCTCTCTGGCCTCAACCCCAGGCCTTGTTTCGACCAACATCGGCCAACTTCACAACAAATCCGTGAAGTTAGGATTTAACTTAGCAGGAAATCGCAACAAACTGTGAGTACATGTCACAACGTTGTGTGTGATTTTACCCGGTAAAAGTCAACAAGTTTAAATTTTCTTGGACGTAATGAAAATACTTGTCGATTGAAAATAAATTACTACTACTTGTTGCAATGACTAAGCAGTGTACGTCAAAATTTTCCATAAAACCGAATGCCTATTATTTATAAGTGAATGTAGGTGGTATAATATAAACAGAACAGGTCCAACAGTGCTCCCCTGAGGAACTCCACATTTCAGTTCCGAAAACAACAATATATTCTCCTACAAAAAGGTTTTAATAGTTGGAAGTTTATTGCTGCAGTGGTTACCAAGATAAACGAGCTCAAGGTTATCGAGGATAAACAAATTGTACTGCGCGGTAAATGGGAGAACCTTCTTTATGGTAGGTGCTTTGCTATTAATGGTAACTTTAAACTAGTATATTTTGGCAACCATACTATCTGAAAAATAACATGATTTACAAATGGTCTCGCAATATACAGTATAGTTCTCTTCAAAATTAGAACACGGACAACCACATGGTTTTATAGTTTAAATAATTTCTGTCCCTTTTCCCTGGGCGTCTTCTCCATTGATTTCTTGTTCACTAACAAAATGTCGACGACAAAATTTCTTAGTTATTCAAGATGGTGGATTTGCCTGAATTGGGAGGTTTGAGTAAGCTCTTGTTCATAGCTACATTTATAGACATAGGATATTGTAGACCACGAGCTATATTGTGGTTAGTGATGATACTGTGTAAGATGTACAGGAAACGGACGACATATGGGCTGCCCCCTCCCGCAACCTGACCGTGACCCCACACATCCCCCCTCCCAACATAACAAAAACGGTCACATTCCTGTCGCGCGATCAGCTGGTCAAGTGAATTGCGTGTCATCTGTTCCGCAGTTCCGCCTTACTTCCGGTATCCCCTGCAACAGTTTCCGATCCGGCCGTTTTTTAAACACGGTCACCCATATGTCTCAGACTTGATTGAAAAGTTTACTCGTAAAACCTGATTATTTCATCAAAACTCTTCAGCATTTCCCTTCCATTGGCTCTGCATAAATATTTATTGCGTTCTCTGTTACAATTGGTCAGTCTGATTCATACGGCTGTGATTGGTCGTCCAATGCTCTGAGCCAGCCAATGGGGCTATTTAGCGGCTAGCCAGCCAGTCAGTCAGTGTGCAGCTATCACTAGCCTAGTGGGTGCTTGATTTCTCTATTTGCTTTCTAATTTCGGAAAACTGTTGTACATATTATTTTCTCGGCTAGCTGCTCAAAAATTAACAAGTTTAAGGATAAAATTAGGGTTATTTGGTGGCAGGTAACTGGTTAGCTTGCGTTGATTGCTTTTAGGCTAGCTCTTTCCTAATGTTGTGTGTTATGTATAGGTTACTTTTCACCTGAAGACGAGGTCAGATTTCAGATACCAAAACGTCGTCTACCATTTGTTCACTCAAATCAATGGAAAAGTATGTAACAATATTTTAACCTCAGAAGTTATACAATTGTCAACAACAATTTTCAAACAAAGAGTAGTTGCCTCCCTTTAATTACTGCACCCAAAAAGACTACTACTACATTCAAGTATACTCAAAATCGACATTAACTACATAATTTTACCAACTCAAATACAAATCCCTAATTTTATTATTCAAGTACGAGTAAATAAACAAAAGCGTGTTCAGGTGACAGGGAAAGCCCTGTTATCAGCGGCTGGGAAGCCTGAAAGCCCGACAGCGCTGTTATGATACTCGCTGATACCGGTGATAAAGCCCTCATGTGATGGCGGCTCTGCGTACCTTATCTCGTCGACGTACACAAAAAATACGTTAACACGGAAATCCGTTACTGTTAAGGCGTGTCAAAACGTATTAAAATGAACTTGAATGTGTCAATGAATGTTTTGTTTTTTATTCAGTACCCAGGAAAATAATGTTTAATTTATCGGTTTCAGGAGGTATTATTTTTGGTTGCATATCATTAAAGTTTGACTTTTGAGTTAACCTAGTTCATTGTCCTTTCTGCCATCAAAACTGAAGTGTCCTTTGAACAAAATGTCCTTTGAACGCCTGCGTCTGTGGCTCAGTGGGTAGAGTCACGGCTTGCAAAGCGCAAGGTCGCGGGTTCGATTCCCGGCGCTGGCACAAGGGTTTGGACCGCTTTCCCTAAAGTGTTTGTGACGCCCTCAAAACCCTAGGTAAAAAATATTAAAATGCCATCCTGGCGTAGACAGGAACCAAAAAAATCTACTGTAAGCTTCTTGTTAAGATTTCTATATAAAGACGTCTCCTTTATTCTAAAAGTTCTTATTTTAAAAGTAATGAGGAAAATCAATTCCAAAATAATTGATAAGTGCGGGGCTATTATCTAAATGCGAAGTTTACCTCATAATAATTTGACTTTAATTTGGACAGTTTCTTGGTAAAACGTCTTAAACTGCAGTTCAACGTTCGAATTAAGCGTTAAATAAGTTCGGTTATAAGAGTTGTTGCATTTTTTCATAATAGCAAAACCAAACACATTTACTAATTGGCAACGTTATGAGTTTAAAGTCCATGGGTGTTTTCTTAGATTTGTCTAAAGCATTTGATTGCGTTGGTTATATTAAACTAATTAAAATATTGGATAAATATGGTATAAGAGGTTTACCTCTGCAGTGGGTAAAGTCATATCTCAGTGACCGCACCCAACAGGTGCAAATAAACAATGTTCTGTCTGATTCTATTGAACTGAAATCTGAAGTCCCACAAGGGTTCATTCTTGGTCCCATTTTGTTTATTTTATATGTAAATAATTTGCACGAAATTATAAGATCAGGACATTCAGTTCAATACGCAGATGATACAACTCTCATGTACTCTGCTCAGACAATGCGCCAAGCTACAGCAATAGAACTCGCTGAATTACCCACGTTAATCTGGCGAAACTCGTGATAGCAGGTGCACGCTTTAAGTAAGTAGCTATTGGTACATTGGTTACCAGAACCAGGGTTAAGGGATTAGACAAGCTTAGAGCCCTGGATCAGTGGCAGAGTTACGTACATTGATCTCAGTTTCTATTTCAGCTGTATTGAAACCCGTCTTTACAACCTTCTGAAGTTATCAGAATATCCGGTGTCACAACTGTAATCTAGTTCTTCCGGTTCACACCACGTCCAAACTTCATAACTAGGTTGAGATATTTCGGTCTTGCTCTGGAGTACTTACTACCTTCAGTCACTTTAAATTTTCAACCAATCAATTTTATGGTACTCCACAGCTAGGCCGAAATATTTCAACATAGTTATGAAGTTTGGACTCGAGGTTAGAACCAGGACAATATTATAGTTGACAGCATAACTAGGAAATCACTTAAATTGTGATTATGGTTAACATACGCCTTTACTTATTTATGTATCCTTTTTAACCGCAATCTGATCCATCTTCAACCGTCGGAGACGCAAACCCTGAAACATATAAAATAGAAAAATGAACAAACTCAACAGTTTCACCACATGTACCGGATACGCTGGTTAAGGTAAGGCAGAGCTCGTAGAATAGAATCCACTCTATTATCCAGCAAGATACATATTCATACACTTTTCACCTATTCATCCCAGCTTACCTTTGCACACACGCCGGAGTATTTTCTGCATCAATCTGTTTGTGCAAACACTGTTTTGTTTTGTAAACAAGCTACAAACAACATGCCTTGACTATTGGCTCCTTAGGTCAAGACATTGTGAACCTTATGTTTTAAATAGCTTTGATTGTTGTATCACCCAACTAACATGAAGAAGTTATAACTTAACACGTGCAACATTAGTTAACCTAAGTTCCAAACTTAATTCCAATTTTATATGCACTGAATACGGCTTGTTTCTGGAAACAGCTGCTTGATTCATTACTCTTTGGTTGTTGATAACGTAAGCGAAAATAATAAGGGTCGCAACACTGATTTTTCCATTGTTTTCTTCGTTATTGGGGATACCTCACTACAGAATTTCCATTTCACATAGAGCGAAACTAAATAGAAAAATAGTTATAATAAATTAATACATTGTTCAATTCAATTGAATGTATGCGTATTTTTTATGTTTGTGTTATTCTATTGCAGCCAAAGCACAGATAGCGCTGCGAGTGAGAGAACGCATGCACAAATTTGCTCTTTCTCAAAAATCGCATGATCTGGTCAAATTTAAGTCACTGACACAGGAAAACCTCGAGCATGTATAGCAAAAACAAGAGACGGCAGAGCTATCTGTGCTTAGACTGCCGTATTAAGTTTATTTTCCTGCCTCAACCAGGTGACTCCTAAGCGCACTCTACTTCAAAGTCAAAGTCTTTATTGAGCCAGAAGCGAGAGTTTGGCGTTTGAGGTACAGGAAGGAAGGTTGTTGATGAATAAGAGGAATACGACCGGACCAAGAACAGAGCCCTGAGGTACACCCTCCTAATAGAGGCAGGCATATGCAGAGAAGAAGGAACGTACATCCCCAGCCTGATCCACCGCCCTTAGAGAAACGATCTGCTTCCTTCCTACGAGATCCAGTCCTGCGCCAACCACGTACTTCCACCTCGTCCATCTTCTGAATCAGCAAGCTGTGGTCAACCATATCGAAAGCTTTACTCAAATCAAAGAATATTCCAGCATACTTACCATAGCATTACCTTTCCCACTCCACGTTGGCTATATTTTGTATTTTATTTAACTTATATTCCACTGAGATAGATGGGGATAGATTGTGTGCGTTATAGTTGTGCTGGATGTTCAGTGCACGCGCAGGTTACACTCTGTTGACCAACCATGGCCCCGGTCTTGCTATAATGAGCGAAGCGAGCAACAGTCTGCGTCTCCGACCACAAACTACTTACCGGGCTACCGAGCCTTTTTCTCTGTGTCTAAGCAGGAAATTAAAGTTGAATCGTACCTTGTAGCAGTTGTGAAAGAATAAAATATTCCGGATTTCCGAGGTCACGATATTAAAACGGACGTTTTCCGACGATTTTAGTTGACAAGAAGAACAAAATGGTTCTGGATATGGAAACTGGCTCGGTATTCAGTGAGGAGTGTTAATACACTAAATATGAAAGAGTGAAAATGAACTTCAAAAGAGTGAAAATCGAGCCACTCTTTAATGAGAGTCGCTGGGTTTCATCAACCAAAACGGCGAAATTTCACTCTTTCTGAGCGGTGTTCACTCTGTCATATTTAGAGTGTATGATGTACGTATGGTTTTGAAGACGATATAGGTCTAAAGCGGCTCAGATAGTCTCAGTGGTCTTCTGATGATACTTGCATCAACTCCCACCATCGTTTAGACACATCAGACCATCACCTGCGTGGTTCGGAAGTCACGTTAAGCCGTTGGTCCTTGTATTACCATTGGTCATTGGGCTATTAATTAATGACCAATCCTAAGGAAGAGTCGGCCTAAGTTTGTAACAAGACTACACCTCATAACTCATTACTACCACTCATCCTTCACCACATATTTGCCTTAAAATACCCCCATGAGAGTGGTCGGTATCTCAAATAGTGATTGACATTAGTTTTATTCAGCTGGGCCCTCACACTACTTCACAGCCTACAGTACTCTACAGTAGCCGGTGTCAGCTGACCGGCCACTTGAGTCATCGGTTCCGGTGAGTACGCGCTTCCGGCGAGTACGCCCGCACGCACCCACACTACTCACTAGTGCGCTCACTGCTTGCGCTCAGTGTGTTGCGGCGCGTCGTAGCGAGTGGTACGCGTAGTGTGAGCCATGTGCATCATCATGACAGTGCGCGCGCTGGAGAACCTCTACGCGAAACTCATGTGGATTATGTTAGCTGCGTGCTTGTTGGATACGGGTATCATTTCAGGTGAGTGATGTTATTTTTATTATTGTAGGGAATTAAAATTTTCAGGTGAATTTTATTTTTGGAACTATAGTAACTAACTAGAGCCATAGTATTAGAATAAGTTTATAATAAGGTAAAATAAAAAACACTTAAGGATTTAATTTGTGAGGCCTTTCATTGGCAAGGCTAGAATCTTCTTAAATTTGTGTTGCCCGAAGATGCTAGCCTTATTAGTGAAAATCCTAGCAGGTTAAATTTTTGAAAGTATTGGCTTTTGTTTTTTACTTTACCTAATTTTAAAAATAACTAATTTTGTTAATTAACAACCATTCCAATAATAGTTTTGGAACTTTACCTTATATTCTATTGAAGTGGTTTTTATTTAACAAAATTAGTTTATTTCCCAATAAAAGTTACTTCAAGAATGACTACAGTAAAAACTACATTGAAGGACGTATATTCTAAGAATACATTTTTACTAGTCTATTGCTGGATTCAGGATGTATACACTTTTACATAAATTTTAATGTTTTTTGATAGTTGAATAAATAATAATTATAAACAAAATGCTGAAACTAAACGGTTGGTTGCAATGTTTTAAAATATTAACCATCGAAGTGTGGCTTTTGAACAATTTAGTGTGCTGGTATTTTGTCCCAACATACTGTATAAATTATTGAGTACTGTATTTTATGTTTTCCAATAACATAAAACAATGTAAGGTTTATTGATAATAAAACTAAATATATCCACTTCATGTTTTTTTCCACTTTATCGGTGATATAACTCTAAACAATGGATTATACTTTAAAACGAAAGATACACAACTGCTGTAATACACCGTTACATTACTTACAAGGAACCTAGACCAAACATTAAACTTATAACTGCATTTATACATAATTTTGCAAAGAGGCAAAACAACTTTAATTAAACTCTAAATTAAAGTCGCCAGCAAAAAGTGACGACTCATCGAGCGGGTAACGACAGTGTGTAAAGTTTGCCAATCCGTAAGTTCTGTGCAAGACAGTTGTCCGATTGTGCAA
Source organism: Matsumurasca onukii (assembly GCA_018831715.1). Lineage (NCBI taxonomy): Eukaryota > Metazoa > Arthropoda > Insecta > Hemiptera > Cicadellidae > Matsumurasca > Matsumurasca onukii. The sequence continues at coordinate 5,260,572 of CM032065.1, forward strand.
AGTTAAATTGGCTCCAATTCCAATATGTAAATTCCAGAGACATGGGCTTAGACAACTTCGGTCTTGGTAAACCAAACTTGTGTTTTCAGCTGCTTAAACAAACTTGTCTTTCTATTCCCAGTTCCAAAGTCTTTCACTTAATCTCGGTAGAACTGGAAACTTCTCGGTTTGTACGAGTGTTTGGTGCCTGATGGAATATTTTTGGGGAAAGCTTATGTAAATACGGGATATCCGATTGTTTTGTTGTAAAATTAATTAGGTCAATTGTTATAATAGCGTTGATGGTTCGTTATCATACCGTAGTAAAGTCTGCGTAGCCGAATTCTCGGTAACATAGTCCAAGGATCAAGATAAGTGAAAAATGTCTAAAGTTAGCGATTCCAAGGTAACAGCATTTTTCCAAGGAAGTTTGAAACACACAAATCATCAAAATAAGTTATCTTTAACAACAAAACGATGTTAGTTTTTCCCGTTCACACCACGTCAAACAACATTACAATTAGCTTGAAATATTTCGTTTTCGCTGTGAGGTACCATTTTTCAGTCACTGATTGGCCTAAACTGAGATACTTGCTGCCTGCTATCCTATTGGTCACAGGGCTGACAACCACCCATTGGAACAGGGATGCCAACTGTATATATGTTCATCTAGGTCTTTTAGATGTTAACTTGTTCCAAAATATGAAAATACTTGCATTTTTTTAGAGACACACATCGATTATTGTTATCGTCAAATGCTTACGTTTTGATTTAAAGGTTAATAGTCAGTATAGAGGCCTTACTTTGTGGACTTTAGGAAAAGTAATAGTATTTAAATCTATACATCGATGACGATACTATATTCCATTTTCTCGCTGATTTAGCGCTAAATCACGTTAGATGATAATAATTTTCCATTTTAATTCACCCAGAATATCCACTACTGGTGATGAACGTGCCTAACTTCTAAGGATAGTAAGAGCCAATTAAATCTCGCACATTGTCGGCTAAGCTAAAAGCAAGGGTTGGCAAAGTAGGGGGTCCCTAAAGTGTCATTGTAGTGCGGCATCATCAAACAGTAGTAGAGCGTAGAAGAGACTCTCCACACCCCTTCATCTTTGTGCAGCCTACATAGCATATAACCAGGTGTAGGGGCGCGTCTATGTGTGAGTATGGAAATCCTTGCCGGGGGAAAAACTGATGAGAAAAAGAAGTTGTAGATCGTGTTGTTTAGCTGTTGTGTTACGTGAATTTTCGTCGTCTCTGTTTAACTCTTAGGCTTTCGCGGCCGGTGTCACAACTATAATCTAGTTCTTTCGGTTCACACGCGTCCAAACTTTATAATTAGGTTGAAATATTTCGGCCTCGCTGTGGAGTACCATCTTCAGTCACTGATTGGGTGGGACAGTGACTGAAGCTAGTACTCCACAACGAGGCCGAAATATCTCAACCTAGTTATGAAGTTTGGACATCCTAAGAACCGAATGAACTAGATTATAGTTCATCTTTGTTGTTTATTCTTATCTAAGAACTGGAACTTCTGTACATCTAGTTTTTGTAACTTAAAATCCTGAGAAGCTTAAGAAGATGATACAATATCTAACCAATATTTATGTTTTAAGATATTTATCAGTAGTACGGACGAAAACATAGTTTTTACATTATATCTGGTTTAAAAAGCTTCACATTCTGATTGTTTGGTTTTTAATTACATGGATTTGATCATTTTAATTGAGATACCGGCCACTCTAGGAGGGTGTTTTAAGGTGAATATGAGATAATAGTGAGTGTTTTGATGGATATCTTCTTGAAACGTAGTCTTGTTACAATCTATTATAGAGCCGACTGTTTCCTAGATTGGGTCGTAAATTAATAGCGCAAAGACCAAATGGAATCGAAGAACGGCTTAACGTGACTTCCGAACTCTGGATATTATATACACAAAGTATTTGTCCAAAATTTAAGAACTGTACAACGTTTGGTAATCACAAAGATTATTTTTTTAATACCTGTTATTCTAATCATTGGAAATAAATAAGCCCTTCATATATGGGTGTTTTACGATAGTCCAAGTAAAAGTTTAAAATTTTGTTAGTTTACACGAGGAGATTAAAAAGGAAGAGTGTCTGTTTTATAACAAGGCGAAGTTAGGATTACAAAGTCCTCATCCATCAACACTCACCTCACCATTTACCAGCGGCACCGTATTGTCACATTAAAAATTGTAAGTGGTGCCTGCGGGGATCACCCACGCCACCGGAGTGATGAGCTCCGGAGTCGCGCGCGATTCCAACCCGCCACGGGTCTGCACTACTATCTACTTTACTGTCATTCCATTCACGATCCTGTTCATTGAAGTAATAAACTACAACAACGACTTATTGAATGGTCTCATGTCCACACAAACAGAGTAAAACAGTCAGTATGATTGGAGTTGTACAGTCCGCGGTGCAGTTGATAGTCGTTACTACAAAATATTGCTTTCATTTATGGCTGTTGTTTCCCAAACTGTGCAGTTGTCCGACGTCATTCAAACTTTAGTTGTACACTGTTGTGTTGAAAGAACGATTGAGTGTGTGTATTATTGGCTGGATGTTAGCTTAAAGGCTATTTGATTTAGATGTGTTGAAATTCATAGTGTGGACTGTAGAAGGTGAGTTAAATGTCCTTCATCACCTTAACTTTGAAAAGGAATATTTTTAAAAAATTTGGGGAAAGTTTTTAAAGGAACCTGAAGTTTGTTTGACGTACTTTGCGTCACCCACACCCACCCAAAACCCAGGGGAGGACCGCCAAATTCTTTAAACACAAACCCCATCTTATGGCAACTCAAAAGTAAGGGAATTTCAACACAAATTCAATACGGCGTGAAGCATTTTATTTATCTTGACTCTTTTGTTGTGTTGTTGTATTTATTTAAATACTACAAGAAATCAGGTTTAAACTGCCACATTTCACAAACAATTTATTAAGAAACTCAAATTTGTCTTGAAAATGAGAACAAGTCATTTATTGCATGAGAATAAACTGTCGTCAACCAATAAGAACCTCAACAGTTTGCATCCCAGCTCTATTGGACAGTTGGCAGCACCCCAATAGGACAGCAGACCAAGTAGCTTAGTTTCAGCCAATCAGTGACTGAAGATAATACTCCGGAGCGAGACCGAAATATCTCAACCTAATTAAGAAGTTTGGACGCGGTGTGAACCGGAAGAAATAGATTATAAAATGGCATAAAGTTACCGTTCAGTATAATATTTAGCCGTATAATATTAAACATTATCTATTCATATAATTTTTAAATTGTAGCATTCTCATTGGTCCACCCAGTACAACAGATAATTTCACGCAGCTAAATATTATTTAACAAACAAAGCACAAAGAAATCGTCAGTTAATTTACCATCCTAGATTTTTAAATAGTTATCCTGTTCATAATTTCTCATAACATGCGTTGTTCAACAGTTAGACAGTGTTTACAGTAGGTAGATCAAAGTAAAGAGATCAACTTGTCCATGAGTTGGAAGCGACAAAGCTAGGTTGTATTGACTGTGACATACATATTCAAATCCCCACACCGGCATCCACGTCCACCCGTTACCACGAGAAGTTTAGTTATATAAATAACTATTAGTTGTGATGGGTAACAATAGTTAGAGATCGTAGTTTCTTTAACTGTTAAATATAAAATGTTCTTTACAAAAAAATCCTTTGGTGCGTCCACAAAAAATCTTGTAGTACGATTAAGGGTACGACTGAACTGGTCTTGTAATCCAGCTCTATGGAGGTGAATTTATGATTTAGGCCTAAGAGCGGCTGATAGTCTTTGATCTTTGAAACACCGACCACCGAGGGTATTTTAAGGTTTATCAGGAATAATGAAATGAGTGTTTGATGGATGATGAGGCCGTGGAGTTTTGTTACAAACTCCATTAACCAATGGAATGGACCAACGGCTTAATTAATGACCCATTCCGAACCACGGGGAGTGGCCTAGTCGTGAAAAGACTACACCTATAACTCGTTCGGGAATCGAACCACTGATTTGGTGCGAAGCACGCATCCACTGAGCTACCATTTTGGCTACCTTAAAATACAGCATGAAATAAAGACGGATTTTCATCTATATGACACAGGATTTCATCTTCAGGCATACCCAAAGTAAATACAAAACATAAACCATCTTTGGGAAACAATTTGCCCAAAAGCTTTAGTTTTCAAATCTGGTTGTGTATAGCAACGTAGATACTTTAGCGGAGGTAACCACTGCAATCAATATTGTTCAACCACACTCATCCCAAACATATACACCAAAAAATAATCCCAAATCCAGGTAAAGACTAAAAAGAAACTCTATCGACAAGATGTTGAAAACATGACAAAACTTGAGCAAAAGGAATATTTAACAGAGTGTAATTCAGCTTGAGCCAGGTGGAACGAGCCGCCGCTGAAACCTACATTTAAAATGCATGATGTTTGGAATGTGTTTGACCGGCTTATGAGCCTTTGACGTCCTTTTTCTCTCAGAAGACTGTGCTTTATAATGGCATCCTTCCCCACGGCCAGGTTCACAAAAGAGGACAGTTTATATAGAACAAGTAATTAAACATTAACAGGGATTACATAAAAGACAAAAACCTGCAAGGGTTCTCTTATAATCGCTGACGTACTTCCTGGAAATATTATACAAGATAAAGGTAAAGTTCGCATTGTTTAAGGTGAAATTAGAGCTTACAATGCCTCCACTCAACCTCGAGCACTACCTAGTTTACTGTACAGTCACATTACAAATTGTAAGTAGTGACTGAGGGGATCGAACCCGTGGTCCGATATCGTGAACCGAGTGATCAGAGCTCCGGAGTCGCGCACGATTCCAACCTGCCATGGATCCACCATGAGCCAAGTTATTGTATGAACATTATAAACAATTAGATTTAGCCTCGGTAGAAAAAGAAAAATGTCAAACTAAATATTGTAATTTATTTAGTAATTGTAAGAAAATGAAGTTTTATTTAAAACACTATTGATCAAATATAATATAAACTTAACGTTTTGACGTTACTATATATTTTGTATAAAGCTTAGTCATGTCCAATAGTAAAATTGTATTTCAGGGTCAGGATAACTGTCCATAGCCAACTCTTATAGTATCTTTACTACTTCTCAGAGACGTGTTTTGAGCTTGAAATATTATTGCGACCGTTTGCATCGTAGGAAAACAAGAAGAACATCTCGGGTTTGACATTGTGATCTCGTCTTCTAGTGAAATCCTTTAACCTAAGACGATACCGTAGATTGCAAATCCTTGAAACTGTGTGTTTTTTGTTCACTGACGATGGACGGTGATCTCTATAACATTAAGAACTCAGAAACCATCAGAAACATCGTCAACAACAAACTCAAAACAAAGAACGTATTCATGTCAGGGCTTTTGGATTATTTAAATTGTTGGAAAGTGTCATTTTCATTACTGTTAGTTGTAGTTTGTATGTGTATACAGAATATGGAAAGATAACTTTAAATTTGAAAATTCCGAAGTTTGCTTGAGAAAAAATTCGAGGTCTTTGAATAATTCAAACATCTGTTTGGACAAGATTGAAGGCAATGCCCCAAGAATAAAAACGTACATCCAAAACGTTTTGAAATCTCCAACTTTTATCCGATTTGTCCAGGTTGGATTCAAGCAGAGATAAACCAGTGGATTGGGGGCAGGGATTCAATATCGAGCCGGAAGTAGCATACACAGACGACAGATTGTGCTTGTTTACCGGAAGTAAGGTATCAGTGGTGCCACCTGACGGCGGCGGATACAACCACCTGACTCTCTGAGCCAATATGCTGCTTTGGGCGGGGTTTACGTTCCCCCTTCAGTGCACTTTCAATACACGCTGTCCACAGTGATCGGAAATATTGGAAACTCAGAAATAAGAATAAAAAAGTCAAGTTAATCAGAAATAATTAACTTTGATCATAGCATTGAAGCATACCTAAACATTTAATCTGCTCATTTATTTTCCTTCAGATGCATAGTTCCAATTTTGAAAAATACTAAAAAGTTAATTTCCTACTTCTTTTACTAAAGGCTTGTTACACTGAACTATTGTTTCAGGACAGTGTTAGTAATCTGATCGTATATTGCTAAATGTATGAAAATGAGAGACGGTTGACACATCGGTGTATATCTGGCTGGCGCCATGTAGGTCTACTGATAACAGACATTCCTAGCAAAATCAACAAGTCTGCAATGATTCATCGACTTGCCAACTCAGCGTCCTTGAAGTAGATAAAACAACAATCGTCTTTCAGAATTGATAACAAATGCCACCGTGCTGGAGCTACACAGTTTTTTTATATCATGTTGTTAAAAGCGTTTCGTATCCTCCAGTGTTTATACATTTTAAATGCCAATTCAAAAAACTACACAAATTAGCAACCTGAACTAATACTTTGATACTTTGTTTTAAGACAGCGATCGCTCCCAATGCGTATTTTAAGGTAAATATGGGATGAAGGGAGAAGGAAATTAATGTTGTGCTGGATGTTGAGGTATAGTCTTGTTACAAACTAGAGCCAACTGTTACCCAAAATTGGCCAATCATTAGAAGCCCAACGACCAACGGCTTAACGTGACTTCCGATCCACGGATTCATTGTAAAGTTCGTTCTGCAGCGCCGGGAGTTGAAACCGGGCCGATTTGGTTTGAATATATTTAACATTCTGAGGTTATTTCATCGGGGTTTTATATGAATATGTAGGTTTTGTTTTCAAACTTAAACTCTAAAAATATATATTTCAGGAGAAAACCTTTGTTGCACCTTCTCCCGTGAGACCAACTGTCTCCCGATTGTATCAACCGCAAACATAATTTATGGGAACCTTGCTGTGCTTCGCGAAACCGCTGTGGCAAGGATCTAGAAAGCAATCTGGGCGTCTACTTAGTCGTATCTTTGTAGAAATTCACAAAGAAAAAAGAAAATTGCTTTCTACTATAGGATTTTCTATTATAATCCGGCAAGTCCAAGCGATAGTAAAATAATAGCTAAAACAAGGACAATTATAGATACTATTTCTATTTTAAGCTGTAAAATGCCAAAGATGGACCATGAAAATACGTTTCAAGACGAAACCATTTTAGCAGACAAAGTGCTGTCAATTTTGTTGTTAAGTATTCAAAGTAGCCTATAAGACGTACCACACAGAAACAGCAAAAAATGTTTTAGAGTTTTATTTTTGGGAAAAAATCTGTCTTGGCTTACTTTTTTGTAATGACAGCATTTAACTTTCAAGAACCTGGCGACCGATCCTGAAGAAGTCCTTTCGATAGTGTCACAGCTGATGAGAACATCGACAGTTGAAATCCCTGCTCAAAAAAACGGTTGGCAGCCCGGCGATTATTAGGATGTCACTAAGTGTTATTCCGCAACGAGACCGAAATATTTTAAACTAATTTTAATAACATTTTGACGCGGTGTGAACCGGAAAACTAGATTATAGTTGTATAATACCAGCCGTGAAAACCTAATCGTTAGTTTTACAACTTTATTTTCAAAAAACGTTCTACCACAAGGATATGTGTACAGTCTACACCCATTACTCCAGACTAGACCTTAGCTATTGATTATCTCAAACTAAACTCCAGCGAGGTGAGGTGTTTAGACAAACTTGAAACTTCTGACTCAGACGTGTGATTAAACTTGGCCAACACTCGATACGAGCTGACAGGTGACGAGGAACAAATCCGCACAAGATTGTGCAACTTTGTTCCCACCGTGTCACAACTTGTGTCATTTCTGCCAACTTTGTTCCGAGAGTTCATCACCTCAACATGTCGTTCCTGCAGAGTGGGTCCTTCTACACTTGGATACTTCGTTGTTGATCAAGTAAAACACTTATAAATCACTAAATCACTATTTGAGATGCCGACCACTCTCATGAGGGTATTTTAAGGCAAATATGTGGTGAAGGATGAGTGTGATGAGTGGTAGTAATGAGTTATGAGGTGTAGTCTTGTTACAAACTAAGGCCGACTCTTCCTTTGAATGGGTCATTAGTTAATAGCCCAATGACCAATTGAAATACAATGACCACTGGCTTAACGTGACTTCCGAACCACGAAGGTGATGGTCTGGTATGTCTAAACGATGGTGGGAGTTGATGTGGGTATCATCAGATGATCACTGAGACTATATGAGCCGCTTTAGACCTATATCATTCGCAAAACCTGACTTCAATGAAGCTGGATTTCAGGACCACGCCACGAGACCCTTATAGTTAGTATAGCGAGGATTCGTGGCGGTTTGGTATCGCGCGCAACTCCGGAGCTCAACACTCCGGTGGCGCGAGTGTGATCCTCGCAGTAACTACTTGCAATTTGTAAAACGTCTGAAAGGTGACGCTAGGTAAAATGTCTGAAAGGTGACGCTAGGTAAAATGTCTGAAAGGTGACGCTAGGTAAAATATGAGGTTGAGTGGTAGAGAGGACTATGCAGTCTTAACTCAACCTCGTTAAAAAAGACAACATTTACCCTTTATAATCAGAAACTAGGCCGACACGAAGCTATGCTCCACAGTACCACTTGCATGAGTGTTTTAATTTCCTTTGCAATTGCACCGGTCACAGCTTCGTTTCGGCCTTCGGCTTCATCTTGCCCTCATGTACGATCAAGGCCCATTTTGAAACAATAAGATGGTTTTTTTTTAACTTTTTATACATTTATGGGTAAATTAATATAATTCATGATAATTTAAAATTTCATCAAAATCAGATGTTTTGGGCTTAAACTCCTTCCCAAAAGGGGACTTATGGTAGTTCAGCTTTTCCTGACCAACGGACCTGACCGATATAGTTGCAACAGTGAAATTTGAATCAATATCAAAAACCAATATATAAAATATGTAAAAATGTATATAATGTGTTGAACAAGTTCTTAACACAGCGGGTTGTTCATTCACCCTACGTGTTCTAGGATCAGGATCGCTGTTCATTTCATACTGCCAGGTTAGTTCTTGCACCATGCTAATTGTACGAACAATATAATTTGTTCAAAGAAAATTCGCCAACAAGACTGGATTGTAATTTAAAACTGTCACATGTCAGCTAAAATTTGTTTGCAATGTGGTAGAACAGGTTTGCGGGTTAAACGTTTAGCCCTCCTCGCCGAAGGAAAATATTGCATTAGCCGTGTTTGTTTTGGTTTGCCTGTTACACGATTTAGCCGCTTTGTTTTAAGACCAAATATTTGCGCGTCATTAACTTTTCCTTGCCTTTTCCTCGTTTATTTGGTGGTAGTAACAATGAAGGTTACTTTCCATTTGACTGTTGGTCAAAGTTTTATCAGAAATTCAATGGATTTAACCGATCTCTTTGTATACTACAGGAAACACTCTGAAAATATATTTTAGGGGTGTTTTAACCATATGGAAAGACCTCATCAACCTTCCTTCCAATTAAACCTTTTCAAATCACCTTCACTTATTTCAGCCCGTAGTTTCTTTAAATGTTTAACCTATTTTTGTGGCCTTAAAATTAAGGCATGTCAATGAAGAAATACTTAAACAGTCAATGAATTTATAATATGTCAGTTACATCAAGTTGATCAAAAACTTCCCGAATATAAAGTAGTACTCAGGAGATTCTTAACAAACTTCAATATTGATAAAAATAGAATACTAATTTTTGTAAAATACACGAAACATTTTAGTAAAGGTCTCGCACGCGTAAGTCCAAAACTGATCAAAACAATAGGAACATTTTACAAAATATGTACCCTTTACTAGGCAAAGAAGATGTTTAGGGATAGTGAAATTTGTAAATTGCAAACGGACAACCAGAAACAAAGGACTACAGTTCGTGTAGTTTAAGACAAAAGGCAAGCCTAACATAAGGTCACATAGTAGAACACTACGTTAACATGTGGATATGAGCGTAGGATGGAATTCAAGAGCGAATCTCAGGAAATGACGTGAGATATGACTGTGTAGGTGTATGGCATGTCGTGAAATTTAAGACAAAAGACAAGACCATTATAAGGACACAAAGCCGAACTAGGTCAACACATTGTTGGTGTGTGGTGAAATTTAACAGCGAATTCCATCAAAGGAAATAAAATAGAACTGTGTGGGCACCATATTATAATATTGCAATCACAATTTCAAATTCTGCCCAGGTTTTAAATTCCACTAGCAGCCGTCACTAGCAACAAAGCTGTCAGCAAAGCTCGGCGTTTTCAATTGGGCCACACATCTTCTTTGTTTTCCTGCACTTTGATCTTGGCAAGCGCTTTCGCCCAACAATAGGCTCTTCAGAAGATCTCACCCTCTCAACCCCCTTCGCTTCTTTTGAATCTCTTTTCCAACAGCTATTTTGATAAACTTCAAAGGTCCGCTGTGATTGGGGCCTGAGAAGCCTTTAATGTTTCATTAAAACGCAATTTTCTCAACGTCACGGATAAACCTTGGTTGAAATAGCTAATTATTATGGGAAGAAAACTTGTTGGTTAGCAATACTAGAATCGAATATTCCATAATATATTTGATAACTATAGTTTTGGGCCAGAAAACGTAGCTAATTTTCCTAATGTTCATTTTCATATTTTTGTAGCAAAAAAGAAAAGCGCATTCACTCTAATTCTCAGACCGGTGTCACAACTATAATCTAGTTCTTCCGGCTCACACCTCTTCCAAACTTTACTCAGCTTTAAAGTCCTGCGAAACATTTTTTTTTTTCAAAATCTTTACTCGCTACACATTTTTAATAGACTGATAAAGCTAATACTTCCCTATGAAAGTTCTAACGTTTACTGACGAGTTATTCGTACAGTTTTCAACAAATACGTTATTTACTTTTTAAGCTTAGTACCGTACACGTAAAGAATAAATGCACGTTTACTTTTACAGTCTACTTGAAAATATCAAGCCACAATTTTAGGATGAGATGAGTTGATCACATTTCAATATATCGGATGAGAGTTGGTAATATGATTACGTATTGGATTCGACCTACCCTAAGTACATCCTCGAGGATATCTCGTTAAACTGAATGATATTGAATTAGAACGAGTTCCGGTTCAATTTGTAATTTAATGTGGAACCCCATCTCTTTAACTAGTGTTATTGAGTAGGAAATTCGCTAAATCACTATTCGAGATGCCGTCCACTCTCATGAGGGTATTTTAAGGCAAATATGTGGTGAAGGATGAGTGTGATGAGTGGTAGTAATGAGTTATGAGATATAGTCTTGTAACTAACTAAGGCCAACTCTTCCTTAGAATTGGTCATTAATTAATAGTCCAATGACCAATGGAAATACAAGGACCAAAGGCTTAACGTAACTTCCGAACCACGCAGGTGATGGTCTGATGTGTCTATACGATGGTGGGAGTTGATGCAGGTATCATCAGATGATCACTGAGACTATCTGAGCCGCTTTAGACCCATATCATCCTCAAAACCTGACCTCCATGAAGCTGGATTACAGGACCACGCCCCGAATCTTTATACAACAATAAACTATATTTTTAACCCCACAAAAAAGTGTTCAATTTATTATTAATTTACCAAAAATGTTATCTCGTACCAAAAACTTATCTTTAGGACCTACTAATTAAATCAAATTTGTTTACTCAAAACAAATCCTAATTTACAGTCTAATGGACTTAGACGGTTGACTAGGCCGACGTTTGAAGAGCGGCCGTGGCTAAGTACTAAGTAGGGGCTAAGTAAAGGGGAGGGTTTGCCGCCTTTGATCAGCTAGTGCATCATTTTCCCTCTAACAAACCCCTCTTAGTGAAGTCTCAAACTTACGCTCAGAAAGCCTTCAATTTTCGTAAACTAATATTTTTTACCTTAAAACATATCAGTGTTGTAACCCAGATTTCAACAAAATCTCAATTTCATATCGATTGTACCGCAAGAAAACATGGGAATAATTTGTTAGATGAATTGAAAATAACACCTTAGAATGGATATTTAAACAGATTATCATAAGAGTTTTTAAATACTTTACAAAACTATTGAGATAATTTTATTTTTGGTCTTATTAGCCAAAGTCTTCTGCACACCAACAAAGAATTTCATGATTAAGAGATATCTTAACACGGTTTTTGATAATGATCTTACTATAATAGCTTTAAGAGGAAACCAGTCAGACATAGTATTGCATACATTTGTATTTTTAAAGTTTGCGCAGTAGTGGCTGTGACCTTGAATTTCGTTCCATAACAGCAATAAAAAACATGCATTTTCTTTGGCCACCTCACACCTACACTTTTCATAGAGTTTTCATGAAATAACCTTTGCTTTAAAATGCATTGAATATTCTAGTGGCACCACTGAGCCTATGAAAGTGATATTTTACTGGCGTATGGCGAAAGTGCATTTGTGAGGTAGAACGAAATAATATTCATCTTACGTTTAAGGTTATGACGAAAGTAGTATGACCTAAGAAATAATTAAATAAACAATTAATAAACAATAAATTTCATCGCAAAACGGAATTCCACAAACTACACAATAACACTTTAGACAGCGTAAAAAGTAAAATCGAGAAAGAAATATTTAGGAGAATTCGTGTTTTAGTCACGATTGGACAAAGTAGAGTCCAGTCTGAAAGTGACCCTTAGGAAAACTCAAGAGGTTCTCCGAGGAGCTTGTCTTGTCGTTTAAACACATTCTTAAGAAACGTAAATAAAAGAGCATGGAAACATTTCTTAGTGGACGATGTTTCGGTGCTGGCACAACGTATGTTATAATACATGTACGTAAAAACAAAACTATTTTATAAAGTGATGCAATAAAATTGTTTAAGTACCAGGACATATTTTACTCTAATAACAAACCATATTCAAAATTAGGGTAAAAACTTTTGAATACTCGTACCTCTGAGGACATTTTGTTCTACTTATATTTCAGTTTCTTATAGCCTTCGTTAATCTACTATAGAAATGTATATATTTTACATTAAACTTACACGTTCTTCACAAACTTAACATTTAGGCTTTCGCAGCAGGTTCACGATTATAATCTAGTTCTTCCGGATCACACCGAGTCAAAAAAAATCATTATAATATGTTTGAAATATTTAGATCTCGCTTATTTCAGTCACTGATTGGCAGAAACTGAGATACTTGCTGTCTGCTACCTAAATGATGGCAGGGCTGCCATTGGAGCAGGGATGCCAACTGTCGATGTTCTCGTTGGCTGTGACACTATCGAAAAGACTTCTTCAGGACTGGTCACCTGAAGCTTCTTGAAAGTTTTAACTGTCTTCTTGGTTGAAGTCATTATCTTTCTTGATTATTTCAATCGTTTATTGGATGGATCTCGGGTAATAATGTGAAATTGTTGGTTATACTTTGTGCTTTGTTAAATTCTACTGTATGTTTTGAGCTGTAACTATGTTCTGCCATGGCCGAATTTTTCAAAGTCTTCGAAGCATAAATACGTTACTCCACAGCAAGACCAAAACTTTCCAAGCTAATTATTATGATGTTTTTGACGCATAGAGAACCGGAAGAACTAGATGCTCACAAACCAAAGTAAATTTATATACTGAAGTTGTCTATGGCTTATTGTCTACTGTGCCTCGTCCTGTCGAAAGGCCGTTGGGGATATCAATTAATATGTAATAGGAGTTGGATTGATTTTCAATTACAAACTGACAATCACCTCAGTATACCAACATCGAATTGTACATAACGACCAATCGTAGATTCATGAGATGAAACAAAATCAGGAGAAAGCTATTTCGATTCGAAGTCGTCGATTAATGTATTTACAGGGTGTAATGTAACATGTATTAACAGGGTCACACACTAACAACTGGACATAAGGGCTACGTTTTGAATGTCAACCTTACCGATACGAATTAACTGACTAAAAATGACGTTGAGAGTTCTGTACAAAAGAGTATAGTGTAAAAAACCTAAACCTCGTATCTTTCATAATAAGCACCCTTTCAAAATCATAAAAGAATAAGCCACCCACAAAGTAGCCAAAAGTTAAATTTAAACTGAACTTTTATAACGATGTTTTAAGGTTATAGCGTGAAAATGAATGGTCAGTCATATAAAGTCCGTTAATAGTTGTAAGTTGAAAAACAAATTATGAATTACGTTTGTTTTGTATTTCAGTGATTCGTAACATTCAATTTCTAGTTTCAACAACTAGTAATTCAATCTGGTTTTCCAGTTCACACTGCGTCAAAACAGCATTATTATTTGCTTATAATATCTTGGTATCGCTGTGAACGACCATTTTCAGTCACTGATTGGCTGAAACTGAAATAATTGCTGTCTGTTGTCCTATTGGTCACAGGGCTGCCAATTGGACGGCAGATAGCATTGGACTGCTTCAGCCGTTCAGTGACTAAAGATGGAACTCCACAGCGTGGCCGAACTATTTCAAGCTAATTACAATTATATTTTGAGACGTTGTGACCCGGAATAACTAGAATATAGTTGTGATACCGGCCGCGAAAGCCTAAGAGTTATATTTAATACTCATTGAATACTCGCTTTTAAGTTTCTTGTTCTTTCCAGTACAAGATATAGACATTCCATACGTTTTAAATTAATGTGTAATTCTTGTTTGGGACGTTGCACACAAAATAATCTTAGAATATGTACATCATGAAGTAGATAAAAACAAGTTAAACGTACACAATTTAATAAACGTGACTTTTCACCTGTGTTGTATGTTTTCACCTAAATTTGAGCTTTTGTCTCTCCAAAAGCATTTTAAGAACAATACTTTTAAGCAAAAGATGCAATCTATAGTCGAGTAAATATTAGCGGTAAACGCTCAGCAGCCAGAACACAAAGCTAATAAACGGAACCGGAAGTTTGAGCAGAATTGAAGCGGAGAAACGACGCTCTCTAGCGTAACTTTGCTGAACTAAGGAAATGCAACAGTTTCCGTTAAAGCTAAGAGCATGTCTGGAACAAGGGGTTCAACACTTAACGTGAAACAAATGTATCTTAAGTCTAATTCCTGTGCATAGTGACTGTGTTTTTTTTCAATAGTTATTATACAGAGTATTTTTAACGCAATCCAATTTTCAAACTATAGTAAGTCATTTTTACGAGCTCTATATGGTCGTAAATTGTATCATTGGTTTGTTTACTCAAATATCTATCATATGGTATGTAGTGTTGCAGTATTAAAGTGGTTTTTGAGTCATAATTTGATGTTATTTAAAAAAGAAATCATGTTTTTTAATTAGGTCGGTAGTGTAGTTAACACACAAATTATCTAGCGTAGGTAAAAAAGAGCCAAGAATATGTTAAGTACTGTATGGTAACTCGAAGAATAAACTTAAGTCGACTACAACAAAACAGATTCGACTACAAAAAATAAACTCTAAAGGCTGTATCAAAGAATTAGGCTGTACTGTTATTTCATAATTGGTTTAGTCAACCAGCCCAATAAAAGTTAAACTTTAAGTTTAAACGGGTTCTTTTATCGTAAGGGTGTACACAGTACTTGCTCACTGTAATTAATTACAGGGTAACACTATGTAAATAATAAAATAATAGTCCAGCATTATTTCACGATAAAATATAAACTTAGTCAAATGTGAATCTATGAATATCGATCAGCCACTGTTCACTTTTAGACCAAAGATAGAGATAACATTATTCTACTTGAGGCTACAAATAAATAAAGACACTTATCCAATATCCAAACAGCAATAAACAACACTTTACCCTAATATCTCGTAAAATTAAATAAATAATAAACCTTCCCGCGTTATCTAAATCGGCACAACACATTTACTTACGAACGTAAACATTGAGAAAGCTGCAAAGATTTATTATTGATCGATCAGCTGATTTCAATCGCGGGACACAGACAGACCGGTAGTAAGAACACAGCTGACCACAGATTCTGAAAACCTTTTTGAACTATAAATACGAAGTCTGAGACAACTGTTTAGTAGCAAACATTAATAATTTTCCCTGCGTTTTAATTATTTTAAGTTGTATCGCTTATTGTTTAACATATACTTTTATAAATGCTGGTATTTTATGTAGAAGAAATGTAAATAAATATTGATAATAAAATATGGTTAATAATATTTATTTATAAAGATTATGCTGTAAGATGTGACGATGAGCAAAATGTTAACTAAATGTGTTTATGTTTGAATAAATTAAAGATAAATTAGAAATGAAACCGACACGTAGCCACAAGCGCTACCGTGAGTCTTAGCGAATTCCTATGATGGGGATGAAAGTATATTATATTGTATTTATATTTGTTAGTATTCCGAACAAATATAAAATTCACAGATTTGTTACAGTTTAACTAAACAGTTTCTGAAAGGAACAGAAAACATAACAGAAGGCGGATTGTACAGAATGAAGAAGTGATGGAGATGTCATTCTCCTTAAAAAATCTTTAGGAATTTTGAAACAACAAAAGTAAATAGCCTACTCACGCCTGCAAACTTGATCTACTACTAGGTACCATATCCCATACATTCAGTACCTAGGACTGGGACTCGTGGCGTTGTCCTGTAATCCAGCTTCATGGAGGTCAGGTTTTGAGGATGATATAAGGTCTAAAGCGGCTCAGATAGTCTCAGTGATCATCTGATGATACCCGCATCAACTCCCTCCATCGTTTAGACATATCAGACCATCATCTGCGTGGTTCGGAAGTCACGTTAAGCCGTTGGTCCTTGTATTTCCATTGGTCATTGGGCTATTAATTAATGACCCATTCTAAGGAAGAGTCGGTCTTAGTTTGTAACAAGACTACACCTCATAACTCATTACTACCCCTCACCACACTCATCCTTCACCACATATTTGCCTTAAAATACCCTCATGCGAGTGGTCGGCATCTCAAATAGTGATTTAGTGATATAGTGATACCTCTGTACTTGTCTAAACATTGTGCTCGTGGTATCGCAGGGTAAAATGCTTTGTATTCTCGCCTACACAGTATCGGACAGTGGGTGGTACCCTGCTAGGTAGTGTTTGGGGGGGGGGGTGAAGGGGTGATTTATAACATATAAGGGTTACCCGCCTCCTGACAACTCTATCTGAGATCTCACCTTTGTATCATAACTTAAGTCTCCTTACACGCTCCTGGTAAACAATACCCTTATAACTTTTCCTGATAAGGAAATAAACTTGTTGGTAATTTCACTTACGATAATGTTGTTTTTTAGCCTTTCAATTTGAGCTTACAGTTTTTTAATTTGCTTGGTATGTAATATTTTACATTTTGTGTGTTTTCGGTGTCAAGGTTTTTTTTGAAATTACTAGTTAAAACATAAAAGTACTAAGTGAGGTGTGTCTATAGCGGTATGTATGTAGAGCAGATGCGTGGCGGTTTGGTACCGCGCGCTACTTTGGAGCTCATCACTTCGCTGTCGCGGGTCGATCCCCGCAGTCACCGCTTACAATTTGTAAAGTAACTAAACGTTGACGCTAGGTAAAGGTCGAGATTGAGTGCTAGAGAGGACTTTGTATTGTGGAGATGAATCTACATTAACAAATTATTTGTTCAAATTTTCCTGTAGATATGTTGTTCAATAGCATTAAATACAAAACTAACCTTACTGAATAATCTAGTTCTTCCGTTCTACTTACAAATAAAACATTTTGTGTCGATATGTACCATTTTATTGGCTTAAACATTATTATGAGGTTTTGTGTGATGTATTTTGTGACAAAAGATTAAACCTTCCTGATTTATATGGTTATTGTACCCAACCCTAAAGCTAGCTTTTGTCCATAGTTCGGCTCTACCAATAAAATTTAGTTAAGTGATATCAAAACCCACCATTTTATCTAGTGTTGAGTTCAGTTTAGTATTTTTTATAGATTTGGTATAAAAAAACTGTGCAGTTAATATTTTGTAAAATCTTTCCACGTAATATATAAGGGTTGAATTTTTTATGTGAAAACTAAACTTCGAAATTAGTTTAGTGTTATGGTCTAGCTACGTATATCTTAGTGTAAACCAACACTTGCCTCTCACAACAAGGTTGTAACTGTCAGAAGATGACGTCAGTTGTTTTGACAGTTGTAGCCACGACATGTACACAGTCTACTATGGTGTATCGTGTTACACCGGCCAGACAATGAGGCAGATGGGAGTTAGATGCGGTCGTTTCACGCTCTTGGATCAGGATAATTGTTTGGGCAGAGCCGCACGCGTCACGGTACATCCCTCCCCCCTTTACCATCCTTATCACCACCTGCCCTCCCTCTCTTATACCTAGCGTCATCACCACCTATCGCATACCTTGTACCGTTATCACCACCTGCCCCTCTCTCTTGTGCCTATCGTTATCACTACCTACACTCATCTCTTGTATCCAGTGCTTTCACCACTCGCCCCATATCATGTACCCATCTTTATCATTACCTGCCCTTATCCCTTGACCATCGTTATCACCACCTGCCCTCCCTTCTCTTGTATCCATCGTCATCAACACCTGGCTCCTCCATCTCTCATGTACCTATCGTATCACCACTCATTCTAGCCCACTTTACCCAGCGTTATCATCACCTGCTCCCCCTTCTTGTACCCATCTATATCACCACTTGTTTTCCTTCTCTTGTATCCACCAATTTCATTACCTGACCCCCCTTGAACTCATATTTATTACTCTTTTATTCTTTTACCCATCATTATCACCAAATGATTATCCAAAGTTTTATGTATATGATCCAAATGTTTTACAGCACGTGAACTACGAACAGAATTTCCGTTCGAAAAGAACAGTTTAAATATTTCACATGGAAAACCAAACAGTTTGAATGTTTTGCGAATCAAGTTGGACCTGAAGCTAGGACGGGTTTAATCTAGATATGACCACATACGAAGTCTCCGCGGTTCCAGAGTCTATTCATAGATGGCGACACAGAAACCTCCAACTGTGCAGTATTCTCGTCTCTGCACTCAACTCATATACCTCGTTTCAATCCTAGTTTATTCCTTGTTTAAAAATAACGTACGTTGACCACATGACTGCAATTTTAGTGGCACACGACTCAAATACATCTTTATCAGGTCAATACATCTGCAAATTACGTCTATTATAAGGTTAGAGTCGTTCCTTTTCAAATTCCAAATTTCAGTGTAATTTAACAATTAATCGAAGGTGCAAAATTTGTCCACGTTTGGTTGTAAAAACTTATTACAGTTACAGAAATATCCGCATACTCGTGCAGCTGCTGATTGTTAACTCAACAAGATAAACACAATCAAATGATTAAATCTATTCCAAACATCTGTCAAAACATGTGATCTTCTCGAACAGAATTGAGTATGAAATAACAATCTCGTTTCATTTTATTCGGTATGAAAAGTTGATCAACCAAAGATGAACCTGGGAAAATATTGGCTATGATAGATTTTTGTTGATTTTAGGAACTCTAGTTTACTTTGACCTCTCCCAAGCACTTTGTTTGGTTAGTAAAATAACTGAATATTAAATATATTTCTTATTTTTCAAACAAGAGCTTCTTGCAATTAAAATCAACTAGTTCTGGCATTCAGTAAAACTAACTTTATATCTCTACAGAGTAATAAATTATTTATGTTTATCTTAATGATCTTCTTCTGGAGATATTGGCACTTGATAATTAGAATTTAAAACAAAAGGCCAATATATAAAATTTTAATTTAATTTAATTAATTTTTTATGATAGCTAGCTATTGAAAGCGCTTGTCCAAAAATAAAATTTTATATATTGGCCTTATGTTTTAAATTCTAATTATGTTTATCTTAGTCATCCTTGCGCCATGATATCTAATGAGATTCCCAAGAAATGTAGTCATATTTTGCACTGTAAACAGGGATAATCGCAGGTCTTGTAATAGTTCATTAAATACTTTTATTTGTAGAAGTTTCTTTATCGTAGTGTTATAGTTTGTATCTAACAAAATCGTACTATTTGAAAGTTTTCTAGTTCTTTGAATTTCGAAATTAATATAATTTCTAAGGTGAAAATATTATTACGGAAGTTTTCTACAGTTTTTATTGATCACGAGAACACGTCATTTCGGGATCTGGAATAACTAATCACTATTTGAGATGCCGACCACTCTCATGAGGGCATTTAAAGGCAAATATGAGGTGAAGGATGAGTGTGATGAGTGCTAGTAATAAGCTATAAGGTGTATTCTTGTTATAAACTTAATCCGACTCTTCCTTTGAATGGGTCATTAATTAATAGCCCAATAACCAATGGAAATACAAGGACCAATGGCTTAACGTGACTTCCGAACCACGCAGGTGATGGTTTGATAATATGTCTAAACGATGGTGGGAGTTGATGCGGGTATCATCAGATGACCACTGGGACTATCTGAGCCGCTTTAGACCTATATCATCCTCAAAACCTGACCTCCATGAAGCTGGATTACAGGACCACGCCACGAGTCCCAGTCAAAGTTACGATCCCGTCTTTACAAAACGCTGAATATACTGACTACTTTAAGGCTAGCTCTTGTCCAGAGGGTTTGTGTTATATCTTAGGTTACTTTTCACCTGAAGACGAGATCAGATTCCATATCCCGAAACATCATATTCTTCTTGTTCACTAAAAAGCTATATAAAACGTCCAATATAATGTCGATACTATAATCTAGTTTTCCGGTTCACACCACGTCCAAGCTTTATAATATTATGTTGAGATATTTCGGCCTCGCTGTGGAGTACAATCTCCAATCACCGATTAGCAGTTTCAGCCAATATATCTCAACCTAATTATGAAGTTTGAACGTGGTGTGAACCAAAAGAACCAAAATTATGAGTTAAGTATAATATCGATAGTTAACATTCTTACCCTCAACGTTAAAGCAACATTGTAGGCTACAACATTGCAGCAACGTTAGCTGCAAATTCATCGCGAAAATAGCTGAAGTTAATCACTGGTTAAAACGCCAAGTTAAAAGCGGTTGTTTCACATGTTTGAGATAAAAGCTATTTTTACAGAGTTGGCCGACGGCTTTTACACCAGAGTAACATGAAACCTAATTTACATTTAGATACTGTGTAAATGACTTTGAAGTGTGTTTTGCGACAAAACATGTGATGCCGGCAGTTTTTATCACCCTTGTTGAAACTGTTGTGTATAACGAGTGTGTTTTTTCTATTAAAAAAATCAATTTACGTAGTTTGATACTTTTTACTACAAGTTATGTATCTTTGTTTACATGTTTCCGTGGGTATTTATGTGTAATTAAGTTAAACTCAAACAATTTTGAGCAATTATTGTGTGTTTGTTCTGGTTTACTAGGGAAAAACGAAATTGACAATTGCATTTTCTGTTCTTAGGTAATACTGCTCTGGAGGTTCAGATTTGTGAGTACATTATAAATAAGCAAGCTCACACCGCGTTATATCATTATAATAATTAGCTTGAGATATTTCGGTTCTCACTGTGAAGTATCATCTTTAGTCACGAACTGGCCGAAACCAGTGCGTGAAGATGGTACTCCACAGCAAGATCGAAATATCTCAAGCCAATTACCTTGATGTTTTGATGCGAAGTGAACCTGAAGAACTAGTTATAGTTGTGAAATCGGCCACGAAAGGCTAAGAGTTAATAAAATATATACAGGGTGTCCAATAGTTAGGAGATCAAACTTCATCCCCAGATGATTTATCAAGTTAAAATAAACAAAAGGTTCCAGTAACACATAGACCTATCTCACTTAGTTTTCCGTCTGTTTGTGTTTTTACTAATTAGTTAAAACAGGGTATAAACTCAAAGGTTTTGCACACTTAACACAAGTAAGACGTCTAAAATACTAAAACAGCAATAATGTGTAAATATAAATTACAAAATCAACTACACCAGCTTACCGTCTAATCCTGACTACAATAAAAAGCTTTATTACTGTTGACAATAGCAAAGGTAATCCGGGTCTGCTGAAAGCAGATAAACCTTTGTCTTTGAAAGAAAGGTCGCTTGGCAGTGTTTTGTCTGTATTTTCACCGTGAATGAAAGATCTTACAACAATACAGTTTCAATCATTGTAACCCACTTACCACTTACATTTCAAATGTGATTTATAATTGGTACTGATATTTATTTTGCGGAAGACCCGATATTAGTTTTATTGTATTAACTTACAGAAGTAAAGTCAACCTGATAATTTTCTTTGTTTGAAATCCGTTTTGACTATGGTAGAATTGTCTGAGGTTGAATTATCATTATGATGGTTTTCCAAAGCATTTTCGTGAATATGAAGAACGTAACGTTTCGAATCTAATCGCGTCTTCAGGAGAAAAGTGACCTAAGAATTAACACAAAACATTAGGAATGAACTAGCCTAAAGGTAGTTAGCAAGCTGACCACTAAAAACATGGAGTTTCT
This sequence comes from Matsumurasca onukii, assembly GCA_018831715.1. Lineage (NCBI taxonomy): Eukaryota > Metazoa > Arthropoda > Insecta > Hemiptera > Cicadellidae > Matsumurasca > Matsumurasca onukii. The sequence goes on from CM032065.1 coordinate 5,282,896, forward strand.
CTTTTGTGCTGTTTTTATAGTAGTTTTCGTAATTGTCATAAGATATTTTAGTTATTCGTTAACTTCAACTCTACAACCGTAGTAAAAACGAGCGGACCAGTAGTGAGTTGGAGTCGTGCGCGACTCCGGAGCTCATCGCTGGCGCAGGTTCGATCCCCGCAGTCACTACTCACATGTGTAAAGTGACCATACGGTAACGCTAGGTAAAGGTCGAGGTTGAGTGGTAGAGAGAACTTTGTAGTCCTAACTTCACCTCGTTTAACAAGACAAACCTTTCCTTTCTTTATCCAAATTCTTTACTGAGTTTTTGAGGTTGTTTATCACGATACAAAACACAGCTGCTGGTGATACGCCGAGTAACACTGCTTATAAAGCGAACTCGAGTGGGTGGAGAGAACAAGCAGGAATGTAAACAATCAAGAACTGATTACAGGCAAAGGTAAACAATAACATCGTCAACTTTGTATCGAAGACACTCCAACTTTAGCCAAGTCTGGAAACAGCTGATGTTCTTGAAATCCGAGAGAAAATGCTTTACCAAGAAATGTATTTTGAATAATTATCACGTCCTCTGTAAATGGACGTGTATACTTATTGGTTTAACTGATACACTGGAATGTACTTTACTATAAGTATGCAAAAGTATTTAAGTATTTGGGTTGAGATATTCCATTGTATTTACAAATGTTACTATCAATCGAAAAGTGTAAATTAAAAGAGTTAAATAAAAACCAATAATATTACATGAAACAGTCATTCGCATTTTATTAACCCAATCACATAATTTTGCATGACAAACTAACTATAGCAGACACTTTAAATGTCAATTTTCAATTGGGAAACATCAAAACAAAGCCTACGCGTAGCCATAGTGAATCTAAGCGAATTTCCTTGTACCGGCGAAAATTGACGCTGTAGGGGGTGTTTCTCCCTAAAATGAGGTTTCATTTTGTTAAAACTCTATTATGGTCCAATTCTGATTATACACTTGTGATAACACCTAAAATATGTAGTAAATATCAAATAAATCCGTTGGCGTGACAAAAATGGGAGCGGAAAATCGTTAGCTAAAAAAAAAATTTTGGAGAAAATTCTTCCTATCCCTTAAATATCACTTTAGGTGGACCGTTTTGCCGGTTAACAAAGTTGATTTGATAATTTATAAATGAAACGTTGGTACCAACGTTTTTGCATCGTTCCGACGTAAAATTAGACACGAAATGTTAAGTGTAGAGTAATATCAACCGTTGTATGTTTATCTAGTTTTTCTATTTGACCCAAGAAGCGTTAAGAAGCTCAAAACATCAAACAGTTTTGCCCTTCGACATTTATTTCCATTTAGCGATAGAAACGAACATTTTCCACGTAAATTCACACAAAAGGGAACAACGTAGTTGTTTAGTTGGTTGTTTCCAGACACTAAACTAACTCGGTAGTGTGTAATATTTACTGCTGGCTCAACCCTCACGCCTCTTTCATAAATCTTAAGTGAGGGCGTGTTGTGCATTCGCAAGCATAACAATACACTGCGCCCTCTCAGCTTCAGGGCTATTGTTGCATAGTCAAATAATTGTCGGTACACGCTGTATAATATACTCTGTATTTCGGGTGTTTTGGTATCCGTTATTGTTATTTCACTAACTAATAATAAGACCACAGTCAAAACTGCTAGGCCTACAGACTTGAAACTTTGCGCACCTAAATTGGGAAGCTTAAAGCCACCCACTAAAAACAGGTTTGAACCATTTTAATGGTGGTTTTTAGAGGTGTTAAAAAGGGGTGTACTTGGACCACTAGTGCCTAAACGAGTGATCAAATGTCCAATCTGATGATAAAACGTTTGGGTGGCCTAAATAATCTTCATTTTTAATTCAAAAGTATTTTTGTATTTCTCTTAGTTTTCAAGCAATTGAACAGTCACCTAAGTAATCGTTGATGACATCTATAAAAATTATCTAAGCTACATGTATAGGACTAAATTAATTGTGCGATTAAACATAGTTACATTAACAACTGACAAAGACGGGTACATTGGTTTGAAACTCATTTAAAAAAGTAGGAAGTCTTGAATTCAAGGATTTGGAGGACTGAAGTTGGTTTCCTCCAAAACCCCCTCTTTTATAACTACATAGAAAGTATTATTTGTGTAAGGAATTCAGTAATTACAGCACAGAGACAAATCTTTCAAAATGTAGAAATCATTTTGCTTACATAATCTAATAAATGTAGTCTTTATTTATTTATCGGCAAGCCATACTATGCGTAAATATGCTTAACTAGGCTAGAACATTAGCTGACAGAAATGGATACTTATACAATACACGATAAGAATAAATAATTGTAACATGCAAGTTTAGTTGATGGATTTACGTTTTAGTACAATGGAACGATGAAGAATATATAAACTTATTATAGATAAGCGATGAATAAATATATCAATGGAGCTAGACATAGTGTGAATCAGGAGATGTGAAAAGTGACAATAAAAGATGTATACATGCAAGTAACTTTTGAAATAGCGGCTAGCATCTGAAACAAACGCAAAAATAAGTTGAAATATGTGGCTGCCTGCTCGCATTCATGCATTCAAACACTCATACGCACAATCACACCCCCAGTCTTTTTAATCAAGCCAACTATGCATGTATATCTAGAGGGTCTCTAAAAAAGAATTTATTATAGTAAATCTAGTTTAAGTAGAAGTTGAATCAAGGATAAGAACAAAGAATTGAAAGAAAGTTGGATTGTTCTCGTTTGAAGCTTTGAGGGAAATCTTATCTGACAATGGGGTTTATACCTCTGAACCAATAACAACGAGTAGATGGCTCTATCTGGACGAGTGTTTTCAACCCACGATATCCTATATACGTCTTTGAGACCCTTACTTTCAATATAATACAATGTTAAAGTTACTGTAAACGCAAAACCTATACGCAAATTACATAAACATGTTGCCTGTGCATGTTCGTTATTTGGATTTTAACATTTTAAAATACTTGTATTTATTCCTTTTTTGTATCGAAAACTCCGAAACGTTTGAAATACGCGTGTCTTTCGTCCGTCCGTCGTTCTACTTCGTAAAAGGCTATTGTGACGCTGTTCTCCAAAAACGGTTAAGCAGATAGATAAAACTGGTGAAATAGGCAGAAAGTGTTTGAAACTACATTACATAGACGTAAGACACTCGAAACCTTAATTATGTTAGTTCAAATTCGGCGTTTTAAGCTGGCTGTATGATGATGTTCAAGTGTTGTCTACTAATATTTAGATTAGATTAAATTATTTGGATATTTGACTCTGCCACGTGCACGTCAACCCTTTGGTTTATTGTGCTAGCTCCCTGTTCTCCCAATTAGGCAGCACCAACCCCATTAGCTTTCAAAGCTCAAATCTTTGGTCAGTATTTTACCTTTTGAAGAAGGTTAATAATCCGATTAGACTTTGGATTCATTCATCGTATTGGCTCCTTTAAATATCCATTTAACTATTGAAACTGAATTTTGTGATCTAGAAGTAAACCGTTCGAGCTGTTTTATTAATTCGCATACCCAAATCTCGTCAACGGAATTTTAAATGATCAAATTGTTTTTACAACTAATGGGAAATTGTGGACCAAAGCATCCCGTAGTGAAGCACAGGTACACATCTAGTCTATAAACTAACAACTCTTTCCCGTCAACGGTGGCAGACAAAAAGAAAATCCACTTGAAAAATAAACTTAAATAAGAATCTGCTGAAGAACGTAACTACTGTGCAAGAGACGGGTACGAGAGTGCGATTGTTTCCATTGACAGCTCCGAGTGAAATCTAATCCAACTTCGTCCGACCCCTATAACTGAACAAAGACCGTCTCGCTCTTGTAAACTAAACTCTGAGAACAATTCTTTTCAACAAGTTCTACACGCTTGTTTTTGTTGTAACGTGTTAAATAACTAGATTAACCTTTTGCTGTATTACGACGTTGACATGATTGTTTTGAATGTCACTTTAAAAATACAATTTTTAAATTTTCTACTGCACAATAGTTTAAGTGTATACTGTGTATTAAGACTAAGTGTTGAGCGTCTAGTATGCACGTCAGTGTTCGGTCAGCGTTCTCTGACGGTCAACTATTTTATACGATGGTCACTCCGTAGTTCGGAAGTCACGTTAACTCTTAACACTGGCCTTTGGGCTATCAGGTAATGACCCAATCTGGGGAACAATCGGTCCTATTTTGTAACCAGATTACACCTCATCAGAAGAAACACAAACTTCGTTTTCATATTCACCTAGGAGTACCCTAAAAAAGTAGTCCATGTCTCAATATAAATTTAAAAGGTAAAAAAGGTAAAGTTTGTCTTGTTTAACAAGGAAAGTTAGGACTACAAAGTCCTATCTACTACTCAACCTCGACCTTTACCTAGCGTCACCGTATTAGTCACATTACAAATGTAAGTGGTGACTGCGGGGATCAAACCCGCGCCACCGGAAGTGATGAGCTCCGGAGTCACGTGCGATACCAATCCGCCACGGATCCGCTAAATTTAGCTCACATTTAATGTAGCTTAGTGACGCTCCTCTGACGATTTCGTCCGACGAACATCAAGAAGACTATCGGACGTTGTTGCTTAATACCTCAATAAACTCATACGGACGCCTGACGTGCTAGTACTACTAATACCTTTTGAGCTTGATGGGTGTTTTAAATTAAAGACAATACAGTTTAGGATATGCTGTGGTGTATGTTGCGAAACGCACGCAATCTAGTAACAATACAGCATTATAAAGTTTATTTTTATAACAATATACTAAACATATATTCTAATGAATCTCATGGTTGCGATTTAAGTACTATAAACATACCACATCTAAACAAAGAGAGCACGTCGTTACTCCACTCATTTGTCCAGAGTGTCTCGTTTGTCCAGCACATTAACAAACGCATATATTATCCCTCCATTAACCACCAGTGTTGCCTCCTAATTCTGCCTACTCTAAACAATACCTGTTATTTTGTTCTATGAAAACTGTTAACATAATTTTTATAACAAAATTAAATTGCAAACCGTGGTCACACAAGAGGCGAAGCTGAGGCTAACGGCCGGAGGCTAGCCATGAGCGAACAGCCTCGTAACACCCGGGGCAATAGAAAGGCCGAATTTCAAAACGAGGCTATGAACGGAGCGAATAAGATTAACAAATTGCAAAGGAAGTTCGATTCACTCATGCAAGCGGGGCTCAAGCTGCGTGTCGACCTGGTTTTATTATTTTACTGTTAAGTAGACAACTAATATCTATGATCTAGTTCTTCTGGTTCACACCGCGTCAAAACATCATAATAATTAGGGTGAAATATTTCGGTCTCGCAGTGGAGTACCATCTTCAGTCACTGATTGCCTGAAACTGAGCTACTTGCTGTCTGCTGGGCCTTCTTATCTCCTATTGTTGACATGGCTGCCAACCGTCGGAGGGCGCAGGAGTGCCAACTGCCAAGTTGGAGATAAGATAAGAATAGGAGATAAGAAAGTCCAGTAGACAGCAAGTAGCTCAGTTTCAGCCAATCAGTGACTGAAAATGTTACTGTACAGCGAGACCGAAATATTTCACCCTAATTATTATGATGTTTTGACGCGGTGTTAACCGGAAGAACTAGATTATAGTTGTGACACCGGCCGCGAAAGCCTGAGTTAAAAAAACTAATATCTGTTGATAATAGATCTGTTAGGACCAGTCAGACAATAAACTTTCATAAATATTCCTCCAAAATCGGAAGAACAGTAAGTGTAAGTATTGTGCTGTATGTTGGCAGTTAAGTTAGGGTTGTATACAACGCTTTCGTGGTAGAATAGCTTAACCACATGGCATGCTAGGAGGCAGTTGAACTTAACTCCTTCGTTTTCTCAATGCAGTAACTTGTGAGGTGCCATAGCACTCATCGCGTTCAACCATTTGAAGGCCCCAATACAATAAATATATATTACTTTTTGTTTATGTTCATTCATGGTGAGTTTTAAATCCCCCTCCAGCCTAAACCTTTGAAAAAATATCAAACACTTCTTCAGGCAATGATTCTCTAGAAAGTTTGTTTTGACGTATTTTGCGTCACTCATTCCCACCAATATCCCACCCAACCTTGTGGCACAACAAAAGAAGGTAATTTCAACACACGTTCAACGACGCAAAGAATGTTTCATTTTGACTAGTGTCTTAGTTATAACCATTTCAAGACTACAAGAAATCAGGTTTAAAATTCCACTTTTCACAATCAATTAATTTTGAATGACAAATATTTCTTGAAAATCCTCCATGGGAAACATTATAACCATACAACATAATCACTTATGGTATTCTGAAGAAAGATTTGTCATTTAAAATAATTTGTATGTAAAATGTGGCTTTTTGTCATAATATAGGTATAATATCAATAAATATCTACTAAATTGTATTTTTATAATATAATCCATGCTTTAAGTTTAACTGATTATTTGAACCCAATAGCATGAGTTATAATGTTTACTTGAACAAAGATCAGTTTTAACGTTAGTTCATCCTGACCGATCATTAGTGAGTGCTCAGTAACGATTTAGTATAAATTATTTCTCATATATTAAACCAAATTCTATTCAAATCGATAGTTAGAATAGTTCTATTTACATCAGTCGACTTATTTACAATAAATCAATCATTTCTATTGAAAAAACTATTGGAATGGATATAAATATGTCTTTGCCAAATAAAGACCATAAAATTATCTGTTTTTCCCAAAGCTTAATTTCCGGAAAAATTCAATCGGTTCAATCTGCTTTTCAACACATGTTTATAACATAGCTAATTTTACAAGTGGATTCGTGGCGGATTGGTATCGCGCGAGACTTCGGAGCTCATCACTCTGGCGGCGCTGGTTCGATCCCCGCAGTCACCACTTACTACTGTATTTGTAATGTGACTATACGGTGACGCTAGATAAAGGTCGAGGTTGAGTGGTAGAGAGGACTTTGTAGTCCTAACTTCGCCTTGTTAAACAAGATAAACTTTACCTTTTTTTAGAGAAAAATAATGAAACTTTTTTTAAATAGTAAATAAAATCAAATGTTGGGCAGGATATTTAGGCTCAAGAGGTATTTGTTAATTATTTAGTAGAGGTACGTACATAGGCTTTATTATTCTATTACTCAACAACAACCACATCAGACTACTTAACTATTATTTAACTTCTGCCTGATCATCATCACTTCCGGTCTTGTCATCCTCTACGTTGATATATGCGACTCATGCCTGGCAAAGAAAATAAAGTGACGGACACATAAAGCTGTCAGCGAGGGTTGTAAATCTCTCTCCTTGAAATTCTGCAAAGGTTCGCACGTCGGTACATAAAGGCAAAACAGCTCGGCCCAAATAACAAGCGCTTGTTGCATACGTATACTCGTGCTTTTAGTTTAGCTTGGTGACAAAATTGCGCGCCTTTCGTGGTTTAGCTAGATAGGACCACACGCAGTAGTGTTACATAAATAAAAAATAAATAGATGTTTTATTTCGTAAACAACATACATTGCGTTTAAATCACCATGTTGTAAATATTTTGAAAGGTAACGTTTTGTCACTGATAGAGACCGTGCGTTTCTTCGTGGCGCTTGGCCTCGACGACTAAAACCAGTTATAACTGGGTTTTAGAGGGTGGGGGTAACCAACTGTTCAGTCTTTCCATGGCACTCGTACTGTGAGAAAGGCTATAAATGTACTTTTTTAAAACACTGATTTGTTCCCCACTCAGTCCCCTCACATCTCCCCTCACCAAGCGCCACGAAGAAACGCATGGACTCTACTTACATTGAGAACGCATCCATCCATACAATTTTAAGTCATACTGGCTCACTCATATCGAATTCTCTTACTTAAGCATCCTTAGGCCAGTAGCCATTCCTCATTAGGTATCCCATTAGTGTGCCAAGAACTCGTTTAAAATATAAAATAGTTCACGGCCAAACCGCTTTCAGACGAGATTTGAACGCCAGTGGCGTTGGAGCACATTTTATCGAATTTGACAATTTGTTGACAAAACGGGCTACTGCCGGAGAAGCAATTAAAACATGTTTAATTTCGTTCACAATTTTGTGTTAAACTAGTATGTCTTATATGTAGATACGTCTGCAGGATGGGTTAGGGTAGAATTTAATTGTAAACAAATGTTATTTTAAACGTGGAATAATGTTGACTCTCTGCGTAGTTTGGGAGCTAGAGCTCTCCAACGTTGAAGAAATGTTGTTAAGAGCGGCGTCATTTGAAATTCATAACATATTAGATTTATAACAACAATGTAATTCTAAAAAGTCGTATCAAAAAATCTTAGTTTTTGGGGTTACCATAAAATACTCTCAAGTTTGTATCCATATTGAAAATGGTGGCAGACATTTATTTTAAAACGTTGAGCTAACATAATATAGGTTAGGGGCTAGTCTTTTCTGTGAAATTTGTAATTTCTAAGTTATCAAAGGTGGTCCGTCGAATATAACACTGCCTCTACATATCTCTAACGTTGGCCATGATCTAGAATCTAGAGTTAATGACCAACCTGTACACAGAGGTGTTAGTATTAGTTACACCAAAGCTATAACTCACAATCTCCAGCCACCACCTCATAAACTTTGAACTTTGATTTTAAAAGTAAACATTAAAGATGGACAGAAAATAAATAGCTCTTAAATTATCACAACTAGTTCTTCCGGTTAAACACCGCGTTTAAAAATCATTATAATTAGCTTGAAATATTTCGGCTTTCACTGTGGAGTACCATCTTCAGTCACTGATTGGCCGAAACTGAGCTACTTGCTGTCTGCTATGCTATTGGTCACAGGGCTGCCAGCAATTGGTAGCTCAGCTTCGACCAATCAGTGACCGAAGATGGTTCCCACAGTGAAGCCAAAATATTTCAACCTAATTAAAAATGATGTTTTCACGTGGCTTGAACCGGAAGAACTACATTATAGTAAATAATTTAAAGCAACATTTAATATTTAGAGATAGGATTGTACGAGGAAGCTGCCAAGGCGCGTACACATGGGGCTAAACACTCCAGCCAGTGTTAACAATCCAGTCGTTGATTACAAGTAAACATACGCGAACCTGGTTGTGAACTTACTCCAGGGAAACTAGCATGTTAGTTTGGTAACAGTTCTATTTAGAGCTCATCTAGTAGTTAGCAGAACGCTAATATAAATGCCAACACATCTTAAAAGTTTGAATCACTTTGAAAAATAGCTCAACTACATGAAACGGTCCAAAAGCACCTGGTTACTCAGACAGCCACCATTTTGGTTAAACGTTATTTTTTCATAGGACAAACTGCTATATACACTCAATATCGTAAAATTGTTCATATACTTGTATACTCCCAATGTTAATTTGGACAAATAATCAATACTGTTCATTCAAAGAAACCAAAATGGTGGCTATTTAAAATGTGTAAGCAGTAATGACACATAGTGTGCACGTTTATAGAACATTTGCAAATATAGCTTTTTAAGGGACTTATCAAATATTCAACCATATCACGTGTGGTTGGGTTTTTTTCTGAACACTGAAGATGTACGGGGAAAATGGCTCGAAACGTGGTTTAACTGGTGTCAAAAGGACATTAAACTCTGGTGTAGCTAGAAAAAGGGGTGCTAATACGGGACGGGATCAATATGCTTTTAAAGCGGCGTGAAAAACACTCAGGTGTGTCAAAACTGTGATGCGAGCAACGTTTTCCCAACCATATCCGTGATTTATGGACGGATTTTAACGAAAATGGCTTGGTTATATTTAAAATTTACTAAAATAAGACCTTTGCTACAGTAATATACTGTCATTTAGTTTTCATGATTGCATAGTATTGATGTATCTCTCCCACTCTGATCTTGGTAAACGTGTGTCTTTTTTAACGAGGCGAAGTAAGGACTACAAAGTCCTCTCTACCACTTAACCTCGACCTTTACCTAGCGTCACCGTATAGTCACATTACAAATTGTACGTGGTGACTGCGGGGATCGTATTATAAAAGTGTTATGCAAAACTTCACTAAATAGTGGCTGTCTGAGAATCCACTGACGATATCACGATCATCACTATATTTAATCCAGTATTTATTTGGCTTGAGAAAAGTACCTTAAAATATTGGTAAATATTTCCAAAACACTTTGTTTAGATACCATTAGGCTTCAAATCTGAAATTTAACATATTAAAGGTTTTGATGATATACTGAAGACAAATCCTGATAGCGTACCATTTTCAACAAAATGTGGATTTTCGTATGGATTTAAAAGGTAAAGTTTGTCTTGTTTACGAATCGAAGTTAGGACTACAAAGTCCTCTCTACCACTCAACCTCGACCTTTACCTAGCGTTGCCGTATAGTCACATTACATGGGCTACAAGCTAGCTGAATCTGATTCACACCACGGCCTTGTAACCCGATATCTCACCGCCTACTTGCTCACTGACAGCTGCGGGCCGGCCCCAGTGTCTCGCTCCACTTCCGGAAGTGGGAAGGAAGAAGAAGAATCCTTGCGACACAACCGCGCACGCGCCACCGCAACCGCAACCGCAACCAAAGCCACAAAAGTAAACCACGGAATCACAGATCCAGCTCATCACCAGGGGGTTTTGTGTCTTTGGAAGGTCGTGGTTTGAGATGACATGAGTTTTGTACAAAATACTTTGGAAATGTCATCCTGCATCAAGTAGACTGGAAGGGTTCAGCTGAAGACAGTATCATAAAACTTCGTGTCCTTCTTGTTCACTAAAAACCATCGAAAACCTCCTTACTCGTATGTTTACCTAGTACATTGTCAATCAGTTCCTGTTTTTATTATTTGCACAAAATTACATAAACTAATACATTTTGGTTAAACGCTTTTCGTTAAAAATGATCTTGCATTCCTTTTGGATTTTCTTTAAAGGTGTAAGTTTTCCACTGAGAGAGGGTTGTTCTATTTTTAAAACTTAAAGGTTTGTTTTAATTCTACTTAGTAGTAAAGTGGTGTACAAACCTTAAACTTGACTTCAAAATGTACACGTACACCATTGTTTTCAATCATTTGTCTGTAAACATAGTTTTGAGAGTGTGTATGTACCGTATAATTATGCAAAGGAAAACGTTGATACTGAATACCACTTGTAACGTTGACTCATTTATCAACTCATACCTTAAGCTATTCAATCCAACAGTTGAAATTAGGCACTGACCTTCCTTTTAGAATTTTAACACTCAATCACAAAATATTGTTAAAATTTGGAATTTTAAGAAGGATTTAGTTGTTTGCGATGGTTTTTGGTTCATGGATCGTGAGAACCTCCCTTACGAAAATTAAAACGTCCTCTTATCTCAAAATGACTTCAAGGCTGCGCATCCTAAACAGTACAACTACGTTTAACTTTTTTGTGTTCGCAATCTTTAATTCAATCGTGATGTGTTTCAGGAGGGGAAGGCGTGAGAATAAAGGAGATCAGGGTACCAGATAAGATGCAGAACGGCACAGACGAGCCCGCCATCTTGGATTGTGACTACGCTCTTGAGGTGCCGGCCTCAAAGTCAGGTCTTGTGGTCAAGTGGTTCTTCAACAATCATCCGGCCCCGGTCTACCAGTGGATATACAACAAGAAACCGCAGTACTTGGGTGTCCTGAAGGGAAAGGTAAGACCTTGATCATAGAACCGATTCAAGGTAGAATTTCTTTCTAGCCATTCTTTTCCCCAATCCCTCCGACTTGGTTTTCTCTCATCGCCCCCTCTATGCTATTACAGGTGAACCTGGACTACAGAGCCACGAATGACGAGTCCACCATGTACAGGGGGTTCCAGATCCTGACTCCCACCATAGAACTGTCAGGGGAGTACAAGTGCCTTGTGTCCACGTTTGACAAAGAGGATTCCCGCTCCAAGAAGATGATCATCTATGGTAAGCCTGATTCAGAATTGTTTTGGAGTCACAATTGGTCAAATTTAGTTAACTCACATCGTTATTTGTTCATAAGATCACTTTGACGAACTCTAATTTAAGTGATGTGTGATGTAAGAGAAAATTCTAATGTATTTGTTAACCAATGAAATTAGGCTTTTGGTTGCCCTGGGGTTTCTATGTAGAACAAGTTTAACTAAAAAAAGGCCTACTGATCTATTTATTAAAATGCCCTTAAAACTGTAATTTACATCGTCAATTTAGTTTGTAACACTTTTTATTGCTGGGAAATTTCACACGAAAAGTGATTAAGTGTTCAGGAAATAAAATAACATGTAAAGACTCCAATATTCAAGAATTAACATTGAGAGTTAATGCATTCTTTAGCAACATCACTATATTTTCGCCAACCACGGGGGTCATGTTGAAATTTCCAAATTAAACATACATAATAAAAGATCTAAGAATATGACTTGTATGTTATATTATATTTATTGATATGTGTATGATCCTGTTAATAATATATTTCTCTGCAACCAAGTTGTTCAGTTCTTTTTTGACACGGTGTATATCAAGTTAAGTTAAATATTTGAAAATCAATTAAATGGTATTAACAAAGTAAATGTTATCTTTTCAGATACACTTAGTAGTTAAAGTGAATCATGAACGTTTCAGTTTTTAAGTTGGGTCAATGGTTTTGTTTAAACTGACCTTTCTCGTGCGTCTCATGCAAAAACAGGTGATCAAATTGTAGTTTTAATCTAACAGAACTGGTTTAACACCATACCATCAATTCAACTTATTCAAGTATTGTTATGTTTTTCGTCTTATGATTAGTTCACAACTATTACTCCTAAATGTAGACTTGTTGTGAGACAACACAACCTACACCACACCATCTCCTAAGATTATTCCAAGACAGAACTCCACCAAATAATAATTTAGATCACGAAACCTTGAGGGAATCATTAAAACGCTTGGGTAAATAAAAGGGCCGGTATCGCCTCCTAAATCCCAGGGAGATCATTAAAATTCCCAGAACAATTGGTCGCTGCTTTATTCCCCGAAAGGCAGTAAACGGTCGCACTGCACTGCATAGTTCGCGCGCTCCGACTTTACTGTCTGAAGGTGTGAGACTATTTATATAGCGCCGGAGAGAACTGAATACTAATTTGTCTTTCACAACTTTACAAGTAGTTATCCTCCGGTTTATTGTTTTAATCGGGTTTATACTTTTGTGTACAGTTTCCGCTTTACAAAGTTGGGACATGATTTTTCGGATTAATTTTTTAAGTAGTCACCAGGTTTTTGCTATTATACACGTATTTGCTTAAAGAAATATTTCTTTTGCATGGTTTGCTATGTATGTGTTCTATTTTACCGATTCTAGAGGTAAAAAGTAAAAGTTTACATTATCTATGTTAAATAGAAAATGTGGTTTGTCATAATTGTAATTGAATTCCTCGCAATGTAACTAAAAGAACTGTAGTTAGAATAAATTAGTTGCTGTTTATTTTTATTATTGATGAGTGTAATACAATTTATATATGATTGTGAATTCACAATATTCATAGAAACAAACACTACACAGCCAACTAATTATATTGTATGCACAATTTTACCACTCGCAATTTCCTTTTTATAGCCCATCATACCTATATAATTTGATAAAAAATTAAAATCACTTTGCTATTAAATATGTCGAAAACTTACCGGACATACGATCCGCAAAAACTGAAACAAAACACACATATTTACATAACGAACAATGTAATTTAGTCATTATACTTTGCGTTAATTGTTATCTTTAAACCGATCTTTTTGTTTATAAACACGTCTTGTCTGTGTATGACCTAAATATCTCATTGGCTATAAAATGTATAGAACGTATTTCAATAGAGTCCCAGGTCGTTCAGCTAAATTCCATTAATTACATTAAATTTCATTAAAAAGCACTTTAACTTTACATGGATCCTATTAATGGTTCATTTGTAAGTTTATAGACATTGTATCTTCTTTTTACAAATTTATATAGGTGAGTTTATAAACCATTTCCAGCAAAACACCTAAAACACCACCGGCGGAAGCAACCCAACCGAAGGTTACAAACACTAATTACGTTCGCTGTCTAATTTATTTTGCTTTGAAAGCACAGAATCCCTGATGCAAAACACAATAAAGAAGCAAGATGTTGTAAAGTTTGCAAAGTTTAATCCTGCAATCAGGGCTCTAGTCATTAGAGAAACATTTCTGGCTTCTCCGGCGGAAGTCACAGTTAATTAAATCCAACCAAGAGTTCTTGTAAGACAGGATTGAATCGCTTCCAAACTTTCCTGTAAAGGAATCACAGCTTCTAAACCCTGCCTGTTTGGTATTCTTGTGCTACTTGGTTCTCTTTCGCAAAGTTTTCTTCTGTTTTGTTACTTTCGATACAATCCGTGTTTGTTATTATTGCCTACGAGTGGTGAGAGTTGAACTGGCGTTTCTTTTTTGTCTTCGAGAAACATTAGTACATGTTAGAAATGTTTTAGCGGATCTATGGCGGATTGGTATCGCGCGCGACTCCAGAGCTCATCACTCAGCTGGGGCGGGGTCGATCCCCGCAGTCACCACTCACAATTTTTAATGTGACTATACGGTGACGCTAGGTAAAGGTCGAGGTTGAGTGGTAGAGAGGACTTTGTAGTCCTAACTTCACCTCGTTAAACAAGACACACTTTACCTTTTTACCTATTTAGTACCACAAACTATTACTATGTGACATGAGTATGAATTCTAATCTCAATAACAACAAAAAACCAATATTTCTTAAAAATATTTAAAATTCTACCGACATACGAGAATAATAAAACAAAGCATTGAACTAAACGTGAAACCTGTTAAATTAGTTGATCCACCTAAAATATGGGTCCCGTTTGACTAAAACCATTTCAGCGGTATCCAAAACTATAGGAAGTACACTAGTAATCGAGTACTTACTTTACCTGGCATGTACTCAAACTTCAATTTTCACTACTTCGCACAAACCCTCATTACTTCTGTCATGTAATAATTTAAACAAGTACCGGTAAAAACCTCATACAATGGATTTTTATCGAATTTCCTTTGGAAAAATTAGATATTTATGCCGTCATCACGGTAAGACCCAGACCCGGGACTATGCAATGAGCATCAATAACTCTAGAACTCGTTTTGATAATTTTTTCAACACTTTATTTACATATGTGAATATGTGTGTATTCTCTAAAGGTCCCATTTCCATTTAAAAATCTTTTTACGTCATTTTCAATGAACCCGTTCATGATAAAAATGCGTCAAAAGGCTCAAGGAGTATATTCAGAACTTTACATGTAGCCAACTTGGTATTTCCCCAGTCTTCTCCTAGATCGTTGACCTTGTACACAATTTTAATGAAATTTAAATGATCAGCAGTGATGAAATATTTGATTGGTGTGTATTTTATCTACCAATAGTAAATTATGACAGTATTCTTAAAATAAATTATTAATTTATTCTTCATTGTTTTGTTTTAGTTCCAGAGAGTAGCATTGAGATGAAACAAGAAGGGAGTCCAGACCGGGTCTCAATCAATTGCACAGTAGAAGGAGTTTATCCGGAACCTAACATGACGATTCGAGCCGACAAAAGGTCAGTAGAAACTTCAGTGTATTTGCATTGATAAAATAAATATGTATATTAAGATGAACTACACTCAGACAAAGAAAATAGACTTAGTTAGCTCAAGTTCAGCTCAAGACCCCACTTCAGATAATTTGCATCCACTTTCTTCTAAAAAATACCAACGAAAAGTGATCCAGGTTTCTAGTAAAATAATCAAAGTCTGTGCCCTTTACTACCACGTGGATATCACCCATATAAAACGTTTTAATGTCGTTATCTACTGTTACAGAAAAACCCAGGGCTACTCCCAAATCACGACCAGAAAGCAGACCAACAGCAGTCTTTTCGACATCAGAGGCTCTTTGACAATAGAAGACGAAGAAGTTGAAGAAGGCACGACGTTCGTGTGCGAGTTCAGCATACCGGACGTGCCAGACTACACCAAGAGAGAGGAGCTGGTCTACTTCAATAGTAAGAAACAAGAGTAGTCATGGGTCTAAGGAAGACAGAAGGGGTTTTATTGGGTTCTCTGTTGACATATGATTTGATTGCTCTTTACAAACCATCCACCGTAAATCTAATATCAGGTAGATTGTGTATGTTCCGAGTTGCTGTGGTAGGCAGTTCGTTTTAGTTCCGCAGCCACTGGGCTAGATAGCGGTGCGAGCGCTGCCTATTCGTCCCCCACCCCACGAGCCTCGAGCAATACGAGTAGTTTAGTATAATTAGTTACCACAAGCAGCAGCACAAATACCCTAGCACCATTGTGAGTGAACCTATAATCCAGTTCTTCCGGTTCACACCGCGTCAAAACTTCATAATTAGATTGAGATATTTCGGTCTCGCTGTGGAGTACCATCACTGGTTGGAGTTTCAGCCAATCAGTGACTGAAGATGGTACTGCACAGCGAGATCAAAATATCGTAACCTAATTATGAAGTTTGGAAGGCCAAACTCGTTTAACTCTTAATCAATTTATAACATTAGGTTGCCTAACTACTTATGTTAGATTGTCTCTAAAACGTTGGTTGAGATTATTACGACTATAAAATTGGACGTGTCACTTAATTTCAGCAAACCACTTCTAGATAAATGGTTTATTGCATAAATATGTAATAAGTCAAATTTATGACAGTCTTCAATATTTGGAAGCTAATACTGACCTCAAAAGAGCAATCAAGTCACGGATGAACAGTTTTGGCTTTTACTAACAGCTGGCTAGCAATATGTTTGTTTCTGAAATATTTTGACATTCTTCAGAGGTTGGTTGAATTTACGGCAACGAAATGTGAAAAATGCTGTTTGGCCCCTTTCAATTTTCTTGACATATTTATTGAAAGGATTGATGTGAGAGTTCATTTAATTGCTTTTATTGATGAAATTAATGAAATAGTATTATTGATTGATTCTTTCATTATAGTTTGGTCAAATTCCAAGCTGTAGGCCTACTGCTTTTTAAAATATACTTTCCGCACTACATTGTATTGTGACATCTAACTAGGATTTTCCACTCGTTTTTCAATTTACTTTTTACCTAAATTGTTGAAAAATACACAAGTACTGTTAAATTATACATCCAATAACTCATAATGATTCGTGGCTTATAATCTAGTTTCCTTATTTTGATTCTTCAAAATATTTCAGAAGCAATCAAGTAGTGAACATTTGTAAAAAGGCCTACTGTAAATGGGTTCATGCTTATCCATTAAATGTTTTAACATTGTATAAATTTTAAGTGCTTAAATGATGTGTGCTTCATTATCTTGCTGTTGCTTTTTACTCAAGGGTTCTTCTCTAGATTCTGTTAGTTCCTCATTGTAACATAACTTCAATGGTAATACTGGGATAAGTTATATAGTTATTTGAATAGTAACACATCTTATTGCCATGATTAGTTTGGTATTATAACCCCCAAAGAAAATGATATCAAATCAAGCTTATTCTACAGAGAATTCTAATCGAAACTGCTTTGAAATGTCAATAAATCAAAATTGTAGTTTCAAGAGATTGAACTTATAATCTCTGGATAATATAGTAATGTGTGCACTAAAATATCAAAACCCCAAGCCTAGGCTACTTAAACCATTTTTAAAATGCAAACAGAAGAACAAAAGTAATTGCCTGACAATTGCCTGCAATGAACTTCTTGCTAGGATTTGAAAACTTTGCTTCAAAATCTTTACCATACGTACCCTCTTGTAAATGTCAAAAAGTAAAAAATAAACACCAAAAACCAATTGACAAAATGTTTTATAACTCAAAACTTCAAATTGATAAACACAACTCTAAAACCGCTGTCATGTGAAGTTCCACACTTAAAATTATTAAATTATTCATATAACTTATATGTAGAAACTAGCCCATAAACAAATACAGGTTGAGTTTTGAATGTCCTCCCTCTACCTTCACTTTTAAAAAGGATTTTTTTTTAAACTATTAATAAGGAATGTTTTATAGGAATCTGAAGTTTGCTTTGACGTACTTTACGTCAACTACCCCGACCCAAAATCCAAGGGGAGCCCAAAAAACAACGACCCTTTCCCTTGTGGAACCTCAAACGAAAGGGAGTTTTAACAAAAATTCAACGAAGCAAAGAAAACTGTTAATTTGCCACAAAATCAGGTTTAAAATGCCACATTTCACATACAAATTATTTTGAATGACAAAACTGACTTTGTATAACAACAAAACGAGTGAAGGTATAAGATTTTCCTTTGCGTCGTTGAATTTGTGTTGAACTTCCCTTATTTTGAAGTATCACAAAGGGGATTATTTTGTTTTTGAGAATTTAGGGGACCTTACCCTCCGGATTTCAGGTAGGGTGTGTGACACAAAGTACGCCAAAATAAACTTCAGAATCTTATAAAAACCATAGAAAGGGATTTAAAAATATTTCCCTTTTCAAATGCAGGGGGGAGGAATTTAAAACTCGCCTGTATAATCAGAAGATTAAAGCTTGAGTACATGGTATGGTGTGATGTTGTAGGACCCCCCACCACGCCCTCCTTCTACGACATCGTGGCCGGGGCCTTGCCCACATCAGGGGGTAAGCCACATATGTTCAGGTTGCGGGTCTCACTGTTTATGTATTTGTCAATGTATCACCCTGTGTTATTCCACACTGTGCAATGTTTTAATCGCCTCCTCGGTGTTTTAAATTTTACGACGAAAATTTACTAAACATAGTCGTAAGTATGAAGAAAATACTAAGATCTAAGGCTTCCTGTTTATACCGTGTCGCAGTCGAAATATAAATACTGCTATACGTTTCGACCTCGCTGTGGAGAGTCATCCTCAGTAGCTGGTTGACTGGCTACTGAGGATGACTGTCCACAGCGAGGTCGAAACGAAGGAAATACATTTTGATTTATGTAGTACAAAATTAGATGTCACATTTATAGTATCCATCTTCTTGCCAGATAAACTATGATAAAGCAAATATTTTACCCTCTAAAGTGTGTTCTTTTCCTATTCCTGCTGACCAATTTTGAAAGAGCAAAAACGATGTCACTGTATTAGATCTTCAAACCACTAACAGGGTGAAAGCGTTGGTTTTCATAAAATTTCGCTTGGACAAAGTAATCCAGAACTATTATCATTACTCACGTCCAGGTCCAGTATCAATCATTTCATTAGGCATTTCAAGAAACAGTTTTTTTATTGGATGTACTAGTTGTGTTTTACTACTTTTGGCCAAGAAAATAAAAGGCGGAGGAGGTTGTTAAAACATTGTATGGTTTTATGTCTTAAATTATGCACTTTCTGCACTTTTATGTAAGTTTCCTGTTTAAATATCATTTTGTTGCAAATATTCCCTAGGTTAGTTAGATCAATATTCGTTTTAGCATTTCTATGTATTTTTGTGCTTGGTTACAATCAGTTTTGTTAGACGATGCCCATGAAAACGTTGATGTCGTTACAATATATAAGTTGTTACAAGCGTTCGTATGAGTCATTGTATTTTCTTTTTTTTAGTGCTGTGATTGCAATAGTGTATCTTTGGCGTAAAAAATTAAATTTACCTTAAAAACCTTATGCATGGTAAAGTTCCCATATTATCAAATAGTACAAACAATTAAATCCCTAGGCCATTGTTTAACAGTGAGTAGCTGTTCGGAGAAATTATACGTCATAGGTTTGCTTAGCGATCAAAGGAATATAAAACAAAAATGAGAAGTTTAAACCAAAGTTAACTGCCCTGTTTTTATACAACAGGCCATTTGATCTTTAATGAAGATAATATGTAAATTTAAGATACCTCACAATTTAAAATAAAACCATTAAATTAATTCAAAAGGTTTCGTCAACAAATTTAGTGCAACCGTTTACTTTATTCAACAAATAATAGGTTCCAGGCTCTAGGGTCCAGGTTTAAGGTCAAGACCCAGTGTCCGGACCTAAAGGCCAGATCTACGGCACAAATATGCCTAAATTGCAAATATTCGCTTGGATACGACATAAAAAATAATAAAGTAATTATCACTTTTTAGTTTCTCATAACCCACTTTGAAAGTAGGTATTCACCAATATTGGATGGTAGGTACTCGTTGAGTGTTTATATTTTCACTTTTAAGTTTACTACTTTGTCTCTGCTTAATACCTTTGCTTAATTTGGCTCACTTTTGTATCGTTTGTTCCTGTGGTGCATATTGACGCTTTAAGCTATGTAGTGTAAAAACATTGAAGTTAGTAGTTTTTCATCCTTGCTTGTTAGAGAATAATTAATAAATAAGAAACAGAGTTTCGAAAAGCTTTTGTTTTCGATACATCAAAGGGGTTTGTTAATTTGCTTTGGAATAATCAGTAAAGATGTTCAATATTTCATTGGGAAACCAAGACTACAACAAGATAGGCTAGTATTTCTAATAATTTATCTCAGTAAATATGCAACTTTAGAAAATAACACTTCACTTCCAAAGGACAAACGTTGTAGCTTTGTTCAGACGGCTTGCGTTTGACGTATTAACTACAATTATTTATTCCCTACCGTTCCGATGAAGTTAAAATTCAAAACTCATTATAATATGGAAAATAATATGTTTTGGACGCCTAACCACTGCTTGCTAAATTAAACTATTTATACATGGTAAAGAAGAAACGGACTTTCCTGCCACTTCTGGAGAAAAGCTACTCCTAACGTTTCGGGCAGTTAAAAACTCCACCCGTCTTCAGAGGACTACACTAATCTAGGAACTACATTTAACTATATATCTTAACCTAAGATCTAACCTAAGAATTTGCCAAACCAAGTTCCTAGATTAGTGTAGTCCTCTGAAGACGGGTGGAGTTTTTAACTGCCCGAAACGTTAGGAGTAGTTCTTCTCCAGAGGTGGCAGGAAAAGTCCGTTTCTTCTTTTACCAAATTGTTCTCCGCCAATATTATGAACTTTCAAACTAACATACTTATACATGTCTCATGCTAAATTATAATGCATTTTATACTGCAACAAATACTTAAGAAACGCATATTTTACCAAATGTATCCATCATTTTGTTGTCTTGAAGTGTAAAGAATAATTATTTCTCGTAAAACATTTACAGCTCAAAACTAAAAAATGTTCTTGGTATTTGTTTCAGCGAGCAGTAGTGCGTCCGCATCTCCACTCAGTATACTGATAGTGTCCTTATTCCTGATGAATTTTGCCTCGCAGGCATGAGCGTGAGGTAAGTTGTTTACGTTGTTTAACAAACACAGAACTATCATGATTTGATCAAACCACTGGTTTAAGTATGCCTACATAAAAAGGTTAATAAACCTACTTAGGTTCCTTAAATTAAACCAAAATAACAAATTTACTTTGGAAAAAACTCCTAACCCCCAGAACACATTTTGATATTTTTAAACATTTTTTATACATTTTATGTACATTTTATAACATTTGGTACAATTATTCTTTTTGTAAATATCTCGGCTAAGTTCGTTGGCCAGAATAGTCTGTCTATCGGAAATTCCCCATTGAGGGGAGAAAGCTCTTCCAAAAAAGTGGTGTTAATGAATTTAAGGCGGTAGATTTCATCCGATTTCGATAAAATTTGGAATAAATATGTTGATGGTATCCAAAAGTATTCAAAACAACCAACGAAGTTATGAATAATTAATTAGTTGATTCAAAATGGTTTAGTTTTTACAAACATTTTTTCCCTATAATAGTGAAGTAAATAATTAGATGTGTATGAAATTTGAACCCAGTTTTTCCTTCACGATTTAAAAGGATCGTACAGATAAAGGCCACGTAAGTTTGAAGCGAGACTGTGAGCTAAAATTACAATAGGCAAATTAGAATAACAAACGAATTTCGATCTCTTAGATGCATGTCGGCCTGGTTTAAAGTAATTTTTTTACATGATTCGTGATAATTTGAATGTTTAGTATAATTTACATACGTTTATTTATTGTTACAGCATTCATGTACATTGGAAGAAACAGCCTCCAATAGAGAGGCTACGAGCGTTACCAGGGTCAGAACCAAAGTGGAAGACAATACCAATGAAAGCTACGAACCAATCACAACTGTGCATCAGCTCTCTTGTGCTTTCTGTGAAGAACTCTTCTAACAAGAAAAGCGTGTTATTGTGATATAAACTAACCAGTGCAGAACTCGTGTAAATAGTGGTTACTGTGAGTACAGTTTATTTATACAGGGTGGGACAAAAGTGCCGAGCCGGCTTTATATCTTTGAAACGATGGAAGATAGACCCCGAATCGAATTCACTACATGAACGGTGAACTACTGTAATCTAGTTCTTCTGGTTCACCCACGTCAAGGCACCACAGTAATTAGCTTGAAATGTTTCGGCTTCGCTGTGAAGTACCATATTCAGTTACTGAAACTGATCAGCCAATCATGGTACTCCACAGCCGGACCGAAATATTTCAAGCTATTTATTATGATGTTTTGACGCGATGAGAACCGGAAGAACTAAATTACAGTCAACAACAAATATTTTTCGAGAGAAAACAGCAAAATAAAGATAACATTTCAGGAGAATACAATGCAGTAAGAAAACGCACCTCAAGAGGTGGACCCTTTCAAAATCGACGTTAGCTTTCAGACTGAGAACTTCAAACTTTGAAACGATGCAATTTTGTATTAGAGTCAACTTTTTTAACTCAGATTTGCGGCACCATGATCAACTAACTTCGACAATTTATTCGTGTTGCAACTTATTTTAATCCCTTGCAACAATCCTTTTCAGCCTTACAATAGAGTACGGAGAAAAGGTTGTTGGAACTAGGCTGAGACTGACGTTAAAATAAAGGTCTAAGTTAAGTAGACATCACCATACGACCAACCCAATCTCAAAATATTGACTCCAACGGAAATGACATCGTTTTACAGTTTGAATATTTTTATCTTGACAGGACCAACTATATAAAATTCGGTTTCTGATTTTGTAAATCCATTTTGACTTGCCACATGGCCTACGCTTGTATTACCGATTGTTCTTATGTCTCCTCTTAGACCATCTCTGGTGAATTCCTTTGGTTACAAATAAATTACCGCAAACAATAGTGTACTTATATTAGTAATCACGTAGCAAAATTGGTGTCTTTCTCCATCTCCACAGTTCAAACTATATAAAGCTGGTCAGGAACTACGTATGGGTCACCCCGAATAACCAAAACTTATTAAACGTATACAAATAAGTTTTATTTATAATTTTAAAATGTGTTTTCATTCATTGAACTGAATCACAATTTAAAAGTGTGTGGTTTTATTTAATAAACTTAATATATTTATTATTTGTTCAAGCGCAAATGTGTCCTATTTCTTAAAATTATGTTTACAAAATTCAAGCTGATATTGTTAAATATATTTGACAAGATTTAGGCCTACCTTAAAGCTGTTCTTGAATTAGTATTTCAATTATTGTTTATAATGTAGCGAAAAATATTCGTTTGAAATAAGCACATGTATATACTAAAAGATTTATTATTAAGTAGATCACCTACCAAGATTAAGTGTGAACGGTCATTATTTCCACTATTTATCTTAAAATATAGCATATGATATTAAGTTATTCTCTCCCCTTTCACATGTTTTCTGTAAATATAAAAACGTTTTATCACAAGTGAATAAATTATGACTTGTTATTGTAAACAAAGTGTTCATCGAGATTATATTTTTGAACTGAATAAAGCAATGGTTTGCTCACAAAATGCAAATCAAGTGTAAAACACTCTAAAAATGTCAAGGTTGAAATGACTGATGTTTTTTACATTGATAAATTAGACTTGTGGTGTATTATAAGAGTATTCTAGTACTGTTTCTAGTCTTGTTGTTCTTTTTACTGTTGCTGTTATAGATTGATTATTAGTACTATTAACTTTGTATTTATGTCCAATGTGTTTCTCTTTCCGTTAACCATTTTGACAAGTTGCTAAATTATTTCTCAACAATTTTATTCGGTTTTACCGCGTTAAAAATGGCATTCTTAACATTAATTTGCTGTAACTGTTTTGAGTAATAACAGTGTTGTACTCTGAAAGTATTTAATGAACTGTGAAATATGTATAGATAGTTTTATGATGTTATGTGTAATAAAGTAATAAAATTTGTAATAATGATGATAGATCCGTTTAATTTGACTGTGTTTTAACCTTTTATCCCAAGTACCTCGTTGTCTAAAAATGGATTTTTACCTTTGTTCTCTCTTAATGTATCGTTTAAATGGTACAGAAAATTAAGGTAAGCAATTTGTGGCACTTGTGTAAATCAATCCAGTTAGTATTTTTTTTAATTTGAATCCGACTGTCCAAATCGCATTTCTTTTTTGACAAAAATTACTTTTAAACCTAATAAAGAATCAGACTTTCTCTGAAGTGACCACTGAGACGGACCCTTAATTTCTTTCACAAGCGTCTAAGACATTCTTTGTTTCTATCCTAATACTATATTATCATCAAATGCCAAAATAATGAATTAACTTCCAAAGTTATTAGAAAGGCTCGTACATTTCATTATAAACCTCATCGTCCGTTCGCTAATCAAGGTGTAACATCAAAAAACCATAAGTTTTAAAAAATGCTATAAAGTAGCGCCATTTTAAAATGGTAAGTAAGATTATGCTGGTAATGTTTCCCAAAGGTGGTCTCAATTCATACAAATTGATATTAAGTTTCACTCAAATCCTATAAGAGGTGTAGGAGATACTAAATAATTAGAGAAAAATAAAACAAAATCGCGGATATCTTGTAAACAAAGCGTTTTTCTTACGTTATTCTTGATTTTATCTTAATTTTTATCCAATTAACCTGACCCTCTAATTTGTGACGCCCTCTTACGAACACCCTGTATAAGAAACCACGAATCTTCCACTTTAAAAATATACACTAATCAAATATTGTACACATGTACAAGTCCTGTTTCTCGAAGGAAAGGATGTCTTGGGTTCCTTGGACGGACGAACTCAGGCTTTCTCTAAAGTGACCCCTAAGGCGGACCCCAAGTTTCTTTCCCAAGTGTACCAAGACATTCTATATTTCTGTTATAACACGATAACATCATTAAATGCCAAAATATTAAAGTTTTCAAAATTTACCTAGTTGTTAAGAGGAATTACGATAGAAAAATGTGCATTACAAACTGTTTATCCATATATTTAAGGTAACCGTGAATCTGTTCTGAAAAAAGGTGCCCAAAAATCAGGGCATGATTCCTCACATCAAAAGAAGAAAAGTTTAATTAACATAGGTCCGAAAATGCTTAGTTACCAAGTTATACAGGGTGAAAGATTTCGTCTGAATTTCAGTTCCCCTGCTGAAACCCCTACGGGTATTTGTTGGCTGTTAATTAAGATGTACAATGACTTTACTGAAAAATTGACTAAAACCGTTTCCAGACCTTTAGCTACAGTAATTTTTTAAGATATGTGACGAAATACGCGAAACTTGAAAACAAGTTCCTTAGTTAAGCAGATTTACTATGTTAAATGTTCAATGACGATAATAGACAAACGCAACCTTTTAATCCTTAGATTTTGTCTATTTTTCATGCGTATTGTATGTAATTAAGGATTATCTTTTTAAAGGTTGCGTTTGTCTATTATAGACTTATTTTACATCTTTCTCTTTGAAATTAAATTTTCTACAAGTTCTGTAAAAAATATTTTGTGTTTATTAAACATTTAACATAGTAAATCTGCTTCAAACCTTAAAGGAACTTGTTTTCAGACCAAGTTTGCGTATTTCGTCACATATCTTAAAACTAGCTATAGGTCTGGAAACAGTTTTTCAGTGAAATTCAGACGAAATCTTTCACCCTGTATAACTTGGTAACTAAGCATTTTCGGGCCTATGTTAACTAGAACTTTGTTTCTTCTTTTGATGTGAGGAATCATGTCCTGACTTATAGGCACCTTTTTCAGAACACCCTGTATAAAACACGCAAATAAAATACTGTACACAAGTACAAGTCCTGTTTCTTGAAGTAAAGGATTGACAAGATGACGTATACGTGTTTCCAGTGTCGAAGCCAGGAGAAGCACAATACAGTATTGTATGTGAGTGGTTAGCATACAAATGGAGTCGTCTTGTAACATACGGTCTCAACTCGCTGCCTGCTCAGGATATATCTTCTTCAAACGAAAACCTTTACATATCTTTATTTTTTTATCTTTTACCTTTATTTGTGCACCGTAACGTACTGAATAAGCATTAGAATCAAAATTGAATCATTGGATGTTGAAAAAAACTTCCGTTTGCAACTTAAATCATTTCGTTTGAATCACAACAATTATCTTCGTAACCACTCTCCCACTCTCATGAGGCTATTTTAAGGCAAATATGTGGTGAAACATGAGTGTGGTGAGTGGTAGTAATGAGTTAGTAGTCTTGTTACAAACTAAAGCCGACTCTTCCTTAGAATGGGTCATTAATTAATAGCCCAATGACCAATGGAAATGCAAGGGCCAACGGCTTAACGTGACTTCCGAACCACGCAGGTGATGGTCTGATATGTTTAAACGACGGTGGGAATACTTTAAATTCAGCGCTCAATACTTTGATTCTTTACTTTGTTACTTTGATTTGAGACACCGACCACCCTAGAGGTATTTTAAGGTGAATATGAGATGAAGGGTGAGTGTGTTGAGTGTTTTTGATGGATTATGACGTGTGGTCTTGTTACAAACTAGGGCCGACTGTCCCCCAGATTGGGTCATTATCAATAGCCCGACGACCAATGGAAAGGGCCAACGGCTTAACGTGACTTCCGAACCACGGGGAGTGACCATCGTGAAAAGTTACAACAACTACAATTATACAACAATACATAATTTTATTCGTGTTTAAAAATATGTTTTATCATCTCACCCGTCTAGTTTGTCAATGTAGACAAAATAAATTTCCATTGACAGACGTAAAACTAAGCTAGGTAGGCCTATGTATTACAGTACAACTTTAGTTTATTATGACCTGACAAATCACCTGGTGAAGTTTGATCCTGTAACTACTGGACACCCTGTATGGAGTTGTTTAGAAAAATAGAATTTTATGGTTACTAAACATGTCAGACTTTTAAGCTACCATTCGACTGATATCGTGTATTTCAGAAGCAGGGACATGGCAATATAAAGTTTGTTGTTTGTTGGCAAGCCGCCCCATATTGTTGTTTTAACGGCTAGAGTTTCATTGTATCTATAGCCTACACTACGGCCTTTTGACAATGTCGGAAAAATTAGTTTTGTAAAATGGCAAAATTGACATTTTATTGACTAAGTGTTGAGCTTTTATGCAAAACTTACAGTTGAAAATATTTGTATAAAATAAATTTCGTAATAAACTAGTCTACACGATAGGTTTCGGATAAGGTTAGTTGTCCAAAAACTTGCCGGTTTTTACTATTCTAGACACATATCGAGAAATACTGTTTTATAAAGCTTTGGCTCCCGAAAATAAAGAGAACTCATGGACCTTTGATATAATTATTAAAATCTAAACCGTGATCAACATTTTTTTAGCAAAATAATGTAAAAGGTTTAGATTAGCAATAATAAACGGAGCGTGGGAAAGGTGCTGATGTTGTTATTTATTTTGTAAAGACAGAAAAAATTACGTATTTTATTAATGTAGCCTATGTGTTTTGTATGAGGGGTCGATAAGTATTTTTTAAGAAACATTGGGCTTCTTCCCCAAAATCCCAAATAGGCTAACCACAGTCACGTCAAAAAAT
Source organism: Matsumurasca onukii (assembly GCA_018831715.1). Classification (NCBI taxonomy): domain Eukaryota; kingdom Metazoa; phylum Arthropoda; class Insecta; order Hemiptera; family Cicadellidae; genus Matsumurasca; species Matsumurasca onukii. The sequence continues at coordinate 5,310,607 of CM032065.1, forward strand.
ACCAAAAATGGCCCTTAGAAACACGTGCCTTGAATTTAAAAATGTCCGTTCTTTTTTTTACTCGTTTCAGGGACAGATATTTTTAAAACACCTAATCGGACCCACAAAACCCGAAATTGAAAATATAAAATAGTAAAAAATATATAAATTATTGTCTAAACTCTAAAACATGTCTAAACTGTACTAATCTATAAAAGCTGTTACTGATAGATCAGCTGTTTAGTGTTTAGTCAGGCAGAGTAACGAAAACTAATCTCGACGCCAAACACGATAATCCTTAGTGACGTAATGAACAAACACTTTAGCAACACATGGTGCAAATTGCAAGGACAGTGTCCATATCAATGGCCAATAACCTCGTCGATGCAAACTGAATATGATTTCAAGCCGTCACCACCGTATAGATAAAATTTAAAGTTTGTTTTGTTTAACGAGATGAAGTTAGGACTACAAAGTCCTCTCTACCACTCATCCTCGACCTTTACCTAGCGTAAAAAATTGTTAGTGGTGACTGAGGGGATCGAAGCCAGCCCGCGCCAGCAGAGTTCCGGAGTCGCGCACGATTCCAACCCGCCACGAAGCCGCTGAATACTTTTAACTGAGAGAACAATTAAAGGTGAGTTGGAGGACGATTTCTAAGTATTATTTCATTTGTATATAGTTCACTTTAAACTTAAACAAACAGTACTTTTCGAGGACTGCAGGAACCTCATAAAAAACAGAATATTAAAAGTGTTGCTCTAAACGTCAACACTATTTTTATGACGATATGAAATTTATGAGACAATCATACAAAAGTCATCACACGCGAATAGAGCTTTTTCCTATGCAAATAATTACAAAAGCAATCAAAGAAGCGTGTACAAATTTGACGCGAGGTTTCAAAATTACTAGCCGCTAAAAAACGTGTAATTTACAACCGTAGGCTACATTGATTTGCAAGACCGCATCCTGAATTTAACGTCCATTGCGTGTCCTTAAAACCTAAACCCAACACTTGGTCTAGATGGAATATTCATGAGACTTGGGTCATGCTGTGAGATGACAAGGCTAGATCTTAGAATATTTCACTTCATGTGTATTCAAATATTCTGATAAACAATACTATTTTGAACGTAGGCTATAAAATGGTCAACCATATTATGGGGAGAAATTGTTAAATTCTACTGCTTTTATAAACTTAGAATAAAATAATATTACGGTATAATTTTGAATAATTTAAAACTAATGTAGTGTTTTTTACTTAGTAAAATGCGCAGTATTTAAAAAAAAAAATTTTCAAATATTTAATATATGGATATTTAAAATTCCCATAAGTAGCACCTGTACATAAGGATGGTGCAACAAAAAATCGGTAGTTTGATGCCAGTACTCAAGGAAAGGCTTCCTTTTTACAAACACGAGTATACTTTGTTGGGAACAAATGCACTGAGTGGAACACTTATTTCAACCGTGGCGAAGCACGGGTACACAATTAGTACTTTATAAAAGCAAATCTAGCCTATTACTGATCTGTAAAGAAGATTTGTAATCATAACTTTCTGGTACTGCAGAGCCTTTATTTGAGTAGTAAGATTTGAAATTGTCACTACTAATTTAAGTTAATACCGAAATACAAACACAATAATGGCATATCTGTATTATACAAACATACTTTAATATACGTCTAGTACCTATGGAAATTTCTTAGTTGAACAACGTAAATTGTTTAAACCATGTCTAATTTCTATCAGTTATACTAGTAAAATGTTTTACCTTTCGGTAGAATTCCATTTAGGCTAGGCTGGAAACTGCTACTCACGATAACACTGTAACATCATTACATCAGTATAGTAAAGTTAACACACTGTAAACTTTCCACATAACACTAAACTTTAAAATAAATTTAATACACTTTGTCAAAACGTAATTAACTTTCTAGGCACTCACGACCTTACGCAAAAGAGAGCTATTGATTGTAAACATTCATGTAAGAACTTGAGGAAAAGTCAGCTGTTACAAATCAATAAGACGCGAGCGACAAGAAACCACAGATTACGGCTGGCTTATTTACTCTTCTAAAAATCAATGTTACTATTATGAATGCTTCCAAGCTAGCACATGATTATATTTTGCACATTTGTCGTAGGAGTAGAGATAACAGTGGGCATGGCTCTTACTGAGAAAAGAATAATTTTCGAAACAAATAATAAGTTTTGGTATTTTGCATTGGTCTCATTTCAATTTTTACCTAGGGTAAAAATTGTCATAGGAATAATCTTCTCATACGAGTATATTGTTATGGTTTTACTTTTTTATTATAATATGCATTAATAATTAATTGAACAATAATAAATACTATCCGCCTCTTGTTTTACCAAAATAAAATGATAATTTATATAATTTGGCAAACAATAAATGTCTTATGTTTTTCTCCATATTTTGTAAGAGTAAACGATGGAATCGTACCTTGTGTTATTTTCTACCTAGTTTAATTTAGCCATAAGCTAACGCTAAACTAACTTATTGTACATACACTTGTATTACTGTTTGTCAGGTTAAGTTCTAGAGAGGACTTTCACAGTTCTAACTTATGCCTGTAATAAATTCACGTTCATTTCATTTCATTTTTATTTCATATTTTAAAATTGAGTGTTTCATTTCACTTTATTTCTTATTTTGTCTTAAAATCTCAAAAATCTGTTTCCAAAGTGCCGTTTGCCGTTTTGCGCTATATAGGATGTTTTCTGTAATCTATCGAATGACCTTTCACTAAATAACCAGATGTTTTCACCAGATGACCTTTCACGTGATGTTTGGCCACTGATGAACACGAAAAGTACCAAACTAGAGGAAAAGTCAAATGAAGCGAGAAAACCAATGAGCTTTGAGTAAAATATAGACCTGCTTAGAACTAAGTTGCTTAGGAGCCACCCTTACTTAGACAGAGGCCTACTTTGCCATTGACTTTAATTTATTTGTATTACCATACAAAATACCTGAAGTCTAACTGGCATAAGGATACACATGTAATATTCCAACTATGATCAAATTGCTTACAATTTGCTAGAAAACATGCAATTTAATTAAAAAAACCTTGTCCCAATATAAGCACAATTTCTATTTCAAGAACTTTTACTGTAAATACTTAAAACATTACAAAACAAAATGTGTCCAATACCAATTTTGATGGTGGGTTTAAGTTATCTCTATCACTCAAAGTCAACCTTTACCTAACGTCACAGCTCTGCGAGGATCTGCGCACGAAACCAATCCACCACGACTCTGCTAAACAGCTTATGTTATAGTGTATGTAGACAAACAATATATGTTTTAAACTCTTTTATATCATATGAATTAAAAGATGTTCCTAACATAAATGAAATGACATATAAAAAAATCATTGATTGTATAATACCATGAATAAGGTATTTTTGTTGTCAGCCTGATAGAGCTGATCTTATCTAACTATAGTATTAACTACTAACTCGGTAAATTATCCATATAACAAACAGCTGATTTCAAGACACTACACCGACGACACAGATTCAGAAAAATAAACGAATGCATTCAGGAAGCAGGAGGTGTTCACATTCCATTTAACTTTAACTCCCTTTCCCAGAACTCGTTGCATTCAACTCTACCCATGTGTAGGATTTCTTTTTAGTAATAAGATTGAAAATTGAATGTCACGTTTACTGTAGTTTAAAATAGTTTTGAATAAAAGCGTTTATGTGAGAGACAACATCGTTACTGATGTTTTAGTAGCTACTACACAATTACATTACACACATAAGCTACAGACATAAACAAGTGTAGTCTATACTTTTATTTTCTCATAACTGCAGTCTTGTTTCAAGAAAATCTTTAACTGTATATAACTCATTTGCTATGAGAAATTTTTTTGAATTGTAAATGGTTTGATTTTTAATGAATGATGTCATATGCCGAGGGATTGCCAACTCATTAGACCGACGAAGGTTGTACTTTGATGTTAATTTAATTTGTAATAAACTAAACTGTTGTAAATACTTGGAAATGTCAAAAGGTTATTGCCCTAAAAACGCCCCGACAATACGCGCTAACTCTCAGCCTTAACACAATCTTACTGGCCTTCTTCTGAACTTTAAAAAAAAGGTTTCGTACAGAGATCTCTCTCCCCCAGATGGATACTCGTATCGGGGGACGAAGCAGCCATGATAAGCGGTGAGAAGAATTTTGTTTTCTGAAGTATAGGACAGCCTCCTAAGAAGAAATATAACCTAATATAGCCTGTTTAAGACTTTATAGGCATGGTCGTTATAAGAGTAGCCATTAAACAGTAGTCTTGGTTAGGTCTCTACCTCCAAGAGCCTAGATAATTTTAATTACAAAAAGATTATATGAGACTAATCGTCATATAATGTAGTGTTAACTTTAACGTGAAATCCAACTTTTGCCATTCAACATTGATTTAAAGTGAAAATTTTATAAACATTTATTTTTTCGAAATGTATGTTTTACATTGGTTGGTGAGACACATTTGGTATTTTCACTCCATTTGACAGCGGTTTTAACGATGGACGCAAAATCTGCCAAGCTCTGAGATAAATTCAAACGTAGCGTGAAAGTCAACCAGCATAAACTGAATAATAAAACTCTCTAAATCAAAATGTCTGGCAACTGTATTTCATTTTGTTTTGATCGCACTGTAAAAAGTTAGGCTAACCCTAGAGTTAGCATACTATTACTACAAATCTATTTACTTCTAAACGGTTGTATATAACATCAAGTGATGATAAAATACTAAAATATTATAATACATACAATGTGATTAAAAGCCAACCCAAACAGCTTGGATTTACAGAGTCTTGCTATTGGATCAAATTTTGTTGATAATACATATCCATTAAAGCCACTATAGTCTAGTTTTCCGGTTCAAATCCCGTCTAAACCTAATTATGATTAGCTTAAAATATTTCGGTTTCACTGTAGAGTACCCTTTTCAGGCAATGATTGGCTGAAACTGAGCTACTTGCTGTCTGCTGCCCTATTGGTGGTAGGGTTGCCAACCGTCCAATGGAGCAGGGATTCCAACTGTCGATGTTCATATTGGCTGTGTCACTATCGAAAAGACTTTGTTCAGGACTGGTTGCCAGCTTCTTGAATGGATAATGAAGTCTTCCTTTTAAACGTTATTCTCATTTTATTTCAATGGTTTCTCTAACGACTCTCGTATCTCGGGTCACCGCTTCTCAAGACACATAGCTGTACAGAAAATTGGGTATATACCCAAACAAAACTGTAGACATAAATATGCAGGGTGCATCACTGACTTTGGGGATTCTCGAAATTGTATTTTACCATGTCCAAACAGCAAATGTAGTGTGATAAAACGATCAGTGGTTCGTTATCGATTAAGAATTCATAAAACAAAACAGTATTTAGTAAACACACATTAGTCAGAAAACAGTTGTTACTTACACAACGTGGCCTTAACCGGTAAATCAATGTAGACATTGCCTATTGTGCTGAATATAACCAGATCTAACTGATTTACAACCCAATGTTTTGTCCGTGTTTGCTGTTGTAGACTGTAGTGGTTTGAGTCCAGTAAAAATGGATGTTGATACTTAAAAAATTACCGACGCAGCTGTTCTTGGAACAACAAGGCAAAACATGGAAATGAGCTATGATTCTACAAACCACTTCTTAAAATGTTGTATTGAAAATTAAATATTGTCTTCTGTTATACTAACATAGTAGTCATTAATTTCCATTGGTCATTGGGCTATTAATTAATGACCCATTCTAAGGAAGAGTCGGCCTTAGTTTGTAACAAGACTACACCTCATAACTCATTACTACCACTCATCACACTCATCCTTCGCCACATATTTGCCTTAAAATACCCTCATGAGAGTGGTCGGCATCTCAAATAGTGATTTAGTGATTTAACCGCACGTTTTAAAAATAAACCATGTACACATTTAGAAAACCTCTATTAAAATAAGTTATATATTTAAAACATAGCTTATCATATGGCCAATTTTAAGGAAAAAGCTTTAACACAAACATAAATAAAACTCTAAATACTTGACCTTAAAATATGTAAAGTTTACAATTGATATTCTATACGAAATAAACAGTTGCAAATAGGTTCCAGACAAACAAATGTTGTACATGTATTGAAACGGGAATCCCATACAAAGTAGTCGCTTAATATTCTTCCAACGTTCACCAGTTGATTCAAAGGATTTGTTGTGTAACGTTCAGAGAGCCTTTTCATTGTGTCTACGTTTAAAATAATATAACTTCATGTGAGATTCGTGTATAAATTTTACCTAAAAAAGCCGGCAATACTGTAAAACGGTATTTACAAATTACCCAAAACTTGTTTGGAAACTAGGTGTTAATTTAGTTTAGTATAAACTTCCAAATAACTTAAAGCAAGTCTCGTCCATTTTCCGGATCAGAATTAAACAGTCTTGAAGAAGGCTTTCTTCTCTGTACACGACTACATGATGAATAAAATATGTGAATAATAGCGTTATTTTCCTGGAACTTTTGGTTGTTTTTTGTTTATTTGTTCGTTGTTGTATATTTTTGTTTGTATTCCTATGCATTTTGTATGCCATGGATTAAATCTTTCTCTTCTTTCTCTAATTAAAATAAAACTGTAAAGTAGGTTTTTGTCATGTCTAACTTTGAATAAGTAGGATTAGTGTAAATATGATTTTATTAATTCGTTTTAAAGGTTTTGGCCTGAATTCTTCGTAAAATAGAATGGCCTAAGCCTGAAACCAAAAGTCTACTTTGAAACGTTTCTTGAAAATAATGTTTGGTAAAATTCAGTGTTAATGTTTCTAATCAAAGTGTTATGGTCGCTTCCAATGTTATCAAGTTAACTTAATCTTATGTGTTCTCAAATTAAAAATTTTAATCCTAAGATTTAATCTTAGGACAATGCAGAAAATTAACGGTGCTTCGCATACGGCTTAGGAAAAACAAGCTGGCGAAGAGCCTAAAGACAATGTCTGCAGTTTAGTTTTAGGCTTTTCTGATAACAAGCCTGAAAGTTGGCCAAAATAAAAATAATGTCAGCACATGCAACACGAAATTATGGAAAAATTGCCTATGATCTAGTTTTTTTGGTTCACATTGCGTCAAAACACCATCATAATTTGCTTGAAATATTTTGGTTTCACTGTGGAGAACCTTCTTTGCTATCTTTATCCTACTGGTCACAGGGCTGCCTACAGTCCATTGGAACATGGATTCCAACTGTCGATGTTCTCATTGGAAAACTGTACTCCACAGTGATACCGAAATATATCAAGCAAATTATAATGATGTTTCGACGGGGTGTGAACCGGAAGAACTAGATTATAGTTGTGACACCGGCCACGAAATATTCAGAGTTAAAAGTAAATAACTCAACGGTCACACGTTTATCAGCGGGCTCAGATTGGTGAGTTAGTTCCAATATTTGACTAGTGTAGTTCGAATTTAAATATTAAATTCAATACAAATGTTTTTATTAAAAGTATATAAAAAAAGATGTAACACAATAAAATGTCATTTGCGAGTGTCTACGGTCAAAATACCAAACTTAAAAACAATATACACAGGTTGAATATGCTAAAGTGTATTTCATGGATTACGAAAAAGATTTTAGATGTAGAAAGTTAAAATACACTATATCCAATAAATCGCTAAAAACCCCTGGAAAAATATCTTCAAGCTTCTTAAAGCTCACCACGTTATTGACAAAGTATCGACTCTAAAGAAGGTATATTAACTTATGATATGAAAGAGCTTTCTTTCACTTTATGCTCCAGTCAAGTGAGACTAATACTGTTTTCAATTTCCTTTGCTTTGAGAAAACCGAGAAACCTCCAACCCTATATGTAAACTTGTTTGGCATATACAGGCCGCTATACAAACTATCGGGCTAGTTATGTTGAGCTGTACTGAATATATTTAAAAGCAAGTGCTCTTTGATTTGATACATCAACCACTCCTAGAGGGTATTTTGACTGGGACTCGTGGCGTGGTCCTGTAATCCAGCTTTATGAAAGTCGGGTTTTGAGGATGATATAGGTCTAAAGTGGCTCGGATAGTATCAGTGATCTGATGATACCCGGATCAACCCCCACCATCGTTAAGACATATCAGACCATCACCTGCGTGGTTCAGAAGTCACGTTAAGCCGTTGGTCCTTGTATTTCCATTGGTTATTGGGCTATTAGTTAATGACTCAAACTCAAACTCAAACTCAAACTCAAGATCTTTATTGTCAATTAACAAATACATGCATGACAACGTCAAATATTACAACATGTTTTATAATTATGGCACAAATACATTATTTTTTGCAAAAATAAATAATCATATCTTAATTTACACTAGTTAATCAAATGACCCATTTTAAGGAAGAGGCCTTAATTTGTAACAAGACCACACCTCATAACTCATTACTGCCACTCATCACACTCATCCTTCACCCCATATTTGCCCTCATGAGAGTGGTCGGCATCTCAAATAGTGATTTAGTGATTTTAAGGTGAATATGGGATGAAGGGTGAGTGTGTTTGACGGATGATGAAGTGTAGTTTGTTACAAACTAGGGCCGATTGTTCCCCTGATTAGGTCATTATTTAATAGCCCTACTATCAATGGAAAGACAACAGTGGGATTTCTACCAAACAGCATCTATGCCGATGATGTCTTTACATCGAAACGTTCCGGGGATGTAACAACCCTCAACACAACATTTTGGATATTGACGGTGGTAACTAAAATACTATTTTACGTCTAGTTGATATCAAAGGGGCAAATAATTAACTTTTATGAATTTGGTTGATTAGAAAAGTGAACCAATTATAGTCGCAAGGCTAGCCAGCCATTTGTTGTATTACATTTTGAATTTCATCTGATTTACTTTGATCAAAATCTATCAACCTACTTGATTTTCATGACAAGACAAACCGTGGAAAACTTACTTGATCCTGCCTTAATTTGGATTCGATAGGATAACCAAAACTAATGTTGATGCCAAACACGATAATCCTTAGTGACGTAATGAACAAACACTAGCAGCACATGGTGCAAATTGCAAGGACACTGTCCATACTGAAATCCATTCACGAACATACCTTGATTTCACGAACAGGTATAGTTTTAAGCACTGGGCCAAATGAGTCCTTAAATTTAAATTATAGTACTTTTAAACAGGTGGTTATTTCAAACACGTGGAACTTTTCTTTTAGTTACTAAAAAAGATCAGCAAGAAATGAAAATTGGAAAGTTATGAGAGACTAGTAGGCTAATATGTTGTGCAAATACTCCAACTATATGCTTAACTGTAATAAATATCAGGCCGACACTTAGCTAAGCGCTAAAGCGCCGCTTCCATGAGTGAATCTAATTTTCTTTGCAATTTGTTACTCTTATTTGCTACGCTCACAGCCTCGCTTCGGCCTTCGGCCTAAGACTTACGTGGTCTTTTACTGCAATTTTTATTAAATATTGTGAAGGTAAAACGTCCCGGGTCTGGGTCTTATTATACTGACGGCATGAATATCTTATGTTTTAAAGGAAATACGATAGTAACATTTAACAAGACTAATTTCAAAATATAGATTTAAAAATTTATGTTTAAAATGTATATATTTTAAAATATATTGCGCATAACGCAAACTTGATTGACAAGTGGACTAAAGTGGAAATGAATTATGGACTATAAAGCCTTACGAACTTGTAAACCCATTAAGTCTATTGTAGAAAAAGATCTACAAAATATCTTACTCTGTTAATTTCAACAGCTATTTTCCTCGTATGTTCAATAAAGGATGAAAGACGTGAGTGAAACCCAATTAGAACGTCGTTACCTAATAGGCTGAGAACTAGGCGTCAAAGATAAACCAATCAAAACTCAATGAATATTTATCAGTCATCAACCAATAACAACCCAGAAGAGAGAATCTTCTTTGAAGCTTAGGTTTTAGAGTGTTTTCAATGCACGATTGCGTTGATGCACTTGTTGTTTTATAATTTTGTTTTAGTTTAAATGGACTATGAAATAGTATATACTTACATCTAGTAGAACTCCTTATTGGATTTATAATATAAACTTGAAATAAACACAAATTATCCAATAAAAACTTTTATAGTTAGTGAGGCCTTTCAAGAACCATGTTCTCATCTTTCACAGCCATGTTCTTGTGTTGTGGTCTGTGGATGAGAACATAGTTCTCGAAAGGCCTCACCAACTATAAAACCTTTTATTGGATAATTTGTGTTTATTCCAAGTTGAAATAGTAGATCTTTGTCAAAAAACAATCCTTTTTCAGTAGAGTTTCGTATGTCTTTGAAAGAGAGATTCCCAATGCATGTTGGGGTACGATCCCCCAATGAGATAAAGTGTTTTGTCAGAATTGGCTTTGTTGAAAAACTAAAAAGTATTTGTTAATTGAAGCTTTTTACTATGTGACAAAGTTTATTGCAAAATTTCTCACTTACCAATCGTGTAAAATGTTCAACAGAACAAAATCGTATTTAGATAAAAGCTAATAAACGAAGTATTGTAGTTTTACCAGTAGCTCATGAAGAATTTCATATAAATATATAGGCTACGTATAAATCCAAGTTTACCCTAGATATCCGTTAAAACTTTAAGCCAGGAAATGTGTCTAGGATTTAAGGACGAAATGCTACACGTGAGTGGAGTTGAATGCAGCAGTTTCGTGAAAGGCAGAAGTTAAATGGAATGTGAATACCTTCTGCTTCCTGTGAATGCTTGATCTGTGTTAACATGGTCTTCCGAATCTGTGTCACCAGGATCTGTTATACAAACTGTATGAGACAAAAGTTGAGAAAGAACGGAAAATTACAGTCGCAATGACGGATAACTTAATAATAATAGTAATTATTGCCATTTACAAAATTATTATGTAAAGAACAAGAAACAAAGTAATACAAATAAGTTTGGCAAAGTCACCAATCAAAGTACAGACAAAAGTCTGACAGTTAACTAATAATATTTTTACTGAATCAATAATCTTAACAAAAAGGGAGGTTTTATCGGTCCAAAAAATCACTTAAATTATAAAAAAAACATGCTAAATCAAATAATGTTGATTCAGTCTAGTCTTAAAAGTGTTTGAATTTTGTATATGTTTTAGATCTTCCAGGAGTTTATTACGTATATGACTTCACTCCCATTTGGCTAAGTAGTCTTTAAAATAAATAAACAAATAAACTTTTGTGCTCTTAACAAAATGTTAAAACCAACAAACTGTGGTAACTGCTGATGGGACAGAATTCAACGCGAAACATATTGGTAGCAGTTAGCTGACTGTTGCATGGAACCTAATTTGAATTCAAGTTCAGTGTAAATGGCTGGAAAGTTGTCTCTTTGGGGGAAAGTGCTTTTTATTTACCAAACACATGTTTTCTCTTCTCGAACTAATCCATAATTGAATCACTATTTGAGATGTTGACCACTCTCATGAGGTCGGCAAATATGTGGTGAGGGATGAATGTGATGAGTGGTAGTAATGAGTTATGAGGTGTAGTCTTGTTACAAACTAAGGCCGACTCTTCCTTAGAATGGGTCATTAATTAATAACCCAATGACCAATGGAAATACAAGAACCAACAGCTTAACGTGACTTCCGAACCACGCAGGTGATGGTCTGATATGTCTAAACGATGGTGAGAGTTGATGCGGGTATCATCAGATGATCACTGAGACTAATTGAGCCACTTTAGACCTATATCATCCTCAAAGCCTGACCTCCATGAAGCTTGATTACAGGACCACGCCACGTGTCCCAGTCGTTAGAGTACTTGGCTAAACATACATCCATAGATCAACAAAAAAGTGTTATTGGGTATATTGCGGCCTGTTTATATGGCAAACAAGTTTATATGCGAGGGTCGATTTTTCGGTTTTCTTCAAAGCAAAGGAAATTGAAAACAGAATTAGTCTCACTTGACTGGTGCATAAAGTGAAAGAAAGCTCTTTCATATCTTGAGTCAATATTCCCTCTTTGTAGTCGATACTTTTTCGGTGATCTTGCGTGCTTTTGGAAACTTGAAAATTGTTTCCCTAGAATTCTCATTTAAGATTTAACATGGATACTTTGATACTTTAGTTTGAGACACCGACCACTCCTAGGGGGTTTTTAAGGTGAAGATGGGATGTAGGGTGAGTGTGTTAAGTGTTTTTGATGGATGAGGAGGTGTGGTCTTGTTTCAAACTAGGGCCGACTGTTCCCCAGATTGGGTCATTAATTAATAGGCCAACGACCAATGGAATGGACCAACGGCTTATTGTGACTTCCGAACCACTGAGAGTAGCCGCCATCGTGAAAAGTTATCACTGCGCCCGAATAGAACCCGGGCTGATTTGGTGCAAAGCACGCACTGTACCAATGAGATAAACATATAAAGATAAAAAGTAAAGTTTGTCTTGTTTAACGAGGCAAGGTTGGGACTACAAAGTCCTATCTATCACTCAACCTCGACCTGTACCTAGCGTTACCGTTTAGTCACATTACAAATGTAAGTGGTGACTACGGGGATCGAACCCGCGCCAGCGGGTATAATATATTTAATATTTTCCGTATTTAGTTTAAGAAACTTTAGCGTACTAATTATGTATAAATGTTTCCTAGTCGAAGGGTATTTTGACTGTATACAGTGGCAAGCATAGTTTGGAAATCGTAAAATAATTTTAAAACATAAAAAAACAAAAGTTAATTTGGTGAATTTAAAACTTCAAATGTTAATAACACTTAAAACTCCTCACACTAACTTGTAAATTCTTTGTAAGACTGTGGTCCATGAAAGTTTATCGTCATCCAGGCCACTTCTTACATACTTTTAAGTTGTATGTACTTTGTATTTTAGTTTTGATCGTTCTCAGGGTTTAATCGCAGTTATCTTTCACACAAGTTACCATTTCTTTACATGTAAAGTTGCGTGTGATGACAAAGCTGCTTTTATTGTTGGCTTACCTCCAGGCTTGTTATCAGAAAAGCCTGAAACTTAACTGCAGACATCGTCTTTAGGCTCTTCGCCAGCTGGTTTTTCCTAAGTTGTAACTATTTTCTGCATTAACGTAATGGTAAATTCTTTATACATTTTGATTGTACGAGTACATTTACGTACATTCGTACGTTCGTATACGTACATTTTATCAAACAACTCACGTCCAGCCCTGGCCTAAATTTTATGAAAAAATATTAAAATATCGGGGTCTGCAGATAAACACAACCTACAATATAACACATAATCTTTTCTTATTTTGTCTTAGTCAGGCTTTGATGTATCTTTGCCGTATTAATAGAAAACCTTCTCACAAGTTTTACTCAATTAAAAAAAGAATATTTGCGCAAAAGTCATAAACACGTTCAGTCAAAATCAAACCCACACTTAAAATGTTTAAGCCCTGACAGTACATAATCCACTTCACAGTTATTATTTTTATATCAATCGAAAATCCTCCTAGATTAAACAAATACCTAGTGTTTGGAAACATTTAAACGAGTTTCAAATTGTTTAAGAAGTAAATGTTTAAATGTTGGTTTTAAATGTATAAACTATATACAGGGTGAGATATGCAGCGCGCTATGCAGAACCGGATTCTACATACAAAAGTAAGTCGAAAATGTCGAGTAACAACTTTTTGATGTAAGCTTATTTTAGCCGTAATTTTGTGAACTTTTGAGTATAATTAATAATTTAAAAACCTTTTAAGATATTTTTGTGATATCTGGTGTAAACAATAATTGTTATCATACTATAATTTACTAAAAAGGTTTATTTAATGCTTTTTATTATTGTTTTTTATTGTGTACAAATGTTTAGCTAAATTAAGCCGAAATCAAAAATTTCAGAAGTTATTTTTGACTTACTTTTGTATGTAGAACCCGGTTTTGCATAGCGCGCTACACGTTTTTGTGACACCCTGTATATACTGTACAGACGTGTACATATCAAAGCACAAGAAGAATCAAGATACCAACACAGTGTGACCTCAAAGCAGCAATATTAACTCACGATATGAAAGAGCTTTCTTTTACTTTATGCTCCAGTCGAGTGAAACTAATACCGTTTCCAATTTCTCTGCTTTGAGCAAACCATAAATCATTTCCTCAAACATCTCGTCATAAAGTAACCTAGTTTGTTTACACGCAATGTACTTGGCGTTTACTTGCTACAAAAAATGTTAGGTTGCAAAATTTATTTGCTTATTGGTGAATTGCCTTTGCAAATGTAGCTATCTTTATCTTGCCAAAGAGAAAAAACGTCGTAGAAAGGTGTGGTTTCCTTTGTTTGCTTAAAAGCTTTTTGCTAAACCTTCTGAGTCAAATGAAAAAAATTTAAATATATATATATGCGTGTGACCACTCTACAGGTACCTATTTTGATCAGAGTTTCACAAAGTTTGGTACAAATGTTTCTTTTGTTACTATCTAGGTTACGTTAGTTAACCAACTAGATAAGATCGTCCGTTTCAAAACAGCGGTAATTCAAAGTTTTGTTTTACATATCCAATTGTAGATTTAGCATAAAAGAATGCAAAGTTCACTCTCTACAGTAGATTTTTACTTGCTCAATCGATCAAAACAACTCCTGTTGCTATAAAATGTACCGTTTTAACGTCATTTTAGTTTAATTATTTAGTCAGAATTTCTTCACTTTGACATTCAGAGCACTGGGGAAAATTTAATTTTAAATAATTTTTAAATTAGATTCTTAAACTTAATAGCCTAAGTTGCCTTGAATGCATAAAGTAAACAACTAATAACCTGGAGCTTGTTTACTATACAAACCCATAGAGTAAATAAATAAAGCAAATTTGAAAATGAAATGGTAAAAATTAGTAATAGTGTATAAAGAAATTGTGCCCTATTCAAAATAATATTTTTAAATATTTTATTGTTTTATTGGAAATTCGCAAAGACTCACAGTAGCGCTTGTGGCTGCGTGTCGGCTATTTTTGTCTAAGTTCACCAAAGCCGTTATTTATTTTTGTGTCGTTTTTATTTTTGTAAAATTCCATTTATATAATTATTATAAGGTTAAGTGGAAGAAAGGGCCTTGAGGCCCTAACTTCGCCTTGTTTGTAATTGTGTAACTATGCGAATAAAGAGATTTTCTATTCTATTTTATTCAAAGCCCATCGATAAAACGTAAACTTTTTAAAGATATATACATTGATCGAGTATACAAAACATTACAAATATAGCTTCCCGGTCAACGTGTTTGTTTACGTGAATAAACAAGCAATTTTGGAAAGAGCACTTTGCCACAGAGCTCACTTTCAGCCATTTACACTGAATCTGAATTCAAATTAGCTTCCATGTAACAGTCAGCTAACTGCTGCGAATATGTTTCCTATTAAATTCCGTCCCATCAGCAGTTACCACAGTTTGTTGGCTTTTAACGTTTAGTTTAGAGGGAAAGAGACGTTTAAATTTTAACTATATCAAGATCGGTAAATGTAGTTTCTGTCTAAAGTTTTGTATGTCAACTGATTTGGTTGACACTTTTTTTCACGTAACAGTAATACCCATTGATGACAACTATTTCTTTTATTGAAACGTAAGTAAGACTGAAAACTTAAATCCCATAGTAAATATTGTTGTAGAAAACACAAAATGTTAAAAAACAGTGAATATTCAACATATTTGTTAGTTTTACCGTAAAAATACACGATCCTGCAAAACAGAAACTTACCAAAAAGGTGTTTCTGTTTTGAATGTGCATCCTATCCTGTTAAATTAATGAAGACACGTCAGTAGTACTTTGTACTTCACCAATACTGTAACAGTACTTGCCAATATTAGTTCCAAATAATGTATCAAAACTGATCAAACCTTGAAAATAAACTATTATCTGTTCGATACTTAAAAAGCAAGCAGTTAAAATATTTGATTGGTTTTCTTAATCCAAATATAAATCTTGACAAAATGTTGATTAATTACTCTTGTTTCTTAATTCTTGCTTAGTATGTCTAAAGATAGAATAGAGATTATGTCTAAATTAAAATAAAATTCTGGTTGAGATGTCACACAAAACTAATTCACATCGATACAGACGACTTTTCCAATAATTTGTCAAGAAATTATGTGAGTTCAGGAAGATAATAAGACTCCTATAACAGAATAAACAGAAATGAAGACAGTGAACGTGCGTTGTGGAAAAGCAAGCATTTCAGCAAGATAAAGAGCTCCATAAAACACAAGTCTTGAGTCCAGATATACAGTGGGCCGTGGGAGAGGTAGACTAACATTGAATTCAGTGTTCCATTCTGGTTAGTTCAATATACAATATTATTGAGACATCTTAAATTCCTTTTTACTTATGGGTCTTCGAAGATCCAGTTTGATACATTGTTAAGTAATCTATACTATATATAAAAATGAGATGGTGTGTGTCTGTTTGTCTGTCTGTTCCTCAATCACGCAAATACCACTGGACCAATTTTAATGAAATTTTACAGGAATGTGGCTTATATACCTGGTTAACACATAGGCTATTAACATGTTTGATAATTTAATTATTTTCAAGATGGCGGTCATTACTAAGACCTCACTACATGTGAAAATTTATAACCCCAAAACTGTCACTTAAAATTCTAGAAAAACCATAACAGATATTTAATTTTTGACAGCACATACGAGCTTTAAAATTTAATTTCCTACACAAATGGTCCTGAGCATTTTTGTCGTATCTCCAACCGTTTGCTCGGAAAGCTTGCTTCAGCGTGGAAAAACAGGCTCATGATGCGCGCCGCTGCACGCTCAAACTCGGCACTTCCACGGGTTGTACCTCTCCTCGGCGCGTCAGTACGTCTGACCGACAGTGTTTGTTGACCATATTACTTACTATTCATGCTTTACAGCGAGTGTTGTACTATAGCCATGTAGTTTTCCATTTTCAACTAAACAAAATTAGTTTATTTTGGATTTAAAACGTATGTGGTTTGTCATGATACATTTAAAATAAATGTACTTTAGCCATGTAATTTTTTTATTTTCAACTAAACAAGAGTAGTTTATTTTGGACTTTAAACTTATGTGGTTTGTCATGGTAAATTAAAATAAAACCTTTGGGTCAACCAGATTACAATAAACATTGTTTTTATTGTGGTCTACCCAGAAGTTTAATTTTAATTTAAAATTAGTTTAATAAAATGGTTTTAATGACCGCTTATAACTCAAAATCAGCTGAAACTATGGTGGTGAAACTTCGTTTAAGGGTAAAGCCTAGCTATTACGCAGTGTGTTTTAGCTATATTTTATATCTATACAACAACCACAAAATAAATGGCGAGGGACCAAAGTAGGCACTGAACATGTTTTACGGCATATTCGACCGCTTAAAACTGAAAATCGGCTGAAGATATGGTAGTGAAACTTCGTTTAAGGGGTTAACCCACTACGCAGTGTGTCTTTAGCTATATTTTGTACCCATATAACATCCACAAAATAAATGGCGAGGAACCAAACTAAGCTCTGAAAACGTCGGAATGGCGGGATTATTACGACTCACACGAGGTAGTCAAACATCGATAAACACTTATTTGGTTTCAGTTTGACTGTACATAGAAATGAATCCATCGACGTTTGGTTATTAAGTTTTCTTGCACTTTGTAAAGTGCTAAAACTGACGTTAAGAAAATTCCTGTCTGTAAGTATGTAAAACTTTTAAGTCATTTTGGAACTCCAGCCTATCTAAATTGGGCTCTGAAAAGGTTTTTTTCCAACAGGCACTCTCTGCGGTGTGTCCAGCGAATTAGTACCCCACTCTTCACTCACGTGGCCGCGGTGGCGAGTCTGACTAACAAAAATCCTGTCCGTCTGTCTGACTGTAACGTTTTCAAGGCAAATGGGACTGCTTATACATCAAAATCGGCTGAAGCTATGGCGGTGAAACTTCGCCCCATTACTCAGTGTGTCTTTAGCTATATATAATATATTCATACAACATCCATAAAATAAATAGCAAGGGACCAAAGTAGACTCTGAAAATGTTTGTATGCATTTTGGACCGCTTATAAGTCAATCATATGAAACTATGGCGGTGAAACTTTGTTTAGGGGTTAAGATAATCACACAATGTGTCATTAGCTACATTTTATGTCAATATAACATCCTCAAAATAAATTGCAAAAGGCCTAAAAACGGCCGGAACGGCGGAGTAACTATGACTCTCACAAGGTAGCCAACAGGCAAACTAAATATTTTCATACGGAGAAGATGGTGAACTAACAGGCAAACTAAATGAGTATTTGAAGGATATATAGGAAACTTTGTTTTACTTTAAATTTGTAGTTTTATTATAATAGACACACAGCAATGATAAGAAAGTCCCGAGGCGAAGCGCGGGTACTCTCAGCTAGTCCACTATAAAATCCAGTTTGTTTTTTAGTACTGCCCATGGAAAACGCTTAAAATTGATTTAGAAGAAAATATTTGAAGCGTTCTCCATAAGCAGTACCAAACCTAAGTAATTTGATCAATCGAAATTTGTAAAGTAGTGTGGAGTACCAACCAAGTGAAAACTGAATCCTTTCTAAATCTACCCGCTTGGTACCTATCTTTAATTTTGTGTAGGACAAATTTTATTTGAACCCCAGGATCGGATTTGGTATATCCAATTAAAGATCTGTGTAGGTTAAACAGTCTTCCACAAATTACAGTCGAAAAATGTTCTAAATTGAAATGGTTATTTAAAGCCTAAGAAACATTAAAATTGGGAACAAACAATTTTAGACAGAGTAGACTTGATTAAGATCGAACTTGCAGCCTTTTCTTCTTAAAAATAATATTTTAGATGTTACTAAATCTAACTTAAGTACTTTTAGAAGCATTTTTGACGGTTGTCAAGCCTGAACTCTGATTGATGTTGAAAAGGGCTACGTAGAGCGGATCCGTGGCGGATTGGTATCGCGCGTGATTTCGGAGCTCATCACTCCGGTGGCGTGGGGTCGATCCCCGCAGTCTAACCATTTGTAATGTGACTAAATATTGACGCTAGGCAAAGGTCGAGGTTGAGGGGTAGAGAGGATTTTGTAGTCCCTACTTCGCCTCGTTAAACAAACTTTACCTTTTTAGAGCTAAGTATGTGTTTAAGGTCTCCCCTAGTTCAGTGCAACGCCATAAACCCCAAGTCAAAAGTTAAAAGCTCAAAATTGCTTCTAACACTACGACTTCAAGCCACCACAATTTTGCTTCGGGTTTAAATTTTAAACTTAAATTAAAAAATTGAATTGAGTCAACGCCGTCTTTTTAATCTAAAATATCCAACTTCCGAGGAGAACTACACTACAACCATTGTTCAGTGCTGCTCTCATAAGTGCAAACCGTAGTGGAAGGTAAACACATATTATACTGTATAATCTCATCACAATGAATGTGAGGCTTTGTGGAAAGCTGGCTTTGAAGTCCGCTCTGAGCTCAATACAATGATACACGAAGCTTTTCATACATTCTGACCACGAGTTACAATCATAGTTTATTTCCGCTTGTACTATTATATGTACTAATGTAATATGTATTTCTAAAAGAAATTAATTCTTTAAGTACACATTTCAATACTCTTTAAACTATTTTCTTTATTATATGCAATGTTTCGTAGTTAAGGGCTTCCCTATATCACATTTGAGATGCTGACCACTCTCCTGCACATGAGGGTATTTTAAGGCAAATATGTGGTGAGGGATGAGTGTGATGAGTGGTAGCAATGAGTTATGAGGTTAGTTTGTAACAAACTAAGGCCGACTCTTCCTTAGAATGGGTCATTAATTAATAGGCCAATGGCCAATGGAAATACAAAAACCAACGGCTTAACGTCACTTCCGAACCACGCAGGTGATGGTCTGATATGTCTTAACGATGGTGGGAGTTGATGCGGGTATCATCATATGATCACTGAGACTATCTGAACCGCTTTAGACCTATATCATCCTCAAAAACTGACCTCCATGAAGCTGGATTACAGGACCATGCCACGAGTCCCAGTCAACTTTAACAAATAAATACGCGTAGATGTACTTTTCTACTTGGAGTTACGGGTCAAATGATTAAATAAATTTTTCTTGAGAGTCTTAAGAATTTTCTTTCCATTTGCTGAGCATAAAGGTATGTTTGTGTTCTTTGCCTAAGGTGGTTAGTATGATTCAAGGCTGTGATTGGTTGTCCGATGCTCCAAGTTAGCCAATGGGGCTGAGGGTAGCTGTCACTGGCCATGTACGCTCTTGATTTCTCTACGGGTCTTTTAATTTCGTAAAGTTTCTATACATGTTGTAATGTTTTCTAGGCTAGCTGTTATTAAATTTAATAAGTAAAAAAATTCTATTGTTTTCTAGACTGGCTATTATAAAGTGTCGAAGGTTTAGAAAAAAAAACAAAGTTACGGTGGTGGGTGCTTGGTCAGCTTGCCCTGACTGCATTTAGTCTAGTTCATGTTCTAGTATCTTGTATTATGTTTTAAGTACTTCACCTGAAGGCGGGGTCAAATTTCATATTTCAAAACCTTTTTGTGAACATTTTTCACTAAGAAACGATCGAAAACATTCTTCATACTTAAGAACATTCTTCATACTTATTCTACATTGGTTAGAAACAAAGCTACAATTCAGTCAACGTGTGTTTATAAAACAGCTCATCCGTATTCCTGCAACGTCATTCTTATAAATTGAAGGATTTGTTTCATCTCACGTGCTTCGTAAACATTGGAAATTAAGTCGAAAGAAAATAAAAGGACTTGTGTGGAAAACAATTTGAGTTCAGTAAAAAGTAATCAAGATTCAATATATCCAATTTCGTTCACGTTTACATTACAATGCGGTGATCTAAGTATAACTATTTTTCTTATGTTTAATAGAATTAGCTCGTTAAAACATTATTGTAAAAATATAATGTTTACATGAAGGGTAAAATATTTTTAAGTTCAATTACAATTGCTTTGCATCATTGCAACAAGTACTTTTGGTGTTCTGACGAAAATGTACGGTATATATGTTACAGATTTCAAATATTTTTGTTGTATTCTTTCAACAAAAACTGTAACGTATATTCATGTGAACTAAAACATTGATAAAACATGAACAATTATTTACTACGATCAAATTCATCAGATGTATAGTCAAATAAATAATAATAGTCACCAAGATGACATAATTCAAACCAATTTATGGAACCAAACAAGTAATAAAGCCACTTACTAAATCACCCTTTATGAATTCAATTTAGTTTCGAATATTTGATTATACTAACACTCTCAAAATGCAGAAATCCCTCTTAGTAATGATTAATCTCTCTCTAGGTTCAGTTCTTGTCCATAAAGAACAATTTCTGTTTCCGTATAAAATGAACTTAGATTTAGACATGCAGGCCCATAAATATTGCGTAAAACCCAGCGGGGTCGTATCGTGAAACCTTACCTTTCTTACTTGAGGATTTAGCTGTACCGAGCGAGGAATGCCTTTAACTGAGAAAATAATTTATTTTTTCATTAAACTTTGTTAAATTTGCCTAATAAACTACTTTTACCTTAAGCAATAAAATATTTGGACATACTTTTGGAAAAACAAAACTAATATCGCCTAAAACTAATAGATGTTTTGAGGTGCTAGTTTTAAAAGTGTTCTAAGCCAAGTCCACTTTGAAATAACACATTTTGGGCAACATACATTTTAAAAATACATCTCTGAGGCGCCCTTCAATAAATCACGTTACAGTAATTGAGCTGAGGATATTTTAAAGTGACTTAAATAGAGATCTTTAATAGAGTGACCTACCACAATAGAGAACTAGTTATAGACATTGATTAATTACGTTGAAAACGCAAAATCATGTTTTTTAGCCTGTCAAAAGTCTTAAGAATTTCCTTCCGTTGGCTGATAGGTATTTCTATGTTATCTGATACGGTTGGTCAGTCTTGTTCACGGCTGTGATTGGTTCTCAGCCAGCCAATGGGGTTGTCTGGTGGCTGACCAGGTAGTCAGTTAGTGTGTTGCTGTCACTGGTCGTAGACATTCTTGATTTCTCTTTACGTATTTTTAATTTCGTAAGGTTTATCTAGATGTTATATTTCTTTATATGCTAGCTGTTATACAATTTAATAAAGTTAAAGGGGAAAACTAAAGGTTAATTGGTGGGGAGGGGGGGTTGACTGGACAGCTTGTGCTTATGACTGTTAATCAAGTTCATTTCTTAATGTTTGTGTTATGTTTTAAGTAACTTTTTACCGGAAGACAGGGTGAGATTTAAGATTTCGAAGCTTCGCGTACTTTGTGTTCACTCAAAAACAATAGAATACGTCCGTAATAATAATCCAACCTCAGAAATTGTACCATCGTCAAACCTTTAACAAAGAATCAAATACATGTCTATAGTTTTTCATTCAAGCGACAAAAACTTAAGATACACTTAAAAAACTTAAAAAAACTTAAGATAAGACAAACACAGTCGTCTTGTTATGTTTACAGTTCAAGAAAAGTGAGGAAAACAGGACGAGAAAGAGTTTGAAGAGAAGGAGAAGGAGTTGCTTTGAACACTAATTGGGCTTCGAGTCTAACAAACGATGTATCTAAACCATCAATACCCGCCAGACTCTCTTAGAGCTCAACATCTTCATTGTAAACTACAGTAGAACACTCAAGTTCAGTATCATAACTGCTCAGTAATTAGCTTGTAATTAGCAATCAATTATGCATAAATTATGTTGTTTCTATTTTGTAAAAAAAATATAAGGGTAGGCTTCATACTAACGGTTTCTTTTACCACAAGTGTTATTATTGATGACGCAAATACCAATTACGCAAGGGTCATTGATGATGCATACCAAATGTCATCGGAATCTGAACAACTAATCATGATGTATTAGTGAAAGTTATGCTCTTCTGCCACCATTTTGAATTGCTCAAACGGATTTGCACGGTTTCAAAGGGGATTATTTATACGGTATTTAATAATGTTTATGATTACACCGCTTGCTCGCAAAATGGAGGAGCTGCTACCAAAATATGTGGGATTTAAATATGTTATAAATTGTGACATACAACTTGTGTTTTGTGCGGTGATGTCGAAAAGTGGTAATTATTTGTTTATTACATTACGAGCCAAAAAGCAGTGCCGCCTCTGTTAAAAGTTTAGGTTTAAAAGTACAAACTCCTGTGTGTTTTAGTTTTATTTTAAAGAATTATTGTAACTGAAATATGTTTATGACAAAAAAGATAGTTATATTAAAGCCAAACACCCAGTGGGCTTATAAAAATTTTAAAATACTTCATCAATAAGGCTTAGATTACAGCACCACTTGATAATAATATTTTTGGTCATGAAAATATTGGCGCGATGTCATACAAGAAAACAAACAATTCTACAAAACACAAACACTGTTGAAAAAAGCTTAAAACGAGAGTGAAAACCCATTCGCTTATTTTCCAACAGGTCATTTCGCTCGTCCACTGACAGGGCAATTCGCAATTCAAATTAGGATTAATTTAATGGCTTGGTAACTGACCCATCAATAGCCGCGAAATCAAATCTCGTGCATTTGTTTGTTTTGTTTCTTTTTCAAATGAAACCTAATTCTGTGCCCTCCTGATGTAAAAGTAAGACACAAGCAATTATTTACCTTAGTAGTACCTTAGGCTCCCTTAGTAGCTCGTAACAAGTGTATACAATATTATAATCGTATGGTATATTTTTTACACACGTGGCGTGGTCCTGTAATCCAGCTTTATGGAGGTCAGGTTTTGAGGATGATATAGGTCTAAAGCGATTTAGGTAGCCTCAGTGATCATCTGAAGATACCCGCATCAACTCCCACCATCGTTTATACATATCAGACCATCACCTGCGTGGTTCGGAAGTCACGTCAAGCCGTTGGTTCTAGTATTTCCATTGGTCATTGGGCTATTAATTAATGACCCATTCTAAGGAAGGGTCGGCCTTAGTTTGTAACAAGACTACACCTCATAACTCATTACTACTACTCATCCTTCACCACATATTTGCCTTAAAAAACGCTCATGAGAGTGGTCGGCATCTCAAATAGTGATTTAGTGATATGTTATATTGTCCTATGTGTACATAAACTGTAATGCATGACAAATGTGCAGAAGACCTGTTTTGTGAATTTTGTGCTTGACTTAAGTTTATTATTGTATTAATCAATTTATTATTGTAAGCTCATCAGCTGACCGTGCTGATTGCTGAACCTGTCGGTACTTAATTGCTGATGCGGTCAATGACTGTTGATCCCATTTGTGCGGTGGCTTGGATCACGTATCGGAGGGTATAAAGACATATTGTATCTAAGCACCAAGCTTTGCATAAAGAGAGCTCTGAATAGCACTGTTCATTTTTTGCATAGACTTTCAAAATAATTTACCTTGCGGTAGATCTTAACATTAAAATAATATTTCGTATATAATAAGTTTTCATGTGCTTTAAGAGAGGAGAGGAACAGAGGGATAAAGTGTTTTTAAACGAATGTATCCCTGCGTCCATCTCCTCGCTTAAAATACTTAACGAACTTAAGTATTTGAAGTATTTTAAGTATGAGTATTTTAAAGTACTTAACGTGTACTTTAAAACGTATTAGATACGAAATATTGTAGCTTGTTTCCTTTCCTTTCCTTCGATCCTCTATATTCGTAAATTCGTATATGTGTTATAACTTCTAAAATGTTTGTTCTTCATCGTCTCGAATCTAATATCCGGGCATTTCTCCGAATTAGAACAGTGTGTTATACCTACTTGTCGGCTATTTTTATAATTAAAATGGCCTAACTGCAATTTACATACTTTAAAATGAAACACAAATTACTTTTAACAAAGACAGAGGAAAAAACTCTTGTGCTTTAAAATGTTTTTTTTTATTTTGCATGGAAATATTCAGCCAGAAGTCCCCAGACTCTAAACTCAGTAGAGGTAAGCAACGCGTATAATATGACACAGAGGGAGAATCTTAGCAGCATTCATATTTACAGAGGGGTAAATAATGCACGTCCAGCGAGTCTAAGCTGACTGACACTGTTCTCTGGGACTTAAAAACAAAACAAAATACATAAACCAGGCATACACGCAGCTAAGCGCTAAAGCGCCGCTGGCATCCGTGAATCGAATTTCCTTGAGAAATCGCTACTCTAATTTGCTAAACTCACAGTCTCGCTTCGACCTTCAGCCTCAGCTTGTCTTCTGTCGAATGGCCACAGTCGTTACGCTTCGGCATTCGTTCTCAGATTTACGGGGATTTTACTGGAAGTTATACAGGGTGTTTCTTTTTTAAACGCAACCCAACTTTAAAACTTTAGTAAGTCATTTTATACGAACGCTATAAGGTCGTAAGTTGTACCATTGGTTTTTTCACTTCAATATCGGATGGTATGTATTTTTGCAGTAATATAGTGGTTTTGATTTGCTAATTTGATGCTATTGTAAAATAAACGCAATAACGGTTTTTAGCCAAGGCCAAACATTGCTTATTATTGAAGAACTCTTAAGAAGAAGATAATTTCTTTTTGTCAAGAGGAATTTGGGGTCAAGTTTACCGGTGTGAATATTCCAAACAAATCTAAAATTCACAGATTTGTAAAAAAAAGTTCAACAAAATAGGTTATGTAGGGAACGGAAAACATAACAAAAGGCGGACTGTACTGAATGAAGAAATGACGGACAATGTTAGGGTTAAATTAGAAAATTCTTTCACAATTTTGAAACAACAAAAGCAGACAGCCCACTAACACCTGGATACTCGATCTTAAACGCATCTTGACAAAAAATATTATCTTTCTCTTAAGTGTTCTCCAACAATTAGCACTCTTTGATCTTTGCTAAAAACCGTGATTGCGTTTATTTTTACAATAACATCAAATTAGCAAATCAAAACCACTACATTACTGCAAAAGTACATACCACCTAATAGATATTGAAGTGAACAAACCAATGGTACAATGTACGACCTTATAGCGTTCGTATAAAATGACTTACTAAAGTTTGAAAGTTGGGTTGCGTTTAAAAAAAAACACCCTGTACTACATTTCATAAAAAGAAATCACATTTTAAATTTCAATAAAATCGGGCCACTCATTTCGTTTTTATAGCGAAAAATCACATTTTTTTGTCATTTTGAAATAGAAACTACTCAAAGGATTTTCATAACTTTTGGTTGTTTTATGTATAATAAACATCACATATTGATTTAAAATGTCATTAAAATCTGATGAAATTTATTGTCTTTAGATCATTGAAACTCCTTTTTTTGTAAAAAGTCCTTCTCCCCCAAAAAGAGGTATCCTGCAGTCCAATTTTGTTGGTTAACTACCTCGACCGAGATGTTTACAAAAGGAACATATGTACCAGATTTGGCGAAAATCGAAAAAAATCAACCTGTAGAGATGATACGGATACATACATAATATTATCTAGATAAGGATTTGAAAAAATGCGTACTCGAAACGTGTCCTGGGGTCAGGATCGGTGCTCATTTCACGGTTTTGGGCCTGGATCTTACAATGCTAACAACTTGAATATCTCATTTTTCCAAAGGAAGTTCTATGATAAAACCCTCAATTCAAAGATGTTTAATAATGCACAACCCGTAAGTTACTTTAATTGCAATGTACAACATTTGCAATAAAACGGAATTTGCAAACTACATAATATACATACTCTTTATTATATGAATAATTAATGAATTTAAAGGCATACATAAATGGGCTGGATCGTGTAGTGGTTAACATAATCACCCGGGTTTGAGTCCCAGTTCACTCCACACGTTTTGCCTTCAAATTTCATTAATAATAACTACATTTACTTATGTTACAAAACAGCGTGGTTTTATTAATTCTGCCAACGGATCTATTGAACTAGAAGTTATGCTCACAGTTGCCAGGTGAATGCACACAGATACAATTCACCTGAAGAAATAAATGCCACAGTTGACGAGAGCTAAATATTTTATTTCTTTTAAAAAATTCAGTCTGTGGTTTGGTGTTGTGTTTTATTGAATATGATTGGGGTTTAGTCGTCACTAGTTTTGGTGGAGCGCTCAAATATTTACTGTAAATATATTTTCACCTAGTTTTTATTTGTTTTTCTTATATCAATTCATTCTTTCGTAAACTAAATATGGCAATATATTTTAACCTTTTGCCCAAGTGTATAAATCTATTCTTACCGAACGACAAAAGACAACCATGAAGATTATTAAACTTAAGCATTTAATTTCAGTGTATATATATTTTTGTATTTCAAATTTCCTACTAGGCTAAATGTTTTGTGTGATAAAACCTTCCTGTATGTTTTGTGCTTCCCTTTTCTTGAATTGTTTCCAACTTATAAAGACACTTTACATTCAACTATTTTTTTCTGTAACAGGTGGACTAAACTCTAGGAGTATTAACTTTTATAATAATCCATCTTTAAAATGTTTCTACTCACACCATAGGTGTTAAAACAATTATATCACTATTTGAGGTGCCGACCACTCTCATGAGGGTATATTATGGCAAATTTGTGGTGAAGGATGAGTGTGATGTGTGGTAGTAATGAATTATGAGGCGTACTCTTGTTACAAACTAAGGCCGACTCTTCCTTAGAATGGGTCATTAGTTAATAGCCCAATGACCAATGGAAATACAAGGACCAACGGCTTAACGTGATTTCCGAACCACGCAGGTGATGGTCTGATATGTCTAAACGATGGTGGGAGTTGATGCGGATATCATCAGATGATCACTGAGACTATCTGAGCCGCTTAGACCTATATCATCCTCAAAACCTGACCTCCATGAAGCTGGATTACAGAACCACGCCACGGGTCCCAGTCACTCACACCATATGTGTTAAAAACAAATGTATAAAACGTGTTTCAGTGTTCTTATTATTGATTTACGCTTCTTTTTAACCACAATTACAATAGTTTTTAAATTATTTATATTTATTATTCTCATTTATTGTTTTTTTCATTATTATCTTTTGGTGTAATATTTATTGTGTAATTTACAACGCATTATATGTTCTTTTAGATGGTTTAGTATTATTCTAGAATATTTATTATTGTGTAACACAATTTACCAATATTTTGTTAAGATATTATTTATATTTATTATTCTCTATAATGGTTTAGTATTTATTCTTATTATCTTTTGTTTTGTAATATTTATTATTGTGTAATTTACTTAAAATTTTGCAATATGTATATATTATTTATATTTATTATTCTTATCTATTTATTGGATGGTTTAGTATTTATTCTTATTATCATTGTTTTGTGTAATATTATTTTGGGTAATTTACTAACAAATAAACTTATTATCATTGTTTTGTGTAATATTATTATTGTGTAATTTACTTAGAAAAACAAATGAAAGCAGTGGACAGAACCACGCCACGGGTCGTCCTCACACCATATGTTTAAAACAAATGTATAAAACGTGTTTCAATGTTCTTATTATTGATTTACGCTTCTTTTTAACCACAACTACAATAGTTATTAAACTCAGTTTTTTTTCACTTTTGGCAACGGTTCTTTTAGACTAGAACAGTTAAGATCTCTATAACTCTTTTACTTAAAATAACTGCACTATAAAATAGCAGCCCAAGCCGAGATATACAGTGGGTCGTGGGTTAGGGCAGACCAAACATTGAATTCCGTATTCTATCTGCACTTATATTACTGAATAAATTCACCGAGAGTTTCTTCTTTGGGATCATATTCAACTAGCGTACGAGGCTTACGATAACTAGAGCACAAAGATAACTTTTACAGTTAAACTTAACTCTTAGGCTTTCGCAGCCGGTGTCACAATTATAATCTAGTTCTTCCGGTTCGTGACTGATAAGCCAATCTGTCACTGAAGAACTGTCCAAAAAGTTCCGTTTGACAGACCGTTTGCTTTAAAGGAAAACATAGACACAGTTCATATAACTGTTAACTTTTAATGAAGAAAACGAAAATAAAAACCAAAATTAATATGTAAACTTTATTGTAAAAATTCAATATACTCTTAAAATTTATTATGTTTGTTATTTTGAAACCATAAAACAGTTATGGAAAGTAAACAATGAGAATATCTGTATTTTCTATATCATCTATATTTTTAGGCTACAGTATATTGAAATGAAAAAAGTCTTTATTTACGTGGTGAAGTTAAGACCTTATAGTCCTCTCTACCACTTAACCACGTTAAATATGTACCACAAAATCATTGTATTGGTACTGGCTAGAAAGTTCTAATTCCTGATCGATCACTTGTTTGTTATTTCAGTGGCCTTTCATTAAGGCGACGGAAGTTTAACCATCAACGGTTTTAACAAGACTTGACCTTGTAATTACTCGTAAGGCTTCAACAAACAACCCTCCGTTGACTGTCGCTTTGAGTAAAATTTAACCTGGAGAGTTGAACGAGTCATGGAAATATCTTTAAATTATCTTTAATTTATTAAATTAACTTTAAACATTCAAATTTAACCACTTCTCTAAATTTGAAGGCGTAAATAGTTGGTTCCGGTTCGGGCCAAACATCTTGTCCTCTAATTTCTTTAGTAATTAACCAATAAACTATTATTTTTAGAAACACATATCACAGTACAAGCAGGAATAAACCACGATTGTAACTCGTGGTCAGAATGTATGAAAAGCTTCATGTATCATTGTATTGAGCTCAGAGCAGACTTCAAAGCAAGCTTTCCACAAAGCCTCGCATTCATTGTGATGAGATTATATGTTGGTGTTTACTTTTCCCCACAACACTCTCGTATGAATACGAGATACAGGTAGATTGTGGTTAAAAAAATTAACTTGGAAGATCAAATTCGTGGTTAGAGTTATATTACTAACTTTGAAAATGAGCTTTGTATATTTACGTATATGCTAATCTTGATATATGTCTGATCGAAGTGATAAGTTAGGTAAGAGTCTCGCTATTAACAATAATTGGTTTTATTTTGGGGTCTTTGTATTTAATACAAATGTTAAATTAGTTTAGGTTTTTCAACTAGAACTACTTCAAATACTTTCACAAGAAGGTCAGTCGTTATTTATTCAAGAACCTTGGTCTAAAGCCACTTTCTTTATATTAGAGGTGGTTTTCATACTGCAAAAAACAAAATCTGTGTCAGGAATTAAAACAGCAGAAACAACTTGCATGTTTGTTTACGAACCTACAACGATCGAAAACAGCCATTGCAAGATTCTTTAATAAATTGCTAGACAACTTCAAAGTTCCACCAAATTATTGAATTTAATACTTATTGCTATGAAATTAATTGAAATTTGGTTGATATTTCTATTGAGGTATTTCTATGGACTAAGATCAGATGACAGAATTATTGTAAACAAAGCTTCTGAGGATTAACAATTATTACAAACGTGGTCTTGGAAGAAGGTTCGAGTCCGAATCGTTGTAAAATATTAAGTTTATTAGTTTGTAATTTGTCTCTGAAAAAAAGTTGTGTATAGAAGGGCAAGAAAACATTGTTTATTCATCATAAGTCTTAAACGATGTTTATCAAAAACTAAGTAGATTATTATTTTGAGAAATATGGTGTTACACTGTATGAGCTGCGTATTACAGCAGACTTAGAACGCATAGAGGCTTTTAACTGAGACAAGTATGCAAACAGGGTAGTAGAGTTTAGAATTTCAGTGAGCCCATCTGAACGCCTCAAAGTTTAAATTGCCGAATCCTTTGAAAATCCTTCTACAGTTTAAATTTGATCACAAAAGCCAAAAAAATTAAGTTGAACGTTTAAATAATCAGCAATTATACTGGACATATAGTTTGTAACCGTTTATCCACGCACTACGTCTAACAGCCAAATAAACCCTGTTTTTTGTATTTTTCAAACTATAGAAAGAAGAGCATCAAAACCATACAAACCTGTAAACGATTTAATTTCACATGGATATTGGTGGGCCGTCAGCGAGCCATAAAATGAATCCTTATTTGAATTGCGAATTGCTCTGTTAATGGGCGGACAAAATGATCTGTTGGAAAATTCGTCAGATGGTATCAACTTTCATTGATCTCTTTTTAACTCGTTATTTTTATTACTGTTATTTTACTTGAAGATTTTTTGGTCTTTCTGTGGAGTTTCAGCCAGGCTTCAGTCACTGATTGGCTGAAACGGAGATACTTTCTGTCTGATATCCTATTGGTCACAGGGCTACCAACCGTCCACTAGATCAAGGATGCCAACTTTCGATGTTCTCATTGGCCTCAAAAGAGCAAACGTGCTTTACCTGTCTACAGTTAAAATTATCTTGTAGTTCAAAACCAGGAAGTAAATATATAAAACCCAAAAGAAACAACGAGCCAATGTCGTTAAGAGGGTGAGTTCACACCTTATTCCATGATTGATGGCTTATAAAGTGGCTGTATAATGTGTTTGTTCCACGTGGAAGTCAAGAGAGGGTTTTCCATGAAAATACAAGTGAGTTAAGGGAATTTATACAGCTTGTTTAAAAGCTCCAGTACAGCTTGATGTATTGTTATCAGTAAATTATAATGTTTTAGATTTAGTAACTTTAAAATTATCAAAATAAAATAAAGAGTCTGTAATTATTATTCGTATTATAAGAACAATAATATACATTTTTTCTGCATGTATATTTTGCAGTACACTATAACTACAAGGAAAATTATAGATAATGTCCATAAACAAGTTAGTATTAAAACGTGAATATTATAACTACGCAAAACAAACTAGTGGTCAGAATATATGAAAAGCTGCGTGTATCATTGTATTGAGCTCAGAGCAGACTTCAAAGCCAGCTTTCCACAAAGCCTCACATTCATTGTGATGAGATTATATGCCGGTGTTTACTTTTGCCCACAACATTCTCGTATGAATACGAGATACAGGTAGAATATGACTAATAAATTGGACTTGGAAGAACAAACTCGTGGTTAGAGTTATATTACCAACTTTAAAAAAGAGCTTTTTATATTAAAGTATATGCTAATCTTTATATGTCTGATCGAAGTGATAAGTTAGGTAAGAGTCTCGCTATTAACGATTGGTTTTATTTTGGGGATTGGTATTTAATACAAATGTTAAATTAGTTAGGTTCTACAACCACAACTAACTTAGAACTAATTCAAAAACCTTTTTGGGAAAATCATGTCGTTATTTATTCAAGAACCTTGGCCTAAAGGCTTTTTCTCTATATGAGAAGTGGTTTTTATAATACAAAAATACACAAGCTGCGTCATGAATATAATCTTGTTCTCATACGAAAACAGAAGCAGAAACACCCATTGCAAGTTGTAAGATTCTTCAATAAATTGCTAGACATCAAGGTTTTACCAAATTGTTTAATTTTATATCTACTGCTATGAAATTAATTGAAATGTTATTGATATTTCTATTGAGGTATTTCTATGGACTAAGATCAGATATGACAGAACCATTGTAAACAAAGTTTCTGAGGATGAACAATTAAATTACGTACTTTTGCTTGGAAGAAGGTTCGAGTCCTAATCGTTGTAAAATTTTAAGTTGATTATTTTTTAATTTGTCTGTGAAAAAGGTGTTGTAAAGTAGGGCAATAAAACATTGTTTATTCATCATAAGTCTTAAGCGATGTTTATCAAAAACTAACTTGATTATTATTTTATGAGCTGCGTATTACAGCAGACTTAGAACGCACAGAGGCTTTGAACTAAGACAAGTATGCAGACAGGCTAATAGAGTTTAGAATTTCAGTGAGCTCATCAGAACGCCTCAAAATTGCCACGTCCTCTAAAAATCCTTCTGCAATTTAAATTTGATTACAAAAGCCAAAAAAGTTAAGTTTACAGTTTAAATAATCAGCAATTATACTAGACATATAGGTTGAAACCGATTATCCAAACACTAAACAAACGCTGTATGTGTGTTTTTCAAACCTTTGAAATATTAGCATTAAAACCATACAAACCTGTAAACGATTTAATTTCACATGGATATTGGTGGGCCGTCAGCGATCCATAAAATGAATCCTAATTTGAATTGCGAATTGATCTGTAAACGGGCTGACAAAATGATCTGTTGGAAAATTCTTCAGATGGTTTTAACTATCATCAATCTCTTTTTAACTCGTTATTTTTATATTTTTTGGTCTTTCTGTGGATTTTTTGTCTTCAGTCACTTATTGGCTAAAACGGAGATACATGCTGTCTGATATACTATTGGTCATAGGGCTGATAACCGTCCATTAGAGCAGGGATGCCAACTGTTGTTGTTCTCATTGGTCTTAAAAGAGCAAACGTGCTTTACCTGCCTACAGTTAAAGTTATCTTACCAGGCAAAGTAAATTTATAAACCCCCCCAAAAAGAAACAACAAGCAAATGCCGTTAAGAAGGTGAGTTCACACCTTATTCCATGATTGATGGCTTATAAAGTGGCTGTATAATGTGTTTGTTCCACGTGGAAGTCAAGAGAGAGTTTTTCATGAAAATACAAGTGAGTGAAGGGAATTTATACAGCTTGGTTGAAAGCTCCAGTATTGGCTTGGTGTATTGTTCTCAGTAAATCATAAATTTTTAGATTTAGTAACTTTTAAATTATCAAAATTAAATGAGAGTGCGATGATTGGTAGTATAACAACAATAATAAATATTTTTTCTGTAGTTATATCTTACAGTACATTATAACTACAAGGAAAATTATAAAAAACGTCCATAAACAAGTTAGTATTAAACCGTGAATATTACAATTAAGCAATACAAACTCGAGGTCAGAATGTATGAAAAGCTTCATGTATCATTGTATTGAGCTCAGAGCAGACTTCAAAGCCAGCTTTTCACAAAGCCTCACATTCATTGTGATGAGACTATATGCTGCTGTTTACTTTTGCCCGCAACACTCTCGTATACATCAGGTCAGCAAACGTAGGAATAATCGTGATGTGTACATGTGATCTGAGCTGCTTTATAGATAAATAGTTTCAAAATACATAAAATTATATTTATAGAGTAACAAAATAACCGTCTCGCGTTTAGCGTTCGACGACAATTTAGCACGTTCCCATTAGTTGGTAGCCCTGAACGTAACCTAAGGAGGAGAACGTTAATTTTATTTTCAACGTCAAATAAAGTAAAAATACAAGGAGACCGATGTACCGACAATGTACCGATTTTTCTATTCTCAATCATAATCACAATATTTTGTTTACAAGACAGGTTACATGTATAACGAACGTCGAGTAGGCTATTTAATGAAACAATTTTGAGAATCAAACTACATTTAGATCCTATATCTTAATTTTATAAATGCTAAATAGCTAATTTATTACTAAATAAATTTGAAGACAAAAATATTTGGACCGAACCGGGATTTGAACCCGGGTCTCCCGCTTGCCGGGCAGCATAGTGGTTTAGCATAACCGCCCGGCAAGCAAGAGACCCGGGTTCAAATCCCGGTTCGGTCCAAATATTTTTATCTTCAAATTTATTTAGTAATACATTTAGATCCTATTTATACATACAAAAACACTCACAAGATATTCGAACCACTATACCTAGTTGATTTCTAAATGATGAAGACATATTAACTTTTTAAATCTTCAGTTAGTTGGCAATGTCTTCCAACTACTATACCTAGTATACCTTGGCAGTCAGTTTTCCAAACCCACTATATTTTTGGAAATTTAGCCTATTGAGAGAGTTTGGGACACCCTGTATAAACCAAAATTTATATAAAGACCTAGCACTGCATAGTTGAGTTGTTTGTTAGAGCGGCCTAACAATGCATAAACTAGAGACTTGAGACTAAGGCAGGCATGCAAACAGGATAATAGAGTTTGTAACTTAGTGTTCTAGGCTACACTCCCTACTGTATATTGTGTCGTAGCCTACACACCTCAAACATATTGTGTATTTGACAACGTATATACATATATACATTCGTATAGGTCAAAACTTTTTGTTAAGGTTACCAGATGGAGTACGTAGGATTACAGTAGGATTATCCATTAGCATTCCATTGGGTCAAAAGGATTGCCTATAAGGGATAAATAATGGGGCTTTCTTAAAGAAGAACGACCTCAATTGTAAATAAATACATAAAGTTCCCGATATTTTGCACCGTATATGTCAGATATACATGGATACGTGTTATACTAATATACTACGAAAAAGCAGGTTGTACAGGTGACTGACTGAACGAGGAAAGGTTTAGGCACTTCCCGGCATGCTATTCCCCTTAACGACATAGACCTACTCATAGATACTTGGGGTGAAACCACCGGAGAAAATCTTTAAAAACATTCTATTTTTAAGGCTTTGGCAAGTTGGCGGGCAAAAAAAGATGGTGTCTATAAATCTGCCCCTCTATTTAACAGATATTTTGCATCGTAGCGGCAAAACAGTCGCTCGAATCTTCAATCTGATGAAAAAACGTTTGTGTGGAAGAAACTTCCAACAACCTTCTACAATTAGTGTATTCCCCATTTCTGACGGGTTCGTTGCTAGATCAGTTTGAAGTTAAAAATGATTAATTTAATGGCAAACTACAGACAGCAAAACAACAAGCGAACTTGTCTTATCATAAGCGTAGTGAACGTCCTCAAAGTACGAGGCTGCACGCCGACAACTTTTTAGTTCCTAAAGTGAAATATAATTTTCAGGCTAGCTCATTACCTAATGTGTTGTGTTATGATCTAGGCTATTTTCCACCTGAAGATGGGATCGGATTTTCAGACTCCTAAACGTCGTGTATTTTTTGTTCACTGAAAAATTAATTAAATCGTCCGAAACAACATTTCGACTTCAGAAAGTAAGCCTTATATTGATTTAACTATCAAGAGAAGAGCAGGTGGTAAGTTTGCTGGTCCGGGCTCGCCATTGTAGCAATCTACTGAGAGAATAGGTTAACACAGAGAAGCCATTAATAGAGAATTACTCACACCCGTCCTTCTTGGTTTATGAACTTTGAACTCTTATAAAGCTGTTCTAGCTGCAACTTTCACTCTAAATATGATAGAGTGGAAACAACTCCCAAAAGAGAAACCTTGAATGAGAGGACATTTTAAGGACAAGTGATTTTCCAAAGCGAACTTACTTTAGTTAATTGACATATTCATGACGTCGGCATGGAAATACCTAAATTCATGACCAAAAACTACAAACATCCCTTTGGTCGTTTTAAAATGGTCGCTAAAAATATCATTAAATCACTATTTGAGATGCCGACCACTCTCATGAGGGTATTTTATGGGAAATATGTGGTGAAGGATGAGTGTGATGAGTGGTAGTAATGAGCTATGAGATGTAGTCTTGTTACAATATGTTTTTGTGAGATGTGGTCTTCACTCCTTCTTTTTTATAGAGTGTTAGTTCATTATGTAAATTATGTCGGTTGGCAATTTGTTATGTATACATGTGTGAATGTGTTGGTATCCTAACAGTGGACCAGCTGATTTTTTGCTGTAAACTACTTGATTTTTCGAAATTTGAACCTGGTTGATAAGTTATTTTTGAAATAACGCAATCCATTCAACCGTTTGAGCATCATATCTAGAACTGTCAAACAGACAAACCTATATGAATAAAAAAAGTGTAATGAAACCCCATTTAATTGTTTTAAAATACTTTAAATAAAACCATTTTAGTGGGGTTTATTTAAAAATATTTCTTTATTTAAGTTTAAAATTGAAAAAACCTACATAAAGCCTGTTTTGGTACATTCAAGAAAATAAATTTATTTGTTCCATTATTAACGGAGTAGTAATTGCTCATTATTCATTAGTTATTCATTATTATTTATAACCCTTTGAAAATACATTTTTTTCTCTAATTTTACGCTTTCTCAAGTGTCTTATTTGTACTATAGTAAAACGAAACTTCCGTAAATTGGTGTTACGTATATTTATACATAAGATTGCTTATACAGGGTGTCACAAAAATGTGTAGTGCGCTTTGCACAACCAGATTTTACATACAAAAAAAGTCTAGTCACATATTTTTGATTTGGGCTAAAATTTTGTAAACTTCTTAAAATAACTAATAGTTCAAAAACGTGTGAGATATTTTTGTGAAACTCAGTATAAGCTTAAATTCTTTTCCTAATGAAATTTTCTAAAATGTTTTATCCAACTTAACAAATTTTAAAATTGCCGCCATTTTGAAAATTTAAAAGTTTTAAACGGGTAAACTAAGCCGAAATAAAAACATTTTACTAGACATTCTCGAATTAATTTTGTTTGTAGAATCCGGTGTTGCATAGCGCGCTACACACTTTTGTGACACCCTGTATAATAACTTCAATCGCGTCGTTCTGCGAGTTTCCGTTTCAACTAATCAAGAACTATTGAACTAGTTGAAAGCACTTAGCAACTCTACCCAACTTCATTAGTAAGAGCACCTGCACAGCTGAGAAGAAGTTTTATTGAGTTTCTGCATCGTCGGAAAGGTATGCGATAATTTCACTAAATAATTAGGTGACTTAAGATCTTAAGGACAAGTGATTTTCCAAAGTAGTTATTAGCAAACCTACTTTAGTAAATTGACATATTCATGACATCGGCAAGGAAAGACCTAAATGCATGACCAAAAACTACAAACATATCTTGGGTCGTTTTAAAAAGATCGTCAAAAAAATCATCTTTCGCCATAAATTCGGAATGACTAATCCAATATTAACGGAATTTAATATGTCGTATCGCTCATAATAATAAACTATGCAAAGCTGAGGCTGTGAGTAAAGTGAATTACAAATTGGAAAATTAAGAGTTACAAAATGTATAGATAGTTCTCCTCTTCACGCAAACAGAGCTTAAGCGCTCAGCTGCGTGTCGTCTTGGCGTCTCTTAGGACGCTTTAATATACAGACTTCTGAATACCCCATTAAACGAGGAGAGATTTAGACAAGAATTATTTTATATAAAAAATGTCGCAATTTTTAATGGTTTTAATGTCAAATTAGTACAAAATATGTTAAAGAAAGCAAAAATTAAACAAAAGAAACTTAACCAAACAAAACTTCTCCCGTTAACAATTAAAGAAAACAACTGGACCAGCATCACTTATCATTCAACCACTGCAAAAAATAGTCAGACAATTTTCAAACACAAAACTCAACAAAATATATCTTTTAAACCCATAAACCTCTTGAAAAACAAACTACAAAATCCAAAAGATAAAACACTAAAATCTAATATGTCCGGGATCTATGAAATTGGCTGTAGTGAATGTGAGAAAAAATACATTGGGCAAACAAAAAGAGCATTGAATACAACATATATAAAGAACATTTAGCTCATGCCAAGTATGGACGAAGTGAAAAATCAGCCATTGCAGCCCATTCTATACATACTGGACACTCATTTAACACATCAAATTTAAAGTTACTAAAACAAATTGTAAAACCAAAATACCTCAACGCTTGGGAAACATATTACATAAACAACACGGACAAAAATATACTACTGAACAACGAAGATGGACCAATAATAGTTTCTAAATTAATAGATTTAATAACATCAAAAAAGTAGACTTTTCTTTTTCTTTTATATATACATAATTATTTTATACACTTAAATATTTTTATTTAATTATTTTACCTCCTGTTTAATTTATTTCTAAATCATATGCTTTTATTTTTGTGTACTGTCAACATTTTGTAAATATTACTTTTTGTTAATAATTTTCTTGTAACTTCGCTTACCTGAAGATGACAGCGTAGCTGTTGAAAGCGCTTGTGAATAAATTATCACTATATATTGGCCTTTTTGTTGTTTTAAAAGTACTTGTATGAATTGCCAATAATCTCCGCTTCAAGAATTAATTCTCTTAGGAGGTTTTTACGAAATATTTGTCTTAAAGAGGTCGGTTTTATACAGTATATGTCCACTAAACCAACTAATATTTACGTTAGATATTCAAAAACGTGTATTAGAAATATGGAAAGAATCCAATATTTAATGGCTTTACAATCTCACTATGAGTAGCAGCTAAAGAATCGTTATTTGAAATAACCGTTCGATTTTCAAACCCATCTAACAACCACAAAACACTCCTCATTTACCATCTATGTATTTGTAAATCTCATAAGCATAATCGAGCAGCAAGATGACGTTTTTACAGTTAAATACAAGCCACTTGAAACGAAATACTTGTTTCTAGTACATTAGCAAAACCTGCGCTCAAAGGAAACTTTCAGGTTGTCGTGGTTGCGCTGACAATTTCTTCCAATTAGACCTTGCTTTGCCGTCCTCTGCTTTCAAATTACGAACTTAACTCTCAGTCGCACCTCTTACCTTATAATTACTCAAGTTTCGTATGTTTCTGCGATTAATTATTCTGGTCTAATTCAGTTCAAGAGTTGAAATAAAAGTGAATAATTCTCTTGTTTCGGGACACCTTTTAGGGTACACTGCTCGGGTAACAAAGCATCTAACAAAGGCAGTGATGTAAAAAAAATAATTTTAACGAAATTACATTAGGTTTCTACGCACTCCTTGTTATTCTATTGGAAAATTAGTGGCATAAAAAAGTGAACGATTAAGGAACATTATGTGCATTTTAATTGTAGCTGTATTGTTCTTTATGTATTGGCCTAATCTTAAATTAGAATAATCTTTCATTTGTCTGCCAAAATATCCTTTTTTAATATTAGTAGCATAAAACAAGGATTGATCAAAGTTATTTATCAACCAATGATAAATAATACTTATTTATTGCTAACGACTAGGGACACAAGGAATATGCCTGCGTCCATGGCTCAGTGGGTAGAGTCACGGCTTGCAAAGCGCAAGGTCGTGGGTTCGATTCCCGGTGCAGGCACAACGGTTTGGACCGCTTTCCCAAAATCGTTTTGTAATCCCACAAACCCTAGGTTAAGTAACACAGTAAAAATGTCATTGGCGTGGACTGAAAAAATATGTCAACACAATTACTGGACTGGCAGAGCAAAAAGAAATATATTAAGAAAGGATTTTTATAAACTAATGAAAAATTTGACCTGTTCGTTCTTACCAAACGTGGAGACAAGAAATGTGTAAGCAGGGTTATGAACTAGCAATTTAATTTGAAGGATGAAACATAATTGCTCAAAAGTAAGCAGCAGCCAATCCGGCGTGTAACCAGTTTATATTCAGCCAATAGGAAGACAAGGACGATGTAGACATGAGTTGTGACTAAGGTATAAGATGATAAACAATAAATAACAAATGTAACCAAAGTAAGACAGTATCATAAGAAACCTAAAGTAAAGCAAAGGTAGAAACCTCTAAATGGATCGTGGTAGTTTAAGAAGATTAAAAAAAGATACGCAGATATTAACAGCTATCACATACACAAACGCATTTTTACATATTAAGATGATTGATTGGAAACTGGAAGGTTAGTTAGAAGGACTAGTTTTAGACTGATAAAAGAAAAGAGCTCATTTCAAAAGGATGAAGCAAGACAGAGCACAAAGGAAACTGCAAGACTGCTAACGTTGTACTTCGTGTGGTCTGACTTAGCTTATACGTGAATGGTACTTACAAACGTGACCCCCGGCCGACCAATGAGGTTACAAGGAATACATCACGGATTGTTTTGAGCTGAATGAAAACATACTTTATAGCTAGACCTTTCCATGAAGTTCCCAAGCACGTGTGTTTATTTCCATGGTGTGTTTTCCATAGACTCTTCAACCGCCGAGGTTCACGCTGCAAGGGGCACGCGCATGGTTCGCTTGAGCGCTCCGTGTGACGGACGTTCCGGCCAGCAGTCACAACACATGCTCCACACCGGATACTGACCTCCTTGCGGCACACGTCGCAACATCCGGTCATCCACAACATCCGCGTCGTGATCTGATAGACGTCTTGGTCTTGCGTACGCGGGTGGAGTTTGAGTAGGACTTGGTTTATTCAATTGAGTGTGATTCCGAGTCATTGGACCAGTAGAGAGATGGTATCCCGAGCTCATCGCTCTATGATATTTGATGATAGTTCATGCCCCCAAGCAACGTTTACGTAGTACAGGGCCATGCCGATAGGTGGGGTACTTGTTAAATTTTGACGGATGGTTGTTTTAACAGACTATGTTCTTTATCACTCCGAAAGCTTCTAGGGAGCTTACAGAGTGTAAGATAAACTTAGTAAACAATATTTTAGATTTTAAATTTATATGGCTTGACATGTAATTGAAATAAAAATTTTGGATGAACCACAATAAAAATATAGTTTTAATTTGTACAAAACGTTTCGACTATGCTGTGATAGCCATCATCAGTTGTACAGAAGAGAAAATAAAATAATTATATACACAAATAAAAATGATTTTAAACAAATAATAATTTTAAATTGTAAATAAATAAATCAACTATACCAGATGGTTAAATAATAATAAAAATATAAAGTATAAAGTATTTTGGGAAATATATATATACATATGTATAAAAATTTTTAGGTTTGTCGTTGTAGATATGTTAAAACGGGGTCTCAAGCCGCAGGGAGTGCGTATGTTTCGTCGCGATTATTAAAGTTGTTGGGATGTTCTTTAATTTCAATGGCTTCCCTAATGATTCTAGGAAAAAAGAAGTTTTCTTTTGAAATCACTTGGGTTTTATCAAAGTTAATTTGAACAGCTATAAGTCGTTGCTGAACACAGCTATAAGTCTAAACACCAAATTAACTATGATGAAACCCAAGTGATTTTAAAAGAAAACTTCTTTCCTAGAATCATTTTTAATAATCGCGACAAACATACGCACTCCCTGCGGCTTGGGACCCCGTTTTAACATATCTACAACGACATAAAACTTTATACATATGTATATATATTTCCCAAAATACTTTATACTTTATATTTTTATTATTATTTAACCATCTGGAATAGTTGGTTTATTTATTTTCAATTTAAAATTATTATTTGTTTAAAATCATTTTTATTTTGTGTATATAATTATTTTATTGGCTGATGACGGCTATCACAGCATCGCCGAAACGTTTTGTACAAATTAAAACTATATGTTTATTGTGATTCATCCAAAAGTTGTATTTCAATTAGTAAACAATAGTCCCATTTGAGCTAAATTTCTATTATCGTATAACGCGTATAAATCCATTTACATTCAAAATGTATGAAGATCCATTTGCATTAATTACAGCTGAAGCATGCATGTAAAATATCAACCATGACCGAACAAAATAATAACATGGGAACTTGAAATTTGGTACACGAGTAGTTAAATTTCATAACTCATTTCATGGTAACCACTTTAAAGACAAAATGACAATGGCACCTGCACAAAAAAACAATGCCGAATATGGAAAAACACCCAAAACGCTGAAGTCTAAACACTTTTATTCCGCACGATCTGTTACCATATTTAGGAAAAACCCCTCAATTTGAGACATCGACCACTCCTACTGGGTATTTTAAGGTGAAATGGGATGAAGGTTGAGTGTGTTGAGTGTTTTTAATGGATGCTGAATGTGGTCTTGTTAAAAACTAGGGCCGACGGCTCCCTAGATTAGGTCGTAAGTTAATAGCCCTACGACCAATGGAATGGACCAACGGCTTAGCGTGACTTCCAAACCACAAGGAGTGGCCATCGGGAAAAGTTATCACCGCGTCCGGGAACCGAACCGGTGCTTATTTGATGCGAAGCACGCACTGTACCCCTGTTCACTTGCTATAACTTAAAAGTGGCTTGCAAACACCATTTGATCTCAACCCTCGACCACTCTGTAGACGCCATTTTGTTTTATGATTTTATAGAGATCACCATAGAAAATACTATTAAAATTAAATTTCTTTTAGAACAAGCTAAAAAAGACTACCTGTGCAACGAATTTCAAAACCCCACGTCACTCCTAAATATTTCTTTTATGCATGTTTGAAACTCGAAACTATGTTTTCTGTTTCATAAAGTTGAAACAAATAAAGTTGATTGGTAGTGGGAGAAGCAGAGGCTAGGGACCGACAGTCACGGAAGGGCTGTAAAGGTGTGGAATGGTGTTGTAGAGAGAATGGTTGTTGTTGATAGAAGCTATTCCCACCGGAAACAAACACACACACACAAACATAGCGCTTCCAAGACACTGCTACAGCTGTTACTGTTTAATCGTTGATAATCTTCTTTTTTATGTACTTCATAGAAGATGTAGGCTATATGATGATAGATTGGAATAGACTATACGGAAAAACTACGAACTTATTTCTTAATCTACAAATTGCATTATAACCAGAACCACTAACACTGAAAACGCAAATGACTCTTGCTTCGCACTAACTTACCTGGGTTCGACTCCCGGCACGGCAGTAATATCCTTTTCACGATGGCTACTCCTCGTGGTTCGGAAGTCACGTTAAGTCGTTGGTCCATTCCATATGTCGTTGTGCCTAATCTGGGGAACAGTCAGTCTTGTTTGTAACAAGACTACACCTCATCTTCCGTTGCCTGTGTCCGTGGCTCGGTGGGTACAGTCTCGGCTTGCAAAGAGCAAGGTAGAGGGTTCGATTTCCGGTGGAGGCACAAGGGGACCAATTTCCCTAAGAATAAGTTGTGATGCCCACAAACCCTAAGTCAACTAACTCATTAAAAATGTCATTGGCGTAGACAGTAAAAAAAACCATCACAATTGGCTCAAGAAAAATTATAAAAGTGTAAAGAAGTTTTAGACATTGTATTTAGTGTAAAGTGGTTACATGTGGATGTGTATCGAGGTTCCGTTGTACGATGTGAACATAGTTTTGAAATATGTTTTAAAATTTGGTTTGTTTTGGGCTTGCACTAGATATGAACATTGTAATCAGCTTGAAAGCTGCCTCGTGGGATAGCTAGAAGCATTGGTACACTCCAGTTTTATATTCGTATTACAAGCTGGGATGCTTGTTTTCTGAATACTACTAAAACCAGACATTCCTGCCTCTTTGATGAACGGTTCATAGATAGGCTCATAGAAAGGAAAACTGCACGATCCCGGTAAGAAATTCCACGGGACTTACTATTGTGAAAATGAAGTTTATGGGAATAGTTTTTCTTAAATCCGAGTTTACACCATAAAAGACCTTGGCCAGATTCCTATGAAGAAGACAACCGGCACCAGAATAGACACCTGATAAAACTACAGGTTAAGATTGACCTTGAAAAGGTTATCTTGATAATGACAGTTCAATTTTAGTG
This sequence comes from Matsumurasca onukii, assembly GCA_018831715.1. Lineage (NCBI taxonomy): Eukaryota > Metazoa > Arthropoda > Insecta > Hemiptera > Cicadellidae > Matsumurasca > Matsumurasca onukii. The sequence continues at coordinate 5,354,710 of CM032065.1, forward strand.
CGCGGTTTAAATTAACAACAATTTCAAAATGTCGACTACAAATAGCGTTTAATACATCAATAATGAAGACGTGCTTGGATGGTATAACATACAGTCCACTAAAACCTTTCTTTTGACCAAACGATGATTTTACTTAAAAAATAACAGGAATTATAATTGCTGAAAGTTTGTAAGAAAGAATCAGTGGAAAGCTTTTTAACGACTCATTAGTTCAGCAAATTGATACACTTCTTCAAGTTTCACCCTGAATTAATTGGATGGTTTCTGAAATTGATTTCTATGTAAATTGCAACTGTTTCTATAACCAGCAGTTAAACTTTTATAAATACTTCAAGAATATTCCTTAAAGTCAATGTTTATATTTTATAAAATGATAAAGCGCATTTATGTTTATTGTTTCAAATTTTTTGTAGGGTTACACGACTGTATTGTTTACATCAATAAAGGTTTTTTTTTACTCTTAGGCTTTCGCGGCAGGTGTCTCAACAGTAACCTAGTTCTACCGGAACACACCACGTTCAAACTTCATAATCGTGTTAATATATTTCAAAGCGAGGCCGAAATATCTCAACCCAATTATGACGTTTGAACGCGGTGTGAACTGGAAGAACTAGATTATAATGAAGGTTTATTGCTTTGTTAAATTTGAAACACTGATATTCTTCTAGACCGTTAAACTACTACGTGCTCAACGTCTTAAAACAAAGATACTTTCTGTGATCCAAATTTATTTTTCTTTGTATATTTAAAGTTTGATAGACAAATCAAGAACCATACAAACAAGAAAAGCACGGGCAAATTGAAACGATGAAGTAAACTAGTTTCTATATCAAAATTAAAAATGAAAATAGCAACAATTTCACATTTATAAACAGTTTTTAAATAATTTTATTGGTCCATATAGTTTTCTGTATAGCCTACATTCCCATATTCCTGGCTTTCTATTGGCTACTAATAGTTATATCCGGGTAACCTTTAAGAACGTCTCCACTGATTAATGGGCTAGACGCATGAACTTCTCCATGTTCCCGTATCCCAGCTGTTTTTACGTTGTTGTGGTATATTTTAGAGTAAATATTAGGTCGATTTTTTGCCTCTAAGGGTCTCCTTGTGCTCGATTGTTCACTTGGTCCTCCCGTCAAGTTTAACTGAGGAATCGGTTGAAAGCCGCCTCTAGGAGTTAATTGTGACTTAAATTTCGAACTTTCGTGAGGTCCTCTGGTGAAATACGATTTTGAAAACGAAACTCCCGAGTTTGTCGTCACCGGGGGCGGTTCTAGGTTTCGTTCCGGTTTTTTGGCTAGTTGCGTCAAGTCAGAATTCGGCGCTTGCTGAGTTGTTCTTTGAAATGAAAGCTCTTTAAGTAAAAGTACATAGTAACTGACCACCACCCAAATCAAGTATGTCTTGGCAACTGAAAAAGTAGATGTCATATTCTATTAAATTCTTATACTTCATAGTTTGTAGAACTGCTTACTAAAATAAAATGATTTTTCAAAATATCAGCCACAAAATAATATGTCTTTGAATCCTAGTGGACTTTTTTAGCAGACCCGCGATGGGTTAGGATCTAGTGTGACTACGTTCAACCCCATTGTCACCACTAACAGTTATTTCGCCGTAACTATAGGTAAAGGTCGAGATTAAGTTGTCAAAAGGAACTTGTGGTCTAGCTTTGCCTTGTTAAAGAATGCAAACTTTACAGTTTCACTTTTAAACTAAAAGAGTAACACCTGCACAACAGTAGAAGAATTAAGACCTATGAATCAGATTATTTAGGACTTTTTGTACTATCTAATCACCTAAGGAAGTAGCATTTTCGACTATTTAAAAGATTGGCTTCAATTTTATTTTCGTTTTGTTTTATAGAAACTGAAAATAAACAGTTTTTTTCAGGTAGGGTCCAGAGTTTTCAAAAATTTAAAATATCACAAAATAGTACTCACATGTAACTGTCACAACTCCAAGAAGATACTTGAGATTGTAACTATCGTCATCGCATCCTGGTTGGTTGAACAGATACACAATGAAGTAGACCTTCAACATCCCGATCACCGGCAAGAGCAAGACTTCCTGACCGATAAACTTGCACAAACAGTACAGACTCTCCTGAAATACAAGACAGTATTCTTAATTTCGGAGAGGCTAGGAAAATGTAGTTAAATAACTAAGTCACTATTTGAGATGCCGACCACTCTTATGAGGGTATTTTAAGGCAAATGTGTGGTGAAGAATGAGTGTGATGAGTGGTAGTAATGAGTTATGAGGTGTAGCCTTGTTACAAACTAAGGCCGACTCTTCCTTAGAATAGGTCATTAATTAATGGCCCAATGACCAATGGAAATACAAGGACCGCCGGGTTAACGTGACTTCCGAACCACGCAGGTGATGGTCTGATATGTCTTAACGATAGTGGGAGTTGATGCGGGTATCATCAGAGGATCACTGAGACTATCTGAGCTGCTTTAGACCTATATCATCCTCAAAACCTGACCTCCATGAAGCTGGATTACAGGACCACGTAACGAGCCCCAGTCAAGATCCGTTATGGTTCAAGATCCGTCCAAAATGAAATTTTCAAATTAGTTCTAGAGCAGTTATGTTATGGCTTTCTTCAAATAATTTACACTTTCAAGTAATCTACTTGTTTCGATAAAAAATGAAACGTGAAACTTTAAAGTAAGTACATTTTATTTGCATTTTGAAAACACACATATCTTCCAAACGATCTTCGCGTGAATTACATAGGTATTTTTTGTAAATTTACCCGTTCTTTTATAAGTATTTTGAAAGAAATGTTACACAAATGTATGATTTAAATGAGCTCAACATGAGTTTGTGAATTTTCTAAATCCAAAGCTTACTTACAAGGGATATGTACAAAAGGTTATTGCGTCTTTTTTGCCTGCCCAACACAGACAAAATACGTTCAATTTTTAATCAAACACTACGCACTTGGAGTTATAATTTATAAGGTAAAATATGTTGTATTAACTTGTATTACTTTGTATTAACAACGACTTAAAACGATTCACAGTAATACAAAAAATACATTATAAACCTACCTGTAACGCGCCGACCACTAAAAAAATTACGTTGGCACAACTGAATCCGGTTGCCAAGGCCAGACCACCAACAGCTGTGAAACACAAGTTATAATTTAACAATCGCTTACACAATTTAATGCTCAACTACATAATTTATTTATTTTTTAAGATCATCGAGAGTTAGTATAGTTCATTAGCTTTGAAACGGCGTGTGAATAGATAAGGCTCTATGCAAGAAATAGTGAATTTCGTATAGTAAAAGCTTAAAAGTTTTTCAAAAATAGTTGGCAAAGAAACAGTTAGTTGCAATTAAAATTCTAAATAAATACCAAAGTACACGTGTCACAAAAAGCTAGGTTAAAGTTAGTGGACAAATTTATCGGCACTCAACACAATATCTTCCTTCAGATATGCCGTTCGACCTACTTGTTACTTAAAACTTATTTCAGTAGATTTATACTACGGTGTTAAGCGTTTGTTCTCACCAAGTAAGTTGTCCTTGAGGTCAAAGTGATTGTAGCCGGGTGCTAAGATAAAAATTGCACAGGTACCTAGATGAATAGCCTAAAACACATTTAAAGGTCGGTATAGCAGAACATGTATGACATATAATTAGTTTAGTAAATTAATTGCACTAACTCAGGATAGCATAGATACAAGTTTTTAGTAAAAATAACGGCCCACAAATTGGCCTGGAAGGACAAAGTGGCCCAAAATTAAATTTGGGGATAGCCCCTAGACCACCGAAGCTTTCCATAACTCTTACATCAACACTGTTTTCCGGTTTCCCACGTAAGATTATGTGATAAATTGTGTGTTAAGCTTTTGTACAGAGAGCAATGTTGTATAATTGCAGTTGTAAATGAATAACTAAAAGCATTCACTGGAAAATGTATTTTAACATGGGGTTCTACTTTGTATGAAAAACTGAATTAACCTAAATAAACCCTTTGATTCTTCAATTATTAATATAATTGTTTTCACCCTAAATTTCCCTCTGTTCCTCCCCTCTTTAAAGTACTTGAAAATGTATTATATACAAAATATTGTAACTTGTTTCCTTTAATTTCCTTCTCTCTTCTATATATTCCTAAGTAAGTATATTCCTAAGGCACTTCAAGAATTTATCTAATATAATATTAATAAATATATTATCATCCCGGGTTCCTCACTTGCCGGGTGATTATGCTAACCACTACACCGTCCGGCTCACCTATTCATGCCTTCATATTTAGAAGTACGTAAAGCTGAATGTTTATTCGAAACATGCAGTGACTGTCCTTAGCGACAATAATTATTACCAAAACGGAATAATAGTCTCATGTACATTAATCAAAAATACTACAAAACCTATTTGGTTAAAATCTTACCGTGAAAGCAAAAGCAGTGAAAAGGCAACCAGGCTTGAGTCCACAGCAAATACATTTCTCCACCAAACAATTACGAACGAAGAAAAAACACATTTTCGCCAATAAGAACTATTTGTTCGAAACAATTAAGTATCCACACAACAGTGCAACGATTATATCCAAACTTTAGTACTTAATAAGTATTATTCCACTAATCAAAGTTAGGTTATTTTGTCTTGTAAATGAATCAACGATTACTGTTCGTTTGTTTACTGTTTTCGTGTGAGCTGATGTGGTCTTGTTTGACCAGCTGATGCAAGTGGCATACGCCGTAACTCGTTTGGATGACAACGTTTTTAATAACGAGATACTATAAAAATAACGCACAATATTAAATATACTTTTTATCGTATTCATGTGTTTACAAGTGTTGCATATAGGGCCTACTAGTTTCACTAGCTTCTAGTGTTTGCATTATAATTGTTTATATTTTACACATTTAATTTTTTATAAAGAGTTTTGTCTATTGAAGAAGGAACCATGTTTTGTCAAAATAATATATGTAATTCAGATCTAATTTTTTACTAACTAGGGGGGGGGGAGATTTATAACTCCTTTACTATGGTAAATGTAAAATGTTTTAAACAGACAATAGAAAGTCGTTCGTAATTTTATTCTAATAACAGTTGACTTGCTACAATTGCGTTTTATTTCCATATTTGTTCTGATTATCCTTACTTCATTATGAATAAAAGGATAAAGTTAATCATCTATAATTTATATTGTCGTATCGGGTTTATTACTTCATTTGAAATTAACGTTTAAAATATCAAACCACTCCGAAAACTATTATCCTTAAACAATGTAAACCAGACTGTTTAATTTACAACATTGTGTACTTTGAGTTTCTTTTTCAGATCCAAAATATTAATTCTAATGCATTTCTTAATAATTATTGTTGCAACATAACAAAAAACATCGATTATCATTCGTCCTAAAAAAGATTTTTAAATCTAATTTCAAATTTTACGTTTAAACCTTAGCTCGTATTTAAAAACCTTTAGATTAAGTAGAGTTTTCAAATTTTTCCTGGTGGTTTCACATTAAGACCTTTAAAACGAATATATGGTTGAGGGGGTTAGCGTTAAGGGAAGTACCTAAACATTTCTCTCGTTCACCAGTCAGTCACCCAAACGGCTTAATAATATATTAATACTATTGCCCCTAGAAGGTTTTGATGTGTATTGTTTAAGCAGACTAAACTACCGACCACAAACGTCCAAGTTTTTACCTTTAAATCTATAGTTTCCTAAGAAGAAGTGAACGCTATTGCACGGCTGTTGTGTGACGGTGCACATGTTTTTCAATGTAAACATACCGGATTGCTTTTTTAGAGAGCTGTGGCCACTCCCATATGATTGCGTTAAAAATAAAACTCACCATAATATTACAGCCATAGAAAATGGGCAATGCTTTTCTAAGAAACCATAGCTTTAGTAACTCTGCCCTGTTAAACTGTATCTTAAAATACATTAACACCACTTTAAGCTCTTTAAAATGAGACAACAGACAATTGGTAAATATTTCATTAATAATAACTATGGTCATAACTGTAATAGTAGGTAGGTTCATCGTACTCGTAGTAATAGTCTTCTTCCCTCCAGTATCTGTAGAGGCTGTAAGCTACATACCGGAAGTAACATGAGGTACCTGGAACACGACAATTTTAGTAATGAGTAGTAAGAGTAACTTTGGGTTTTATCAGCTGACTACAGAATTTATATTGGGCGACCAAAATAGTCTTGTCTTAAAGAGCTACTGCTTGAAGAAATACAGTGGCTTTTAGTAGTTTGTTAGCTAAATGGTTATATTAAGTGAAGTGGCTTACGAAGGTCAATCATGACAAGGTTAAACCTTAAAAGGATAATGTGGTATCATGCAAAGATCTCAATCTTGCTGTGAAATGAATTGAGATCTTGAGGATGAATTCTCTGCTTCTAAGATAATCCCTAACATATCCTTGGTGTGATTAAACATATTTAGTAAAGTTTCGGCTAGGTCGACGAAAACCTAATTGTGCTGGCAAAAGCACGAAAACAGATTATATTTGAGAACAACTCTGTAAATGCCATATATTTCTTGGCCGTTCGAAAGATTGAACCTTGTCATAGTAATTATTCAAACGTTATGTTATTATAATTGTGACTCGGTTCCATTTACTTGTTAATTATATTTTTTGCACCATAACTATATTAACTCGTCCAACACATAATCCCAGCATACTTACAAAGAAGGATTAAAGGAATAATCCACCAATGTTTTTTGAAGAAGTTTTTTACACTGTTGTACGCTTTTTTAATCTTTCCATCGTCTTCATCACCATCATCACCACCGTCATCATCATCATCATCATCATCGTAGTCCGTGTATGTGTATCCGTCCCACACGTTCTGTTGGGTCTCATACCCATACGTGTCACCGTCGTCGTACGCTTCTTCACTTTCAGAGCCGTCCCAGTGAGTAAAGAGGAGCCATCCGAAAAACAGGATCAGCCAGATGGCCTCCAGGATTACAAACAAAAGTAAGCATGTCGAACTTCCCTAAAAACAGGAGTAAGTTTGTTTTACTACATTTCGGTTGATAAACGGTAGGCTATATTTAATTGTCTATGTTTGGTTGAACGTTATTTACCAAGTTCTATTTCATCAAACTGAATATAGCTCTATCAAAAACGAAAAAAAGCTGACAAGGTAAGAACTTTCATGTATTGAATGTTTTCGAGTTACAATACCGCTTCGGCTGATGGACGGTCACTGAGATATGCCTCTTAAGTCTGTTCACGACTTTCAAAACATTGTTTCTAATTATTCAATAAGTACTACTTACCATGCAAACCCCAGCCAGAAGAATCACTGGGATGATGATACCAATCAACATGAAGATGATGGAAATCGTTGAATCTGAAACAAAACTCACAAACTGTATGTACTTGTCCAACAAATCAAAATTAAAAACTGAAAAGTTAATGTTTATGAAAGTTTTATCACCTATATACTGAGATAGACATTAAATAGATTCAATATTTTAAAATTCAGTTTTTTTTTACCTGAGTAAACACTCCAATCAGCGTCTTCGCCAAAATCAACTAATGTAAGAAGCATCAAGAGTCGATATATCTGAAAGCAAAAAAGAGTAAGTGCTAATTGTTCTTTTCTTTAAACATCTCTTACCAGCCAGAGTTATATTTCAACACATGTTACTTGGTTGGTTGTGACGTAATAGTATCATAATAACTTAACTCTTAGGCTTTCGTAGCCGGTGTCACAACCATAATTTAGTTCTTCCGGTTCACACCTCCTTCCGGCTGAAAACTCCAATGAGCCAATTAGTGACTGAAGATGGTACTCCACAACGAGGCCAAAATATCTCATCCTAATTATATATTAGTATTATAATAAGTTTGGATAGGGTGTGCACCGAAAGAGCAAGATTATAGTTATCATAACAACGTCAGCAACCAACATAACATTCTGTTTCAAACATTCAATTTTCCGTTCTTATCTTAAGTATTTTGGAACGATAAAGATAACTACTCTAAAAGCGTTTAACTACTTATAGTAATGTTTGTTAAAACAAATTAAAATGGCAAATATTGTAAACTTTAAAAGCCAATTATTGTGTGCTGTATGTAACGGGTAAATATACCTTCAGAGAAATGTTACACGTTATTATTATCATCAAAAGTTCAAATTTTCTGTTACTTACAATCATGAAAGCTGCTATCACCACACACCCAAGTTCTAGAGACAGGCAACCACAGCAGGATCTTAGAGGGACACACATGGCAAAGAGTCAACGAATCGGTTGTAGAGTCTTCGATATCGTCAACTGATCATGATGTATTAACGGATTGTTAAAATTTAAATACACGGCAAATTTTCACTTCCTTGGAAACAAGGTTGTGTTTTGCAAATAAAATTAGCAAATTTTGTGAATATGTTAAACCATTGGTTCAACATATTTGTGTGTATGCTTGTTTTACTTTGGTAGGATTCTGTTCAGATAATATGTATCATCATAAGGAACTCAGTAAAAAATATGAAGGTACTGAGGAAAAGCACACTGCCAGATATACTTGGTGAACATGTGATGGGGGTTGCCAGATTAAGGGTGGAAGGGGAGAGTTACAGGTAACATGACAGACTGATACCTGTTGACAAATACACATCCGGTCTCTCCTTTGCATTCACTCCACAACACATTCTTTAGAATGAACAAACATTGTGTAAACTACATTCATTTTGAAGGGTTAAAAGAATCGTTTCCTCTTAAACAAATTTTTCACACTGACAACCAACTTTAACGGTTTTCTTATTTATGAATAGACATTTTTCAACAACTGTTAACTATTTTAAGCTCTCTGATTTTAAAGATGAAACAATCCTTCCTGAAACAGTGTCTCCTTCTGGCCCAAGGAGGTGTAAGGAAGAAATTAAATTCATTGAACGTAGGGATTTCCTTATGAGTTTAAAGTACAAATATAAAGCAAGCTATAAACTTAACAGTAATAGAGGGTTCTTACAATCCTTAAAAGTACAGATAATAATATCTTCGTGAACAGATATTAGTCGTTATTTAATGGTGGAAAATAGTAAATCTAGTGTAAATTTTATAGATGAGTGGTTGCTATCAGGACGATTTTGTTTTAAAAACTAGGTAACCTCTCATATTACTCTTTGTTTAAAGAAAGTTGTTTACGATTATTATGGACGTTTCCTATCGTTTTTGAGTAAGTAAAAAAGTACATGACGTTTCGGTATCTGGATTCTGAACCCGTCTTCAGATGAAAATTAACCCAAAACATAACACACTAGGAATAGAGCTAGCGCAAACTGACCAGTCACCTACCATCAAGAACCTTAACTGATACCGTTAAACTTGTTAGTTTTATAAAACTAATATAGAAACACAACATGTACAAACACTTTCGGAAATTAAAAAAACAAACGGAGAAATCAAACACATCAACGACCAGTGACAGCTGCACAATAACTAAATGCCTAACCAGCCACCAGACAGCCACATTGGCTGGCTCGGAGCAGCGAACGATCAATCACAGCAGTGAATCAGACAGACCAATCGCAACAGAGAACACAAAAATACCTGTTTATGCACAGCCAATAGAAAACTTTTGATGAACCAATCAGGTTTTACTCACCTGACTGATCTAAATTTAAAAAATTAAATAGATAAATCAAGCACGACTACGGCTAGAGACAGCTGTCCACTGACACCATTCAATTTGAATAACCTAAGTGTAGTTTTCTTTTATATAAACCTACTTTTAATTCATACAATAGGGAGCATTTAAAAAAAAAACTTTATTTAGAGAGACGTTAACGCTAACTGACAACTGCAAAACAAAGAGAAACTTGTTTTAACACAACTATGAAGTGTTCTATTTACATAACATAATTTGTGAAAGGTACAAAATACATTTTTATTGAAAGATAAGAAAGGGATGTGTAAGCCGACATATTGGAGCCTTGTCTGGGAGGGATTACATGTAACTGAACTAAGCCGCTTGCCTTTCACAGATATCTAGGTAATATTTCCTCCTCTAGCTGTATCTCTTAGTGCCACGCTCGTCTCAACCTCTTAGTTGTAATATAAGTTTAATGTGAATATTTCTTTTTTTTTAGTTAATGAACCTGTGACTGAGGGGTTGTACATGCTGTGCGGTGACTTTAGCGACGAATTAACTACTGAACGTTGGCTGAAGCTGGGCTCGAACCTCTGAATCTGCAGTCACGTGCACTACCAACTCGGTCATCAAGTCAGAAAATATACTCTTAAGCCGGCATCACACTCTCGGACTCTTCCCCGAACCGAGCACCGTCGCGAGCAGGGAGAACGGAGCTTGTCCGATAGTGTGTACGTCGCACGGTACGTCCTATCCTATAAATAAATAAATCATGTATTGCATGATTACATTATACGTGCATCACAATCGTCAGTTATTAGTAGCTAAAATTTTCCACTCGCACTCTTCTAGATCTCTTTCAAACATACAGAATTTCCAATCACACGTTTCATAAATTCGAATTTTTCCCACTTTAGCCCCGTAGTTGAATTAGCCGTTTTCTAATGTGTTCTACCAGTCGTGTGCCATAAACTCGTCGGTGCCATAAAATGCTTTTGCGATGAAAGCCTTTTTGAGACGAGCTTAAAATGCCTTAGGCATTTGGGCAATTTTACTTTAATTTGGCACTTGTTGACGAGTTGAACTCCTGCCTGATAAGGTTTTTTAGGTTTTGAACGAGCAGAGAGACGAGCGCTCTCGAGTTGGTCCTGGGCGAAAGATCAAAGTGCTCCCCTTTCCCTGCTCGCGACGGCGCTCGTTTCAGGATACGGTAGTAGTTTGTGGCGAAGTTTCGTTGCCCCGAGCACCACTGGTAGAGCTGCGTGCGGTAGTTTGATTAATTATTTTTTCGATGTCACAAAGACGATAAGCGTGGTTTTTAGAATAACACGTCTTAAAAAAACACGAATTTGAACATTAAAAAATGAGTAGATCCCAAAAAGGTCTCACAAAAGTATTAATTATCCCTCAGATTATGTTTCTTTTTACATAAATATGAAGAGTTACTGTGACAATCCTTCTTTTCAGGACATTCATAAGGATTTCAAGAAGAACGGGAAGATGCAAGCCGACATATCGGCTATTTGTCAGGCAGGATTACTGACTGAAACCATTCCGAGAAACCCATTTTACTTACTAACAGCGGTTAATACTGCGCAGGAAGGGCGGTAAAAAACATGACCGTGTAATATGTCGTCTACGGGCGTAAACAACATGTTTTCGAATGGCTAGAAACTAAAAAAAGGTTGTCTTATTTAGCGAGACGAAGTTAGGACTTCAAAGTCCTCTTTACCACTCAATCTCGACCTTTACCTAGCGTCACCGTATAGTCACTTTACAAATGGTAAGTGGTGACTGCGGAGATCAAACCCGCACCACCGGAGTGACGACCTCCGGAGTCGCGCGCGATTCCAAACGGATCCGCTAAAATTTCAGGGATGGTCTTATACGATACATTCGTTAAAGACAAACAGTTAAAGAAGTTAAACAACTGACCGGTTTTTCTGATGGAAAGTTGTCAGTGCGGAATTCAACATTTAATAGTTTACACACTTGGGGTTGCTATAGTGTTTTAAAACAAAATCTCTAGTATGTAAAGAAAAATGTTTGATATGCACGTAACGCGAATAAATTTAATGGCCTTTATATAGGTAAGCAAAATCCACGTCTACTACTCGAATAACTTACGAGGTTCGGTAACTATAATCCAGACTAAATAGGCATAGATAAAGATCTTACTTAATTTATATAAACACTAAACAGCTAATTTTTCACTAAAGAAATTTTAAGACAAAATGGACCAAAACACGATTCAAACCTGGATCTCTCACTTTCTGGTTCGGTTGTCACATTTTGTATTCAAATTTATTTGGTAATAGGCTAAACTACAAAAATATTTCTGTATTTTTTTAGAACTAAATGCTTCGACGATATGAATTTTCCGTTGACTTAAGTTCAAGGTAAACAACAATGCATGTTGCCTATGACAACGCGATTCAATACAACAGATTTTTTCAACATGGTTTTGATTTAAAACGATGTCCGACCCAAATTTGCAACTTTGATGTCCCACGATGAATTTACCCAATGTTTGGCTCAAAAGGTGTTTTACCCTAAAACATTTACATTTAGAGACTATTGTAGTTATTTACAACAATTTAGTTAACTAAAACATAAAAGCTAATACTTTGAAAAAAATAAAACTTGCCAAACTTTTCGCTAGCTATTAAAAAACTGCAACGCTACGGGCAACACAAATTAATGTTTGCATTGCCAGCGGAAAATTTGGCAAGTTAGTTGACCTTTGGGTTTCAATTGACTTAATTATAGTTATATATTTATATTCCAAGCTATAGCTCAAGTTCTCAAACAATATGTAGTTGTTATTCTTTTATCAGTTAAAAATTATTCATTTAAGACCAAGCACTTAGATTAATTTCTACTAGGGCATAAGTGAAGATGACAAAATTGAACCATATTTTCTCCAAACAATAGAAAGTGAAAACATGTGAAGAGTTTTAAAAAGAGTTTAAAATATGTCTATATTTTGGTAACAGGAAAGAAAAAATTACCGTAAAAGCCTTTAACAATTATAGTACATAATATTAACCTTAATGGTGTTTTCATTAATCTGATCTAATACAGATTTTTAATTTAATGAAAATGTATAATTTTTAAACGTTTCAGGCCTAAAACTATGGTGGAGACATGTTGCCATTTCTTTTCCTTGTCTATTGGAACTCTTCTGGCTGGGTTATTTGTGTCGGTAAGTAAGCAATAGTGGTCTAACAAATATTGTAAAGAATCGGTTGGTTAAAGATTTGACTCGTTCATAAGACGTTCAAAGTAGTTTCCAAACTTAATCTTGTAATACCTTAGTTTGAATACTTTTGAAATTTGTAGATGATGAATGAATTGTTTTGGTGTTCATTGCTGTCGTTTGTTAGCTTTGTTTTGTATTATTTTATGAAGACCTTCCTAAACTATAACTTATGTCTACCTAAGCATAATGTGCGGTACGAGGTGGTTTTTGTAATCCATGTATGCTTCCCAAAAAGGGAAAAAAGGAGAAAATCTAACTAATCAATTATAATCGAGCTCTTCCTGTTTACATACCACGTTCAAACTTTATAATTAGGTTGAGATATTTCGGCCTCGCTGTGGAGTACTATCTTCCGTCACTGGCGAGGCCGAAATATCTCAACCTAATTGTGAAGTTTGGACGTAGTGTGAACCGAAAGAACTAGATTATAGTTGTGACACCGGCCATGAGTGGACTGCGAAAGTATAAAAAAGTATTTGCGGTAAAAAAAACGCCAAGAGCGGAATTTGAACTTCCCCACACAAGTTCCAGAGGCAAATAAACGAGCTTATATTTATTTATTATGTTTTAAATTTATCACATCTTTTTTGCCTCACCAAGTTATGTATAACTTGTCGGTGGGGACCACAAGCAACATATTTACTGACTGATAGCCGTTAAAACTATTTACATAAATCGTGTTCAATTTTAGATTACCAGTATTGCTGCCCTTGCCCATCTGATTGATGTGTCAGACGATGAGACATTGGAAGAAAGAGGAATTGTGCTTACCAGTGGTAAGTAAGAGCGACACTTTGGAGTAAAAGTGTACGTAACAAGTGTACGTAAGTGTGTAAGTAACAGTCACACGACACCATTACGGAAATTCCATTTTACATTTTATAAAATATACATATTACATACACTTTTTGACTAAAGAACAGGAGAAGTAGGTTGATATTAGTTTTCATGAGCATCTTTGTCCACACTTAACTAGATTCTTTGTTACGTAATTTTTTAAATATATTTAATATATTTTGCAGCAATTTTTGGAAATGCTGCAATAAGTGCTCTTTTATTGATGGTGGGGGTCGTCATCCTCATAGCTTGGTTTTTTGTAAGTATATTTTTTCTGTTGTAAAGGGAAGCAAAAAATGTACTACTAGATGAGAACGAAGGCTTAAGTGCCCGGAGTCACGACTATGATCCGATGTGTTCCTTAATTTTGGCAGAACTCCCCAGAAAAACCTGAACCAGTCTCAGCAAGTCCACTGACGATGCTCGATTGCAAAATGAGCGAAACGTTTAGTACAGTTATGATGGATTACAGACTTGGACTCGTGGCGTGGTCCTGTAATTCAGGTTCATGGAGGTCAGGTTTTGAGTAAGATATAGGTCTAAAGCGGCTCGGATAGTATCAGTGATCATCAGATGATATCCGCATCAACTCCCACCATCGTTTAGACATATCAAAACCATCACCTGCGTAGTTCGGAAGTCGCGTTAAGCCATTGGTTCTTGTATTTCCATTGGTCATTGGGCTATTAATTAATGACCCATTCTAAGGAAGAATCGGCCTTAGTTTGTAGCAAGACTACACCTAATAACTCATCACTACCACTCATCACACTCATCCTTCACCGCATATTTGCCTTGAAATACCCTCATGGGAGTGGTCGGCATCTCAAATAGTGTTTTAGTTTAACTGGAAACCCCAACAAGTGCAAGCTGGTGGTGTATTAAAGATTTACTACGCCTCCAATATTCTCAATATAATTGTTTTTTAAATAAGTTTAAGATGTATTAAATGTTTTAGTGGCTTCACTGAGCCGAATTACCACTCATAAAACCATGTCATCAATTTACAGTAATGTTTAGAACTACTTGTTTGTTTACTATGAAACTAGTATAATCTTCGAAACAGTGGTTAGCAAAGTAACTGCAGTAGATCCCCATCTCCTTAAAAAAAATATTTCAAAAGATCTGATGAAAATTGTAGGCAGGAGGAGACTTAATAAAATGCTTGTTTTTACATATTTCTTATAGAACAAAAACAAAATGGCCGACAGGTACTATAAACTCTGTGTTCTACAACACTGTTCATGTTCTATATTCTGAGTTCATGGGGACAGAACGCTTTTAGAGCTCGTGCACTGAGTTGTTTCTCGTTGCCAAGTCACTTTTTGATCATCAAATTGTCAACTAGCTAGACAATGAACAATTTGATCTTTGATTATCATCTGACTCGGGTTATTGATGTGTGCAGAATGCCTACAGAGTGTTGAAAGGGGCGGCACTGGTCCTCCTCATGTTCACTCTGGTTCGAGTCGTACTCATGATCTGGAAGCTCGCAGTGGGAGGAAGCCATAGCACCTTCATCGTCTCCTTCTCCTTCAAACGTAAATATAACAATGTCTTGTCACTCTTCATCAAGCTTAAATACACTGTAATCTGGCAACTAAAGTAAATGAGAAGACAAAAGTTTAAACTTACAAAAATACCAAATTCCTTTGTGATGCTTATGTTTCAAGTCGGCAGTAGCCTTTCGTTAATTAATTTTTTATATAAAAAGAATACTTTTACATTTAGGTATACTTCCAGTTCACCTGATTTTAGATGTGCAGTGCTTTAAACAAAATCCTGCAAACAATACTTCCCTTTTACAGTGTTCTTCTTCTACGCATGCGTGGTGGTGTGGAGTTACTCTCAGGAGTTGGAGTTCTTGGACCGCACGAAGAACCTCCCTCCGGAACCGAGCCTCCTCAGGGAGTTGACGGTCAGGAGTGACCGTCAGGATGTCAACCTGGTCTCTCTTGGCAACACCATCAAGATATTCAAAGACTGAGGCCATTAAATGGTGACAAATAAATCTTCTTTGAAGTCGCATATTGCTATTTTTGAACTGTACTATTTCTCATCATTCAAAAATTACCAGACAAATCACTATGAATCACTATTTGAGATGCCAACCACTCTCATGAGGGTATTTTAAGGCAAATATGTGGTGAAGGATGAGTGTGATGAGTGGTAGTAATGAGGTATGAGGTGTAGTCTTGTTACAAACTAAGGCCGACTCTTCCTTAGAATGTGTCATTAATAGCCAAATGACCAATGGAAATACAAGGACCAACGGCTTAACGTGACTTCCGAAACCCGCAGATGATGGTGTGATATGTCTAAACGATGGTGGGAGTTGATGGGGGTATCATCAGATGATCACTGAGACTATCTGAGCCGCTTTAGACCTATACCATCCTCAAAACCTGACATCCATGGAGCTGGATTACAGGACCACTCCACGAGTCCCAGTCCATGTCCCACCATGTTTTTGTGTGTCTTACTACTTTCTCTTGACGTTTTATACTCCTTTCGATCCATGACGATACCCGCAACATGCGCAAATGAACTTAGATAACCGTGGTAATCGGCGCTTTCAACGTTATGGGAGTTATCAACTTCAACTAACTTAGGGTGAAAGCAAACTGTGAACTAAGGATGATGAAGCCTATTTATAGTAAGAATGTAAAGTAATCCAAAAGCTATTCAAGCAGTAGTATCAAAAGTTAATTCTTCTCAAACATCCAGTAAATCTTTTCCCTGTATAACATGTTTAAAACCAGAGTCTAAGGTGGTTTTATTTTACATAGTCTTTTAACTTCTCTCCATAGGTGAGAAGTATTTTTGCTTCAATTCTTTAGCACAAATATACATATTGCTATGTGTTCTTGGTATGTACCCGTATTAATAATGTAATAACTATATCTCTATTTGAGATGCCGACCACTCTCATGAGGGTATTTTAAGGCAAATATGTGGTGAAGGATGAGTGTGATGAGAGGTAGTAATGAGTTATGAGGTGTAGTCTTCTTCCTTAGAATGGTTCATTAATTAATAGCCCAATGACCAATGGAAATACAAGGACCAACGGCTTAACGTAACTTCCGAACCACGCAGGTGATGGTCTGATATGTCTAAACGATGGTGGGAGTTGATGTGGGTATCATCAGATGATCACTCAGACTATCTGAGCCGCTTAAGACCCATATCACCCTCAAAACCTGACATCCATGAAGCTGGATTACAGTACCACGCCACGAGTCCCAGTCAACTATTATACGCTTTCTCACGAGCGTATAATAAGCGTTTAATTTGAACTAAAAGGCTAAGGTATAAATACTCGTACATAAAGTTTTACAAAACCTACGTCAAGCTGTGTCGTTTAGCTGTTGTATTTAAAAGTATTCATTTGTATCAAGTGTACGTGTTTATTCAGTTCTGAGTATTTATTGGACATTTTGCAGCTCTTCTTCAATGTGTAAACTATCTTGGAAAATTCTGCCTTCATTAAGCTCCAGCCAACCACTTGCCAAAACCAACAAGAGATAGGTGTTTATACCTGAAAATATAAATGAAGTTGGTGAAAATGTGACAAATAACAAGAAAGTGAAAAGTAAATGTTTAGTTGCAAAATGCTCTGCTGTGAAATTAGTTTACTAACATATTCCCTTAAAATACTCTTTACCTTTGATAAACATATACAGGGTGGGTTTAAATGTACGTCAAAAACTTCAGGATCCAATAAAAAGTTTGCCGAAGGGGTTTAAAAATATTTCCTTTTCCAAAGGTGATGGTAGGGGGAGACATTTAAAACTCAATTTGTATAGTTAAAAATGGTAAAAGGTCCAGCCCGCTTTCGGATCTTAAAAAAAATTAATGTAATGTTCCACATCAAGCACCAAGGAGAAATACTCATTCGAAACCCCATTACATCGCAACCTTGAAGTTGTCTAAATTTAAATTATGTTCAAGCGTAACACATCCGGCAAGTCTATATGTATAAAATATATATCGAAGTTATCTAAGAAATGTTACTGTCTGTAGTTTATTATGTTCACTCTTTTGGCATGTTTACTGAGATTAAAAGAAAGAGGGACATAGCTTTCACTCTAAACGAAGAAAGTTAACATGTCTTCGACTATGTTCTCACTTACCAACAGAGAGAAGAAAAAACAATCCCAAAATAATAGATCCAAGAATGCTTGACCAGATCATCAGTCCAATGTAACCCAGAATGTAGACTGCGAACAAGATGACAGCTGCGAGCAAGTAGAGGACCGATTGCTAAAAACAGCAATCTAATTTGTTACTCTTATTCGCTCAGCTCACAGCCTCACGTCGGCCTTCGGCTTTAGACTTACGAGTTTTTTTCCTGGGAGTTATACTACATATCATAAAAAGAAAAAAAATGAATTTCAACTGTAGGAGAGATCACACAAATACACATTTATTCACAACCAAGTTTTAAATAACTAAATCACTATTTGAGATGCCGATGACTCTCATGAAGGTATTTTAAGGCAAATATGTAGTGAAGGATGAGTGTGATGAGTGGTAGTAATGAGTTATGAGGTGTAGTCTTGTTACAATTTAAGGCCGACTCTTCCTTAGAATGGGACATTCATTAGTAGACCAATGACCAATGGAAATACAAGGACCACCGGCTTAACGTGACTTCCGAACCACGCAGGTGATGGTCTGATATGTCTAAACGATAATTGGAGTTGATGCGGGTATCATCAGATGATCACTGAGACTATCTGAGCCGCTTTAGACCTATATCATCCTCAAAACCTGAACTTCATGAAGCTGGATTACAGGACCACGCCACGAGTCCCAGTCATACTAGGCCTACGTATCATAAAAAGAAAACAAATTTAAATTTCACCTGTAGGAGAGACCACACAAATACCTATTTATACTTGGATGGACTGGTCAGCTTGCACTGCATTACTTTTAAACTAGCTCAAGTTTTGTGTTTTGTTAAAAATTACTTTTCACCTGGAGACGGGAATAGATTCCAGATCCCAAAACGTCCTGTTTTTCGTGTTCACTAAAAAAGTGGAAATTTTCCGTAAAACTATTTGTTTATGAAATAAACTCAAACTTACCGCATAAACTCCGACAAGTGTCAATACCCCAACAATGATGGTAATTACTGCAGATGGGACTGATATGATGTCACCTGAAACATGAAATCAACAGATCATATTACAGGTGGACCAAGACCGACATCGATTGTGCTACAAGTGTTACAAAATAATCTCAAGTATAAACCATGTTCTTATAACTACGTACCGTATTCAGCTAGAAACCAAGCTTCTAAATCTTTCTCTTTTTCGACTGGTTGTCGTTTTCCTTTAAAGGGAAAGATAATAAGGTAAACTGCACTCATAATCTAAAAAAACAATAAGAAAAGTTATTAATATTATTTAAAAACTTAAACTTTTATTGAGGTACCGGTAATCTAAGTTAGAGAGCCTGAATTGCGGTATTGTAAAGGATATTTTGCTCTACTAGCTAGATAATTTAATACGATATGCAACCTGACCTATCGGCTTAAAAAATATGTTTTCCGAAAATCAAGCTTGAAGTCAAAAGGTTTTTCTTAGGATTTTAAATTAATTAAAAGTGAAACGTTATTGCAGATGTCTTTCAACCTGTTTAGTGAAGAAGAAAGACGACGTTTCGGAATCTGGAATCTGGCCCCGTTTTCAGGCAGGAACCTAAGAAATAACATTCTAAATTTCAAGTAGGTACGTAAACTACTGGTAAAACTTACAATCAAGTACCAGGCTATTAGAATGCAGCCTGAGCGAAGAGAAATGGAGCAGCAACTTCTGTTCAGCCTAAAAAACTTCATCTTCAACCCATCATTGGCATCTGAAATCATTCAAGACAATGTTAGGACCGTTTTTTTTTCAAATGCGTACTAACCAGCTGCTTAACTACTAACCGCCGGTTAAGTTGTTTACAGTCTGTAATGTTTACATTTTCACACAACGTTCAAAGCACTTAAATAAATTATTGAAGTCATATTGAGTCCGTGGCGGATTAGTATCGCGCGCGACTCCGGAGCTCATCACTCCGGTAGTGCGGGTTCGATCCCCGCAGTCACCACTTACAATTTATAATGTGACTAATACGGTGACGCTAGGTAAAGGTCGAGGTTTAGTGGTAGAGAGGACTTTGTAGTCCTTTTTTTTTGAGTCGCACTCGCGGAAACGTGTTTTGGATCACAGAAAGATTCTGCCTGGACTAATGAAATTTCTGGTTTGTTTGTTTGACTTACAATTTTTGAATTCTTTTGACTAGATAATGTCAAATTTATTTTTTAGTGCCCTACGATTTTATTGAATGCAGAAAGCGTTATTGTGTTAAATCCAATCTAACTTACTGAAATCTACTTCCCCTTGAGTTATGACAGCCTGCTTGCTCTCCAACGTGCGCAAATGAAATGTTAATATATAACTGTCAAATTTTGATGTTAGTTTACTTCTGTTTTAACCATAGAAACCAGGATTTATCATTAAATAAAAGTTAAAATACACGTATAACCTTATAGTTCCGGTCTAATTTTCAAGCGTGCAAAAGACATTTTAACCAAAGTATTCGTTTGCATAAATATACGCTACAGTCAACAATTTAATCTGTATAACACCTTAAAACTGTTAATTACATTCAAAATAAATGTTTTTTTTGAAGCTTCAGTAACAATAATACGTACGTGAGGAGGTCTAAGTAAATCATGGATTTAAGAGACGCCTTCAAAAACTGTACCCCGTTTGAGAAATATACAACTCAGTAAGGCTAACCGCCGTCTCATTTTTGAAGTATAACTAACGTAGCACAAATAATAATAATTTATCTGTGTAGTACCAAAGTTGTGCTGTATAGTTTTGGTTTAAAGGTTCAAGAATGAATAAATAAAAGAATTAGTCATTTAAGTAACAATTGAATGTGTCACGCTTTAATTCGGGTTCTGTTGTGAGGATTATGAAGTTGGATAGAAGCTGTGTTACCATGAAACGGGTTTCCATACTTGGTAATTTTGTAGAATCTCTTTACGTCTTGCTTTGTAACAAACGTCATGGTCTTCTAATTGACTAAAAAAGTAAACAACCCTAGTCATACTTTACACTCATAAACAAAAACAGTGCTCTCTTAGCTATTTCTTAAGTCAAAAATACAAATGCTTACGTCTGCTAAACTAGAGTGGTACTAATCTCCCTTAACTAACATGCGAGTTATGCTGAGCCGATTAGCAAAGACACTTCAAGAGATAAAGCTCAACACATCCCAGACCTCTCTCTCTCTCGAACTGTACATTGTGTCACAATGTTTCTCCCGAACTGTAAATTGTGTCACAATGTCTCTTGCGAACTGTACATTGTGTCACAATGCCTCTCTCGAACTGTACATTGTGTCACAACTTCTATCTTGAACTGTACATTGTGTCACAACAGTTGTGACACAATGTACAGTTCAAGAATGAACTTACTTCTATCTTGAACTGTACATTGTGTCACAATGCCTCTCTCGAACTGTACATTCTGTCACAATGTCTCTCTCGAACTGTACATTTTGTCACCAATGTATCTCTTGAACTGTACATTGTTTCACAATATCTCTCTCGAACTATACATTCTGTCAAAATGTCTACCTCGAACTGTACATTGTGTCACATTTTCTATCTTGAACTGTACATTGAGTCACAATATCTCTCTAGAAATGTACATTGTGTCACAACTTCTATCTTGAACTGTACGTTGTGTCACAATGTCTCTCTGGATATGTGCATTTTGTCACAATGACTCTCTCGAACTATACAGTGTGGCACAATGTATCTCTCGAACTGTAAATTGTATCACAATGTCAATACAATACAGAGAAGTTTAAGGCACTACAGGACAAGAGTGGTACAATTTGAATGAATGTTAGAAAATTATACTTAATCATTTCTGATTGGGATTTTAACTGAGGAGATTTAACTTTTAAAAATTAACTTAATATTGCATAACGCAACAAATGCTCAGACAATAAAACATTTACTTATACACTATCTCAAACATACATTGTGACATACTCATACTGTCTCTATTGAGCTGGCTATAGAATTAAAAAGAAAACAGCTAATTACTTTTACAGGATCTTTTTTGCAACCAATTATTTATCCCTTCGACATCAACTATCACAGTTAATTTAAAGCTAAAATATTCAATTAATGGAATTACAAATGGACATAAGAAGGATATTTCCAATCAGTGGCGATTAAACATTCTTCAGATCTTTAGAAACAAAGAACTCGTTACAACACCGCGATAAACAATGGATCGTTAGAAAACAACAGCTCTTTTGATCAGGTGATTCGCGGAATAAAGATACCTCAATCAAAGCTTTGGTGAGTGGCAATTCTTGAGTCTTGATAAACGAGTTCTGAAAACCAATCTTGATTGTTGATTAGACAATACTCCAAATAAAATGTGGTTGAAAGATTTTTATGGACGAATCCATTGTTTTTATTGAACAAGAAGGGCAACACGTTTCGGGATTTGAAATCTGATCCCGTCTTCAGGTTGAAGGTACACTAAAACATAACTCAAAACATTAGGAGAATAGCTAACCTAAAAGTAATCAGCGTAATCTGACCAGCCACCCACCACCAAACAACAGAAATATTTCTTTTTTTCCTTTTCCGATTTAAATTTATTCGTTTTAAAACAACTAGTATAGAACACAGCATGCACAAAATTGTTGAGAAATTAAAACACGATTAAAGAACACGTGAACACGTCCAAGGTCAGCTTTCAACCGACTGACTGGCTGGCTGGCAGGGAGCAGCGGATGGCCAATCACAGACAGGAGATGAAAGTTTTCAGAGTGTTGATGAATGGGTCAGTTGGAAAATTCCCTACACGGTTAATCACGTTAGCTGATTGTTAACCTTATGTATGAATTTTGGGCCACCTACACATGTGTAGTATTTCAGAATACAGTTAAGTTTTCTCTGACCTGTTTTGAGTCCTTCATACCATGCTATGAGCTTTATTTCTTCTTTTTTTCAATGTCATTTGCATCACTACCACTTCTCTACTGCAAAAAAAACGCAATACATGTTCATTTTAAAAACATCTTAACTATCATAGTTTTCATACAATTTAAAACTGTCCTAAAGTTTCCCGAATAAAAGTAATTAGGCTACTAAAGTAAATTAGATCTCCTGTTTGCAAATGATACTACTTTATTTTTAATCTTTAGATTAGAGGAAACAAACTGATAGTTGTAATGCAATCAACAAACTACAATTTTCTTAATACTCCGATGAACTAAC
This sequence comes from Matsumurasca onukii, assembly GCA_018831715.1. Classification (NCBI taxonomy): domain Eukaryota; kingdom Metazoa; phylum Arthropoda; class Insecta; order Hemiptera; family Cicadellidae; genus Matsumurasca; species Matsumurasca onukii. Next base: position 5,377,718 of record CM032065.1, read on the forward strand.
TGAACTATTTCAACTTTGACCAAATGCTGAAATATGAATAAAATATTATTGAAATCATAAATAAAGATGACAGACCAATGACGGAAGAAGAAACTTGAAGAGGAATATCAATTTGGTGGTCTAATGAGCCGTTAAAGAGCTTTTCAGAGAATCCTTGTTATAAACTTTAACTGCGAGAAATTTCTTGTCCTTCAGATTGGATTTTAACAATCTTTCCTTTATTTTCCTCTCGTTTCCTCCCTTTTCAATTTAAACAGTTGTAACTTATTTCCTATTGGTCTTAAATAAATACTTAAATAAATGGTCTTCTTGAAATATTTAAGTTAGAAATTTAACGTTAATTTAATACAAGGTTGATAAAAAGCACATCTGACCAAAAGCATAGCGTCACAATCTATGAATTACTTTGAAGCCAGCCTAAATCCCTATGCTTTAGCTGAAAGGATTAATTATTCTGAACAAACAAGGAATCTGCACAAAGTTGGACAGCTGAGACAGAACACAGGAAACTGAACAACAAACAAACTTACATCGGTTTCAAGCTATTCATCCGAAAAAGTTTTAACAAATTAATATCAGTGTCCCCTCTTTCTGTTGAAAGGCAACATGTCCTCTCCTTTATTGGATAAAATAATTTCAATATATTGATGTTGATTTATGTTTCCAACGCATTGGTTTCATCAATTCAGTTGGTGGTTTTTTTATCAACTCGAACGGTTCGTTTGCGCAGGCTAGCCTTTATGTGTGTTAATTTATTTCGTTTCCTAATGTACTTTCTTGTTATAAGTATAAGTGTAAATTTTCCAACGACACCATATGACCGATAGATCTTCAAGATCCTCAAGATGATATCAGTTTGGTGCCGAAACCGGTGGTTGAATTACTCAGGTAGGATGGTTTGACGAGGTATCTATAATAACTTTAGCCATACTAATTTGTTTGCATCCTCTTCCCCCCTTCTTGCGATACAAACTAGGAAGTCTACAGGTTAGCAACCACTGATAAGATGGAAGTATTATGTAGAGATAGAACTGATAAGGACAGCATGACCTTGAGAGTTGAGCATGGAAGCAGTAGAGCGTGGTCCAACCATCATGCTCTGCCAGCCGTTTTTCACTTTTGTGTAGTTACTAATTCAGTTACTTAAATCGATAAGTCGAAGTTTGTGACCACTTTTTCGGTCGATTTTTTAGGGATCGACAGAGAAATTACAACCAGTTGAGAGAATCATTGGTAATCTAAATTTTTAATTTAAGACCAAAAGGTGTCGTTTAAGAAGTGATTATGGCATGAAAAATTAGTGTAATTTTCCCTGGATGAATATTTAACTAACATTTCCAGTATGCATGTAGCTAATTCTATACTGTATTATATGTGTGGCAATTTCTCAGCAAAGTCATGTGTACCTTTATTTGCTAATATACTTATTTAAGTTTGTTAAGTTTTGTTTCAACTTCTTTCATTCCAATAACACAACATCACAAAATGTTCAAGACGTAAACTTTGTGAGCAGATGATAGTTTTTTAACAGTTCACCACAGTAGTAACCTCGGAAAAAGGCTGAATTCGACCGCCGAAAGAACACAAGACACCGCGCACGTAACAACTGGCTAAACAACGAGCCTTCTTTCACCTGATGCGGCCTAACTGTCAAACCGAGCACTTGCAAGAGATTACGTGCGTACGTGTTTAACCTTTCAAAGGATTTTTGACGTAAATAAAAATGGTATTTTAGAAAGCTCGATGAGATTTCAGACCCGTGTACAGAGCCCAACTTCCTATAAGTAGTTTTATAGTTTAACAAATAATCTTTGAAAAATTCCAAGTGTTATTGCTTTTCAACTACATTTTGTCAACTGTTTATCAACACTGTCCAGCTGTTTATCTTTAAAACTAATGTAATAAATTAATACTAAATTTAATAGTCTCACCGTATTTTTGGATTGCTGCAGACCCTACCGTTGAGCTTCACCGTGCAGCTGAGGCGGACCCTTAAACAATACCCCACAACAATCGACACAACCCAACTATCGATACTCGACTTATTCAACAATCGATGTTGCATCACGCTAGTTGCTGAGTGTATAGACCGTGAAGGTCGCTGACAATTCACTATAGTCAGTTGTCACTCGACATTATACCTAGCTTTGCTTGCCTCTGTAGATATAGTGCTTCTAGACACGTAGAGATGTGTGCGTTCTAATCTTGGGGCATAGCTTATCAAGTTATGTCAGTTAGGCTTGATTAGTTCTAGTGTTGCTGGGAAAATATGTTGTTCGGTTCATGATATTGGCTGCTTTTCATCGTGAATACACGTAAGTATAAATGTGTTATGGTTTTAGTTTCGTGGTAGCATTTTAATTTCAAGTTGTGAACGTTGGAAACATTTCAAACTTCTCCTTGAGGTGGGGTTTGGGATTCGATCAACCTATATAGGAATACATTTTAGCTGAATATATTGGCTGAATAACTTTTAGCCCCTTTAGCTCCTAAAGCGGGCGATAAGGTCTCAAGTTTTCAAACCATTTAAAACCTATATACATGGTACTAAAACCTCCTCATCAATAACTTACATGATATTGTGAAAACAAAAACAAGTATATATACAGAGTGTTGAAAAATTGTGTTCAAAACTTTAGGAAATAGTTTAATACTTCAAAATAAAGAGACAATCGAGAGAATATGTTATCCAAAATAGACCTTTCTTTGCCTGCTAAGAACACAACATTTATTATTTGCGAATATAATTTTTGTATCTCTATTACGGCGTTAGGAGGTTGATTTTCTTAAGCCTGGGAAAACACCTTTAAAGTTAAGTCTTCTTAAAGGGAAAATAAATAACGTGATCCAATAACATGTTTTCAAATGACTTCCTTTTTTTAAACTACGATTCGATTTCACTAAAGTAGTGGAAAATTTGGGATGTGCACAAAACTCTGTACAAGTAAAGTTACTTTTAAAGTATAGTCACAACCATGTCTATACTAAAAGCTGTGAAATGTAGTAACGCAAATTAAAAGATTACTGAAAAGGTTAATTAATAAGTTACTGTAATGAAACGTTTAAGAAAGGAACAAAACCTTTTCTTTTTATGTAACTCATTTGACTTCGAATAGACTTTCAAGATTCTAACGTTTAAACTAGATACCATATCTTCGATGAGCTGAGAAGCTAAAGACCCTGCTGACCATGAAGTTACACTGAAAAGTGGTTCCATGGTCAGGTCAATAAGAGGGTAATGAAGACAAAGGGGGGTTTAGTGGGTCGTCATCAAGATAGGAAGAGGCAACAACAACATTAGGAAGCCAATTCCAAACCTACATATCCTTGGGTATGCGGAACTTCAAGGATTCTAAAAGAAGATTTTGTATCTTCATTTATCAATAAGAACAAGCAGCTAATACAAAGCTTACTTTAACTAAGAAGCTCTTGGTTCAAACTTTATGAACCAAATCAGATTTGAATCTTTACAGCTGCAATAAAATACTTAATTTAAAGTGTGCAACGTTCTCAATGTCTCCAATTCTTTTTGAAATCTTAACGCATAAATTAGGCTTATCAAATAGTAAAATTGTCTTTTAGTAACGTTTGAAAAACTACCTATTCAAGTATATTTAATAAGACAATTCGTTGTGGCATGTGATAACGAATTTCAACTTTCGCAGAACTCTGAATTAATGATATAGTATCTTTAACTTAAAGCTTATACCGAAAATACTTATGATTTTATTTGAATGCACGTGATCCTGATTGTGTGTGTACAGGAAATAAACCGAATTTTGAGCATTCAAACGAGATTGGTTTATTCAGCTGTTTCTTCACAAATCTTATCATCTTCAGACAAAGTGTGTCAATGTCATTCATTAGTCTGGTGACCTTTGACCTGATGAAATGTTTTGATTCACGATCTTCCTCTGTATTGTCTTGCATTAGAAGTATCCCGTCTATGCTTTGCCACGTTTGTTTTCATTGATTATCAAGTGTTGAACAAAGAATATCGAAACTTAGAAAAATAGTTGTGTGCTTCGTTCAAGGAGTAACTTTGCTCTTATACTGGCAGTCCTAAAGCATAACCAGGCCGACACGCGGCTAAGTGCTTAAGCGCCGCTGGCGTGAGTGAATCGAATTTCCTTTGCAACATGTTACTCTATTTTGCTCCAGTCACAACCTCGCTTCGGCCTTTGGCCCCAGACTTAAGGGCTTTTTACCTAACCTTATACTATATATTATGGAAGAAATACATTTTAAATTTCAACAAAATCGGAAAACTCATTTCGCTGTTATAGCAAAAAGTCCCTTGTTCGGCCGCCATTTTCAAACGATTTGACGGACTTTTATAGTTTGTATTATTTTAATGTATGATATCAAAGAACATACATTTTATTAAAATTGGACGAAATGTACTGTTTTTGATTATTAAAACCCCTTTTTTGGTGAAAAGGCAAATGTAACTATCAAGTTTGTAAGCTTCATTTTTAGAGCCTTGAAATTTCAGATATTCTGGATTGCATCTAAACAATTCAATTACTTCAATAACAACATTCTTTGCAATATTACCATAAGGCCTCTCGCCTTTTGACATGTTCGATAGCAAAAGAGTAATGTTTTGGCAAATTGCATTACCTTTAACTTCATTTCGATTTTTATACTATAATTTTCGTTAACAAGATATAAGCAGGAGAGTAGAATAGAACCTTCAATGACCACCAGCTCCTAAACTCACCTAATTAAATTGTATTCTCTATATAACCCAATAGATCCATATTTGAATAAACGTTAAATAGCTTATTTATTACTAAAGAAATTTTGAGACAAAAATATTTGTACCAATCCGAGACTTGAACCCGGGTCTCCCGCTTGCCGGGTGTTTTTTTCTTCAAATTTCTTTAGTAATATACAAAATAACCCAATACTTAGAAAAATTTCATCACAACACAAAAACAAACAATACAAATAATCACTCCAATCCGTTCAAAACCCTACACATTCTACCCTAAGGTCACTGACCCGTGTGCTACAACTTTTTCCCAAGAGCCCGAATTCTCTCTCCACTTTCGAGCTATAAACCCGTGGCTGGACGTAATTACAGTGATCTAGCCTCTGTCTGGTCTAGTGAGTGACCCTTGTGGCCAGGCCGGACATGACTTATATAGCGACCACTTGAGTTTATTCTGGCCCACTCTGTCGGTCAGTCCAGTGCACGCATACTCTGCCTATACTCTACACGGGATGATACAGGGTGTGCAGTGCTGGCTGGGGTTAGGGTCATCAAGAGAACGAATGTGCAGGAGTTAAGAAGAGTGTGTTAATATCAGGTTTTGTTTATGTGTGGTGGCTTCAGAGTGGTTTTAGTAAGATTGGAATTGACTTCAAAATCTTCTAAGGTGAGTTTTATCGTTCAGACTGATTTGGGTTTTATTGGATTAGAGAATTTTTAACTTGGGTGCGTATATTCAACGTATATACATCTCTGTCAGCAGCTAGTGTCAGCTTTGTCAGTAGTGTGTGCATACACTGGCTAAACTGGTGCTTATACTCTACACGGGATGATACAGGGTGTGTAGTTCTGGCTGGGGTTAGGATCATCGAGAGAACCAATGAGCAGAAGATAAGAGAAGGGTTGATAAGCGGTTTTTTCAGATTCAGGGTGGTTTAAGTGGGGTTGGAATTAACTTCAAGGTCTTTGTAAGGTAAGTTTGATCATTCAGGCTTGATTGGATCGGATTTTATTGTATTGGTGAGTTTTCAAACTGGTATATAAATGCGTAAATCTTGTCTGGAACAAAATGTTTAAACACTTTTTCAACTCCAAGGTTAAGATTTCTATAAAAGATCATATATTTACGTTACAGGTTGATTAAAAATCAATAGGCCTAAAAATTAAATACATCTTTTATTGCACGAACATTTCATAATAAATGTATAGTAATCATCAGTGTTTTTTGTTTAGAATTTGCCTGTAATTCTGATATTCACTTCTCATCCAAACATAAAGTTTTTACATTCACTCTCTCCCATTCATTACAATTTTACCACTATAGTCCTTAGTCAGTCAGCCAATCTGAGAGTCTCCCAATTGAACGCCATAAACTCTTCCGTCTTATAGGATGCTTAAGAGATCAGGTTTGATTTGAGACGAGTTTTCAGTGCCTTGGGCATTACTAAATCACTAAATCACTATTTGATATGCCGACCACTCTCATAAGGCAAATTTGTGGTGAAGGATGAGTGTGATGAGTGGTAGTAATGAGTTATGAGGTGTAGTCTTGTTACAAACTAAGGCCGACTCTTCCTTAGAATGGGTCATTAATTAATAGCCCAATGACCAATGGAAATACAAGGACCAACGGCTAAACGTGACTTCCAAACCACGCAGGTGATGGTCTGATATGTCTAAACGATGGTGGGTGTTGATGCGGGTATCATCAGATGATCACTGAGACTATCTGAGCCGCTTTAGAACTTTATCATCCTCAAAACCTGACCTCCATGAAGTTGGATTACAGGACCACGCCACGAGTCAAAGTCAATGGGGCATTCTTGAACAAAAGCCTGAGTTAAACTTTCAACTATTTGTAGAACCTGGGAACTACTCCCTTCCAACTAAGTCTACGGTAGTATCTCAACAAATAAAAAAGTACATTGTCTAGACAGCCAACATCAACATCGTTGCAAAACCAGAAACCCAAACGTACTCAAATTATACGAGTGGACGTCATTACTCATTACTGGAATTTATGCTGGGCTGGAAACTGCTGACCCAGTCATGGTGTGTGTTGCAGTAATTCAACCCAACAGCGTTCAATGGAACAACTGCAACTCTAGCAGGGCTTGAGTATTGAGTAGCTATTACTTAGAACTGGCCAAACTTTGGTTTATTTCGACCGACATTTTTAGGAGTAATAAGTGCTTGTTTTATAACTAAAGACTATTTTATATTCAGATTTAATTCAATATCGAGAATTGTTGGAAATTGTGCTACGACTAACGGTAAAACATGTGCACATAGTTGATATTAAAATTTATGCCTATCACAGTTGTCTGGTCTCTTTCTTAGAACTGCTTTTGACACATGTAAAGAAGCTCCAATGTTGCACTTATTGAGCTTTTATCTCTTTTTATGACGCTTTTAGAGGCAGTAAAATAGACAATGAGTAGTAAAATACATAGATTTGTAGTCGATTTTGTAGTCGACCATCGATCTGAGTTGTGTTACGTTTACTCTGGAAATAATCAATACATCGCATTTTTATACTCGTAATTAACCAGATGACACATTGTATCAGAATAAGGTTTACTCATATAAATCAGGTTGACTGATATCAAAGTACTTGACTCGTACTCTCGCGCTAAACTGTTGTAAATTAAATTAAAATATAAATAGTGTTTGAAAGCTCTAATATTGGATTAATACTGAACCAAATTTAAACACCAAAAAGCCAATATGAAACGCTTGATGGCCCTATCAGGCGCCTTTCGACCAGCAAAGCTATATTTTCAGTTGACCTTAAAACTTTTAGATGACAAAGCTAATAAAAAATACCGTTTACCTCCACCCAAAATTATTTTATTCAGTAATACAAATTGTTTGACCTAAAATGATTTCCATCAAGCAAACACATCACTGCTTTAGGCCCAGATCACTGCTCAGAGCTCTGCCGTGAGCAGAGGTTTCGTGCTCCTATTCACACAGCAGCTACTGACAAGTTAACGGGAATGGTCCTGATACCTGACAACGTAGAGCCCAAGGTGTCCTGAGGATAGAGCAGGATGAGACTGACAAGCCAATGCTCAGTTGAAACTCCGGAGTCTGATTGAGACTGACAGTGAGTTCGTCTTGTCAGGACTGATTATCACTGACGATTATCACTCTCCTCGGTCTTGGTGTAGGGTTGGCTCAAGTAAAACTTTTCAAAAGAAGATTAAAATATGTTGGTGGTGTTCTGCGTAGACGTTGGATGTGAACAGTTACATAGGTAAAATGGTTATGCTTAAAGAAGCGAAGTGTTTTTCTGTTTTATGTTCAAACTATATCGGTTAGAAATTGTAGCAACTGTGCGCAACAAAATAGGGAGTCCTAAGTGTATTTCTCTTAAGTGTTGTCAGAGATAAAAATAACGATGTAGTTAGTTGTTTTCTAAAAGTTGTATTTGACATTGATTTTTTCAACGGTTATTATTTCATGTTCGTTATATAGCATGGTGAGCAAAATAAACGCAATTTGAATATCCATAAGAAACTCTAATGAAATCATTGACATGTACATCCATGTTACTAGACATTGTTCTGAACAGTTATTTATTTGTGTTTGGTGATTTGAAGGATTGGACACACTACCTTAAACGCATCAATTTTTTAACTTTTTTATCTTACTACAACCTGAAAAACTTTGTGCGAGTAACTAGCACGTACTACAGCTCAACTATTATTTAATTTACTATAATTATTATATTATGATTTATTTTCATGGCATTACCCTTCGTGCCAAAACAAAACTCTCGCAAACATAATGAAAAGAAAGTATTAATTTCCTTTCTCTTTGGTCACACAGCTGGGGGGCTAAAAGCGGAACCGTCTCCGGGCATGACAATGCAGAGGATTTGTTACGCAAGATTAGAGGCTGTGAACTGTTCTAGCTTCAGCTTTCTCCTTCCAAACCTGCCAGTAGTGTCAGGCCAGTCCTGCACTCGCCCGGTCAGTGCCAGTTCTTCTTTCGTCTAGTTAGTGCCAGTACTACACTCGCCCACCAGTGTCAGTTCTCACCACGTTTAGTTAGCGTCTGTTATTCTCCTCCTTGTTAGTACCAGTCCTGCACGTGCCCGGTTAGTGCCAGTTCTACTCTCGTCTAATTAGTGCCAGTCCTGCACTCGCCCGGTCAGTGCCAGTCCTTATCACGTTTGTGCTAGTTCTTCTCTCCTATAGTTAGTTCTAATCGCACGCTCGCCCAGTTTGGTGCAGTTCTCCTCCTGTCCAGTTAGTGCCAGTCCTGCACTGCGGACTCGCCAGTAAGTGCCAGTTCTCATCTCGCCTAGTTAGTAGTGCCAATCCTGTACTTACCCGGTAATTGCTAGTCCTTTCTTATTCAGTACTGTGCCCCTACAATCGGACAGTCAGCGCTAGTTCTCCTGTCTCTTTGTTAGTGCCAGTCGTACCTTTACGCAGTTAGTGCCAGCTCTTCTCTCGCCTAGTGAATACAGTGCCATGCACTTGCAGTTAATCGTTGCCAGTTCTTCACTCACCCAGTCTGTGCCAGTCTTCCACTCGCCTAGTTAGTGATTGTTCCTATCTTACGTAGTTACTGCTCGGCCTTTAGGACTCGCCCCGTACTTACCAGTGCCCTAGCCTAAACAGTGCTATTGACCTCATGTATTTTAAAGATTAGTGATTTGTGCACTTAACGTAGTGATTGCTTATAGTGTTATCTGCATTGGTCACTAGTTAATTTAGTGGTGAGATAGAGAGGGTAACTCACAAAGCTACATTATCCACTAATGCAAGGTAAGCTCTTTTATGGTCACCGTGTAAACCGGAATTGAGTGCTTTGTTTATTGAGTACTGCTAGTTGTGTTCAATGTTATTGCTTTACACTATTTGGATTAGTATTGCCTCAAATTATAATATTATAAAACCAGTTGTTCAGATGACTGGTGACTGAGTAAATGTTTAGGCCCTTCCCGGCTTGCTACCCACCCTTCGGGAAAAATCTGCTAACATTATTTTTTAAGATTCTGACAAGTTGGTGGCCAAAAAGGATGGTGCCATAAATATGTATCAAAAGCTAAGCCACAGTGATTCAGAAAGCCACCAACAAAGCATGAACAAACCAATTACTTTGAAATCATAGATAACATAAAATTTCATAGACAATCTACAATTAAGTACAGTTCTCCAGAATTTAACCTTAGGTTTATAATTATAGTGCTAAAGCTGCAGTAATGAAATGCAAAGCTTTAGCATACAATTGAGAATATAAACAACAGCGAATAGATAGAATTTATTGGACAAAACCACTTCCCACTAGAGGACATATTAAATGTTGTTTACATCCAAACTAGTTCAAGCTAGTGTAATACACCTGGTACTTTCTGCGGTACATATAACCTTAGAATGCTTAAAAAAACACTGTTTCAGTATAAAAAAGGAAATAATGTTGTTTTATAATTTAAGAGGTCTATTCTTTCTTGAGTTAATACATGGGACCATTCTTACCGATGCCTTTGTTATTGGGACCGGAGTCTTATTATAATTTACTTATGAACACATTTGAAAACCACAATGGTGGAAGAAAATGTAAAATTTGTCTTGTTTAACTACGCGAAGTTAGGACTACACAGTCCTCCTTATCACATAACCTCGAATTGCACCTAGCGTACCGCAAAGCTACTTAACGGGGATCGAACCCACACCACCAGAGTGATGAGCTCCTGAGTCGCACGCGATACCACACTGCCACGGGCCCACTTATACTATGGTAAAGTGATTACTACAGTACCTTTTTTAGTGTGAAATTAAAGATACAGAGCCTAAGTTAGGTAAAGGCACCAAATATTGCAAAGCTTTTACGTACCTACAGTACAGAGATGCCCCACTTTCGACAAATAAAATATAGGGTTTAATAATGTCTGTACGGTTTTAAAATTTAGTCTGTAAAGCTATTACTGTTGGTTTTCAATGATAAAGGATTCGTTTAGTGGTCCCATTTAATGATTTAATAATAAGAGAGCTTCTAAATAATGGGTGATATTTTTCCAAAATGATCTGTCCTGAAATCATTGAATTATTGACAAAGACTATTTGCTAAATCGTATATTTTCGATGAGGACTTGAATTTGATTGGATCTTTTGTCCGACAAAGCAAAACGTTTCCCGCTAATGGACTTTGGTCAGTTTGCATTCAGCAGTATTTAGATAACACGTATAAAAACCCTTTTTTCGTCGCTTTGTACTTCGTTGTTAAATTGAACCAAAGTTGTGTTCATTACAAGTCGGACCTTTGAATCTTTTTTAACTAAATAGGGCTCGTCAGGAAAAGGTGGTTCAAACTGTAGACCAAAACGTTTCTAGTGATGAAATAAAATACAGACAGTCTAGACAAGTCAAGGTGCATAACATTATATAAATATGACCTTTGTATGTACCGATATAGAAAAGCAAGTTATGAATCGCAAACGGATTCTAATCATATTCCATTCTGGCATTATTCAGTATATGAAACTCAAATAACACGACAATCTGATCTTCAGGTATAAAACCAACGGTATTCGAATCATCGCTGATATTAGCTTATATCGATTGTTCGAATCTTTGTTATTTTTAGAAATAATATTATCTTCCTAAATTTTTTCCACGCACATTAATTTACACCTCATTTTAAAAGTTACTAAAGGATCTCTTGAGAAAAACCTTTATAAAGTATCCGTATGTTATAATCTAGTTCTTCCGGGTCACACTGCGTCCGAACATTATAATTATTAGCTTGAAACATTTCGGTCTCGCTGTGGAGTACCATCTTTAGTCATTGGTTGGCTGAAACTGAAATAATTGCTGTCTGCTATCCTATTGGTGGTAAGCCAGCTGGGATGGCAACTGTCGATGTTCTCATTGGCTGTAGCACTTTCTCTGATGACTCTCGGGCAATAATGTGGAATTGTTGCCAATATTTTGGCTTTGTCAAATTCTGCTGTATATTTCATATTGTAACTATGCTCTGCATTGGCCGACCTTTAAACGTCTTCGAATTTTGTGTGGCTGATGTGTTTCTGAACTCTCGTTGAATTTAATCTTTTAGTCTCCCACCATACACCACAGATACTCCACAGTATAATATCTAAAACTGATTATTACGATGTTTTGTCACGGTGTGAACCGGAATAACTAGATTATAGTTGTGCCATCGGCCACGAAAGCCTATGTAAGAGTTAAGTTTATCCATCCATTTTACTGTTAGGGGTTTCAAAGAAATGATATGTCACCTTGGTTTACCAACAGAACGTCACTTGACAGTACCCACGCTTGTGAATTGAAAAGTCAATAGCAAACAATGACTGGTTTAACAATAGGTTTTAGCATCAGTTGATTACTGTGTTTATTCCTGGTGAATCAGCTGTTGTAACCTAGTGAAGGACAGCTGGTTTAAACATCGGTTGGAAAACAAAGAGCAGAACACAGAATACCTTATATAGGAAAGGGGAAGTCAGAACCGGTACTATTCAACTTTTGTTATGTTAGGTTGGGTCGTAGTTGTAGAGCTACTCTCAAGGGTGACATAAAAATGATCTCATGGGAAGTGTATTGAAACTATGTAAATTCACTTATAAGTGGGTTTTAGAAGTAGGTAATTTTTTTAACCTTTTGCATACTTCGTCATAAACAACATACTCGTAGTCTGAAATTAAAATATTATATTTTCCATCGTTTTTGTCTGAAACAAATTATGACGTTTCGGAATCTGAAATCTGACTCCGTCTTCAGGTGAAACATAACCCAACACACTAGGAAAATAGCTAGTCTAAAAGTAATCAGCGCAAGCTGACCAGTCACTCACCTCCATATAACCTTTTTATGCCAGCTTAGAAAACAATACAACATTTACAAAAACTTTAAGAAACTAAAAAAAAACCAAGTCCTTCCACGGCCAATGACAACTGCACACTGACTTACTGTCTGGCCAGCCACCAATAGGCCCCATTGGCTAGGTCGGAGCGGTGGACGACCAAACACAGCCGTTAATCAGACTGACCAACAGTAACAGAGAACACGAAAGCCCTTATTTATGCACAGCCAATTGAAATACTCGTAGTAGAGTCCGTGCGTTTCTTCGTGGCGCTTGACTTTGACGACTAAAACCAGTTATAACTGGGTTTTCGAGGGTGGGGGTAACCAACTGTTCAGACTTTCCATGGCACTCGTACTGTGAGGAAAGGCTATTACTGTACTTTTTGAACACATCGATTTGTTCCCCCTCACTTCCCCTCACCAAGCGTCACGAAGAAACGCATGGACTCTAACAATATTTTCCTTTGTGTGTGTGTGTGTTACTAGGCCACTCGAAAGTTTACTTTAACTAATAAGCTAACTAGAAGTTGCTCGTTGTTTTTCATAGAACTGAAAGTATTATTTAGAATAGATGACACACCAAATAAGGTTAATTTGTATTTAATTAAAAGATTTTCTGTTCTATAAGAACCTGGAAGACAACAGAAGAAACACTTTATTTCATCTTGTTTACTCTACGGTGCTCAAATATTTTTGTATCGCTAGTGTTTCATAGCGATGCCAACATTGACGTAGACGTTTTATCTAGAGCGATTCTACCAAATCATAACACGTTAACATAACCCAGTGCAACGAAAAATTGTTAAGCCTCAAGTTGTTTAGGGTTAAACCCTAATTCCAACACAATTAAAGAATAACTTATGATAAGTTATAACATATGATTCAGTTATTGGCAATAACATGTTATCATAACATAAATATTAAGTTTATCTTTATGATATCAGTAAAACAATAGCTTTATTTGTTAACAAAGATTTATGACAGCAAATTTGTTTCTTTTAACTTATTATTAAATTATTAATTTCTGTAATATTATTTGTCAACATGAAATATAACTCTTAGGCTTTTAGCCAATCAGTGACTGAAGATGGTACTCAACATTGAGACCGAAGTATTTCAAGCTAACTATAATTATGTTGACCTTTAAAGTGGACTGCCCGGTAATTAATAAATAGCCACCTCAATACCTTAACCTAACAAATTCCAAACAACCAAAAAAGTTTGCTCCATACACTACGCACGAAATAATTAATTCTCCTTCAGGCACATCAAGTGATGTATTCAAACAACCGGTTTATTTTTGCATTCTCAACGCTCGCTTGTCAAAGGCTGACTGTCCCTGACAGTGACGTAGACTGCAGCTGTCAGTGACGTCATCACAAGCGAGAGTGACGTAAGCTTATTCACTAACGGCCAGTGTTTATTTATTCAACAATAAATGCATTATTGACATTTCATTTGCGCTAATGCGTATATTTATTTCTAGCTACGTTCTGATGGATGTTGATATACAGGGTGTTTCTAAAATATGGTATAAACCTTCAGCGGAGGGTTGCTTATGTAACAATAAAGAACGTTCCTATAAAAATGGGTCATAAAATACTTAGTTTAACAACTAGCCTCCATTTTGTTTGTTCCTCTAAGTATTAATTGGCTTCCACATACTAATAAGATTCGGCGTAAACATTACAGAAATGTGCGTCAAAGTAAGAGCATCTATGGGAAAATACCAGCATGATCTAACATACCATTGCAAAATGGTCGCTATTTTATGGTATTGTTCGGTATTTTTGGGTGTTAAAGTTTTTCTTGTTTAGGACTACAAAGTCCTCTCTACCACTGAATCTCGACCATTACTTAGCGTCACCATCAGAGTATAGTCACATCACAAAAATAATGTAAGTGGTGACTGCGGAGATCGAACCCGCGACAGCGGAGTGATCAGCTCCGGAGTCACGCACGATTCCAACCTGCCACGGGTCCGCTATGTGTTATAGCTTAGTTAGTGGTTGAACGATGAAGTGTACGATAAAATGTAAAGAATACCTTTTGGTAAAAATCTTTGACCTTGGTCACAAATTAGTACAGGCTACCTGCTAGCTACTGATAAATATTATTTTGTTCTTGTGACTCATCAGAAAGTAGAATTGGCATGTTTCAAATCAACGTATGGCTGATTTGGGGTGGAAAGTCGTCTGTAATTAGCTTTTTAGGTAGCATCTAAGTGACTTTTCTACAACCTGTTCTTAAAAAGTGTTCCACTTCAACCCATGATTGCTGATGCAAATTATGTTTTCTGTCAACAGATACCTCAACATACTGAACGTTACAACCAGTGTCATTGCAGTCTAGTCTCTATAAGAAATTCAACAAAAAAATAGGTACGTAATTCTGTTCAAAACTTAAAACACTGTTTTGCACATTTCGAGCTACAATTTAGCTTAATCTCAAAACCAAGATGACTTTTAATCAACGTCTTTTGTTACATAAGTTTACGTGCTGTAACAGTGCATTACCTCATCTTGTGTAGCAACAAAGAACGTGCTGAGTTTGCTGCAGAATGGTGACGAGATGGCTGGTCGTGTACTTGCTGATGCAACTCCTTTCCTCAGCACGCTGTGCCTTCCATCTGCCCAAGTTCGGCGCGTGTCCCGACCTGCCGGCTCAGCAGAAGTTTATCACTAACATCGAGAAGGTAACCTGACTGTAACTTCTACTGAACTATACCACAACATGAAGACTTATTGCATTTCATAGAGTATTCCAGAAAAAGTCCTAAACTCTGCATCCTAATATTGATATGAATAGTCAAGAAAATGTCAGTTTTGATTTTGACAGCGCCTTCAGTTCACGAAAAAGTTTTTCTCTCAAATGAAATTTCTTGTTCTCTAATCTCTTAAGCTTTCGCGGCTGGTGTCATCACTAAGATCTAAGGCTTCCGGTTTACACCGTGTTACAGTTGAAATAAAGAGACCAGTCAACCAGCTACTGAGGATGACTCTCCACAGTGAGGTCAAACCGTCTAGTAACTTAATTTCAACTGTGGCTCGGTGCAAACCGGAAGCAAGTTAAGCATTAAGCAAGAATCTTAATGGAATTTCTTATTGCTACTGTCTACAAATTGGTTTGATAATGTGTCAAAGTTTTTGTATTTCAATGAGAAACTGCTGAATATTGCACCAATCACATCCCTATTGGCCTTATCCACCAGATCAGTCTGTTTGCACTCTACAACACTTTTGAGTTTGCAGAAAAAAATCCAACAACAATTTATAACTATTAACTAAATATTTGAAGTTCTGACTCGTTTTTTGTTTATCTAAAACTTCAGGCTAAGCTTTCTATCCATTAATAATAATCTTAAAATAATCTCTGCTTAAACGGATGTCCTTGTACTAGTATTTGCCCGATGTTGATTAATTAACTCTTTTTATCAGCCTACTCAAAAAAGAAAACAACCTGCAAAGTAAAACTCAAACGATAGACCTAACTAAAGTGTGCAGCTCGTACGTAATAACACCTCTTTTCATTAGAAAGTCACCACTTGAAGGGTTTCCCCATGGAATTTCCTCATGACTTTTGCAGCTGATGGCAGCAAAATATGCGTTGGTGAGCAAATAGGAAAGTAGCAAAATTGATAAAAGAGCTTACTGTTTTCTTCATTAGAGTTTAAAAATGTTGAAAATCTCGAATACAAAAACCGACGAGAAATACAACTGCAGTTCAATACACTGTAATTATGAAAGAGATAAAAACTTCTACCAAAAGAGTAACAAGCAACTCTTTAATGAGAGTTGGGGTTTCAACACCCAAAAGAGCTAAATTTCACTCTTACTGAGTGGCCTTCGCTCTTTCATTTTTAGTGTGTAAAGTAATTATTAATAGTGCTAGCAACACTGTTACAGAAGTAAATCATTAAAATGATAGTTGAGACGTTTTATTTGGCATTTTATGGGCGTCAAACAGTTTAGCTTCCATTGTTTCAAACGCAGCATGTCGATCGTTAGCTGTAAAGTCTAACACAAATTACACGAAACACATTCTGCTGAATAACCGCTTTACTTTAGTTGCTACAATAGAAAAACATACCAACACAAATGAAAATTCGGGGTTTTGCTATACTTCTACAGTACCTACTCTAATAATGGACACATCAAAGCTATGTATTTACAAGGATGTAATTTTTGATTTTTGGCTGGCTTGGATCAGCCGACGACCAATCACAGCCGTGAACCACACTGACCAACCGTAACAAAGAACAAATGTATACCTATTTATACTAGATACCTATTATCCCTCAAGGTTCATAACTCATAAGTCCTTGGGGGATTATATCTATGAGGCAAATTGTCAAAAGTGGACAAGCTCTCAGGAAGCGCAATAGCCAACGTGCTCCTAAAAGGGCCTAGCAGGGCGCTCTCCAGTAGCATCTTAAAACTAAAACGCTCTGACATCAGATTTTTAATATCGTATTTAACTGGACATGGGCACTTCAGGCATCATCTACAGAAATTGGGATTGCATAATGGTAATACTCTATGTAGACTTTGTAAGCAGGCAGTAGAAACTGCTAGGCACATCCTATTAGAATGTCCCTCTCTGGAGATTAGGAGAAGATGTCTTCTAGAGGCGCGTAATTGGGATGAAGTTCACTTGTCTGAGCTTGGAGGAGTCACCTAGAGGTTGTGTGGTCCCACAGGGGTGGGTCTCCCAGGCTAAGATAACCGGGGCAGTACAATAAACCTTCGGTTAACGTACAACTGGTTCACTACCAGCCCTACTTAATCTAATCTATTTATACTGGAAAGGAAATTCACTGCAACAATTAGTGTGTGTTTTTCTAGTTCGTGGACAGTCAGTGGTATGTACAGAGCAGTTTCGACACGGAGGTGCTTCAAGGGAGAGGACGGTGTATGACGGCCTCCTACAAATACAACCCCTTCAACCAGAATGTCATGGTGTCCACCGGCCAGTACAATTTAGAGTAGGTATTAACTATAATTGTGTAGTTTAAGATCATTATAAGGTCTTAATGGGGACAACCCAACCATTTTCTAAGTCAGAGGGTTATGTAAAAAACGATATCTTCGACCATAAGTAGTGAGCTCTTTAGTTAGTTATAACCTAAAACTTAGAGTTCTTATGTAAACCTATGTCATTGTACTGTTTACTAAATTAAATGTTTTCTTTGTGTTTTCAGTTCTAACCAATGGGAGAGGTTAGAAGCCAATGCAATACCCAAAGATGCATCCAAAGACGAGGCGAAGTACACAGTTAAATTTACAGTTCCTAGTAAGTATCCGGTAGTTTACAGACCAAACTGAGTGTGTTGGACTTGAATAGACACTCGTGTATGCTTCACGAAACCTATATTGTACACTTAAATTACCAAACTTTAGAAGGAACATCGTAAAATACCTACTAAACAAGTAAACAAAAAAATTTATAAATAAAATTTTTACATTTCAAAGCCAATATTATTATCCAATTTCCTTTGGAAAATGATATATTCATGTGTTCCTCATAGTAAGACCCAATCCCGGGACCATGTGTCTTTAATTTTGCAGGCACATGGGCCTTACTTAGCACAGTATTGAGCAAACTAGAAATTTACAGCCTCGAAAAAGTGTAGGTATTCAATGGGTTTCCAAAATTATTATTGTTGTCATCAAGTTTAATATTTGACATTTTTCTCTTTCTTTCCATTTTATCAATTTAATAGATAATATTTTAATGTACCGTAACGGAGATCATAAACTATATTTAATATATTTCATTTTTACCTATTTCAATCTACCCAGTTTTAACCTAAGTTTTCTTCTGAATATTTTAAAAATATCGGCCTTATTCTTAGATTAAATTAAACTATTGATTCAAATGCGGCAATACACCTTTTTGCAAGGCTTTTGCTCACAAATTATGGTCGGCTCATAGGTTAGACTTTTACCGATAAGGTTCTGTCTGTTGCAACTATAATTTTACAAGTTATGTCTTTTTTTAAAATACTAAAGAGATTTTGTTGTAATTAGTTTTCGGAGAGGTGAGCGGCACGTACACAGTGCTATCTACAGACTACGAGACCTACTCAGTCATCCACGGTTGTGGCAGTTTTCTCGGCATCCTCCACTACGGTAATTCCAAACATTCTTCATTTACGCAGCCAATATTTTTGTAGAAATCATCATATTTTTAAAGAGTTGAAGAGACTTTATTGCTAACATTCACCTTCATTCACCTGATTCATTTATCAGAAAGTTATCGAATTATCGAAATCTACTATTTACGTTCGTCTTCATAAGAAAAGTGACTTTAAAAATCACAGATAAGTTATAAGTCGGCCTGTAGAAAATAAATCATGGCTAAAGCTGGGTGGATTTTGGCAACATAGTACGACATTTTCTTTCTAAGGGTCGAGAGAAAGACTAACTGGAGTCGAGCTAAAGAAGGATCACTCTTAAGACTTTACTTCACTCTTGACTGGGACTCGTGGCCTGTAATCCAGCTTCATGGAGGTCATGTTTTGAGGATGATATAGGTCTAAAGCGGCTCAGATAGTCTCAGTGATCATCTGCGGATACCCGCATCAACTCCCACCACCGTTTAGACATATAAGACCATCACCTGCATGGTTCGGAAGTCACGTTAAGCCGTTGGTCCTTGTATTTCCATTGGGCTATTAATTAATGACCTATTCTAAGGAAGAGTCGGCCTTAGTTTGTAACAAGACTACACCTCATAACTCATTAATACCACTCATCACACTCATCCTTCACTACATATTTGCCTTAAAATACCCTCATGAAAGTGGTCGGCATCTCAAATAGTAATGTCATTTTTTACTGTGGGACTATTTAGAATCGAGCTAAAGAAGGTTCACTCTTAAGAGTATATTGGCAGAAGAAGACTCCGAAGAGAGAGTGAATATCATTGGTTCCCTCGGTTTCGATCTAGAAGACCTCTGTAGAGCAGTTTAGAGACGACTGGTTTAAAAGGATAAGGATAAAATCCAATGCTTCATCCTGGTCGCAGACCAAGCATGATGCTGGCAGCCCCATCCTCTTTCTTACCTTGTTCCACACCCTTCCATCTCCGTAGGCTAGCACACAAACAAAAAGGCTGAGTTTCCCAGCTATGACCTTTTCCATGGCTGGTGGCCCATGTGACAAAGCCAACTAATTGTCCAACAAAAACAAAGACATCCAAAATAAAAAAAATTATATGTTTATGTTGTGAGTTTGTAAGACTGGTCAGATTACTTTAGGCTAGCTCGTTTTCTCTGTAAAACTTTAGGTACCGTAACCTTTCACCTGAAGACCAATCAGATCACAGATACAGAATCGCCGTAACTTCCTGATAATTAAACTATGCAAAGTATTTGCAGCAATATTTTAAACTTTGAATCCTTTTTTTTAACAACAAACTTCGAACAAAGAAATTAAATCCTGTTGTGAAACAACAAAGTAAAGTACTTTCAGCCGAGCTCTGAGAATAGTTGGGGTCCTCGGCGGACCAATAAAGTTGCCATTCTGCTTTGAATGTTTAAGGTTTCCCAAGGGAACTGCTTTGACCCTACGCTATTCTTTTGGCGATTCGGCTAGCAACACTCAAAGTGAATGGGGTTTTTTATTTATTACTTTTCTATTTAGGATAATATCTTATGAGTTATATCTCATGATTATTTTGTACGTCATCTGAATACAAACTGTACAATGAAATGTTGGTTCCGAACTCCTATTGGTTTTGTTTTTTTTCAACTACAATGATTCAACAAATGGGGTACGGTACGACACCAGAGACACGGTATTGTTACTACAATGATTTATTTTAACCGTTCAAATTGCATTACTCTGAACTTAGGTATGACGTTGTAGGCACCTTTAAGTCTCCCCTAAACTGGATATAATCCCAAAGTCAACTATTACCTAACTGGAAAAAAGTTATCTTTGAGTCTAAAAACAAAATAAAAATGCTTTCGTTAGGCCTAGCGCATACACTGTCAGCGCAGCCTTTGTATGCCAACAAAATAATGATGACGGCGAACACAAGGGCATATGATAAACCGCGTAGGGTCACTTAACTTAACCACTTAGGTCATACTGTCTTAACTCCAAAATCAATTTATAATGCTCATTTTTTCTATAAAAGACTTTCAAAAATTGCAGGCTTCTTATAAAAGAGCCTGAGATATGCCCTTTATCTTTCGTCTTTCAACTTACGCATGGGCCACAACGAATTTAGGTAATTTAAAGGTAAAAGTAGCTTCTGATTTTTCCTTTACTCATACGTATCCTAATACCAGGAAAATTGACAATATTTCATTATCAAACTGAATAAAACAACCCAGTGACGATATAAATATTTAAAACAAAAGTTATTTCCTTTCTAGTTGACTCTTAATTTTGTGGTGTTTTTATTTTACGATGATACACTTTTACCTCAGATGTTTTAACTAACCAAAGCACACGTCTAAGCTTAAACTCATGTTCCAGACTGCAGTTGGCTGATGAGCCGGAAGCAGACCTTGACACCGGAAGAAGAAACTCAGTTTTACAACAGCACGACTTCAGTTCTAACGAACTACGAGACCCTGGAGCCTAAGCAGTTCAGCAAAGTCGACCAGAGTAACTGTGAACAGTGAAAAATTATATAAACGAAACAATCAACAAGATGCAAACACTGGACCAGATGTACTTTTCAGGGATTTTATTTCAACCAAAAAAGGGCAATTTGCCTTAGGAGTGGACTGTATCAGTCGGACATTTCGTTTTTCTCATAAGAACAATGTAAAAACAAAACACTTCACGCCTGCAATTTTTAATTTTTTTAATTAAGTTTTATTTGAAAGATAATAATGTACTGCAGTGTTTCCTCTGGCTAATTTTTGAAAATTTTATTAGTTTACGGTTCTTTATTTTTTAGATCTATGTCATGGTTTAATAAATGAGAAAATAAAAATTCGGCTCAACGAAACCACTTAAAAATGTTATGCACTTTAAAACAAAGTTTATTTCATAACAGTCCGATTAAAACTGTAGGCGTGTGGCGTCCCAAGAAAATGAATGTTTTTACTTTGCTCCTATGGGACGAAATTCAAGGTCACAGCCACTACTGCACACCCTTATAAGGTTGATTGATTTTTAATGGAAGGATTCATCTAAAACAAAGCAGAGAGCCTCCTTAACTACCAATGGGTTTTCTTGAAATTGTGTCAAACCTGAATGTGTATAAGTATGACTAATGTTTCTTTATCAAGTTCTAAAAGCTCGATGTTTTTAACTATAAAACCCTAGAATTTAACTGTTTTTGAACATGTTTGTTTAGTTTTCTAATTTTAAAATGACCCTATGGAAACTCTAATACACATTTGAATGTCACTATTAAACTGGTTTCTTGTTTTTGATACAGTGTATCTGGAATTTGTTTTCCTTAAGCAAACATTTCAAAAGACTGTTATCCAAAGCAATTTTTAAAGAAAAATGGTAAGGAATCATGGTTGTCTCGGTAAAACCAAGTAGTCTTTTGTATTCAGTTTAAAACAATCTTGAAATGACAAAAACCAATTGAATCTTGTTTTTACATGTTAGTTATTGTTTCTACATGGATCCAATCAAATCTTACTTTTCACTCACGTTTTATTATGATTAATTATTGTTGTTACGTTCACTATGAAAACAGTTTTACTGTAACTTACTTATCTATTGACGATAGCTCTAACTTTCCAGACTTCTGTTTGTCCCCGTTGAAATAAAGCTCAAATTTTAATACTTTACCAACTCCTATTACAAAATAGTTAAGTGAACCATTTCTTATTTAACACTTTGTAAGTCTCACATAATGAATATATTATGTTACCCCACCTCAAAGAACCTCTGAATGTAAATAATCAAGGCTGTGTATAATACTGCTGGTTATGTACTATTAAAAACCAATTTTACACAAGAAAATAGTTATTTCTCCCTCAGACGTTTACCTCTGGATATAATTTCATGGTATTTCGATTTTAAATGCTTAGTTGTAACGGTTTCAAGTTGGCTTAAATATGAATGAAAATTATTATGAAAATAGTAAAGGTTAGTACAGAAACTACAAACAATGTTGAATTTGAATATTTACCAAGCCATTGCTATCGATTAACTGTTTTTATTTTATAACTAAAGGGTAAAATTTTGGTAATAGAAAAAACTGTCTAAGTAAAAGACTGTTATTATTAGGTTTAATAGTTTATGTTGTAATTGTTTTGCAAAGGAGATGGATCGTCAAAATTATCATTTTCTCCCTAGAACGATCATTCACTAAATCACTAAATCACTATTTGAGATGCCGACCACTCTCATGAGGGTATTTTAAGGCAAATACATGGTGAAGGATGAATGTGATGAGAGGTAGTAATGAGTTATGTTACAAATTAAGGCCGACTCTTCCTTAGAATGGTTCATTAATTAATAACCCAATAACCAATCGAAATACAGGGACCAACGGCTTAATGTGACTTCCGAACCAAACAGGTAATGGTCTGATACGTCTAAGCGATGATGGGAGTTGATGCGGGTATCATCAGATGATCACTGAGACTATCTGAGCCGCTTTAGACCTATATCATCCTCAAAACCTGACCTCTATGAAGCTGGATTACAGGACCACGCCACGAGTCAGTCATGAGTCAGTCACGGCAGCAGACAGACGTGTGTCACAGCGCTCACTAACATAACCTCAAAAGTTACATATCAACTGTTGTCTGTGCGATGTTCTACTGTTCCGTCTTATAGTTCTTATTATTATAAAGTGAAGTGTTTATTCCTACGAGTAAGACGGTCAGTAAATATTAGTGAGAAGTTTATTGGGTCAGTATTTACTATGGCTGATTGTGTGAAATGTTTAAAACCCATTGCTAAGACAGGTAGGAGTTCTTCTAAAATTGATTGCGTAGAGTGTAAGCTATGTTTCCATAGTAGTTGTGTGGGACTTACTCCAAATGACATTAAGTACTATCAGGATAATGATACTATCTGGAGATGTGAGTCATGTTCCAAGGAACGCCGTAAGAGTATGGCTATTGAGTCTAGGCCTACAACCACTATGACATACGATGATGTTTTCAACCTAGTGTCAGAGTTGCGAAATGACCTAAAAGGAGTTGAGACTAGTCTGGGTAAGGCAATAAATTCCGCTTTTGAAGACCTAAAGGAAACTAAAAGCCTAATTAAAAAGCAAAGTGAGGATATGGCCGGTTTACTAGAACTTGTAAATACGCTGTCAACTGAAAATATTGAACTTAAAAGTAAAGTTAGCCTTTTGGAAAATAGAATGGACGATATCGAGCAGTATTCCAGGAGGGATACTATTGAAATTCATGGCGTTCCAGTTGAGAGAGGTGAACAGGTTGTTGAAGTAGTCAAGACAGTTGGGAAGGCGTTAGACCTAGTAATTGATGAAACAATGATCAGTGCTTGTCATAGGCTACGTAGTCGGGATGGAACTGGGAAACCTCCAGGTATCATAGTCAAGATGACTAGACGTATGGATGCTGAAGCAGTGTTGCAGAAAAGACGTGTGAAAAGGAACTTTTCTACCCATCACATAGGCCTGAACTCAAGCCCTGCAGTGCCCATATACATAAATGAAAGTCTGTGTCCTGGAAGACGCCGGATCCTCAACGCAGCTCGAGATAAGAAGGCGGAGAAACACTACACCTACCTATGGATAAGAGGCGGGAAGATTCTGATGAGAAAAGCGGACGGGGAACCAGTCAAAGTGGTGACAAATCTAGCGGACCTGGACAAACTATAAGGAACCATGGAATTGTGTATTCACAAACAGCAAGGTTAGGTTTTTTTGTTTCTCTCTATTATATTTTCATTGTTGTCTATTGTATTTTATGAGGGTTCTTACAATACTAATTATGTTTTGCCATTGTATTAATTGTAGATGTAGCTTTCAGTTTTTCTAATGTTTGATTCTAATACTTTTGTTGTTGTTAACCAAAATATCAGAAGTTTGAGGCAAAATTTTAACATATTTTTAAGTGATTTGGAATCTGCTAACTTATTTCCAGATGTGATTGTACTAACTGAAACATGGATAAATAGAATTGAGCTAAACCAATATAAAATAGAGGGTTATAATATATTTGCTAAATGTAACGAGATGTATAGAGCAGGGGGTACAGTAGTGTATGTACGCGACTGCTATCAGTGCAGTAGTGTGAGAGAAAGGGATGATGTGGAGTCAGCTGATGTACTACAGCTGGATATCAAGGTCAGTGACTCAGAGCACTTCACCCTGCTTGCTGTGTACCGTCTACATACTAGTTCACGTGTACACTTTGTTAATGAAGTTAATTCAATACTTGCGGCTTTAGATGGTCTTAATATTATTTATGTTGGTGATATGAATTATAATATTTTAGTTGAAACCTCTGAAACTGATGATTATTTAAGTTTACTTGCTAGTAAAGGAATGATTAATTTAATTAATGAACCTACTAGGATTATAGGCAGCTCATCTACCTGTATTGATCATGTTTTTGTGCGATTTTTAAACAAGAAAGGTAATACTAGTTGTGTTTTTAAATCCAAAGTTTTTCACTATAATATTACAGACCACTCAACTGTTGTTTTTTCAATTAGTATTGTAAATAAAATTAATAATGACAATACAGAATATCAGACTAAAATCGATATTGATAAGCTTGTAAATGAAATTGTTACTGTTGACTGGGCTGATGTTTATGTGCATAATTCAGTGTCTGATGGGTTTCAATCCTTTATCAATATCCTAGATTTAGTTTTAAGTAGTTGCAGGTATACAGTTTGTGTAAGTAAAACGTTGACTAAATTAAAACCCTGGACAACGAATAATTTATTACTAAGAATACAAAAAAAAGAAAAGAAATTTATAAACTACACATGAAAAATCCAAATAACTTAAAATTAAAACAGTACTATAATGGATTTAGGAATAGACTAAACTCAGACATTAAAAAGGCAAAAGAGTTTTATTATAGAACAAAATTTGAAAATTGCTCTAGTGATATAAAATCTCAATGGAAAGTAGTAAATGATTTAATTGGAGAAGGCCGAGGTAAATGTCAAATAAACGAAATTATCGGTGCTAACGGTGTCGTGACTAATCATATAGAAATAGCTAATGAATTCAACCTACATTTTCTAAACGCTCCCCAAAATTTGAGAGAGAAAATAAAAAATGCTAGTGTACACCAAATCCCTGATTATAATAATATCTTTGCTCAACACATCAATTGTCAATCATCTTTCTTCTGGCAGCCTATTACACCCGCAGAAGTTTCAACAATAATCCATAGCTTAAAAAACAATAAAGCGCCAGGTTTTGATGGTGTAAGTTCCTCTGTTGTAAAGAAAATAGCCCCAAATATTATTGATGTTTTGGCACACCTCTACAATCAAAGTATGTCAACTGGAGAGTTTCCTTTATGTCTGAAAAAAGCTGTTATAGTACCAATATTCAAAAGGGGGGATTGTAGGCAACCGGATTGCTATCGTCCAATTTCTTTGTTGTCAGTTTTTGGAAAAATATTTGAAAAACTTATTAAGAATCAGCTTATGAAGTTTTTAAATAAAAACCAATTTTTTAGTAATAACCAGTTTGGTTTTCGAGAGGGTATGTCTACTGAAGACGCCTTACTAACTTTTATGGAGGCCGTATACAACCCAGTTAATAAAGGTAAAAAAGTGTCTGCGTTATTTATTGATCTAACCAAAGCCTTCGATACCGTTGACCATAAAATTTTGTTTGATAAGTTGTGGCTGGCGGGCATAAGAGGGTTGCCCCTTAACTGGTTTTTTAGCTATCTCTCAGGCAGAGAACAGAATGTTAGGATTGGTAATTGTCTAGGTAATCCTGGCTCAGTAGAATATGGAGTTCCTCAAGGTTCCGTCTTAGGCCCAATACTTTTTTTAATTTATATTAATGATTTGTGCAATGGTCGTTTTACTGGTAGATTGGTCGCTTTTGCCGACGACACTGCTTTTGTTTATGAAAATCAAGATATTGGCTTACTGTATAACGACATGCGTAGAGACTTGTATTTTTTAAGACTCTGGTTTGACAAAAACTATATGGTTTTGAGTAATAAAACAAAATTTATAATTTTGGCCTGAGGAAAAAGTTAATTTTGACGAACCATTAAAATTCCATGAGCTTGCTTGTTTAAATGTGGGTAGATACAACTTTAATTGTAACTGTTTAGAATTAGGACAAGTAAATAGCATTAAATATTTAGGATTAGTTATTGATAGCCAGCTAACATGGAAAGAACACATAACCAAATTAAAAAGAGAACTGTACAATAGTCTAAGAAAATTTTATTTCCTTTATCAGCTATGTAAGAAGACTGTCATATTGGTTAATGTGTATCATGCACTTGTAGGGTCTAGGCTTAGTTATGGTATCGCCTGTTGGGGTGGGACCTATAGCTCAACACTTTACCCAGTAGTTATTTTTCAAAAAAGATTCGTTAGACTAATTTCAGCAAAAACAAAATTCGAACACTCATGGCCACTTTTTGTTTCTTTAAAAATTCTCCCGGTCCGTCATTTATATATCTTTAAAGTTTTAAGAATGTTTTTTATCAGAAGTACTTCATTTTCATCAGTACGTGAAACAAACTATAACCTAAGAAGATGTCAAGCAGTTATTGTGCCGAGGTCCTTTTTAACAGTTCATCAAATATTTTATAGTAGTGTGGCACCAAGATTATTTAATTTAATACATTTTAAAATAGCCAACTATGTGACATTCACTCAATTTTTGAAAAATTTTAAACAATGGCTTTTTAATACTGAACACGCCGATATGTTGTTAAAAGTGTTGAGCTAGCATGTGTAATTTATTTTATCTATATTTGTTACTGTTTTAAATAGCTTGGTTATGTTCGTTATCTGTATAGTGCCATTATTTTGTTTTTTAGTTTTAGCACAGAAAAATTTGTTTTGTATAAATTGTAAAAATGTATTCATTTTAATCTTGTTAATGTTATGTGAGTCGCTGCTTGCCTTATTTTAATGTATACAAACATGATGGAGATCCCAATTCAGGTTTTACCTAGGGGGTTCCTATTTATTTTGCTTAAATCTCTTGCTTTTTAAACCATAATTTACGTGTAGTATTTAAATTACGTTATGAATTATTATAAGTTCAGCATACAGTGTATGTCTTACTATTATACTTTGCTTTATAATGGGTATGCATTGTATTACTGACGTATTACTATATGTACGATGTATAATTGGTTTTGGCGAAATAAAGATTTATTATTATTATTATTATTATTACGAGTCCCAGTCATTAAAAAACTTAATTTCCTTAAAAATAAACGTTTTACTTAAGTACGCCATTACATGCGCTAAGGATTAGCAGACCCATGGTGGGTTGGAATAGTGCCGGAGCTGATAACTCCGCTTAGGCGAGTTCGATCCCCGCAATAACTTCTTACATTGGTAATGTGACTATACAGTTACGCTAGGTAAAGGTCGACGTTTAGGTAGAGAGGACTTTGTAGTCCTAACTTCACCTTGTTAAACAAGACAAACTTTACCTTTACCTTACATGTATCAAAAAACATATGTTTAATTACCTTATTAATTCGTTCCAAACCACCTCTTGCATTGCTAAAGAGCATAGCTAAAGAGGGAATTTTATTTGCTTATTTTTATACTGACTAGATCCCCACAACTGCAACCTATAAGACATTAAATTTCGTCACAAAAAGAATAGTTAGTCGACCACAAAAAAAAACTAAAAATTCTTATTATGCGTAATATTTACAACACAACAACATGTTTCACTGACCTCTGGCCAACCAACCCACAAACGCGGTGCAGATCTTCACCCAGAGCAGTCAGCGATAACCCAAGCCAAGTGTTTGCTGATGAAAGTGCTTTCGTATCTAGCAACGTCATCAGGGTCAAGTGAGTCATTGCAACAACAAACCAGTTTTCATTCAGTCTCCGGCTAACGTTGAAGTGAAGTGCTTGTCTCTGCGTTGCGCACTTTGTCGCTTTCCTTGCGGGTGTTCAATTTGTTGTTGTGTGATTGTGAATGGTTATTGGTTGTGTTTTGTGTCTGAATTGTGGTTCGGTGTATGGATAAGTGGAGGATAAAAAGGTGAACTTTATTGTTTTCGAATTTTAAGGTGAGTGGTTTTGTTGCACTGTTTTATTGCTCTAGGAAATCTGGTTTTGGATTCAACTTTAAGATAGTTAAATATTCAGCAATATGAGCCTTACGTAAGGCGTCACTAGAGCGTTTGAAATTTTGAAAGTTATTAGAGTTATTCAACAAATTACCTTTTCAAGCAAGGAAACACATTTCTAATTTTATCAACAGTAATATTTTACAATTATCGGAGGACATCAAAACATCAATGCCAAAGAACTCTTCGAAAGTGCTTTAAACCCGTTTTAATAGTTCATTCTTATTTCTTATTAACATAGAAATATATAGACTTTTCTACCGGGTTTTGTGCTTAAAACTACACAACGTTTCGAGAGGTATGTAAGCTCCTCTCGTTATCAAGTTTATCAAGTAAAACTTAGCCTGTATCAAATTCTAATCCTTAAAACTAGTACAATTTATTCTTCCTAGTTAATTCTTGTTATACAATGAAGAGTTCATCCCCAATAGTTGATTTTATTTATGCTCTTACCACCAGCAGCAGGTGTTTCTTCTTTATAGTTTAAAAAACAGTACACGGACAAGATAAAACAAATCAATAATTAAAAATCACCAATGATTCAACTGTCAGTAAAAAAAGGCTACACACCATTATGCTATGCAAATATATTGTATATTGTGACGTTAAAATATAGTTGTTAGATTCACAACAGATTGTAAGGACATTTCGTGCAAGTAAAAACGTTTTAGAGATGCTTTATATGAAAACAGCAGTTTAAGATTCAGTGTTGAACCAAAACAGAGTTAATAACAAATTTAAATGTTGATTCTAAAATCATAACTGACATACCAAATGACTGGTACTGTCGTTTTGTTTTATATATCTAATAATTATTCTGTTTTAAAAAGGATCCCTCAGTCACAGAGCTCACATTTTTATAGTAATCCCAAAACGTACTACTTCTTTATCGTACTATGTTTATTTGACTGCATGTGCGTTTGTACATCACATCAGTGGCGAAATGAATTCTGGTCGCGAATCCAATCTAGACATCAGATCTAGGTCACGGTAGTAGTAGTCACATTCCATACTACTCGACAATTTCACTGTTTGTTCACATGTTGAGCCAATTAATCTTAATATTTGTGAATAATTAGCAGATGTTTAGACAGTTGTTGAAATGTTCACAGACTGTCAGGTGACGTTTTAACTGCTTAAATAACGTTGGAGTTAGTTCGGGCTTCTCCTCGAATCTGAGTTGTTTGTCGTTTTTGGGACAGCGTTTTTGTCATTTTTAAGGTGAGGTGAATTATTTTTTAGACCACAAAGGTGAGTGTTTGTAAAATGGTTACGTTAAAAAGCTACTCCTGCTAAGCCCTAATTTTAAGAAGAATTTTAATTTGACAAGGAAAATTGTATTTTTCAGACAAGTCAAAATTTTGGTGGTAGTTTTATTATTAAGCTCATATTATTACAAACTAACATATGTGGCATTTACTTTGAGAATATAAAAAATTTTTTTAAATGTTTTTAAACGCAACGAAAGGTATTCCCTGAAAGTTGTTCACTTCTGTGTCTCTGGTAGATCACTTTAGAAATACGAAAGCAGCTTTCATGGGAGTATTAATTTGTGATGTTCCGAATAATAGTTTGTGATAAGTTTAGGATAGTTTTACTCAAAAGTATTATCTTATCTTTTATTATTTAAATTATTTTTAAATACAACACTAAGGGCCGTTTTTTCAATTCAGCCTTAACCGGTGGTTAAAATTAGGACAAGGATCCAACCAATAGGGAAACTGGATATTTTTTAGGTTAAGTTTTACTTTGTCTGTTTTGATTTTGCATTTTGGTTTTAGAGTTTGTATTTATCTATATTAGCATAATGTGTAGATGTTAAATTCGGTACAAATAGTAAAACTATACCATTATTGCATGAATGATCTTCAAATAATTCATGTAAGTACTTTGAACGTTGCGTGAAAATGTAAACATTGCAGACTGTAGGGCCGTTTTTTCAATTGCCTGGTTAGCAGCTGGTTAACTAGCCGCCGGTTAAGTTGTTTACAGTCTGCAATGTTTACATTTTCACGCAACGTTCAACGTTTTTAAATGAATTATTTGAAGATATTTCACGCAATAAAGGTATAGTTTTACCATCATTGTTGAATTTAACATGTCCACATTATACTAATATAGCTAAATACAAACTGTAACAACAAAATACATAATCAAAACAGACAAAGTAAAACTTAACCTAAAAAATATCCAGCTTTTCTATTGGTTGGCTCCCTGTCCTAATTTTAACCACCGGTTAAGGCTGAATTTAAAAAACGGCCCTAAGTGTTTCTCGAAGAAATGTTATGTTCCTGTAACTCGAATTCTAAAAATATCAAAAAGTGGAATACCCCAAAGACACCTAGCATAATGCAACTTGTTGGGAACGTAAAAACCTTCACCTTAGTTCTAAAATTCCTACTAGAACTCCACTAAGTACCAGAGTTCAGTTTTCTACAACATTGATTAGTACACTCTTATCAATATTGACATTCAAAACTGTCAGTTTGTTTTGGAGATAATTTCAGTGTGTGTAAAGTGTACATACATTGACAAATATTGCACGTAGATAAAGTTGCCTCAGCTAAAAACATACAACTCTGAAAAACAACACGATGATCTTCTAAGAAGTACCAAGTAGAACGTACCAAGTACCAAGTGTGCTACCAAGTAGAACGTCGTGAGTAGTTGTAGGGAAATTCCTTAGAGGAAGTGTTACATAAAACAACAAGTTCTTTTATCTGCAAAGTCATCAATGTTAATTCATACTAGTGACATAACAATTTACAGCCAACAACATTGAATTGCGTATGACCAGTAAAGGCATTGAATTGGGTATGGTTTTGAATATTAGGTCCTGTAATCCAGCTTCATGGAGGTCAGGTTTTGAGGATGATATAGGTCTAAAGCAGCTCAGATAGTCTCATGATCATCTGATGATACCCGTATCAACTCCCACCATCGTTTAGACATATCAGACAATCACCTGCGTGGTTCGGAAGTCACGTAAAGCCAATGGTCCTTGTATTTCCGTTGGTAATTGGGCTATTCATTAATGACCCATTCTAAGGAAGAGTCGGCCTTACTTTGTAACAAGACTACACCTCATAACTCATTACTACCACTCATCACACTCATCCTTCACCACACATTTGTATTTAAATAACCTCATGAGAGTGGTCGACATCTCAAATAGTGATTTAGTGATTTGACACTAATACTCAAATTTATTTTCAGCAACTTTCGTATTAATTACCTTAAAGGCAGCTACTTTGTAACCGAAATAATTTCCTCAACAAAAAACGAAACACTGCAGTAAAAAACACAAAGAACAGTTAACATAGAAATCGATACACAAATAACTACACAACGTTTCGAGAGGTATGAAAACTCCTCTCGTTATAAAGTGAAACCTAACCTAAACTATATTCTAATCCTAACAACTAGTACACCAAACTACTGAAACAAATAACTACACCAACAAAATGAAATTTTCACAAAGAACTAAACACCTTCTAACAAACCGACCTCAGCGATACTGAGGTGCTCGTATCAAGAAAGCCTTGACAACACAAGTAGAGATAAGAGTTTTCAATTGTACAGTTGGGCGGAAGATGTTGACTATAATTATTGTGACTGTGAGTTAGGAATATTAATAGGCTCTTGTGTTCCAATTTGCGAGTCAAAAGGTAACGGAACTGCTTTAGTTGTCAAGTGTTGTGAGTTTTGATCACTTTTTATTGTGTTAATTGTCTATAACGTCTAGTTCGCGAGAGTGCGTAGAAAGTTCTCAAAACCATGGTCTAGAAGAGTCACCACATTTCTAAAATCCCCATTCACTTTTAAAACAACTATAATTTAGTTATTTAAGTTTTCCCCGGGTCAAACCATGGTGATAATTAGCTTGAGATATTTCGGTCACACTGAGTACCATCAAGAATCAAGAATCAAGAATCAAGAACTTTATTGCCATTGATCATACATAAAGTTACATGAAATAGGCATGGTCACATTGATACAATTCTTCTTATTCTAATTTTTGGTAACTGTCAAGCTGTCTAATCCTAAAAGTAAAATCAGTTTAATATTTAAAAATCGTCTATTTTATAAAATGGATTGTCAAGTAACCAGTTTGTTAATTTGATTTTAAAATTGTTCAGATCCGAAGTATGAGCAGAAACATGCAGCCTATTAAAAAATTTTACACAATTAAGTTGATGTGAAGAGCCTGTTTTTGCTAGACGGTGCTGAGGCAAGTCAAGCTTATGGCTGAACCTAGTGGAGTGATAGTGGCTAGTCACTGATTGGCTGAAACTGAGCTACTAGCTGTCTGCTATCCTATTGGTGGCATGGCTGCCAATCGTCCAATAGGAAAACAGACAGCACATAGCTCAGTTTCAGCCAATCAGTTGTTGAAGACGGTACTCCACAGCGAGATCGAAATATCTTAAGCTAATTATTATAATACTAGGCCTATTATTATGACTAAGCCTATTAATTTGACACGCTGTGAACCGGAAGAACTAGATTAGAGTTGTGACACCGGCCGCGCGAAATCATTAGAGTTAACTTTTGAAACATCAATTACGTTCAATATAAAACTATACATTTGACCAACAGTGACAATGACATTATGAGAGTTCGATAATCGGTTGTGCGTGTGTTGACAGAATGCTGACGAGGTGGCAAGCTGTCTCTGCCCTGCTGACGCTGTGTGTTGCTTCAGCAATCGGTCAGCAACTGCATCTACCCAAGTTTGGGGCTTGTCCTAACCTGACGGCTCAGCAGAAGTTTATCTCTAACATTGAAAAGGTATTATTTATTTGTTCACTAACGATGGAAAATGTCCGCAATAATAGTTCAACTTATGAAATCCTCCCATCGTCAACAACAAACTTCAAACAAAGTATTATTTATGTGATGTTTTGTTGCAGAAAGATTATGTACGGTATAGCGTTAGGCTATCACGTATCATAAGTGAAAACTTCAGGAAAAGCGGTACGGGTAGAAATAAAAAGATACAATCATCAAAACAAAATAGCTTGTATACTTGCAGCTAGACTAATGCACGGTACATAACAAAGGTATGACTGCGGTGAGTAGGTCAAGTAAGTGAAAGTACTGAATGTATTGATTCAACAGTGAAAGGTGTGTCCAATAAGTGAATATGTTTTACGTACAGATGCAAACTGTATATTGACATAGCACGACGGTGTATGAGAACACGTAAAATAATAACTCAGTAGAAAATTTTGTAAATTTGACAGGGAAATTTAAAAATAGCTTAGTTTGAGAGAGAAGAAATTAAATTATAAGAAAACATAGACGAGTGTGGGGATGATTGGTGAAAATGTATGGGAACAATATTTAAGCACGGTTGTTTCATGTGAAATGTTTAGGCTTTTATCTTAATGGCATCATACTATTACCTAGCATTGATCTACTAAACCAGGTACCATTTTTGTTTATGACTATGTAGTATGTACCAAGGGCCCACCATAGGCTATCTTACAAGGGGGGTTAACATACCGGGTGGTTATGTAATACTCCCCAGGAAGAGAGGGGTCCGGGGCTTTCCCCCAGAGAGAGGGTTAAAATATAACCTATAAAACACACTGTTTTGTGCGTTCTACAAGAACAATTTAACATGCTTAATGACAACAATTTTTCGTTGTAATTTTGTAGAACTAGTTTGAAAATATTAGGCTAATAATGCAATATGACTTTCTCTTGTGACGATGCTCTCGTCTTGATCTTCAAACTATAACATTAATCACAATATTTGAATACGAAAGGTTTAAATGAAAAGGTTCCAAAGACAATAAAATCATTATGTACAACACAATGGTAATACCACTAGAACTAAACTACCTCCCATTCCAACGAGAGTGCTAAACAAAATTTTTACTTTTTCTCATCCATTAAAATTTGGATTGCAAACAATGAGATTACTAATAGTTTGTTCTAAAAGTTATGCTTTTTTTTCCTAAAAGCCGGGGGCCATGCCTCCCCTGCCTACAAGTATGGATGCCCATGATGTGAAATAAAACCTTACCCAATTAAACAAAGTTTAAACCACTGTACCATTGAAATATTCAAGGACTGGACACAGAAAAGCTGCAATTCAATTAAAGCTAATAGCAGTGATGCACACGTGGGCACAACACGGTGCTGCAAAGCTATAAGCAGTAAAACCAAACAGCTGTTCAATTGTCCGCCGTTTAAGTTTATCCAATCATCCTGATGATGATTGGTAGTCTCGTTCATACCGGTACCAGCTGCTGTTTGACCTTTGTTTTGAATCAGCTGGTCTGTGTATGGTAAATTGACTTTATTTGTTCTACGTATTTTAAATACTTGAGCTGCAAACTGAAATATTTCACCCTTTGTGTCTCGTTGTACCGGGAAATTTAGAACTGACCAATAAGGTATCTTACTGAATAGTGATATAGTGAAGGCAGCTGTTTTTCTTTAATGAGGAAAATAAAATTAATATACTATAAATCCGGTTGTACAGGTGACTGAACGGATAAATGTTTAGGCACTTCCTGGCAGGCTAACTCCCCTCAACCACATGCTCTTTTTGAAGCTCTTGTTTGAAATCTTCAGGGAAAAAATTATTTTTTAAAAGCTCTGACAAATTAGCAGCCAAAGGTTATGGTGTCTGAAAATCTTCCCTTGTACTTAGCCGACATTTTGCATTATAGCGGCAAAACAGCTGCTTGGATCTTCAATCTGATGATAATCGTTAGTGTGGAAACAATGGGCAAGATTTTTCAACCCCTGACGACAACGTATAGTCGAAACATGTAGGTACTAGAGACAACCACCAAAACTTGTACAGTTTGACGGAGGTATTTACCTAATGTTTGGTCATAAATACAAAGTTTGAGGCTATTTGAAATGATTTCCAGATATTTATACTTAACACTTGTTATGTTTTGCAGTTCGTGGAGAGCCCGTGGTATGTACAGAGCAGTTTCGACACGGAAGCTTTGCAAGGTAGAGGGAAATGTATGACAGCTTCGTTCAAATACAACCCCTTCAACCAGAACGTGTGGATCTCCACTGGCCAGTATAACTTAGAGTAAGTTTTATTTTATAAGTTATCTAATATTTGAAAATTTCAATCATTTGACAGTAAGTTGTCAATCATATAGAACCCATCTTAGTGGGTGGCCATAGCTCATTGGTATAGTGCGTGCTTCGCACAAATTCGACCCGGGGTCGATTCCCAGCCGCAGTTGACTTTTCACGATGGCCACTCCCCTTGGTTCGGAAGTCACGTTAAGTCGTTGGGCTATTAAATAATGACCCAATCTGAGGAACAGTCGACCCTAGTTTGTAACAAGACTCCATTAAAACACTCATCACACTCACCATCATCCATATACACTCAAAAGTTGGACGATGTTTCAAAGCAAAGTATCAATGGACCAGTCGTTGAAAACTGTTTGAAGCTGGTAGGAAGTTGTTTAATCACCTACCTGATACTTTACGAAATAAAGATTTTAAAATATTTAAAACACACCTAAAACAATATTTATATCGAAATTCGTTTTATAATTTGAGAGAATTCATGGAGGCTTAAATTTTAATTTTAATGTTAGTCTTGTGTGTTTTTTTTTCTCTATAGATCTAATTCATTACCAGTGGTATTGTGTTTTTAAATTTTTTTGTTATGTCAAATAAAACAAACTTATTGTATTAATATTTGACAATAAATCTTGTTGTTTTTGTTGTTGTTGTTTGAGTGCAAAGACAATGTTAAGAGTTCAATACCAGAAGAATCGCTAGGGTCACCAAGCTAACTGTCTACATTGGCAATACATGGTAACTCTTTCTGGTTGTGGATTTAAAACATAAAAAGTTTACTTTGCTAACCAAATTGTTTTTATGAACGTAAAGCGATACTAGGAACTCATGTACCATGTTTATAAAATGCAACAGAATAAAAGTAATATTTGGCAAGTATTGCTTTGTCTATTTCATAATTAACAATTAAGTTTATTAAGTTTATTCTTGAGGTTTGTACTGGGATGCAAGACTCCAAAAACTCCACACTTAATTCAACTGTTTGGATTTGTTAACATATACAACCAAAATCTAAAGCTGGATTCCTTGCAATAACGTATTCAACATTTAAGAATACCAATCTGAAACAAAGGTTTCAGTATGTGTTTTTAAATTGCACTACAAATCTCTAACCCAAAAGTATTAAAAAGATAACACTTCACGTTTTGCACGTTGGATATCATAAAAACAAACATGTTACAGTTTTGATTTTGTTTTGAAGCTCAAACTATTGGGAGAGGCTGGATGGCAACGCTATCCCCATAAATGCAGACAATGATGAAGGCAAATACACGGTTCGATTTACAGTTCCTAGTAAGTATTTAAGATGTCATTCGAGGTAAGTCATCGAGAATTTTTCTTTAGGAAGGACAAAACTTATTTGCTATTATTCAGGTTGTCTTATAATTAAAGTTTCAATATTCGAGGGATAATCTTACGGTTAGATAGATGTAAGTAAAGATTTTACATTTTCTATAATGAATTCTTTATTGAATTTGACGACCGTAGAATTTCCGAGGTAAAAATATTATTTCGGAAGTTTTTCATAGGTTTTTAAGAAACAAGAACACAACGTTTTGGGATATGTAACTAAAAATTGACTCCAGATGAAAAGTAATCAAAACATGACAAATATCACTGAGAAAGTTAACGTGAGCTTTCTATGTATGGTATATAGGCCCGCTTACTGAATAAGCTACTTGTGCCTACAATTTTGTTTTAAGTGTCAGTGACGACTGTGTTTATTTCAGTTTTTGGTAAGGTGAGTGGAGCGTACACAGTACTGTCTACTGACTTTGAGACCTACTCCATCATGCATGGCTGTGGAAGCTTTCTCAACGTGCTTCACTATGGTAAATACATTACTCGTACATTGTTTGATTTAGAAACAGACGATTGAGAAATTTAATACGCATTTAAATTCAGTAACAGAAGTTTCGTATGTTTCTTGTTACATTCTTGAATGCGTTATGTTACACCTGGAAACCCGAAGTGAAAGTACTGTATACTTTGCGCTTTGGCAGGTCAAGATTTGAGAATGGTATAGGTCTAAAGTGGCTCAGATAGTCTCAGTGATCATCTGATGACGCCCGCATCAACTCCCACCATGGTTTTGACATATCAAACCATCACCTACGTGGTTCGGAAGTCACGTTAAACCGTTGGTCCTTGTATTTCCATTGGTCACTGGGCTATTAATTAATGGCCCATTCTAAGGAAGAGTCGGCCTTAGTTTGTAACAAGACTACACCTTATAGCTCATTACTACCACTCATCACACTCATCCTTCACCACATATTTGCCTTAAAATACCCTCGGCATCTCAAATAATGATATAGTGACATTTTGATTGTACTATGAAATTATCTAAACTCTGAGTAATTGATGGGTTGCACTTATTTGTGTACCCTTACTAAAGGGATATATGGATAAAAGGGAAACATTTGGCAAAAACGTGCATTCTCCCATCCTGGTTACTTAAAAAGGTTATTAAATGTATTTAAGGTTTTGTTGAAACTGGACCTCTTTTGTCGCTTTAGCAGAGGAGAGGAGATTCTTTCCAGATCATTTTTGAATTCTTTAGATCAAATATGTTAACTATCAAAACCAGTTCACGAAAAGTGCAATTTAGGAAGGATGTTGTCCCCTAAATTTGGGTTTTTTGGCTGTCAAATGTGTGTTTGGGATGGGATTTAAATGAAACCCGGTACTAACATGTGTTTTTTTATTCTCAAAATCAGCAAAACCTGTTCAGCTAGACCAGGATGATGGCGGTAAATCGTGTTTCCATCTTGGTTTACCTGATTGCATTTTTGTTTTAAAAGTACAATGGCATACATTTCTATACTACGTTTTATTGAAATCGGAACATAGTCAAAGTATTTGTGGCCTAAAACCAAATGTCTTGGGAAACCCATCCAAAAGACGCCCTACAGCTTTAATTATTCTTCTGCCAACAAGAAGTCCGCAACGATTCACCGTATCGGCTATGTTTAATTTTCAACTTATACTCTTAGTACACTAGTAGTACATAAACCTTCACTTTTAACCTATCCCCTTGTACTTCCATTGGTCATTAGGCTATTAATTAATAACCCATTCAGGCCATTCTAAAGAAGAGTCGGCCTTAGTTTGTGTTAATACTACACCTCATAACTCATTACTACCACTCATCACACTCATCCTTCCCCACGCATTTGCCTTAAAATACTCTCATAAGAGTGGTCGGCATCTCAAATGGTGGTTATTTATAGCTTAATCGTCTAACTTTTCCTCACTTTGTTGACGTATCTTGACAATAATGTTCACCTGTTTACCACAGACTGCTGCTGGGTGATGAGCAGGAAGCAAACAATGACACCGGAAGAAGAAGCTCAGTTTTTCAACAAAACTAACGCAGTGCTCGCCAACTATGAGACCCTGGACCCTGCAAACTTCAAGAAAGTCGACCAGACAACTTGTGAAAAATAAACAGATTACTCAAACCTAAATTAATTAAATTCGAGCACATACGCTTTTATTGATTCCGTTGTTACTGATGTCAATAAATAGGTCGAAGTTTTTTCGAAAATACTATTTTGTACAAATACGTTATGTTTTAGGGTAATTTATTTGCCTTGTTAATAATATTTCATTCAAATAGTACGCCAAATTAATTGGTTTATACATATTAGAAGGCAGAAATGATTAATGAGTTTAAATAAACTAAAATATTGAAATTCTTTCTTATGAAAAAATAAATAAAACAAAAAAGCTCTTTCAACCTTAAGAAATGTACAGTGTTATGCTGTAAAGTAGAATCAAAAACATGTTTCAATGTCTGTATATTGTCGTCTACTAAGTTTATATCAAGGACCAACCTTTGAAAGAATCAAACAAGTGTAAAACAATATAAACACGCAATAGAAACTATGAACTATCGTGACTATGTAGATTCATTGGGCAGTATGATTAATTACTGTTTACCCAATTTGTATAATTCATAAGTTATTTCCCTACTGTTTTAATGAGAACTAATAAGAATTTAGTAACGTTTAATTTTTAATACTGCATTGTTATAAATAGTCTTCTTTTAGTTTCTGAACAATGCAAACATTGCTTGGAAACTTGTCAGTGAAATAAAGATAATTTAATACATTATTGGAGAGTTTTCATCAAACCTCTTTTTCCAAAGGACGTTTCCGGAATAACTATAATAGACTTCAAGCTTACAAAAATACATAATCCGTGTTTTTGTATATTTAACACTCATTAATACTGCTAACACAACAATACAAACATTTTGACACTAATGTGCAAAATCAAAACCGTCACATCTTAACGTCTAAAAATGTCCAGTGTTTCTATTAGTCAAATTTTCAATAACCCCTGATCTCAGATTTAGCATGAATTAAAAGAAAACAACACTAAACCTTTCAAAAAGGACATTATATTCTTAAAGTGCCCAATGAAATCAAGTCACGGTTGGTACTCTGTGTTCCGGAGTTAGAACAGCTGTTTGCAGACTGTTTCCCTGCAAACTAACAGGTGTCGGTGTCAGAAGTCAGCTGTGACTCTGTGAGGTCGCATACAAAGGACCTTCTTAGAACCCCTTCGTCCTCTGTCGGCAAACGACTGTCATTACCTTATCCTGTGAGCCTTACAACACATTCCACCCTGCAGACTTACTCAAGAATAGATTAGGCAAGCTTTGCCTTGTGAACTTTCTAACGGCTGGACAGTTTGGGAAATGGGGGAGACATTTTATCTTGGCTGCTATAAAGGTGGGAGAACGGACGACCAATCACAGACGTGCAGCAGACTGACCAATTGTAACAGAGGGCACAAAACTACCTGTTTATTCACAGTCAATGGAGGGATGAATAAATTCTTAAAGTTTATTATGGATGAGCCAATCAGTGACTGAAGATGGTACTCCACAGCGAGACTGAGATATTCTCTACATAATTACGAGGTTTTGACGCGGTGAGAACCGAAAGAACGATTATAGTTAATGTTTTAGTTCCCTTACTCATAGAAAACAAAATTTACATCTTCTAGAAACTAGAAGCTCAACGCTCCACCACAACACCCGTACAGCTTTGGACCTAGAAGTAAGAAAATGAAGGCTTACAAGGACCCAGACTGTTATCCGATAATAGCAATAAAACTCTTCAATAGACTTCCCAGTGCAGTGAAGAAGATGAATCATAACAACTTTAGAAGCCACATCTAGAGGGAGTTACTGTGCTGACAGCTGTACTCCATGAGGGAAGTTGAGAAGGCTCTCCTCTTTTCGAGTTGGCATGACAGAGATAACATATGACGCAGTCAATCACCTCGGGACAACAGACGAAGAACTAAAGTTTTAAGTAAGTAAGTCACCGGCTGCGAAAGCCTAAGAGTTAAGTTATTATCATGCCTGCTGTTTTAACTGCTATGTATACGAAGATATTGCTAAGAATTTAAAAATATAGTTGGAGTCCGTCAGTAACTCAGAGTTTGCCGCCTCTAATGCCAGTTTCAAAATGATCCTCGAATGCTTTGCAAAATGATCTACACATCCATAAAAATCACTAAATCACTATTTGAGATGCCCACCACTCTCATGAGGGTATTTTAAAACAAATATGTGGTGAAGGATGTGTGGAGAATGGGAGTAATGAGTTATGAGATGTAGTCTTGTTACAAACTAAGGCCGACTCTTCCTTAGAATTAATTAATAGCCCAATGACCAATGAAAATACAAGGACCAACGGCTTAACGTGACTTCCGAACCACGAAGGTGATGGACTGATATGTCTAAACGATGGTGGGAGTTGATGCGGGTATCATCAGATGATCACTGAGACTATATTTAGCATCGTAGTTTCATAAACTTAATTATTAAAAATGAATCGGTAAAGTAATACGTACGAATCCCAGAAACTACAGACACATGTAACATTTGCATAAGCACATTCTGTTTGTTGAGTCTCCCAGGTAATTCCTACCTGTCACACTGTGTACGGAGATCTCCAGATGAATCATACTTAAACACATACATTCATGTCAGGCACAAACACTTTAGCAAACGTACTGCTCCAGCTCTTGGTAACTATACTACATGTACCATTCGTAGACATTTTGGAAATAAGTTTTCAAAGCAAAACATTCATGAGTGGATTTTACTGCTGTATGCGAACGGAATAATTAGTTTATGATTG
Organism: Matsumurasca onukii; assembly: GCA_018831715.1. NCBI lineage: Eukaryota > Metazoa > Arthropoda > Insecta > Hemiptera > Cicadellidae > Matsumurasca > Matsumurasca onukii. The sequence goes on from CM032065.1 coordinate 5,419,742, forward strand.
TTGCGTCAAAGGAATACACAAGAAGATTGATTCCATCAAATAGTTTTTCTTTAGTAGGTATGATGTACTAAAACTGGCAAATTTGGTAATGAATAAATAAATATTCCCAATGAAATAAACAATATACGCATGCATATAAAATTGAATAAAACGCTAAATGTTTCCTTCCGTTATTTATTTCAGTGACGCCTTCGTTTCGTGATGCACTGTGCAGAAGAAACAAGAGGAACATACAAATGTTTTCTTTTTGAAGGAGCATTGGATTTGTTTAAATACCGACAATGTTAATCATGAGGCAGCTTATCTTAAGCCAAAATTAATATCTAGTATTAAACATGCTTCACTGTAAAAAGTAAAGGCAAAGTTTGTCTTAAATACAATTTAAAAAGCCAATAACTAATTGTATTTAGATTAAGTGTATAATTGGAAATCTAAGCTTTCTTCGTCAGGTCTAGCAAAGTAAAATTCAAAAGGTAAGGTAAAACAATCAAATCAGGCATTACATGATACAAAATTAATTTCAAATCAAAGATGAACAAAATAATTTAATGTTGTTTGAACTGGCCTACTGCTAGAGCTTGTGTCTGTAAATATTATTTTTGACAATCTTTGGATTTTTAGAAAATTCGATAGGTCTTCTTCATTGTTCAATAACTGATCCAAAATATTGATGGAACATGATTCCCGCTAACTTTTTGGACCAAAAAAGTGTTTCAGTATGTTTAAACTATTATTGATGCAGTGATTGTAGATGATTTTTCTGCTCCGTTGAATTAGATGTTTGATTCTAGATTTTCTTAAATTGTCCACATGGTCTATAGGGTTTAATAATTTTGTGTTGAGGTTGATGGAACTTTTGAAAAAATTTAAGTCGTTATTTATTTAAAAGATTTTAAAATATTTCAACATAGTTTCGTCTTTGGATAAATTAAATTATCACTAAACTAAAAACTAAAATACCATATTCCACAAAATTCAGCATTCTTCTACGTTTACCAGCAAATACTATATTGTATCTATAAATCAAAGAAGAAAACCTACATCTAGAAAGCAAGTAAGAAAGTGTTCGGGTTCCTGCAGGCAAAAAGCAAACCTGACGTCACTATATCAGCCGTTATGGCGGATTTATGTTTCCTGACGTCAGTGGTTGCTAACGTTTACGTTATATGACGTTATGTGTAAACATGGTGACGTTACATTCTTTCACTTACACGGAATAAACAAACAGCTGTTTTAAATTGAAACTCAGCCACGACCTTAATATTGAGGTGTCTTAGGTTAGAAGTAGATTTTAGTTAAAGTCGTATAAGGATGTTTTTATCTAATTTCCTTTGAAAAATGAGATATTCATGCTGTCAGCGTGGTAAGACCCAGACCTGGGACCTTTAAAAGAGCAACGAACCTGACTTTTCTTCAAATGTAGACTTGTTTTTTTTTTCTTTGTGAATAAATAAATATATTCAACTTTTAATGTGAGGATACGCCTTTGATTCATATATTACTATGTATTACAAGATATTATACCAGGTTCGTTTCAGTAAAAGCATTATTCAGTGCTTGGTAAACTGCCTGCCTCTATTGCAACTCAACTCAAAGCAGTCCTATTCATGCCCATTGAATACCTATCATGTAATCTAATAAGCTAGAGCTTGTAGCAAGGCTTGTATCACATTATCTAATGAAGATAAACTTAAGTTTCAAGTTTCTAACTTTAAGTTTGTTTCATATTGATTAAATATATTTTTATTAAACCACTGTTTAGATAAAGCTACCATATTTGCCATGCTAAGGAATTTGAAGTGCATGCTCTAGAATTCTGCACTCTTCACTAAAAACTAGGCAAATTTTTTGACGGATTTTAAAATCTCAGTTTTTGGCGTGAATAATTTTGTTTAGTTTATATTATTTGGTAAAAAGGTTAACTAACCAAGGATTGTGTAGATAAAAGTTGAGAGTTTGGGCAATGAAATGTGATATCACTAAGATATAAGCCTTTCGGTTTACACCGCGTCACAGTAGAAGTATAATTACTGCTAAACGTTTCGACCTCGCTGAGGACATGAGACTCTCAACATGCCAGTCAACAAGCTACTGAGGATGACTCTCCACAGCGAGGTCGAAACGTTTAGCAGTAACTATATACTTCACCTGTGACGCGGTGTAAACCGGAAGCCTTAGATCTTAGTGATGACACAGGCCGTGAAAGCCGAAGAGTTAAGAAAATGTGATATCTATAATCCAGTTCAACCGAGCTCAACCAGTTCAACTAGCTCGAAATATTTCGGTATCGTTATGGAGTACCATCTTCAGTCACTGATTGATTGAAACTGAGATACTTCCTGTCTTTTATCCTATTGGTCTTATAAATTGGTCATCCCACTGCCAATTGTCCATCGGAACAGGTATGCCAACTGTCGAGGTTCTCATTGACTGTGAGGACTATCGAAAAGACTTCAGGACTGGTTGCCAGCTTCTTGAAAGTGTAATTATGTTTTCTTTCTTCAACAGTATATCATTTTTAATTCAGTTAATTCAAACAAATTACAACGATGTTTTACGCAATGTGAACCGGAAGTAGATTTCAGTTGTGTCACTGACCACGAAAACCTAAGAGTTAAATGAAATGTGATGTCATTTTCAGGATGTAAGTTTCACCTCTAGACACAAAAACTAGCCGTCAAAAGATCAACTCGATCGGATTCCCCATAGTTTATATACTTTAAATTCATTTTTCTCCAAAAAGACATCAATATACGCCTAGTTACAACCTGTCTGTTCAATCGCACATGCATAACAACACATCTAACAGTAATATGAAATGGAAATGCTCATTCCTAGCGTGTTGGGAATAAACAGATAGAATCCGATATAGAACCGGTGACACTGAATTCCCCTCTGCAATACGTTTTCACCTCTTGGGAAATAATGTTGCAGCTTTATTCTTGCAAAGTAATAGTGAAAGAACCGAATGGAATGTGTAGAAAATACAGGCTGTAAAACACTATCGAACTTCATGTCAAATATACCTTTTAGATTTGGGTCTTGCTTTGTTCTCGTAGAAGCGTTTTTCATTTAACTAATGATATATTTGGTTTAGTTATCATTAACTATGGATGCTATATTGTGATTTGAGTGAATTAATATACTATATAGCCGGTTGTACAGGTGATTGAACGAGTAAATGTTTAGGCACTGCCCCTGGCATGCTACCCCCCTCAACCATATACTCTTCTTGAAGCTCTTGTGAATCCTTCTGAAAACACTCTTTTTAATGCTCTGACAGGTTGTCAGCCACAAAAGATGGCGTCTGAGAATCTGCCCTTGTAACTTAACCGAAATACGAGGCCGCAGACCGAGTGGTGGTCAAAGGGGGCGCAGCCCCCCAGCGGGCCCGTGGGGCGAGTTTTATATTTATTTATTTATAAAGGGCATACACTTGTTCACATTTACAACATGCTTGATGAACAAACGAAAATTATTTATATTTGTTTATAGAAAGGTCGATTTAGTCCAATCCACCTCAAATAGTGTGCTACTTTCTTTTGTACATCTTGTTCTATTTGCTTGAGTTTAGTTTTCAGGATGGTTATGGGTAACTCCAAGGGACATGAATTAGATACAAACAGTTTGACAATGATAAAGAGATGAGAGTTGGATTACGACAGAACATCCAACAAACGTTATTATTTAAACATTCAAGATAGTAATACAACGCTGAAAGTAGTATACACAAACTATATCTTGGACATGTTTGGCCACTGGCTACGTTTCGGGTCTAACCAAACCCTACACTACTTATGTTTTGATCCGAGTCAAATGGAAGTAATATAATATAATAAACCCTCATTCATTAAAGCTGTAAAGAATTTCCCTTCCATTGGCTGTGCATAAGTAGGTATTGTTTGTGTTCTCTGTTACGGTTGGTCAGTCTGTTTCGCGGCTGTGATTGGTCGTCACTGCTCCGACCCAGCCAATGAGGCTGTCTGACGGCTGGCAAGACAGTCAGTCAGTGAGCTGTCACTGGCCATGTACGTGCTTGATTTTTCTATTTGTTTGTTTAGTTTTGTAAAGTGTTTGTACATGTTGTATTGGTTTCTAAGCTAGCATAAATTTAACAAGTTTAAGGAGGAAAATTAGGGTTATTTAATGAAGAGTGACTGGTCATATTTCACTGATTACTTTTAGGTTGGATCATGGCGTAATATTTTTTGTTATGTTTTAGGTGATTTTTCTCCTGAAGACGGAGGCAGATTCCCAATCCCGAGACGTTGTGTACATTATTTTACTGACAAACTATGGAAAACGCTCTTAATAATATATTAACCTCGTCACTATACCATCGTCACCAAAAACTTCAAACAACGAACTGCAACATTTGTGTTTTATTTATTCACAACTTTAAACTTAATGTTGAGAGTAGGTCAGTGCAGCCCCGCTGCAAGATATAGCTTCAAACAGTCTCAGTGGGTTGTTTCTTTGAAGAATGATCTGATATTCTGTTTGGGCTGCAAGTTTTGTATAATAACAGGGAAGACATGTTATTTCGGATACTTTAGGGTGACTTAGGTCAGTATTGATGTCCACCTGCACCACGAAACCAGCAAGAATACGAAGGTAAAATGTATTTGTATTTATTAATGATAACGTAATGAAAGTTACTGTTAATTTGTTCCAATGTACTGATCTCAACAAATAATAAGGCAGTCGGATTTAATTAGTTTATAATTTCCATATGTTGTCTAGATTTGTTTATTATTAAGGTTAGTCCAAAAAAGTACTCGTCATTTTTTGGTAAGTATATTTTTAATTACCTATACAGAACTAACTTAATCTTAAAACTAAATGCTCGACATGTTTTCTACCTTTGAGGTTTGGCATATTCCATACTTCTTAGATTTATGCAACCATTCCTGGACGTTCTCGAAGAGTGATATCCATTAAACTGATTTGTTATGCTGCAGATTTCGAATACTTTGAGGTGGTGGCCTGAAACACTTTTCCTTTAGTGTTCCCCATAAAAAGCATCACAAAATGAAAGATCAAGACGTCTTGCTGGGTATGAGAAGTCAATTGAACGAGACACTAGTTTCAAGCCAACACCTCAGAGAAGATACAATCCGAAGAAAAACATATGATCAGTCCTGATGGATATCACTCCTCAAATTTTTCAGGAATGGTTTCAAACATGTTAAAGGCCTGCATATGTTATGCTGAACGATTGAAAACCTGTCGATCATTTGGTTTTAATGTAAAGTCAGTTTCGTATAGCTAATAAAAAACTTGACTCGTACATTTTTAAACCACTCTGAATTTGTAAACAACATTGAAAAAAAGGGTCTCGTTAATTCGCTAAAAGTTGAATATATAATGCTATATTTTATTACGTTACAGATACACGATGAATAAAGTACTCCCGGAATGGGTTTGCCAGTCGGCCTACAACGTCGGGGCTACTTTATGCTTGAACATTGCGATGACGCCAAGACCTCTTTTCACATGCATCTTGTTCATACTCTTCCCATCTTTACTGTTGAACGTCTCCACCCTGACTTTGCACATAGATGATTTCATTGAAACAATATTTGTTTCTTTAATTTACTCCTGCGTTTCTGTTCATCTGCTTATTCTAGTCCTGCGAAAGGAAAGTATTTCAGTATTGGTCGAGCAACAGTTGACAGCTTTCAAATCTTTCCCAAAAGATTCTTTGGAATCGAAAGTCGTTGAAGGTTTTGTTAATCGGGTGGTGAGAATCAACTTATGCATTTTTATCATGTTGATGAGTAGTTTGGTTTCGTTCTTTGGTTATCCAGTCGTTTCACTTCTGCTATCAAGCAAATCCTTTCTGACCATTCCGTTACCCTTTGGAAGGGTTCCTTTCGATTTCACATCGAATACAAATTTCTGTTTCTTCTACATACTGTCCAGCATGGCTTTACTGGCTGCTGCCTCTATGTATACTTGCTGGTATGTCACCTTTGTGTTTTCCTCTTTGCATATATCCACCTGTCTAAAGCTTTTAGTGGTCAAAGTTAGAAAATTGGACTTTGCACTGTGCCCAATGTTGGACGATATCCCGGAGGACTTTGATGCGGCTGATTTTGCTGCGTTGAATTTAGCAAGGAGGCTATACGTGAAGAAAGAGGCAAATGAACTTCTTCGGGAGATTCTGCAAGACCATATTCAAATTATGAAGTAAGAATAATTCACGTTTGATGAGCTTTTTTCGAAGTAGTAATAAATTAGTTATTTTAAACGTTATTTTTATTTTGTTTTTTATGTATACTTTTGACGCATAGTTACCGTTTACAAATTTTACATGGAAAAAAGTTACTACAATTGGAGTTGGACCTTCAGTTAGTGTATGTCAAAAGAATTTCTATCTGGTATCACATTATTTTTAAGGTCTTACTTAGATACAAATTCATATTAAGTTTGAGCCAAATCCTATAATGGTGAAGGATCTAATACGAGTATGTAATGAAAAGAACTAAATGGAAACTAGGGGGTAGGCTAAGCATTTTTCGTAGAAATAAAAGCGAAGCGCCCATGTTTATATGAATATTAGCATTGCTTTAGAATGAGATACCTATGAATGAGATATAGAAATATAGAATATACATATAGAATAAGATATATTGATTTAGAATGAGATCACCTCTAAGCTGGTCTGGGAGGGTGCTCCAAGCTCTGCGCCCTTTCTAGATTAAATAATGTTCATCTAGAATGGATCCCAGGACATCAGGGTTTCCTGAAATGAGAAGGCAGACCTCCTTGCAAGGAGGAGCACTGTCCGCCTTTAATGGACGGAACCGGCTGTTGGGATAAGTCCGGCTCTGGGTTTATAAATCCCTGGGGATAATACCTATGAGGCACATTGTCAAAAGTGGACAAGCCTCTCAGGAAGCTCTAATGGCAACCTGCTCCTAAAAGGGCCTAGCAGGGCGCTCAGTAGCATCTTAAAACCAAAACGCGCTGACATCAGATTCTTATTATCAAATTTAACTGGACATGCTAACTTCAAGCATCATCTACAGAAATTGGGATTACATAATGGCAATACTCTCATGTAGACTTTTACGAGCAGGCAGAAGAAACCACAGTACACCTATTAGAATGTCCCTATCTGGAGGCTAGGAGAAGATGTCTTCTAGAGGACGTAATTGGGATGAAGTTCACTTGTCTTGCTTGGAGGAGTCATCTTGAGGTTTTGTGGTCCCACGGTGTGGGTCTCCAGGCTAAGATAACTGGGCAGTACAATAAACCTTGGTTGACGTACAATTGGTTCACAACCAGCCCTACTTAATCTAATCTAATCTAGAATGAGATTTGAAGTTTATTAACATAATCTAGAACCACACTGTACATTGTAAAACTTTTAAACCTCTTCAACCTGGTAATGGACTCTAAAATAAACGTGTTCTAGACAGGTGTCTTTGACTGAAAACACACTCAGATGGGTGAACCTGTTCTACAGTCAGGTGGCTCTGATTGTACTGGCCCTTCTGAGCACAAAACTTGTGAACGTGAGTATGCATTGCATAGAATACCTGGAAATGTTAAATAACTACTTAGACTTTAAATCAAACGTGAAAATGGTAATCAGTGCTTAAGGGTCCAATTCGAAGAAAGCCTGGATTCGTCCGCCAAAGAAACGCACGACACCGCGCACTTAACAACTGGCTAAACAACGGCCTTCTTTCAACTGATGTGGCCTAATTGTTACCAAGCGCTTGAAGAGGTTTATGGCGCCCAATTTCACCATTATTTTTACATTAATAAACCTAATATATTTAGACACAAGAGGGAATTTCCGACACGCATTAAGAACCCAATTTCTCATAAATTGTTCAATACTTTCACAAATAAACTCTAATATTGCCAGAGTTTTAGTGTCTTTTAACTCCATTTTGTACATTTAAAACGTATAATTTCGAAAAAAACTCTCCATGTACGTGTCAGAAAATCCCCTATAACCTCTGATATAATATCTACTGATGCAAAAATTATTTTAAAAGGTTTACGGACCGCCGTAAACCCTTGCATTTGGTATAGCTGCCCCTACCATGTGGTCAGATTCCAGAGCAGTATTAAGAAACTTATTTTGAGGGACACATATGCAAGTTCCCTTTTTAATACAAACAACAATAGAATGAAATTAAATTAAAATTAAACTTGGATTATTATTTTATATTATGTATAGAGGCCGTGCGTTTCTTCGTGGCGCTTGATGAGGGGAAGTGAGGGGGAACAAATCGATGTTTTCAAAAAGTACAGTAATAGCCTTTCCTCACAGTACGAGTGCCATGGAAAGACTGAACAGTTGGTTAACCCCATCCTCGAAAACCTATTTATAACTGGTTTTAGTCGTCAAGGTCAAGCGCCACGAAGAAACGCACGGATTCAAATGATACTTGATTGACTTCAGTCAAGATCAAAGTGTAGTTTAAGTAAATAATTACAATTCAATTGGCTTTCATACGTTTTGCAAGTCCAAGAAAAGAATTATTCATATAGCCCCAGGATAGTATTCAATATATGGGAGTTTGAATATTTTTCAAATAGACAGTTTACCTAATTAGCCATAATCAGTCTTCATCCGCCAGTTGGCTTCTGTCTTCACATTACGTGTGTGGTACTTTGTGTGGAAGTTTTATTGTGAAGACGAAGCCAACTGGCGGATGAAGACATGATTATGGCCTAATTAGGTTGAAAGTCCTTCGACAAGAGGATAGTGACGAAGAATACCCATTAATTCAAGAAAAGAACCTGTAATGGTTTAGCAAGTGAAAAGGTAAAAGAGTCGTTCAGTATGAGCCGTTAGAGGAATTTATGTTTTCCTGAGGTCAGCGTCTTCTACCCTGACGTCTCCTTACTTAGGTTATAGCACAGTTAGTAAAGTAGCTTGCGATTTCTTTAAACAGTCCAAATCCCATCTATAATAATATTATTTATACGTGTTTATCATGTGTACAGAAGTGATCTATGTATTTACAGTGGATAAGGCCTTAGAATTACAGAGGAATAATTTCAAACTTCATAGTTTAAGCCATAAGTTCTAAGTGTTGTGGCAGGTAAAGAAAAAACATTTTAAACATCATTAGAAATATTATTCAATTCACAGCAGTTTTGATTAAACAGATCTCGTGAATGTTTAACCGTTGCAAAATGAGTGTGATATTAGTTCAAAAGTATCAAAGCTTTCCGACAATGTTTTGCAAGACTTGTGCATACATATTACGACACAGATTTACTAAAAAATGTACAATGTTAAAATTGTCAAAAAGGCTGCGTTTTAAAAATGTATTATGAAAACATATACGGTTAACGTGCTGGGGACCAAAAATAAGACCTAAAAATTTACAAACATTAATGTTTTTATGTGTTATTTTGTATTTTTCCAGGAATGGTTTGAACATAGAAAAATGTTGTTCAACGAACTAAACACCGCACTTGGCTGCCTCTGTACTCTTCTGTTAACCAACAACTTTGGCCAGGAGATTATAGACGAGGTAAAATTATTTTTCTAGCCAGAAAGTGTTTATTAGTTACACTCTACATAAAAAGAGTGAACATCACTCCCAAAAGAGTGACAGTCGAGCCACTCTTTTATGAGAGTGGCTGGTTTCAACACACAACTTATTAGCTAAGACAATCGGTAAAACTACTCAAGAAATTAAGATTATTTAAGGAAGAAAAAAATTAATAACGCCTATTTAGCACACCCAGGACTTGGCCTTTTCATTGGATACATATTTGTACCTTACCGAAAGAACATATGTTTAACACCCTGTATGCATCTCTTTCAGTCTGAGAATCTAGCAGACAGTCTTTACTTGATAAACTGGGTGGACAAGAACCCAAGGTTTAGGAAGAGTCTGTTGACCATGATGACGGTATCTAAGAAGAACCTCAGTCTCACGACAGGGATCTATACTTTGAAGAGAACCTCTTACAATAAGGTAAAGATTGGTGGTAGTAAAAAAAGGGTCTACAAGGTTTTTGCTACTTACTTTTAGTCTCTAATCAGAAAAAAAAAGAGAACCTCTTACAATAAGGTGAAGATTGGTGGTAGTAAAAAGGGTCTACAAGGTTTTTGCTATTTACTTTAGTCTCTAACAGAAAAAAGAGAACCCTTACAATAAGGTAAAGACGGTGTAGTAAAAAAGGGTCTACAAGGTTTTGCTACTTACTTTAGTCTCTAACAGAAAAAAGAGAACCTTACAATAAGGTAAAGATTGGTAGTAAAAAAAAGGGTCTAAGGTTTTGCTACTTACTTTAGTCTCAACCGAAAAAGAGAACCTCTTACAATAAGGTAAAGACAGGTAGCAAAAAGGTCACAAGGTTTTGCTACTTACTTTAGTCTCTAACAGAAAAAAGAGAACTTACAATAAGGTGAAGATTGGTGGTAGTAAAAAAGGGTCTACAAGGTTTTGCTACTTACTTTTAGTCTCTAACAGAAAAAAGAGAACCTCTTACAATAAGGTAAAGATTGGTGGTGTAAAAAAAGGGTCTCAATTTTTGCTACTACTTTTAGTCTCTAACAGAAAAAGAGAACCTCTTACAATAAGGTAAAGACTGGTGGTAGTAAAAAAGGGTCTACAAGGTTTTGCTACTTACTTTTAGTCTCTAACAGAAAAGAGAACCTATTACAATAAGGTAAAGATTGGTAGTAAAAAAGGGTTACAAGGTTTTTGCTACTTACTTTTAGTCTATAACGTAAAGAAATCACTAAAATATATTTTAAAAGGAATAATTTTGTCTAGTAAATATAGGCTACAATATAAAGATTTTGGGGATTTTACAATCGCCCTTGGTTCAAAAATAAAACAGCCCCAGCAGTGAGCCTAAGAGGAACTCCCTTAGTTCTTCTAAGGGTTCCTTTTAAAACAATTATTGTGTTTGTAGCTCTTAGGCCTTCGCGGCTGTCACAACTATATTCTAGTTCTTCTGGTTCACACTAAGTAAAACATCATTTTAATTTTCTTAAAATATTTCGGCCTCGCTTTTGAGTCCCGTCTTGAGTCTCTGATTGGCTGAAACTGAGCTACTTGCTGACTGCTATCCTATTGGTCACAGGGCTGCCAACCGTCCGTTGGAGCAGGGATGCCAACTGTGGATGTTTTCATTGGCTGTGGCACTATTGAATAGACTTCTTCAGGACTGGTTGCTAGCTTCTTGAAAGTTTATAGTTGTTTTCTTTGATGAATTTGTTTATAATTTTAATTATTTAAATTGTTTCACAGCCAATAACATAAAATTATCAAAATGGGAAAATTATGTCTGAATTTCAAAAAGCTGGCGACCAGTCATGAAAATGTCTTTTTGATAGTGTCACAGCCAATGATAACACAGACAGTTGGCATCCCTGTTCCAATGGACGTTTGGCAACTGTTCTTTTAACTTAATTTTTCCGTACCATTTTACATATAACAATCAAAATCAATCGTTTTGTAATTTTTAGTTCTGACAAATCTAGTTACATTTGTTGATGCCGGTAGAGTAACGGTAATGTAATGTACTATAGTAGTTTCCAATTTCCTTTCGTTCAGAACCCTATGACTTTAATAACTTAAACATTACTTTTCAATTTGTTTATCTAATGTTATATATATTTTCAGATGATTGACGCTCTCTCCTCATATGTCAGCTTTCTCATTGGGATGAAAAATGGGACAAGAGAATCCCTATGAATGATTCCTTGTCTATGAAATCAGTATGAACAAAAATAGTTATTCGTGTTAATGTTGCGCTTTTAAATTAGCTTAGCGCAGCCTTTTTAATGTAAAGGTCAAAATAGTACAATAAATTACATAGTTTTAAATAAATCAAGTAGTTGGCTTCTAAGATTTTAAGATTCTAAGGACAATTTCTTTTATCGTACTGCACTTCAAACTGTAGCTTTCCTCACATAAAACTAGTTTAGAAAACTTGCAGAAGAGAAAAATACTCTTTTCCTTTTCCGTCCAGCAGTTTAAGAATTTTGCACAATCAATTATCACACAAATTCTTGGTTCAAATTATCGGTTTTGTCTCTTATTATATTTAACTAGCAATACGGGCTATTCAAAAAGAAAGTCCTAACTTCAAACAACTCTCCTTCTTTAATTATTACTTAGATATACATAAATTAAATACTAGTAAAAAGAGTACTTTTTAAAGTTTGTTTTCCGTGGTACTCTTCTATAAATGCTCAACATCCTCCCCTTACTGTTTGGCAAAAATCTAGCCGATAGTCAAACTCCTTTACCGTAGATCACGAAGTTATAATATTGATTTGTGGATTTTGGATCTGATACGGTTCAGCAAGTCAAATAGATTTTGTTAGAGGGGGTACGTAAATCTTGACCCTTACATAGCCTCACAAAAGAAATTCACGAGGAAACCACAAATCTACGACGAAACTATCGCTGAACAAAACTGACTGGCTTTTGGAAATTCAAGATCGTGAAATATGTTGCCTTGAATGGGCAGCCATCTTGTTGGTAATTATAGGCGGAAATTACCTCTCAGTATAATTATGTAAACAAAACTTTGAAACTTCTTCTGTTCAACCATATGTAAATTATTTATGAAACAATCATACTATAATCGTTACAGGGGAATGAAATTAGGACATTCTTTTTTAATAACAGTGTATTATTAATCTATGATTATTGTATCCCTTTACCAATAAACCTCTAAGACAAATACTAAATATGTTTCTAACTCAACCAACCTCTTTTTGACATCAATAATAAGTTTTTTAAGTCACAATAATTCCAATAGATAATTATTTGCAGCCTTCCACATGGATAATCTTGGCAATGAACTACCTACACGCCCACTGAACTAATACAAATCATATTGTCGACCACACATTGATTAGAAGCTATTGTTAATCATAATTAATAGGCTTAGGCATGAACAGACAATAGCTCTGTACTATACAACGTGGACCTGTACCGCTGTTGGTATTGGTAATTAATAATAGATTGGTATGGTTAGGCCGATTATCGGAATAATTCTAAAGGTTAATGGGGTGGTACATTTGATGTGAATTTTGAGTTTTAACACTTTGACATTTCAAATTTGAAACCTAAACTATTCTTGAATTGAATTGTTTATTTGGTTTATTACAATTTTATCGAGATACCCTCCGTTGCAAAGTACATTCGATAGCTTTCCAATGTAATTATTAAAATTAGATTGATCGCTGTAGAGATGTTTTGCTCTTAAGGAAAGACTTTTTGGAATGGAGCATTTGGTATGCATGGGGTGGCAGCTTGAGTAATGCAGATACTGCATTTTATTGGTACATTTGATATAGATTTTTGTATAAATAAGCCTATTTTACAAAAATCTTAGTGTTGTCAAGCTCATTTTAAAAGTAAACAGCTGATAATGTCAGAATTATTATTTAGTTTTAGTGTAAACAAACAAAAATACTTCCATGTTCTTAGATGTTTGTCAGGACTACTCAAAAAATATAAAATCTACACGCCGGCGTATTTAAAGACGAAACCCAAAAGTAACCGTTTAAAACACATGTTCGTAAATTACTTATTCGACAAACTATAATTAATTTAACTTTTAATGTTGCTAGGTTACACTTTTATTTAAAAATCAGTGTGTAATAAATTCTTGTGATGTAAGCTGCCACAGAAGTTCACCTATGCTGAAATACTTAACCAGAGCCGTGAGTTGTAGATTTTAAGTTGTTTGTTTTAGCGGTTTAGAGTATACACTATGATACCTATCAAGAAATGTATAACCTGTATTGTTTTTTTACGAAATACAACTTACTAGCTGCGCCAGCTGGGGGTTTCGCCCTCAGGCCCCCTGGCACGTTCGCTCGCTTCGCTCGCGAGCCAAGCATCTTGGCCTACGGCCTCGGTGCCCGCTTTGTAAAACTTGGCCATCCCGCCGACCTATCTCATAACTTATTTGCTTTGGACAATTTTTTTTTATTTCTTGCCTCCCTTTAACCCCCTTCCCTCAAATCCATATATTGTGCCCCCGAACCCCAAAATCAGTAGGGGTCTTTGGGTTAATAGTATACAATTGTGTCGAGTTTCAAACAAATCCGTTGATTTTACTAATAAATATTACAACAAAAGAAATATAACATGGGGAATTGGGGACCTCCAAAACCTCATAAAATAAAAAATCTATATAACTTTATTTGTTTCCCCCACCCTCCACACACTAAGGACCATTTCTATTCAAAAAATCTGAATTACCCCAGCCAGACTCCGAGATCTCAACACTCCGGACAACCCTAACCGAAATACTAATAGTATAGATTTCCTATAGCGAAACTAGGATATACTACGGGGACAATATTTTTGGTTCTACCCATTTTTTCACCCCTTGTGTAACTGTAGAAAATTACACAGTTAAACACTACTAAACCCCCCAAGTTTTCGAGTTTGAATGGTAGAAAGGACTTTGTAGTCCTAACTTCACCTCGTTAAACAAAACAAACTTTACCTTTTTTTACCCAAGCTCTTAAGTGGAATAGCGAGTTTATGGATGTGTTGTTTTGAACGTAATTCATTTTTATTGTTCATGTACAATGTGGATTCATTTATGGATTTATATATAAAGTGTATACCCTTGTATGGAGTGCATATCATTTGTGTATTTAAACCACGTTTCCACATGTCATAGATGTAATAACAACTAGGACTAGATGTTATAACACCATCGAAGAACCTATTGTTAGGAGGTACAAAGTATTGGCTTTTATATGTATAGGTCGTCGTACACGAAGCCAGTAGTGGCGTCTACTACAACTGGCCAGTACTGGCCGCCATTAATTAGGGCACTACTGGCCTTGTGTATAAGGGCACTGGGCTTTCCTCGGCCAGTAGCTAGTGGAAGCCACTAAAGTTTATATATAAAAACTTGCTGGTGTATTTAACAAATGTTTGATAATATAGAAAATAATTTACAACTTTATTAGTTCCAAATGAGCTGCTACTTTAAAACTGTAGGTGTGACACATGTATTGACTTTAATTCTGCAGAAGATGGCTGTTAAGGCTGACTTTAAGGAAGTATGTGAATGATGATCGAGGAATTTTAAATCTGCATGTTACTAAAATGATTTAATATATTTTTTAACTTTAAATTTATGTGAATGAATCTCGTATAAATTAAACGTAACCGATATTATTTAATCTGAAAGTGAAAACTAAGACCTTTGCATGACAACCCATTCTTCAAGCACTCAAGTAAGTAACATTTCAATATAATATTATTTTAAAATAAGTTTTAAAAGTTGTTTTTTACATAATTTTGACCTCAATGACAGAGGTTTTAGTATAGATAAACTATAGGAACGGCTACTTGGAAGGTCTTTATCTTGTATAAAATGGAACACATTTTTTTACATTTTAAGAAATTTACTAATCAGTTTACAAATTTTCACTAAAGGAAAGTAAACATTTCTTTCTTGCAAGTCGTTATTGGCCATGGAAACTCTAAAACCGTACTGATAGATTTTACATAAATTATAGATACATCTTATTGTGAAGAAATCTTATGCACCTATAAAATATGTATAACAGTCTGACCTTGACGACGGTAAAAAAGTATAGGCTACTGAATTAGAAACTATATAATTTTAAATAGAATTGATAATTATATCGTATCAAACTATAAAAATTAGCCTATGGTTAACCATGAAAGTGTTCAAAATGACATATAAAATCTATGTCAAACTTATTCAAAGATTATTATTAAACAGCTAGAACGATTATATAAAAATACGTATGTTTGATTTGCTTAACTACAATAGGTTGGTTGTTTTCTATATGTTGCAGGTGTACAAGAGTGGATACATGATTAGGGATAGGCTAAAATTAAAAGTACGGTGTTTTCATAATTTGGGTGTTTAGCTGGTCATTAAGTGTCCCTTAAGGACTACAAAATTTTGAGTTCTCGATTCTACAGTTTCAATCAGGCCCGCCGAAGTGCTCCGGTACGCTAGAACGCTAGTTGGAAAGAGCACTTTGAAATTTGCATTCAGTATTTGCCTGTAGTGAGTAGTCCGGTAGTGATAGTTCGCGTGGCGGTTTGCTTGGCTTTTCACAGGGCAGATTGTTAAAGGACTAAGTGACAGTAGACACAGTCGCAACTCGTGCTGGCTAGTGCCCTTCACTTAGGCCACGGTGCGCTCTGAGCTGTTTTAGGCCAAGATTATATGTCTACACTGGACAAAACCTTCGTCTCGGCCGAGTAAAACTGATTATAAAACACAATTGCTAACCAAGTTCTCCTTAAAAGAGCCAATTAGTAGTTTTTGTCGCTTATCAATTGGATGTTAAAGTGTAGTTGTAGATTTGTTGTATTGTTGATCCACTAGAGTTGTAGGAATAAACAACACTATTCGATAATAAAGTATAATAGTCAACCCGTGTTTTGAAGGCAATGTAAACTTTAACCCCTATTGCCTGCACTTGGTTGCTATTATTTGCTAAAGTGATATCCAGGGGCCTACCCGGTTGTTTCTTGGTATCACTTTAACCCAAAATTGTAGTACATTCGGAACTGTGTTTCGTTTATCGACACAAAGTTGATACCCAGTTTCAGTTCGTACACAAATGGAAAGAGGAATCGATGTATATTAGGTGAGTCTACACTTTGACTCGCTGTCTGTTTGCTGTGTAGTCTTTTCTTTTTTTTCTTTTTCTTTTCAAAGTTCGGCATTCAGACAGCGTGTACGAGCTGCAACTGTTAGGTCAAGGTGTAGGGATAGTGTTAAGCTAGTTAAGTGAAACATTGTATTTTCAGATTCCCTTTCTTGTGAGGAATAGAAGATTTGACTATCATCATTACCAAGATTCTTCGGTCGTCCGTCCCTTAGTTTAATATTTAATTTAAGCCATTAGAATAAAAATTAGTATTTGCCTGTTGATTTGTCTTCAAAATTTGCGATTTCAAATCAGGTTTACAAGTAGAAACAATTTGGCATGACCAGCCAACACCAAATTAAAAATTTCACTTACACGTTCAACTCGTACATCAATGTAATGTTTGTGAATTCCTTCTTCAAAATAACAAATCAAGAAGTTTGTCCTTCAACGATCTTTTGCCGAGGCTGTCCTAGAACTTAAAGCCTATGCTTCACGCCTTAGTACAGTCCTCGGTTCTTGCCCCGAAGGTGTACTGCACCCGTTTGGATAAAACCCAGGTAAATTATTAAAAACAGTCCTTTGAGATGATGAATTATGCATCTTTCTTAAGCTAGATCTTTGCACAATCAAGTCAATGGCAAAGGTTCAACCCAAATAACTCTCCTGATGTAAACATTGTTTCAAGATTTTCATTTTATTCAACAAAGGTTAAGTAAGTCGAGTTTTAACTTCTAGCAATTGTTTATCCCAGCACTTAGTTTTGAAATATGGACATACTTGTCATTGTTTTCATATCAGCGAACTCTATGTTCAGATTCACATGACGTCCGAAGCACAGAACCTGTTCAGAAGACACGACACTGGATTCTGACTTGGTAGAGATACAAGCAACTGACTTTGCAAGAGTGGATCTCCTTATACATAAACCGTGAGTACACACTGCACATTACAAGTTTTAAAATATGAGAAGGCCACTGGAGAATGGGTTGTCTTGCAAAGAATATCTAAGATAAATCTAAAAAAATAGCTAACAACTATGCAGATTTAAAGTTAACATTTAATTGGAAACCTTTTTTATCGGTAACCAAGTCAAATAGCAATAACATAATGGACATGTCATAGGGCGTTGCTTTTAATTCAAAGACCATTAAAAGAACGAATAAATTGGTTATGCCGCGTAGAGAAGTAAAGTGATTACTCTATAAGGGTGTGAAGGTAAACCAGGCCGACACGCAGCTAAGCGCTAAAGCGCCGCTTGCGTGAGTGAATCGAATTTCTTTTGCGATTTGTTTCTCTTATTCGCTCCACTCACAGCCTCGCTTCGCCCTTCGGCGTCAGACTTAGTGGTCCCGAGAGCTTCGAGACTGTTCACTCCGCTTGTAAAATAATATGAAGGTCCTGTAAAGCACTTATATTATTAGCGTCTAAAATACAGAATACTCTTCTGTTGATGACCATAGATTATAATCTAAAGACAAACCTTTCATGAATTGGTAAGGCAGCAATGGTTCTTATAGTCAGTCATTCAAAATAAAACATGGAAATATACAGTTTCACACAATCCAGATATGAGTGTTTTGCCGTAGCGATAGATCGTGCCTCGGAACAAGAACTAAGGGAGAGAAAGGAACAAGAAAATAGAATCTATGGGTTGAGTCGAGGATAACCATTTGTAAAGAAACCACTCGTTCCACTCTACTCGTTACTTCGTAAAGTCGCTTTTATCAATTCCCTCCCACCAACCCTCCCCCCTATCACCATCACCACCCCCCGTTATCACCTCCCACCCCTCACACCCCTAACCTCAGACCTCTTCTTGCTGCACTTTCTTTTGATGTTTGCTTTCCATCTCAAAAGCCAAGATATGAATCTCAAATCAATCTTGGAGTGTGGTAACCCTTGTAAATCCTAGAGCTATAAAGAATGACTGTGTCTTCGTTAGTTAAAAATAATCGAGGACTTATGCTCATTATGCTCGTTAGTTTGTTGTAATGAGCATACTGCTGAAAAAGCGTGTTTCTTCAGTTAGCAGTTCTTCACCTGAAGATGGGATCAGATTGCAGATCCCGAAACGTCGTAATCATCTTGCTCACTAACGATGGAAAATAAAAAAGGTAAAGTAAAGTTTGTCTTGTTTAACGAGGTGAAGTTAGGACTACAAAGTCCTCTCTACCACTCAACCTCGACCTTTACCTAGCGTCACCGTATAGTCACATTACAAATTGTAAGTGGTGGCTGCGGGATACCAATCCGCCACGGATCCGCTAAATATCCGCAGTAATAGTTTAAACTCTGCGGTTCTTCAGTTATCTAGTTTTAATGTAGGTTTAACTAAAGCAGTGGAAAGCCCAACACTTTTAACACATATTTCACCAATCGTGTTAATACAAAAATACGTGTAGGCCTATGTTAACTAAGATCGTTCTAGGGATTAAAACACTGTAGGTAAAAAGGTAGTTTGTAAAGTTCGTCTTGTTTAACGATGCAAAATTAGGACTGGGAAGTCCTCTGTACGACTCAACCTCGACCTTTACCTAGCAATACTAAAAATTACTTCACAACTTGTTAGTGCCAACTGTGGGGATCGAACCCGCGCCAGCTGAGCGATGAGCTCCGAAGTCGCGCACGATGATACATAGTTCCAAGGTTGACATAGTTCTACATAGTTCCTCATCAACTCATTTAAAAATTACCTCATGAGCCTCATTAAGAAGCTTGACTTAATAAATGTAGAAATCCTTCTAAACTTAAAAAAATAACAAAACAAAAAACATGTACAGTAGTAACATAGTTAAGGGAAAAACGTGATTTTCATTTTTATATTTTACAATAAACAATATAGAACTGATGTATTTGAGGAAGCACTCACTGTCCTCGAATCAATAGGTGTATCTTTTTAATCCTCCTTAATAAATAAAGGTTCTCATTGAATATTTTATTGAAATAAATACTTTCTTAAAATCATAAAATCATTACGACAAGTCAGCCACTCAAAAGTACTTTGAGGAATTGGAAAACTTGTGAAGACAACTCAAAGTACTCACAGACAACTTTTAACTTTTTCGACTAAAGAAATTTCGTTTAATTGCTTTAATTTTATTGGTTTTTAAAATAATTTTAACTTAATGGATTTCCTAGTCAAGAAAAATAACCTTAAACTTCTACTGTAATTTTTTACTTAAGTAATATGTTTCAACTTTCTTGCTAATACAAACTAAGACGCAACTATATGACAAACTTTCTTTCACGTTATAATTTAAGTGTAAACTACAAAATATGAACACTTAAGTCCTTTATTCAAAGTTTTTGTTGACGATGACACAATTACTTTTCACCTGAAGACGGGATCAGATTCCAGATCCCGAAACGTCATGTTATTTTGTTCACTCAAAACCTATGGAAAACATAACATTTCAACCACAGGGATTGAAGTTTAATTACGAGTATAGTCAAGTATAGTCCATGAAACCAAATTATAAAAATCATTCACTAAATCACTATTTGAGATGCCGACCACTCTCATGAGGGTATTTTAAGGCAAATATGTGGTGAAGGATGAGTGGTAGTAATGAGTTATGCGGTGTAGTCTTGTTACAAACTAAGGCCGACTCTTCCTTAGAATGGGTCTTTAATTAATAGCCCAATGACCAATGGAAATACAAGGACCAACGGCTTAACGTGACTTCCGAACCACTTCAGACCATGTGATGGTCTGATATGTCTAAACGATGGTGGGAGTTGATGCGGGTATCATCAGATGATCACTGAGCCGCTTTAGACCTATAACATCCTCAAAACCATGGAAAAACTATTCGGGCACTATGGAATAATTTTTATATAAGTACTAAATATCTAGGTCAAAATACAAAGGAATCGAAATAAAATAATAAAACAAAACAATTGTCTTTATTGAAAACATTGATCACAATTTCCAAGTAAATTTCACAACGCTTTTATGGCCACAAATTTTCTTAAACAGCAACTGTTAAATAGCCTATGTTCACTAGCAAAATAATCTTTTCAAGCTTTTCACGTGACCAAAAGATAATCCAAAATCTGAACTAAAGGTAAAGAATCATATAAGATAAAGTTGGAAAATAGTTCATACATTTATAAAATGTAGTCACCCCTGTTTGAAGATTACCCTTCATACATTCCTTCGACGTTACGTTCTTTCTATTTGCATTTAAAATAAGTAGCTTTCTATAACAGCTATAAGTGGGTCTTAAGTTTTCGTCCAATTTTGGGATTTATTTGCTAACAGTAGAGAAGTTAAAATTTTATTTATCGTAATTATAAAAACCGAATTGAGTGTAGCCTACACAATAGTATTTTGAGGCCAAAATAGGCTTAATTTCACAACTCAGGTGAAATAAAAACCAATTCATCCTTTAGTGATTGCAAACAAAACTACTAAAACAGAACTGAGTAATTATAAAACATCCGTTGGTTTATTCAAAATTAATTATAGACATACAACTAACTGTTCAAACGAATTGGCTTGGGTACTTCCAAGGAAAGTTAATCAAGGAAACTTGAACTATCCTTTTAGATATGAAGATTTATACGTTACGTTGAATTTAACCAGTGAACCTTCAAGGTTAGTATTAAAAACTTCAAAACATGTTCACTCCTTTCTGACTTAAATTACTCTCAGCTTACATCTATGTGGATATTAATTTACTATATTTACAGTATCACTTTGTACAACAGTCAATCACTATTTACAAACTGATTTACACATTTAGTCTTTCTTGTCTTCAGCAGGGGGTCCGTACGCTGGCTTAGGTTCCTCGTCTACCTGCACTGAAGGCACCATGGGAGGCTTAAAGCCCCCGTACTCTATACACAGTTTCCTAGCTTGCCCTCGTGCCTTGGAGTAGGGGTTCTTGAAGTACCCCATGACCGTGTACGTCTGAGGAGGATATTGGGAAGTGAACACCGGCTGGCTCGGCCTGAAGGCGACGTTCTTCCCATGGTGACCGTGAGACTCCCTGTGAAGCAGCCTTCCAGCTGAGGGTTTCCTGTAGAAATACGCAGTGGCCGGCCTGTAGTCTTTGACAGGAACGGGGACTAAGTTGGGGTAAGGTACCAGATGAGGCACGGGCACACCGACGGGATGAGGTACAGCGTAAGGAACAGGCACTGGGTGAGGGTAAGCTACAGGGCGATCCACAGCTACTAGCTTTGTCACAGGGTAAGGAACCGGATGTGGAACTGCGACTGGTCTGTCAACAGAGATTACTTTAGTGTACTCGACCGGTACCGGGTGGGGGACTGGAACTGGCTTCTCGATAACTCTGGTAACTTCTACTGGCACCGGTTGTGGAACGGGTATTGGTCTCTCGACGTAATGAGTTTGATGAACAGGCACTGGGTGAGCAACGGGTACAGGAGTCTCGACCACTTTGGTGTATTCGATGGGAACCGGGTGGGGAATATGTACAGGCTTTTCTACTTCCACCAACTTTGTTCTTTCTATATATTGAGGAATAGGCACTTCTTTGATGAGTATGTTGGGGTTTTGGTTTACAACGTTTCCATTTGTCTCATACCTGCTCTCTGGACCATGTGTACTGACTCCTTCCTGATGTTGAACGTACGATGTTGCCTGGTTTTCAACCACTTTGTCTGATGAGTACTCAGCATTTATTTGTCCTAAATTGGCACTAAGATGAGGAACTTCTCTTGCTGAATTACCCAGAGCATTCAACTGACTCGCATATTCTTGAGCAGCTTGTTGAGATGAGACTGCTTCATTCTGTTCATAGTTTGCTTGACCGTGTTGCTCAATTTGTGAAATATATTGAGCTGCTTCGGAATTGTATTGATTAGCTGAGCTGCTGTAAGCATTATTGGTATTTACATTTGCAACGTTGATTATACCTAATCCATTTTGGCTCTCGCTGTTAACATGAGCATTGTAGTTTTCAACATTTCTCTCTGCTTGATTGAGTTCAACGTTTGTTTGGTAGTTTGCTCCGTTTGCTTGGACACCAGCTGCTTGAGCCCCTGCAGGCCTGTAGTTAGTGTAGAGTGTGCCATATCGGTTCACATAAGGGTTGTATCTTTGCATGTATACATAGTATAATCTATTTGGAACAAAGAGTGGTTGGTTTGAAACTGGAGCACTAGTTTGATAAGCATCGTTCTCCGGTTGGTAAGGTCTTCCATTGGCCATTTTATGATACGCGAATAAAACTTGTTGAATAAAGTTGTTGTTGCTGTTAGCATTTTGAGAGTTTAAATAATCTTGAGTTTGTTTTGAATCTTGGTATTGGTACTCTTGGTGTTGATATTGTTCATTTTGATGGCCTAACTGAATGTTCTGATCGTATAAGTTCTGAGAGCCGTCGTTGGTTTCTGCTCCGTATGTTTGAACCACATTGTTATTATTCAACACGTTGCCATTCTGATCGTAATTTTCTTGATGTGCTTGTTGTTGATGTGCAGCTTCAATATTTTGACTATACTCGCTGTGCACATTTTGTTGGTAGTTTTCCCGTGAAGATTCTTCATATCCACTTTGAACCTCTCCAGACGATTGTTGAGCATGTTGAGCACTGTTGAACTGCTCTTGACTATGATTATTGTCCTCGGAAGAAATTTCAAAAGGAATTGATTTCTGTATATCTACTGTAGTTTTGTAAACAGCTTCTTCTCGCAACTCCTGTTTTTCTACATCAGGTCCAGTAACAAGAGTACCATCCTGATCTTTTCCATAACCTGTGTTCGTGTTGCAGTCCTCCCCATGGTATGGTTTGCGGATATCGACAGAGCGGCTTGTATGGGTGCGAGAATATTTTCTGAAGAGGTCAAACGAGACGACTCAACTCTTGGTGTGACTAAGACAGGTTCTGGAGTAGGAGATGGAGTTGAAAAATACCCTTTATCATCGACATTCACAGAGTTTATCGTAGACGAATCAGACACTGAGGCTGTAGTATACAGACCAGCGTTCTTGAATTTGTTTTCTCTATGGTACAGTTTTCCAATTTTATTCGTGTGATAGTCACCAGCAGACGACCCATGTGCACTGAAAAGAGCCAAGTTAGACGCGGATCCTCTGTTTTCACTTACAATTATCGGTTTTAATATCGTCTTAGGAGGTTGTGGAGTAGTTGACGATACGTATCTGTTATATTCACTCCTGATATCATTTTCATTGTATTGGTTCCCTCCTTCAGCAACAAGAACAGCGGATATCCTTGTGTTTGGGGAGTAATCAGTAACACCTGGTAGTCCGGGTAAACCGTGTGAGCTTCCTTTGCTTGTGACGTCGACAGCCACGTTCGGGTCAGCTAGGTACGCTGTTATCTGGTGTCCATTCTGGGAAGCTGATGAAGAAGAGGTTTGTGAATAGGTCTCAGAGGATACGGAAGAGTAAGCTCCTGGTGGGGCTGAATAGATAGTTTCTCTATTCGGAGATAAAATCGGAGAGGCAGAAGAAGCATATCCTCTTCCTGAAGACTCAGATTCGTAGTAAGAATTCCCACTATTTAACTCGTACCTTCCTTGGGATTCGTCAACACTACTTGCGGTCGAACCATAGTTCTCTGTTGTGGTCGAATATCCAACAGATCCAGATACTTCATTTTGGTAAGAGCCTTGCCTCTGCCCCTCGTAGGATGTTCTGTAAGATCCTTCACTTGCAGTCAGTGACGAAGGGTAGTTCTCCGTGGTACTACTGTATCCAGTAGCAGGTGACACAGTAGATCCTCCAGAGATGTACTGGTTGTTCACAGAAGGTGTTGAGTCGTACCTCAGAGAGCTCGGAGAGGCTCCGTGGAGTATAGAAGGAGCCACAGTACTTGATGGGGAGTACGACTCTCCTTCTGATAAGGAGTTGGGCACAGGCTCTGCAGAAGGTCCTGGGATGATACCTGAGGAAGCCGGTAGTGAGACTTGGGGTCCCAACCCCGCGACGATGGAGTTTGCCACTTTCGTCTTCAAGATCTCAAGCGGGGGTGCCTGCAAGCATACAAACTATTGTTAGACTGTGTTTTAATTTTTTCATTTTTTAATTCTTAACTTCAAAATATGTTTTACTTAGTTGTAGTAATTCTACGATTTTACAAATTGGATTGTCTAACCGTACACTTTAAAATACAACTGAATGTTACTTTTACTTACATAATGAAAAATATCATTAAAGTTATCAACACACCAAAAATGGTACAACATTTGTACACTTTAAACTCAACTTTGTGTTTTTAAATCATAAATTCACAAAATATAAACCATCCAACACGTGCTTTAAAACATCACAATAGTTAGCTTGTGATATTTCGGTCTTGCTATGGAGTGCCATCTTCAGTACCTGATTGGCTGGAACTGAGATACTTGCTGTCTACTATCCAATTTATTGGTGGCAGTGTCACAGCCAATGTGAACATCAGCAGTCAGCATACCTGATCCAATGGATATTTGGTAGCCCAGCCCCGCTATACAGTTGGATAGTGGACTGCAAGTAGCTCAGTGTCAGCTAAACAGTGACTGAAGATAGTACTCCACAGCCGGACCGAAATACCTCAAGTTAATTAGTATGATGTTTTGACGGGGTGTGAACCGGAAGAACTAGATTATAATTCTGACACCAGCTACGAAAGTCTAAGAGTTAAGATTACACGTTTTAAAGACAAACTGGTGAGGTCAGCAACCCAACATTGATTACCACAGTTACCACAATAGCAGAGTAACAGGTAACCAGGACCAGTAGATGTCATAAGCAGAACCAGTGGTAACAAGAGCCTTTACGTTCCTCTGAAGTAACTGGTTACTTGGCTAGACAGTATACAGTGCTTTACTGCCAACACTGGCTACTGTCTTTCGCAAGTGTTGCATCAGTAATTTCAAAAATAAACAATCCCAGATGGAACTTCAAAAATGTAACTTTGAAAATTCTGAAAACCGAATAAATTTTGTTTGTGTTTTTTATCTTTCGAGGTATTATATTTCAACTTCAAATGTGAATTAACCATTTCAGACTTTTACTGGCAGTAGGAAACTTACGAGTAAAAATGGCAAAACACTAGATCCTTTTCCCCAATTTCTTGTCTAGTATCTCCAACATTCAGTTTTTTCATAAGTAGGCTCAAATTTTAATGTACTATACCAGGCTTCAAGACTTACGACGCCGTACTGGCGAGAGAGTGCGGCGACTGCCTTCTCCCCGAGGGCGAACTGAGTGGACATGGATGATGACCCTGAGGAAGTCTTGTACTCCACCAGGGGGTGGAAGCCCCAATCGTCTGCGAAGTAGTCCACCTTCTGCTCGTTGCTGGGGAGGTTCACGTAGTACCTACAAACCAAACATTTTTAAGTGGTTGTTTTAAGTGCATTTTTTGTACATCTGGGTGAAATTAAATGGCTGATGGAGTTTATTTTTAGTTTGTTTGAATTCATATTTTATGTTGATTGGTAGTTTGTTATACAGGGTTGTTTAAATGTTTAGAGACACCTTTATTAATTTTCAACGTGGTATAATGAGCTTTTTCCTTTTTTTCTTTAATTGGAACAAAACTTGTATGAGACAAATACGAATTTTGAATCCTAAATCTAAAGTCAAAAGATTCTATAAGCATGTGGCCATGCAAATAATTAATTACATCTTCAGACGTTCAAAAGTAATCAGGGGTATCTTTTAACTATAATCTGGTTCTTCCAGTTCACACCGGTCCAAACTTCATAATTAGGTTGAGATATTTCGGCCTCACTGAGGAGTACCATCTGCACGGCCTAATCCGCAAGAGGCCAAAATATCTCAAACTAATTATGAAGTTTAAACGCGGTGTGAACCGGAAGAACTAGATTACAGTTCTGACACCGTCCGCGAAAGCATAAGAGTCAACCCTGTATATTTCCCTTTTGCTTCCGTAAACCACAAATTTGAAATACGTGGTCGGTCGACCGAATTGACAGGTTTCTGTTACGAGTGTGTAAAAAGTACAATAAACAAGGTTCACAATAATTATGATACTATAGAGATTCCCTTCCAGATTTTAAATGTTGAAACTACAACAAAAACTAAAATTTTTCACTCACTTGCCAAGGGCGTACTCTCCCTCTCTCGTCTCCAAGTGGCCTTGACCCCCGCCTTGTCCATCCTTCACGTCGTAGCCGAACTCGTACTTTGGCGGATGCTGAAACATATAACAGAAAATATATTTAACAAATACGTTCTTCTGCCATATTTTTAAAGAAAAATGCTCTAAAACAAGCAATGATTTAGACACCTCACAGCTATAATTTTTATCAGATATTTTTTTAAATAGGTTTTATTTGGAATATGTCAACGTACTGCGGTGACTCCTCTGATCACTTTATCAAAACATCTACTAATTTCTAGTTTCATAATAAAAACATAAAATTAAATTTCTTCAAGTTTTGGATTTATGTCACCGTGTTATAAAGGAGAAAATGGAAGTTCGGCTCGATAGAGCCACTAAAACATTTAAGACACTTTAAAGCAAAATGTATTTAATGAAAATCCGACGGAAACTGTAAGCGTGAGGTGTCCAAAGAAAATGCATGCTTTTTACATTGCTCTTATGGCACGAAATTCAAGGTCACAGCCAGTACTGCACACTCAAAACCAGTAGGTCAAAATACTCGAAAACCCACAAGATAGAATATGGTCGCAGTACGGAAAATCACATGAAAACTAATTTGTCAGAGAAATTGCACCATTATTCCCTGCTAGCTAAACCCTTTAGAAAGAAGTATCACTTAATATAAGTTGACATTAGATCAAAAAAAGGAAACCCATGCCCAAGTGGTAGTAGTGCATTTAAATAGCTTCAAAATATTATTATAATTATTTTTCTAAATCATTATAAATCCATTCAACAGTTTGTATTTCAGTCCTCTACACATCAACCCATACTAAACCTACAGATTAATATATTTGCATGGCCTAAATTAATATTTATTTTAATAAAACTCATCGCAAGAATTAAGGTAAGTGGAGAAATGCTTTGCGTCGCTAACACAAAGGTTCTTGCGATGAAAAACCCTCTAAATTACATTCCGCTCATACAGAAAGGCGGGCACATTGTCAAATGAGCTTTTGGAATTAACTCAGCCCCACGCGAAGAATTCCTACCTTGTCTAAAATACAAGGATCTTTCATCCAGCTTGTGACGAAAATATGACAGTATTCCTACGCATTGTAATAAGAATTGTGACGTAATAACAATCCCCTCTTGGATGGATCTATTTAGAATCAAAGGTTAATGCCAAAAGGAAATGTTAGGGTAATTACAATGATGTACTTTAACTCCAGGCTATCGCGGCCGGTGTACCAACTATAATCTAGTTCTTCCGGTTCACGCCGCATCAAAACATTTAGCTTGAGATATTTCTGTATCGCTGTGTAGCATCTTCAGTCACCGATTGGGTGAAACTGAGCTTCTTGTCTGCTATCCTGTTTGCTACAAATGGTTTTTAATAAATTAAACAATTTTTTGAGAGGATACAAATTTTATAGATTGGTTTAGTATTATATGTTTCCAGACTAAGTAACATCCAAATAATGCGTAATAACGGGAATTTCAAACTGAACATAGAATGATTTCTACCGATTCTACTGTTGTTCCTGATTCTATTGGTGAGATATTGGATTTCTCTGCCAATCTCTTCCTTATTATCAATTGATTTGATTTCTCAAACGAAATTGCCAGCATCGCATACTACATCTACTTGAGCTAGTTTGAACTTCACTACAAACAGAATTGTTTCCTTCATCTGCTGAACTTTCATGTCATTACCTAAGACTAGAAACTCAAACTATGAAAGTATGAAACCATGGTGTTTTGTCTACTAGCGTGTTGGTAACCATTATATCAAAAGAATGTGAGAAATGAGTTCTTAGGCGGTCGGTGTCACATCTATAATCTATTAGTTCGTCCGGTTCACACCGCGTCAAAACATCATTATTATTTGATTTAAATATTTAGGTCTCGCTATGGAGTACCAACTTCCATTGGCATAAACTGAGATACTTGCTGTCTGCTAAAGTATTGGGCATAGGGCTGCCAACCGTCCATTGGAGCAGGGATACCAGCTGTCGATGTTCTTACTGGCTATGACACTATCGAAAGGAATTCTTCAGGATTGGTTGTTAGCTTTTTGAAAGTTTGATGCCGTCTTCTTTGTAGAATGTATAACCATTTTAATTATGTCAATGGTTTTTCGAATGAGTCAAACGAGTCAAAATGTGAAATTTGAATGGTCAATTGACAGTTGCAGTAGACTTTGTCGAAGTCAAAGTATTGGCAACAACGTCACACTATTATGCAAGATTCATCCGAGAAACCATATAGTACTTAAAAATTATAATAACTTCAACAAATAACATACAGCATTATACTATCAAGAAGCTGACAACCAGTCCTGAAGAAATATTTTCGATAGTGTCACAGCCAATGAGAACATTTACAGTTGGCATCCCTTTGACCAATAGGATGCCAGACAGTAACTATCACAGTTTCATCTGAGCGATGACTGAAGATGGTACTCCACATTGAGACCGAAATATTTCAAGCAAGTTATAATGACGATACGCGGTGTGTACCGGAAGAACTAGATTATAGATAAGAATGTGGGAGTTCAGCTGTTCAGCTAAACTACTCAAATCATATGTCAAAAGTGATGGACGTCGAAGGACATTTTTTCACTTTCTAGAGAGGAATTTCGCAGATGATTTGTCTAGGGAATGTTACTGCTGGAAACTACTGAGATTTAGTGGTAGTGCGGTCCATTATTGGACATAACCGGACACAAACCACCATCGAGTGGTCAAACTGCACGTGTCATGGCTGTCGCACTAGCTAGAGTTGCGTCTGGTTGAATTCATTGAAAGAATACAACAAATAAAGTACATCAAAAGTAAGGGGGATCGGACGAGATCAGTTACCAGTTATTACTATTTTGTATTACAGTATCCTCCAAATGCACGTTGTTTTCATTCTCACTTAGCACTGTAACAACACTGTAAACATTGTGTTTACCTTATATACTCGTAAATAAAAAATTCGTTATAAACATCAACGGATAACATCATGATAACTAGCTTGAGATATTTCGGTCACAACCAATGACATCATCGACAGTTGGCATCGCTGCTTCAATGGACGGTTGGTAGCTCAGCCCCCAATACGATAGCAGACAGCAAGTAGCTCAGTATCATCCAATCAGTGCTGATGGTACTCCACAGCAAGACCGAAATATCTCAAGCTAATTATTATGATGTTGTGGCGTGGTGTAAATCGAAATAACTAGATGATACTATGTTTTAATAGTACTGAACATAAAATATCAAATTATTCAAGTTTCAGATCATTTTAAGGTGCTAAGCTTAAAACTTTTGATTTCTTAAGCTTTTCAAAAGCTCATAGATAGTCGATTTTCAAGTGTGTAGAAAATTTATTTATTTTAACCAGTACAAAGACAGTTATTACGTTTAGTATGTATTACAGATTTACGAACAGCGAATATTACGAGTTGTATTTAAGTTACACCTTCAAAATTAATATATCGGTTCATACTTTAATTACTTGTAAAATCTTATAAGTAGTTATCCTTACAAAAAATAGACTTTTTAACATACATTAGAATTCATTTGAATCTTATACCACATCCATTATCCGAACGCACAATCTATTTTACAATTATAAAGGTTTATTTTCCCAAACAGATTGTTTTGACATGGTTTGAACTGGAAGAACCAGATTTTAGTTGTGATACCGGCCGCGAAAACCTGAGAGTTAAGAAAACAATCTACTTAATAGACTATAGGAACATAATTATGTCTGATGCGATTTTTAAAATATTTTTGACGGGACGTCATTGGCAGGCTTGGGATTGGCTTAAGTATGCGTTTATTACTTAAAAACGCGTTCAGCATTATCAATGTTCATTGAAGCATGTTTTGAAGATATATTGAGGTGCCCTTACACGTGTTTAGAACTCTTGCATAGCTCGACTATACTGAGTACCCGTCACACACGGAAGGCCAACAAAGGCCACCTGTTCCAGCTGATTTCCCGTCCCCGGGTCTCGACTGCAGTGGAGTTATCAATTTCATCACCTTCAGTTCCAGCTGGGCGGTTAAACTGTTCTTGGGGCAGAGATGAGGCATAAACCGGAAACGGCGCCCAGAGGCGGCTTTCTCGACCAGGCTGGCCACTACATCCAGCAATAAAACTGATAACTCGTCCACACTTTCGCTTCTAGCTTTGTTTCTGCAAGTAACGTGGGACTTGATGTACATCAGGAACAATGGGGAAGAGGACGACAAGCGTTAGTAGATTACGGGAAGAGGTATTTTTATTAACACGTTTATAGCTATAGTTCTCTCCTTCCATTAAGGAATTAGATTACAAAGGATAAACCAGAATTTGTTATTCATAGATCGGTTTATGATCAGAGGATTGAATGCTTTCAACGTCAGGGGTGGCTTCATACAATGGGGGTCAAAATAAATCGTTAAGGGTATGCCTCAGTGGTCACCTCCGAGACAGGCTGAATTCGTCCGCCCAAGGAACACACGACACCGTGCACGTCACAACTGGTTGAACAACGTGCCTTCTTTCAACTGATGCGACCTAACTGTCGAACTAACCGCTTGCAGATGTTTACGTTGGCTCATTTTCACCTTTCAAAATAACCATAACTCGTGTATAAAGCCTGATTTCTCATAATTTGTCCAACAATTTCACAAATAAAATAATACTTTAAAATTGTCAGGGTTTTAGTGCTATTCAACTCCATTATGTACACTTAAAACTCATACTTTTGAAAAATCGTTTTATCAGCGTGTCATAAAACTCCTCTAGTTTTCAAATATATCATTTTTTTAATGTAAAAGTTATTTAAACAAGTTTAAACGGGCTGCCATAAACCCTTGCATTGAAGCGTCGCCGCGAAGCTGAGGTAAAAAAAAAAGGTAAAGTTTGTCTTGTTTAACGAGGCGAAGTTAGGACTACAAAGTTCTCTCTACCACTCAACCTCGACCTTTACCTAGCGTCACCATTTAGCCACATTACAAATTGCAAGTGGTGACTGCTGGGATCGAACCCGCGCCACCGGAGAGATGAGCTCCGGAGTCGCGCGCGATACCAATCCGCCACGGATACGCTAATGAGGTGGTCCCTAATGTTGAGTTTCCGAAGTTATTAGCAGTAACTATGACCTCTGGCCTGCGTATACTGTTCGAATTCTAAAAATAAAATCTCTAATCTAACAGAGGGATATAAAATAATTCTTCATCTCAGTTTTGACAGAATAAATACTACTCTAAAATTGATATCGGATGGAATTGATACTTTAAAAAAATCTCTTCCGCTTCCCAGTATATGAATTACATAAACCTTACTTCTCACAATAACTGCTATGCAGGGCTACAATTTGCGGTTGTGCCCGAAGGTAAAATTTGGGTCAAACTGTATTTTCCAATCAGCCATTCGCATCGAAAGATTGCGTATAATACTAAAAGGTGGATAATGTGGCTATTTTACGTAAAGAGACAAATAAAACTAAATTTGGAAAAGAATAAAAATCAGGTTTTGTTTCTTTAAACCTGAATAAGGTTCATTTGCACATACTTCAATAATTATGATGATTAATCTAAATACAGCCCTGATTACCCTATAATCACAACACAATATACAGATTGTTGAAGTTTATTTGTACAAACTTCCTCATAATTTGCACATTAGGGGGTTCACATTCTTACTAGTAAAAATAATGTAAAAAACACAACGATAATTAATTTCCTATCGTTAAAATTGTGTAAATCCTAATTCTAAATAATGTTTTTTCAATTTCTAACGTTAGTTTTATTATAAGAAAGACATTAAGCTTTTATCCATGGTAATACAAACAAAAACATATAACAAAGAAAAAAAACTAAAAGACAATGGAAAACAACGATATTCAAATTATTATATTTTAAATAAATCTAACACGTCTGTATTCCTTATGTCATAAATTAGTCTTTTATACAAACAAAGCTATTTCCAGCACAATAATAGTTTCGCAAATGATAATATCAAATTTCAAGATGTTCATCATGACTTTTCAATCACATAACAAACTCTGTATAGTGTTAAACCATCAAATCACCTCAATGGAAGTACATTACACTGATGATAATTCAATTGCATTTCGGTACTAATTAAGTATAATTACCTTGTCAAAAGGCAACTCACTCAGAGAATGTTTACCCATGATGATATTAGCTGCAAATGCACCACTGTAATTATTAAGTTAAGATTATTCAATGTCAAAGTAACCGTAGTTGTTGTCTTTTTAAATAAATAATTGGAGGTTATTTTCCCATGAAAGCATTCAATGGTAATGTAGTTGAGCTAGATTTATAACATGTTTGTTTAAAACTGTTTATTTAGTTATTGCTTCAACACTGTTGAAGGTATGTTTATTGTAAAGCTATAGTTGCCTAAGAATCGGTGGCTACTATTTTAAGGACGTAATATGGCGGGGAAGTTTTGTTTTTAATGCAATCTAATGGAAGTGATTTCTTAGAGAGCTCAACGTTAAAAAATGAATATCAGTAGCTGTAGTTCACCTTTTCTCCCCCCATGTAGAACATTACAATACATGTACAATAACATTATGAAACATAGTGTCTTATATTTTGAGGATGATATAGGTCTAAAGCGGCTCAGATAGTCTCAGTGATCATCTGATGATAACCGCATCAACTTTCACCATCGTTTAGACATATTAGACCTTCATTTGCGTGGTTCGGAAGTCACGTTAAGCCGTCGGTCCTTGTATTTCCATTGGTCATTGGGCTATTAATTAAATACCCATTCTAAAGAAGAGTCGGCCTTAGTTTGTCACAAGACTACAACTAATAACTCATTACTACCACTCATCACACTCATCCCTTACCACATATTTGCCTTAAAATGCCCTCATGAGAGTGGTTGGCATCTCAAATAGTGATTTAGTGGTTTTATAACTACTGTGGACTTAAAGGTAATCAAAAAATGTTCAAATAACTGACTTAAGTGAGTAACATGATAAACAAGAGTTCACCTTACCAAAACTAATGGTTTTGTTTACTGGTTTTACTACCCACCAAAGTTATTCAATTTTAAAAATTATTTTGTTAAACTTGCCATAAATTGTATCGTATTTTCTTAAAATAACAAAACCAATTTTGGTCTTGAACAACATTATTTTCAAAAATTATTTGATATAGCTGTTTTATAAATAACATCTTAATAATGAAAGCCTTGCTATATAGCACGATATAAAAATATATATTTCATTGCCACAACAACAAAACAGTTTTGTCGTTTAGACAATCATAGGCTGATACCTTTTCCTGCAAGTATATTTGTTGTTTTAGTCGAATAAAATCGTTTACTAATAAACTGTATTACATGTTAAATAAACGTATTATAATTTACCCACTTACATTCTTTCTCCTTCTTGGCCACAGAGGAAGAAGTATCGACAGTGAAATTAACTAAGTGTAAGTACATGAAGTACCCCATGTTTTCTACAGATAAAATTTACGAACGCATATGTAACAAAATACATGATTTGCACATTTATTCAACTACAACAAATCTTGCAATTATTTCCTCTCTGCAGTTTCACTCGTGTAACAGTCATAAAGTGGACCTGGACTGCGCAATCGAACAGCCCCTCCTTGAGAGAGTTATATCACTTTCCACTGAACACATCGCTTTCATGAGGCCAACTGACCATATCACTTTACATGTCACCGTAGTGACGTTAATGATCACTTCGTTTTTAAGTTGTGAGTCCATGAAACAAGCTATGTTCACCTCGATGGGTCAGTCACACTGACTAGCCATGTGTATTGACTGGGACTCGTGGCGTGGTCCTGTAATCCAGCTTCATGGAGGTCAGGTTTTGAGGATGATATAGGTCTAAAGAGGACACCCGCATCAACTCCCACCATCGTTTAGACATATCAGACCATCACCTGTGTGGTTCGGAAGTCACGTTAAGCCGTTGGTCCTTGTATTTTCATTGGTCATTGGGGTATTAATTAATGACCCATTCTAAGGAAGAGTCGGCCTTAGTTTGTAACATGACTACACCTCATAACTCATTACTACCACTCATCACACTCATCCTTCACCACATATGTGCCTTAAAATACCCTCATGAGAGTGGTCGGCATCTCAAGTAGTGATTTAGTGATTAAGTTTTCGGCATGTCAGCATTGAATCCTTGACATGTTGAACACTTCACACACATGGCTAGGAACATCCCCTCCCCCAACGATAAAAGTGCAAAATGTATCGAACTGTAATATGTGCTTGGAAGCATTTGATTTAGTAACGTTGATTTTCAGAAGAGTAAATAACCTAGTCGTAATCTGTGGTTTGTTTCAGCTCGCGTCTTATTGATTTTTGTTTGTCTGAACAGCTGACTGTTCCTCAAGTTGTTACATGAATGTTTACAAACAATAGCTTGCTTGTGAGTACTGAAAGTATCAGTGCCTAGTGTGCTAACGTATTTAACAATGTTTATCATATTTTAAAGTTTAGTGTTATGTGAAAGTGTTATGTGTGTTAACTACAGTGATGTTACAGTGTTGTTGTGAGTAGCAGTTTCCAGCCTAGCCTAAATGGAATTCTACAGAAAGGTAAAACATTATTACACTTGTATAGCTGATAGAACTTAGACATATTCTTATTTAAACATGTGTGGTGTTCAACTAAGCAGTGTCCAGACGTACATTCGAGTATATTCGTTTGAAACAGACACGCCATCATTATGTGTTTCTATTTCTGCCTTAACCTAAATTTAGTAGTAAAAGTAAAAAACCTTACGAGTCAAATAAAAGCTCGGTTTAGTACAAGAAAGTTACGATTTATAGATTTATTTATTTATTTATTTATGATTATAGGAAAAAGGCTATATCAGCTTTTATAAACAACTAGCCGTGAACCCGTGCTTCGCCACGGTTGAAATAAGTGTTTCCAACAAAGTATACTCGTGTTTTTGTAAAAAAGGAAGGCTGTTTCTTGGGTACCGGCATCAAACTACCGATCATGTGTTACACCTATGCTACATTTGTGCATTTTAAATAACCAGTATATGTTTTAAAAAATTACTGTGCTTTTAACTAAAGT
This sequence comes from Matsumurasca onukii, assembly GCA_018831715.1. Lineage (NCBI taxonomy): Eukaryota > Metazoa > Arthropoda > Insecta > Hemiptera > Cicadellidae > Matsumurasca > Matsumurasca onukii. The sequence continues at coordinate 5,455,505 of CM032065.1, forward strand.
CAAAAAAATAACTAAATTAGTTTTAAAATATTCACAATTAACTCAACATTTTTTGAAAATCGGAGTTCATAAGAGCAATACTATATTTCCTTGAGTTATATTTGCCTAGCCTACATTTTAAATAGTATAAACTACAAGAATATTTTAATACAAATAAAGATTTCTACGTTTGAGGCTTAATACTACCAGAGTTCTAGACTGGGACAAGTGTTTTACTGGAAGCCTTTAATGCTGTATCATATAAAAGAAAAAGGTAAATATTTCTTGCTCAATAAAATACTTATTACGACATTTCGATTTCGATGTTCTTCGAAGTTTAAGATATTACATGCATCAGCCTTAATAGATCTATGCTTCCAGTGAAATGTGTTTTTATTTAAGTGCACGAACCAGTTTAAAACATCGTTTGCACCTTTTTCCCGCACCGCTCTACCCGCCGTATTTTTAATAAGGTCAGCACCTCTAGCAAGTATTTTAGCAGAGGTGTACTTAATTGGATCACTAAGATATCCATTTCAACAAAATTATATACTTTAAAAAACCATAATTTTAGAAAAAGTTCCCAAACGGAAATTTTTTCTCAAACCAGTTGACATCTAGGTACTCAGGTGAACAAATCAGGTTCAAGCCTGTACATTGGACAAATTCTAACAACAAATACAGATAGATATAAAGGCTTAAAAGCTTTGAAAAACTAACTTTATCATATAATCTTTCCAAAACGTATAAAGATCTACTGGGCAGGTAAGTGTACTGGGACGCGACCATATTGGAAAACAATGACCGCGGTGCGTGCCACAGTAAGACGTGCCAATGTCTTCATCTATATATCCTCTCTCATCTTTCTATAGCTCTGTTAAACCACTTTCCAGCTCGAAACCTTAAATTTAATCACTTTAAGTAATGCTTTCATCTCCATGATTAATGTTAATTCAATGGGCAGACCAGTTTTGTTAAGTATAATACTTTAATTATTAACCTTAATACTGAATGAAATATTACACTCAATTACACATGTATTAATCACTAAATCACTATTTGAGATGCCGACCACTCTCATGAGGGTATTTTAAGGTAAATGTGTGGTGAAGGATGAGTGTGATGAGTGGTAGTAATGAGTTACGAAGTGTAGTCTTGTTACAAACAAAGGCCGACTCTCCCTTAGAATGGGTCATTAATTAATAGCCCAATGACCAATGGAAACACAAGGACCAACGGCTTAACGTTACTTCCGAACGTATAGAAATTTATACGTATAATATTGATTTATGGTGTTGACTGCAGCTTTGATAAGGTTCCGCAGGTCAACTAGATTTCTTGGGAAAGGTGGGACATAAAATGTTTCTTTGATATAGACCAACAAGGGTTAGATCTGGAGACCTTAGTCGCCAGAGGGGAAGAACCTTATCTTCAACTCCCATGTAATCCCATCCACGGGTGAGGAAGTGTAAAATATTTCAAAATATTTGACTGGGACTCGTGGCGTGGTCCTGTAATCCAGCTTCATGGAGGTCAGGTTTTGAGGATGATATAGGTCTAAGCCGGCTCAGATAGTCTCAGTGATTATCTGATGATACCCGCATCAACTCCCACCATCGTTTAGACATATCAGACCATCACCTTCGTGGTTCAGAAGTCACGTTAAGCCGTTGGTCCTTGTATTTCTATTGGTCATTGGGCTATTAATTAATGACCCATTCTAAGGAAGATTCAGCCTTAGTTTGTAACTAAACTACACCTCACAACTCATTACTACCACTCATCACACTCATCCTTCACCACATATTTGCCTTAAAATACCCTCATGAGAGTGGTCGGCATCTCAAATAGTGGTATAGTGATTTTGGTTGAAGGGCAGCAATCCTTTTGGTAATAACGAGCTGAAGTGGCTTTTCAGTATCCGTAAACATAACTTTGGTCTTTCCTCTTTTCAACCATAGGCAAATTATTTAACACCTTTAATCTTAAATTTACAGAGGAATGAAAGTAGGAAATTCTTTTAAAATAGCCCTAAAGAATACTGACCTAGCCAATTTATGATTATATTTGAAAGCTCAGTATAATCGTTGAAAATCATTGAATCATTGAACTACAAAGCCGGGTTAAGACGCACGTCAAAGATCGGAACGAGGGTGGTCTCTTAAGGGATGATTAGGAGTTATGAGACGGTAGCTACGTTTGTGTCTCGGGAGGGTTGGTTTTGATAGGTCCTGACGGTTCCTCTCAAAACGGTATCATTCATGACTTACAATATTCAGCTTTTCTCAATAAATAATTCCGAATGGTTACCGTACTGTGTAGAACATGTACTTAGACATGAAGGTATTGTCATGCGTTAAATGTTTTTTAATTTGCTTATTGTGAGGTTATAGGCTTTTCAGCGTCTTTTCAGATGTTGACGCAATTGTTTTGTTCATTTATACTGAACAAAATTATTTTTTATTTTGATCTTAGAGAGCAACAGAATGTAGAATGTTTCTTCAAAGATCATTAAACTGTTTCCTTGCAGTCAAAAAATGTTTGCATTGCCAGAAAAATTTAAAATATCAGAAGTTGAGAGATTCTGGGTTTTTATTGGTATTTTTATGTAATGTACTACAAATGTCAAGGAGGATTTTTTTACTAGAAGAGACGATCTTCTCTTCTACTTAGCCGGACTTTTAATAAATATAATTATAACTCTTCACTTTGTCTCCAAAAACGTTTACGTCTTTGTGTTTTTACTTTGGGTTAGGTAAGAAAAGTTACTAGAAAAGTACTGGATTTGTTGGCTTCAAAATGAGTGCAAATTCCCAAATCTTATTTTCAAAGCGTCGGTTTTTTAACTTTTGCAACCCGAGAAATGGGCAAATTTCCCTTAGTCGTAAGACCAATGGCGGTATTCTTGAACGCTCCTTAAAGTTTGAAGACCTCGCATCCTCCCCAACCTAAACATTATTCAATTCATCATTTCTTGAACGTTTCTCCAACGTTAGAGGTATTACAACTATTTATTTTAGCCCTAGGTGTTAAGGTTGACTAAAAATCAATGATGAATATCTCCATAAAGGATTAATTGACGAGGACTAATAACTTATCTATAGTAAGTTTAGTTGGAGGTATCCAGCATAGAATTTCCTCGAAGGAGACCTCACACTCCCCCTCAAAGCTGAAATCGCAATTCTCAAACATTCCTCCAACGTGTAAGGCCTCCTCGGATTACCTTTCCTTGGAGGAGGCCAAAAACCTACCTCAAAGTCTCCCTCCCAAGCCTTCAAGGAAAGAGTCGGTTTTAAAAAGCGTTTGAGACTCAAGTCCTTGAAAGTCTCTCATATCGCAACTCTGTTTTCACCTAGAGAATGTCCATAAACACCTAGATCTGCTCCAAACTTGTCCACATCTCAGTTTATACGTCCAGTGCGTCACCTTATGCAATCCTTGACCTGGACATGATCTGGAGACGACACTGGTCTAGCTACATTCACCAATCCCTGATGAGGATGAGGTTTGGTGCCTCTTAATTGGTGGATGATGTCAGAATTGAACCTGTGACCTCCAAACCCTCTCACTCACGAGGAGTGCCAACATTCCGCCGAGATACATATTATATACTTAATTAAGCAAAGTGGCAAACGTGTTCCAGATGGTTTCCCAATCGTGCAGGATATATTGAGCTGTTTTCGTGAACATTTCGTAATTTCGTAAGTGTTAGCATCGTTTTCATGAAGGTTGTTTAATTGGGAAAAGGTGTTTTTGGTTTTATTTGCAACAAAATTTATGAGCAACGCGTTATCCTAACCTAATTGCATAAGTCAAATCATTTATTGTCATAAAACACAAATGCGTCGACAAATGTCACAACATTTACATTATCTAATTACAATTCACCATTAAAAAATATTAATTTAAATCATAATGCTCTTTGTTTAAAAGAAATACTCTTACACTGTGTTTAAATTTATTTGTACATTGAATATGCTCATAACAAGTTGGTAGCTTATTATACAATTTGATACAAGAATACAAGGACTGTTTCTGGTAAAATGAGGTCTTGTGATTAGGGAATGATAGAATATCAGGATTACTTAGAAGGTAGTTTGGGATTGTCCGGTTCTAAAAAAGATGTATGTTATTCTGCACCCATTGCACACACTCTCAAGACCATAAAAGCTAAGAAAGGTCAATATCTTGTTCTCTTTCAAGACACCTTCACAAGACCCCTGTGACTAAGCACAATTATAATTGCGTTTTTTGAAGATTAAAAATGGGTATTTTTGGAAAGAAACAACAATAATAAACCAATAGGTGCATCTCTTTGGAAGGAGCTTAACTTGAATAGGAGATACTTTTCCAAAACTGCTTTTAAAGAGTTACGATAATTTCAATAAACTAACCACTATAAAAATCTGCTGACGTAGAAATGTTACCTAGGAAATGGGTTGAATTTGAGCTACAAGAAGGACAATAAAGGTATTTACTCACGTGCTGGGGACCGACGAAGGGTCTAATGGAATACTCGCTTGGCTACGTTAATGGGCAAATTTAACCCCTTTATCCCTTCAGCAACCCTTCCTAGATTTGCGAGGTGACCCGTGTTCAAAACAAATACCTGTTCTTAAATATCAATCAAAATTTAAGCTTAAAAATAAAGAAGTAGTTAAAAATATGTCTTTCATTGTTGATAATAAAACTGATTTGTTTTCTAAGTACCCAAACTTGTGTTACCTCTTGACTTGGGACGATCCCTGTTCGCCCGGTTTAATGTTACTCGTATAACGGTATTTAACGTCATTTAACGCCAACGTAGTAGTTGCTGTGACCTGGAATTTCGTTCCATAAGAACACGTTTAAACGAGGCATTTCCTTGGGACACCTCACGCCTACAGTTTAGTCGGAATTTTTTTAAGTAAACTTTGTTTTAAAGTGTATTAAATGTTTTAGTGTATCCGCTGAAACGAATTTTCTGTTTCATACTTAAAAATCTGTAAATGAATAAACCAAATGGAAGACCTTTTGTATAAATTTTTCGTGTTTACTATGAAACTAGTAGAATTTTCGAAAAGTGGTCAGCGAAGTCACTGCTGTACATTGTCATGTTTCTAATAAAACCTATTAAAAATATCTTATAAAAATTCTTGGCGTGAGGTTTCTCAAGAAAATGTGTTTTTGAATTGTTTTTATGGAACAAAAAACAAAATAGCCGGCAGGTACTGTGCACTCTTAACAGTTCCAGCTGCAATTCACTTAACACCCGATTTCAATCCAACATGAAGCACGTTGTTACACTAAGATCCTTATCTGGACTCGTGGCTGAGTGAAAGAGCACGTATTCTATATTTCTGGTCGTGTGTCAACGCACACAATCACTCCATTTCACTTTCCTCTGGGCTGGCGCCTCTCTGGAATTAACACGTAGATCTACAAACGACCAGGCCGTGCTTTCGCCTCTCTGTCAAAACCACTAGGCGCTGCTAGACCGGCCTCGCCCGCGGGCAGGACGAGCAGGTGGGCGAGAGCTCTTTTTGGACTAGTGAAATCTGGTGTAACTTTTGTTTTGTTGTCTTCAAACCATTATTTCGGTTTAGATTTGTAAGGATGGGAAAGTTATGGTGCAGAGAGTTGTAGATAGACAAGTGCCACCGTTGTAAAAGTGTTACTCAATGTAATTTAAGAGTGGATTAAAAGCCGATTTTCAAAGTTGTATTTATTTTTTTTAAGCTTCCATTTAAAAGTACAAAAGATGCAGTACTCTGATTTGTTTAATTAATGTGGGTCTAATCAACCCTAGTTAATTTGTCTGAAATCATGTAAAAAGTGCATAAAGAAAGTCATCACGTGAGAAAGAAATTAAATATAGTGAAGTTGCTAAATGTTTCAATGGATTTTATTGATAGAAAACGCGTATACTGTACAACACAAGTTTTTGGAAACTATCGAAAATATTTCAAACTGCAAAATAAGGTTTGTGCATGCTATAGGTCTAAAGTGGCTCAGATAGTCTCAGTGATCATCTGATGATTCCCGCAGCAAATACCATTATCATTTAGACATATCAGACCATCACCTGCGTGGTTCGGAAGTCACGATAAGCCTTTGGTCCTTGTATTTCCATTGGTCATTGTAATTAATGACCCATTCTAAGGAAGAGTCGTCCTTAGTTTGTAACAAGACTACACCTCATAACTCATTACTACCACTCATTTTTCACCACATAGCCTATTTGCCTTAAAATATTCTCATGAGAGTGGTCGGCATCTCAAATAGTGATCATAGTGGTCAATGAAAAATACGTTTAACAAGAAATAGACAACTGAACAAACAGCAACTCCAATATTACACTGGTATAGTTGATTTTCTGAGAAAAGTAAAACGTTGGAGCCACGGTTCTGGGAATTCAGAAAAGTGACAAATATTATGCAATGGAGTTAATGTGTCGGCCATTAGTTTCTTGTTGGAGAACCAATATGTCTTTTAACGCATACTTGCTTATTTGTTTACTAGATACTATAAAAATACAAATAGAACTTGAATACAAAATTGTATAGTTTAGAAACGTTTTAAGTCTTAAATCAAATCAGTAAATCACTATTTGAGATGCCGACCACGCTCATGAGGGTATTTTAAGGCAAATATGTGGTGAAGGAAGAGTGTGATGAGTGGTAGTAATGAGTTATGAGGTGTAGTCTTGTTACAAACTAAGGCCGACTCTTCCTTAGAATGGGTCATTAATTCATAGCCCAATGACCAATGGAAATACAAGGACCAACGGCTTAACGTGACTTCCGAAGCACGCAGGTGATTGTCTGATATGTCTTAACGATGGTGGGAGTTGATGCGGGTATCATCAGAAGTTCACTGAGACTATCTGAGCCGTTTTAGACATATATCATCCTCAAAACCTGACCTCCACGAAGCTGGATTACAGGACCATTGCGAGAGTATTGACATTCTTTAGCTTCGTCAGCAAAACCCACTCAGTACACCTGCACCCAAAATCCATTTACCTTGGCATTCGTGCCCTTATCAGCGTCAGCTCTCAGATAACATCTCAATCTCGGACGGGACGATGATGAAGACGAAAGTACACTTTCCCCGGGGCCTGAGAACTGCCACGGCTCCGCGCTAGCTACAGGAAGCGACATGTCGCCGGCCTCAACCTGTTATTTGGTCGAAAGCTCGCCGCAACCGCGGTCACTTCGCCAAGTTAATTCATCGGACCGCGATGTTCAGGTCAGCTGACGTGAGAGTAAAAGTGTTTGGGTTTGGTTTCGGGATGGATAAAGGGAGTAATAGAGGTGTTACGGACGTGTTTTGAAGTGTGGTTGTCAAATCCATTTTCAAGAGTAGGATTCAACTACGGTCATTTCGCCAAATTAATTCATCAGACCGCGATGCCCGAGTGAGAGGGTTTAGCTAATGGGAAAGTAAAAGTGTTTGGGTTTGGTTTTGGAAAATAAAATCTTTGCTTTGAGATATCAAGGGTATTTCAAGGAGAATATGGAATGATGAGTGTATGAGTGTATGATTTGATGGATGATGAGGTGTAGCCTTGTTACAAACTAGGGCCAACTGCTCCCCAGATTAATAGCCCAACGACCAATAAAATTGACCAACGGCTAGCGTGACTTCCAAACCACGGAGAGTGGCCATCGTGAAAGGTTATCACTGCGCCTGGGAATCGAACCCGGGCTGATGTGGTGCACCATATCACTGAGCTTTGGCCACCTTCCTCGTGATAGAGGTCTGAATGGTTAGGGTCGTGTTTTGAAGTGTGGTTGTCACATCCATTTTCGAGTATAGGATCCAACCACGGTCACTTCGCCAAGTTAATTCATCAGACCCGGTAACCTGAGAGAGTACGAGAGAGTAAAAGTGTTTGGGTTTGGTTTCGGAATAAATGAAAGAACCTAACAGCGGTCTGATGGGTTAGGGACGTGTTTTAACGTGTGGTTATCAAACCCGTTATCAAGTGCGGTTTAATATTTTGTGGAGAGGATAGTGGCTCGCATGAATACAGAGGGACGGGGAAGTGATGAATTTTCAAAGAGAGAAAAGCTTTTCTGTATTGTGAAAAACGGACGTTTGTAGCGAGTTTCTATTATCTGTGGTTAAGGTAAGCTTTTTCATTTTGAATCAAATGACTAAAAAGGGCAGATGGAATACCAACCAAGGGGTTTGACCTGATGGTTAAGGCCGTGCTAGGAGGGCCGGAGGAAAGACTAAATACTGCCTTTTAATAATTAAATAGGACACTTATGACCTTTAATTAGTTCTCGTTTAAACTCTAGGGTATGTGAACGATCTAGCTATAGATTTATAAATGAGCGTTTTGTATCCAAATGTATTGTACAATGTCATACAAATGTTGGATTTTTCACGCTAAACGATAACTTTTAAAGAAAGAATAACAGAAAGATAAATTGTATTAAACTCAACTTTTAATTAATCACTAAAACCAAATCGACTTTATTACACCGGCTTTTAAAAGCAGAACTAATTTATGATTCCCTTTACCAAAAACACAAATACACATCAATCTGCATTCTTCCACCTATGAAATACACTTGATTTAACAAAGCAGAAGCAAGGTTTGAAGCGAGCTGTTCTATTATTCACGTACAGAATGTCTGGTTATATTATGAGAGGTAATGTATGACATTTGCTTCCCCAGCTTGTTTAGAAGCATCTCCGTGTTGTGTGACCTACTTTGTTCAGTAGACGCGTTTTCTTTCAATAGTGAAGTACTTATCCAACCCATTAACTTCATTGCACGATGTGTTCTTTTATAAACTTGTCGTTTCCTTTGTTTGATGTAGAACTGGCAAACTAGCTTTTCAATGGGTTTTGTTTTTTGTGTTTGCAGAATAGTGTGTTATTTGATTAATCTAGTTCAATGAACGATTATTGTACGCGTTGTGTACTATATAAATGTTTTACTTTTAAAACTTCTCTGATTTTTAGGAAAAAGCTGAGCCAATTCGATTTTTTTATGCCAAGAAAAATCTTGTATCTCTGTACCCCTCTCTCAAAGGTAACACCAAATCAGGACTGAAATGCCACATTTCAGGTACAATTAATTTTCAATGACAAATGTGTCTTCAAAATACTCTGAGGAAAACATCACATAGGGTTAAAACAATCCTGAAGAGTATTTTGAAAACAAATATTTTATTCAAAAAAGTGTTTGTCATACTTGAATGAAATGTGGCATTTTAAACCTGGTTTTTTGCAACCTTTAAACGGTTATAACAGAATAAAAGTTGAGAACAAAATTTCTTTTTCCACCGTTAAGTTTTTGTTGCGATTCCCATTTTTTTTTTTTTTTTGAAGTCTCACAAGGGCACGTTTGCACTTATAAAATTTGGAGCCCCCGCCCTGGTTTTCGAATGGGGTTGAGTGACGTAAAGTACGTCAAAACAAACTTTAGGATCTTATAAACACGTTTTAATAAATAGTTTGTCAAAATGTTTGGTGTTTCAAAAGTAAAGATGGGGTTTGCAAACACCTACTGTATGTTGTGTGTAGTGTCTGCCAATCAGGCCTCTATTGTGATGCTGGTAGGTTGGCAGGCCTACATGGCTACATAGATAATGTGCCTTGTACGCAATCAGTCTGGCTACTTAGCCACACTGCCATTCCATGTACCTGTCCGGTACTGTCCTAGTGAGTGAATATTTTAAACTTTATCACTGTATCACTATTTGAGGTGCCGACCACTCTCATGAGGGTATTTTAAGGCAACTAAGTGGTGAAGTATGAGTGTGATGACTGGTAGTAATGAGTTATGAGGTGTAGTCTTGTTACAAGGCCGACTCTTTCTTAGAATGGGTCATTTATTAATAGGCCAATGACCAATGGAAATACAAGGACCAACGGCTTAACGTGATTTCCGAAGCACGCAGGTGATGGTCTGATATGTCTAAATGATGGTGGGACTTGATGCTGGTATCATCAGATGATCACTGAGACTATCTGAGCCGCTTTGGATCTCTATCATCCTCAAAACCTGACCTCCATGAAGCTGGATTACAGGACCACGCCACGAGTCCCAGTCAAAAGGACTTTTCAGGTTTCTACTATATCCATTCCTAATTTTGGTAAATAATATCGAGCAGGTTTGGATCGACTCGGAACATGTAGGTTAGAAATAAATCCTTAATTTGTTTACCACCGTAGGAACTGTAATTAAACATAAGTGCTCTCCCTCAATGATGAAAAGAAGCCTGGCCTCATTTTCCTAAAGAAGCTGTACTTGACCTTGAGACCATACAAACATTTCATACAGTATTTTAAAAATGTAAAATGTCTTTCCTTGATTAATCTTAGAAATATGTTCTCTTTATGTACTCATCCAGAGGTCAATGAGTTTTAGACTCTTTCAACACGACTGGGACTCGTGGCGTGGTCCTGTAATCCAGCTTCATGGAGGTCAGGTTTTGAGGATGATATAGGTCTAAAGCGGCTCAGATAGTCTCAGTGATCATCTGATGATATCCGCATCAACTCCTATCATCGTTTAGACATATCAGACCACCACCTGCGTGGTTTAGAAGACACGTTAAGCCGTTGGTCCTTGTATTTACATTGGTCATTGGGCGATTAATTAATGACCCATTCAAAGGAAGAGTCAGTCTTAGTTTGTACCAAGACTACACCTCATAACTCATTACTACCACTCATCACACTCATCCTTTACCACATATTCGCCTTAAAATACCCTCAAGAGAGTGGTCGGCATATCAAATAGTGATTTAGTGATGAAGCCCTCTTGGAGACTCGCAGCTCCAATTTTTAAACGTTTTAAACGTGCATAAAACATTGCAACTTGAAGTTACCTGAGCAATATATTTCAGTAGGGCTTTACACTACGACTACAATTATTGTTTTCGTTTGAGTTTTTGAGACTTCTACATACCTTATCCGTGTCTGCGGGTTTCACATATCCAGGGGGCGGGGTGGAGGACACTTGAACACATAAACACGCGCACACTGCACACACCTGCAACAATTACATGATTATAGTGCGTTTATACTCACAAGACCATTGAAAACATAATACTGAATTCGATATACCAGTGTCAAATGTATATTGTTGCTACTTATTACTAAGAAACTGTATACAGCACTGTTGCCACATCGTGCACCTCAAATGCAAAATGCACTCTTCTTCGCGTCCTGTTCCTTCTATCTCAACCACTCTTATCTCTCTACCAAATAAATTAACCTATACTGCATAATTATGTACATTTTAAACGCATTGCAATGCTTGGTATGGTAAAGCCTTCCACTCTCACACAACTAGATCTCTTTTTTATATCGAAAATCGTAATTCACACGGCCTATTCTACAAAAATTAAACTTTGAGACGATATTCATCCCGTCGGATTTCTGTACATGCTCTTTTCTCTTTGGTGAAAATGTATTTGGGTTTAAACTCTCACAGTGTACAGTTGAAAGCTTCATAACGAACTACCGAGATCCACTGTCAATTCAAGACAAATTATTATATTTCACTGTAAACTTTATTACTACTGCTGTTACACTAATTTTATTTTAGCCATACTAAATGATAAGCAAGTGAACTGTAAATTGGCGTTTACCGTTTATGCACAAATAAATAAATAAATCTATAGACACACCATATAGTCTCGCAGAGGCCTGGCCAACCCATATGAATTGTCCCTAGACAATGTTGATTTGAATCGTCTATGCTGTTTTGTACACAATGTTAACATAGGCCAGATGATTATGTTAAATTTAATTGTTTGCTGAAGAAGCTATACATTTAATATGTTTTAAATCGGGTTTCATCTTGTTTTGGTGTCTTCAAAATAGCACAAGCTAAAAGACTTCACTAAATCACTATTTGAGATGCCGACCACACTCATGAGGGTATTTTAAGGGAACTTTGTGGTGAAGGATGAGTGCTAGGAATGAGTTATGAGGTGTACTTTTGTTACAAACTAAGGCCGACTCTTCCTTAGAATGGGTCATTAATTAATAGCCCAATGACCAATAAAAATACAAGGACCAAGGGCTTAACGTGACTTCCTTACCACGCAGGTGATGGTCTGATAATGGTGATGTCTAAACGATGGTGGGAGTTTATGCGGGTATCATGAGATGATTACTATCTGAGACGCTTTAGACCTATATCATCCTCAAAACCTGACCTCCATGAAGCTGGACTACAGGACCACGCCACGAGTCCCAGTCGTTGGGGGGGTTGAACATTTGGAATACCACCTTGTCATCAACTTTTGAAATCTTCTGTCTATCCAAGCAAGTCAGGTCGTAATTGTTGAACTCTGCTCGTCAACTATCTTACAAGCGGTGCAAAAGCCAATCATACCAATCCTTTTCACCGACAGAGCTCGAACACTTTGCAAGGACGTGCGGTTTAACAGCTCAGACAACAATGGTGTCTGTTGATAGCATCCGGTCAGAAGCAGGGCAACAGTTCTTCACTATCACCAGTCACCGAGGCTTGTTAGAATAGAGCTGTTTCGAAGCTGAAATTCAATTGAAGCGGAGAACCTCTAATTTACCGCAGTAGAGGACTGTTCTGAGCCTGCTTGTGGAGAAATGCTGAGGCGGCTTTCTCGCGGTGACAGGTGTGACCGCCGCTACACGGCTCGGAGAACCGCGTGGTTATTGCGTGGCTTAAATTTTAAAATGCTGATGGGGTTTTCTTAAAAATATCTTGGTTTGGATTTAAGTACCATATTTTATAACGTTTTCTGCATACTTGAGCAAGGTCGCAAGTTCAGCTCCTGACCTTAAGTGCTTTGTGAGCAGACGAATTAATTGTAACGATGCCTAAATCACTATTTGAGATGCCGACCACTGAGGGTAATTTAAGGCAAATACGTGGTGAAGGATGAGCGTGATGAGTGGTAGTAATGAGTTATGAGGTGTAATCTTGTTACAAACTAAGACCGACTCTTCCTTAGAATGGGCCATTAATTAATAGCCCAATGAGAAATACAAGGAACAACGGCTTAACGTGACTTCCGAACTACGCAGGTGATGGTCTGATATGCCCAAACGATCGTGGGAGTTGATGCGGGTATAATCAGATAATCACTGACACTATTTGAGCCGCTTTAGACCTATAACATCCTCAAAACCTGCCCTCCACGAAGCTGGATTACAGGACCACGCCACGAGTCCCAGTCAAAAACCCTACTTCCATGATATCACAAACTCGCACTATGTATTTGCACAGCCTAACCACAAAGAGAAAGGGCCAAGTTATTTCCAAAACCTTTTAGACCAGTCAAATGTGTTTCAATTTTCTTAAAATATACGTTTAATTTGAACAGGTTTTCAAGCGTTTATAATGTGGAGTAGTCCCACAAAAAATACTCGATCATTGCTCAAAGATGTTTTGATCACAATAGTTTCTAAAAAATGTTTATTTTTGCCATGAAGCTGAGGAAGTTTTATAAAGAAGTAACGTATGGTTTATACATCTATTTGAATATGTGAAGTCTATCTTGTATTACCATTGTTAAATAATCACTCATGAATCATTAAGTAAAACTATGAACGAATCCAAAGCTCTTGTCGAAGGTCCCGTTTCAGTCTTCAAGTTTTCCTAACAGCCATTTGGCATCTAAACTAATAAATATATAGTGATCCGTTGGAAGCATTTGAATTAAGATCACCTTTTACTTTTACAGAAGGTTATCTAAGACAAATTTTTAAACAGCGCCTAACTTAAAGGAAAAGCTAATAACACGAATATAATTATAATTATCTGCCTCGTTTAAACTAAAATACATTTACGGCAAGGTATTTTAATATTCGAATGTAACTCAACATTATCTTTCAATTCCGCAAGGAGGACATCTTTAATAAAACCACGAGGGTAGGCACGGGGGTTAGAATCGTTCGCGACTCCGGAGTAGATCACTCCGGTAGCGCGGGTTCGATCCCCGCAGTCAAAACTTACATTTGTAATGTGACTATACGGTATCGCTAGGTAAAGGTCGAGGTTGAGTGGTAGAGAGGACTTCGTAGTCCTAGCTTCGCCTCGCTAAAGAAGGCCTACTTTTAAACTTTTAAGGTACAAAATCTCAGCACACCACAACACAACCACTCTATCAGCAACAACAATAGCCATGGAGCAGGTGCAGCAGCAGTGAAAGTCACGTGACCCAAGGTCAAGGACGTGGTCAAGGTCACCTGGTGGTTGCGAGCTTGTCCACCAGACGCGCTGAAGGTGAAAGTAATGTCCTGCTCTGCCAGGATCATTGCAGTGCTGATTGTATAGATTAGGTGAGCCCAGACCGGACTGTCTAGGAGAGATCTATCTCTAACCGCAGAGCGGTGTAATTATGTTTCTTATGACAAATTATATTACTTTTCTTGATTGCCAGTACGTAGTGTATATTAGGTGTGGGTTGTGGTGTTAGAAAGGTGAAAATAGTGGTTTCTAAAGACAGAATAGTAATTGGAAGACGAATATATATGATATTCTTGATGTTTGTCCATCTACTTTGTAGTAGTCGAAAGTATACAATGACAGCATCTTTGTACTTTACCACATTAATATTTTAATTTTTACAAGACATGTTTCGCCATAGCATCATCAGTATAAATCTGTATAATTAATGGAACGTATGAAAGTTAAACAAATAGATCTTTAAAAACAATTCAGTAGGGATGTAAAAATAAAAGGAGTATGTATAAAGGTTAAATAAAATATATGTATAATAATTACTACACATTTGAAAAACCTGATAATAACGGAGAGTGAAAATTAATTTGGCCATTTGAAATATTTTTACCTTCTTTTATACTTATTTTTTAATTTCTAAAACTTCGTAATTGTTCAACTCTGGGCCTTTTTCTTGTAGATGTAAAATTTTAAAACTGTTGGCATCAAAATTATGGGTTTGTTCTACTAGATGAGTTGCAAAAAGGGACGAATCTTGTTTATTATTTTTCCAATCTTTGATGTGTTCATTAATTCAAGTTTTAAAGTTCCTTCCAGTTTGCCCGATGTACGTTGCGTCACAATCATTGCATTTGAGTTCAAAAGTGGCGTTTATTGCAAGCTAATTGTAATGATTTTTTGACGCGGTGTGAACTGGAAGAACTAGATTATAGTCGTGACACAATATCTGTATATTGTGGAACAGTTTCAACCTACACCATTAAGTATACTGAAAATTAAGTTTAAGAGTATTTTTCTATAAATATTGGAAGTTAGTTCTCAAAATACCGGTTAAGTTATCTATATTTATAAAAGGCTTTGTCCTGACTGACTCACTCACTCACTCATCATCGCCGAGCCAAAACTGCAAGGCCTAAAGAGTTGAAACTTTGCACACCTGTTTGTGGTAGCCCAAAACCACCCACTAAGAAACGGTTTTGTAAAATTTTGATTTTAAGGGTGGTTTTTGAGGGGGTGAAATTAAGCTAAAATGGGTCGTGTACGTCTCTACTATTTGACCGCTAGCGCCTAAACGAGTGATCCGATCTTCAATCTGATGAAAAATCGTTAGTGTGGCATGAAATTATCTACAAGTTTTATATTAAACACTTTTCTATCTCTCTAAGTTTACGAGTTATTGAGCAAAATGTGAAAAACTTGGCCCAGTTTCCCCCGCGCCCCATCTCACCATATTGACCCCCTCTTCTATCCAGTTGCTGCCTCTGTGTAGGTAAAATTTCAGATAACGATGTCCTGTTAATCTACTATTTAGGCCTTGCAGAATACTTTATTTATTCAACGTTTATTCAGACTAAGATAGACATACCTCTACGTTGAATGGTTGAAACAGTTACGACGAGTATATTACTGTTCTAGAATGGTTATAGGTTCGAATTCTTCAATACTGCAACTGTACTGTACTTCAATACGGCAAATTAAGAATTCTAAAGATGTATCGAATGATTATTAAAAGTATGAAAGCTGAATTAAAAGTATACGCATGGGTAAAGGTGTCAAACTTTAAAATTGTCCATAAGATGACTATTAAGGTAAAACAGTTTTACGGCAGAACGTATTATTTGACGAGATACGAGTATTACCTTGCGATTCAGCTTAATGGCAACAGCAAATTGTTTAAAATTAGTTTTAATTTTAAGGAATTTCCAAAGACATAATATACTTAGTAGGTCTAACCATAGATTTGTGGAACAAATTAGTATTAAAAATATACATTTTGCGCCCAGCTTAACCTAATCTATACAAATAAAAAATACTTTTGTCTGATTTGGTGGTTAATTTGCAAAGACCGAAACTGGCGTCAACAAAATTCCTGTCCATCTGTCTGTAACGTTTTTAAGGCATCTTGGACCGCTCATAGCTTAAAATCGGCTGAAGCTATGGGGGTGAAACTTTGTTTAAGAGTTTTGCCCATTACGCAGTGTGTCTTTAGCTATATTTTATACCCATACAACGTCAACAAAATAAATGGTGAGGGACCAAAGTAGGCACTTAACACGTTTTTAAGGAACATTGGACCGCTTATAACTTGAAATCGGCTGAAAATATGGTAGTGAAACTTCTTTTAAGGATTTAACCCATCACGCAGTGTGTTTTTAGCTATATTTTCTATCCATACAACGTCCACAAAATAAATGGCGAGGGACCAAAGGGGGCACTAAACACGTTTTTACGGCATACTGGACCGCTTATAATTGAAAATCGGCTGAAGCTATGGTAATGAAACTTTGTTTAAGAGTTTAACCCATTACGCAGCGTGTATTTAGCTATTTACAATATCGGTACCCACTAAGAAAGGATGTTTCTAAATTCAAAAATTTAGGTGAGTTTTTAGGGGGTTTCATTTTGGGAAAACTATCTCAGAATTTCTTCACTTTGACATTCAGAGAACTGGGAATTTCTCACTTAAGACATTCAGAGCATCGGGAAAATTTCCTTACTTCGACAATCAAGGCACTGGGTAAAAATTAAATACTTTTGAACGGTGCAGGTTAAACGCACCAAATTTTACAGGCCTTTTTTATGGTCTTTTCTAATTAGTTGTTGGCCCGATGGCACCTGTGGGGTGCAACCAGTTGGGGTGAGTAGAACGGATTTTGCAGATGACTATAGGACATGGCACATTGTTGAAAAGGTATTTTTTTAACACAATCAATGTGACAAACACCGTTTCTGGGAAATTGGCCGGTCATAGGTTATTGCCGGTTAAAATGTCAAACATTTTAAGTTTTAACGGCAATAAATTTTGATGGAATAGTCCATTAAAAATTTGGTTCGCAGCATTGTTTTTGGTGAACATAAATTTTAACGATATGCAACTTGCCGCAATTTAGTTAATATGGTGGGGGTATTTGTATGGTGGGGGGAGAACGCTTCTGTCCACTTTACACTGTCTGCAGAACTGCCAACGACCCTCGCGTGTAACTGTGGTTAAATCCTAAAAGTAAGATTCAAAGAACAATCACTACCGTCTGTCTTTATATTTGTAACATGAGTTCTGAAATTAACTAGGGTACGAGTAAATCAGACGCTATCAAACGAATCTTGACACATAGTATTGGTTAAAATGCTGTACTGGAATTTTGTTTTAGGCTACTAGAACGCTGGCACCTATGAACCATGCGGCATCAGCAAAGGCTATTTTGACTTTGTTCAGTAGCAGTTGGTACTTGGTAGAGGCTTCACGCTACTTATTCTACTCAATTTACCTGTGGCATTTTGTTCCCTTTTCTCTTTCTGTTCCTGTGGTTTTGCTTAGGTTTGGTTCCGTGTCATCAAATCATTTTTATCGTTAGCGGAGGTAAATACGAAATCTTCTTATGTAGTGTTTTAGTAGGTTTAAAAGAAATTGTTAGCTTGTTGAGTTAAGCTATAAGATGATAAATTATTATGCTAATACATTGTAAATATTGCTATAAATTAGGGTTTTGTAAATAAAAGTACAGTACGACTGTACATTATTAGTTAAAGTGTTTATAAGAAGCAACCGGATAGAGCACGAGCGACCTCTAACCGGTATAGTTAATTTAACATGGAAAAATTTACAAACTATGTTTTAAGTAGATTTACTAGCCAAAATGGGAAAATTGTTTCAATAGAAGCGTAGATCCATTAATAGCTTTAATGCTCCATATTGAAGCAAAACGTTACACTCCCTTGCTAAACAAAATATGTACAGTATTACGATTATTTGAGTTCTATGTTCTTATGAGGAAAACCAGTTTTAATAAACGTAATTAATAATTTATTGTTTGGCAAAAGTACAATCTTTAGAGTTTATGTGAAGCAACCTTAATAGCTTAGTGCTTTTGTCGAAACAGATTTTTATTTAAGTACGTTAACCGGTTAAAAACGTCGTTTACTCCGTGTTATAAACGGTGCCCAGAGTGGGTCCCGCGGCCGCTCCATCCGGCGGCCTCTTAGTAAACTACATGGTCATAATATTTTTCAGCCTCCCCTATGGCTGAATAACCAATTTTAGGTACTAAAACCATAACAAGGTGAACTGATAGGCAAACAGTGTAATTTACCAAACAACACCAACATTAAATTTGTTTAGAAATATATTGGTAAATTTAATTACGAAAGTTCTGTTTTTGAATCCCGTAGCGTAGCACGGGACTGTCAGCTAGTTTCTTATAAACAAGAAAGAAAGTATTCTAGTTGAAGGCCGTGGTTTCCTAGGCGCGTATTTAGTGCGCTGCGCTCTATGAAGCGCTGATCATGTAAAGCGCAGTGACTTGTCTTATGCGATTGTGTAGAGATGGTTTCCTAGGCACGCACCACGAGCGCGCGCTCTACAGAGCGCGCGTTCTAGAACCAGCCACTGCTTCGAGAGCAGTCAGTCAGCCTAGAGCGCGCGTCCTAGACATGTCCTCCAAATGTAGTGCTAGTGGTGGAAAGAAAGGAAAATGGAAGTTTTCCAACAGTGATGATGAAGAACTTGTAGAATTAGTTTCCGGTTATGATGTGCTGTGGAAAATTAGACACCCGGACTACAAAAACAACCTGAAAAAGGATCTAATTTTTGCGAAAATTGGGGAAAAATTGAACAAAACAGGTAAGTTGACTAACATTGTATTAACAATTTTAAACTTAAGTTATTTGAGACAAGATAATAGAAATAGACATAAGAATAGTTGAGCAACATTGTTTTAACATTAATAAACTTATAAGTTCTTTGATAAGACGACATAGTTGAAGAATACATAACATGGACGTAAATAAATGACATTATAAATAATGTACAAAGATCTAAACTGCGTCATCTTGAATTTTCTTCCATTCTTTCGTGTATTTTTTGTACATTTCAGTGTTAAAATAGTCCTCAAATCTGCCTCTCACTTTAAACCCTTCTGATTTAGCAAACCCACCTGTACTAGCCAACGGTATCATATTTTTGGAAGGGACTTCATCCACCTGAACAAATGGTAGGCTGTTTGGGTTGTTTGCAATATACTCGTCTCGTAACATGTTGTGAAGACAACAACTAACAAATATGACTAGATCCACGGTTTCTGGCTTGAGATTGATAGGTGTAAAAAATTCTAAAAACAACACACAACAGACCAAAAGCACTTTCGGTTACCCTTCTAGCTCTGGACAATGCATAGTTAAATCTTCTTTTAGAACTGTCAACTAGAGCTTGTTTTTGAGAGTACGGCTTCATTAAATGTTTATCTAACCTGAAGGCTTCATCGCCAACAATAACGTACGGTAAAATATTCTCGGAATGAGGCAGTTGTTTTGGTGGAGGGAAGATTTCTCCATTCGTCACCTTTTTGCCCATTTGAGACTTTCGGAATATGCCTGCATCGCCCTCTTTCCCATACGACCCAACATCGACTAAAATAAATTTGCAATTGGCATCGACCATAGCAAACAATACAATCGAGAAAAATCCTTTGAAATTATAAAACAGGGATCCCGATTTGTCGGGGGAGAAAATTCGAACATGTTTTCCATCTATACCAGCCACACAGTTGGGAAACTGCCAGCGTTCCCAAAATTCTTCCGCCTTTTTGAACCAATCTATTTGACTAGCTGGAGGAAGATACTGGCCATGTAGCTTTTTTTTCAACGATGACAAGACTTGGGGCACAAATTGAGATATAGCAGAGTGTGATATTCTGTACGAGAAGGCCATTGACCGCATTGACTCCCCAGTAGCCAAAAACCTGAAACAAAATCTAGCTGTAATACAATTAGGTTGTGTCTGAGGTGTATGATACACCTGTAAGTTCACACGTCGTTAGCTTACTTATTAATAATTTGCAATATTAGCTATAATTATATTGTTTTCTTCTTTTGCAGGAGAAGAATGTAAGACACGATGGAGGACCATAAGGGATAACTTCAAGAGACACAGAAAATTGGAAACTTCAGGTACTGGCCAGCCCGCTAAGAAAAAAAGAGCTACTTACTGGGATCAACTTAGATTTCTTGATCACGTGGAAGATGAACGAGAGTAAGTAACAAAAACATATTTATGATTAAAAATAATACATGTAATGCCGCTGAAAGGAATTGCCCAGCAATATCAAAACATGTATTTGAAAACGCAATTTTAGACATTGTAAGTACCGGTTGGTTAGCTAACTTTCCGGGCCCCCGGATTTTTAGAAATTTGAACCTACCAAATACACATTTTTACACCTTTTGCAACGATCCGAGCACCACTTTTCAAACTCAAAAATTACCTTTTTGAAAAGAGGACTATTTTACAGTTCAAATTTTACTAGTTGACTAAATACAACATAAAAAATCATTAAATCATACACAAGGTAAAAGTTTAAAGTTATGCGTTCATATGTGTATTTTAAGTTCTTTGATTTCTAATGAAGGCTAACGATAGTTAGGAATTAAAATGTGGCCTTGTATTTTTAAAACAAGTTGCATGGTTAGTATTATTATATAGTTATGTATTTTTTAGGGGACCTAACAACAATGAAGAACCAAGGAGTCCAGGTGAAGATGAGATCAACGATGGCAATAATGGAGAAGAACTTTCTGAAGTTGAAGATACAACTGCTACTGTCAACAAAGAGTGTGTTACAGTCACTCCTGATTTTGATTGTCCTGAAACTTCAAACAGTTCTCCTAGAAATGTCCCTACTAGTGGTTCTGCCTCCAATTTGGAAGCACCCATTACTCCACACATAAAGAAAAGAAAAACAACCCTGTCGTGGAGCTACTCAAGAAAAGAGCAGAAGACCAGTGTAATTTAGTGAGGGTAATTGAGCAGCTTAGTCAACAACAACACCCGAATGTCCCACAAGAAGAGGACGAAATAGATGTGTTCATGAAATCAATGACCTTGACAATAAAAAAATTTAATCCCAGGGAGCAAGCTGAGGCCAAAAGAAAGATCTTCGCGATTGTTAATGAACAAGAAAGCCTTCATTATTCTCGCGCCAGTTCGTCTACTTCGAAAGCACACGAAACTTCAAACGACGCGTTTTATGGAGATGACGGTAATTTCTATTACTGATACTTGTGTACATACTTAAAACATCAATAAAACAATAATGATCATATAGATGTTTGTTTTATTTATTTTTTGCACTAAAATCTGAAACTTTGTGCCATTATTCGCATTGTAGAATAAATGATCAGTGCATTTTGTGAACATGTATCTTTAAAAAAATACATTATAATATGATACAATCAAATATAAAACTAATATTTTGAAAGTATTTAACTATTGCAAAGTTCTAAAATGTTTTGCACATTGATTTACAATCAATTTAGTATAACCATGACAGAAAATCATTATTAAATAATAAGTTAAATGTGCAGTTTAAGAACTATTTTATATATTGAGTAAAATAATGTTTATGATTCATTATAAACTTAAGGAAACAGTCACGAAGTACAGTATACAAAGTTTGTTCTTTTTAAAATATCTATGAGGCACGCGTCTTTATCTACTTGTATATCCTACCCCTATATTTTAATTAAGATGACCTCACCCACTTCCCTTTCGCCGTGGGAACGCTTTGCCATTTCCGATTACATCATCCAGGAAATCTTAGCATCACTGCACCAACTAACTACTTAATTTTATCCAAAGATACAAAAATTTGCGTGTTGGTATATGCGTTTATAATAATTAGCGTAAATTTCATACGGAAACGTAAGCATACTCTTTTTAAGTTGATTTATCATTACCACTCATGTTTAGTATTATATTATTATTGCCTTACCTTAAAGTCACTGCCAATTTCATCTCTTGGGTAATTGGATGATAGACACGGTTTGATGGTTTTTTTGCACAGTCATCTTTAATCAGGCTAACTAGGTAGGAAAATTGTTCTCTAGTAAATCTGAAATACTCTTTAAATTTCAGTTCACAGTCCTTTAGATGGTTTTTAACTAGTAAGTTGAATGCACCCTCTGACTCTCTTCTTTTGTATATTTCCGTGATCTTCTTTCTTCTTTTGCACACTTCATCCGTAAGAACGTCGATATCATTGTCAATTTGTTGATACAGTAACAAGGCAGCCACTAACAACACTCTATTTTGAGCAAACATCACTTAAACATAAATCAAACTTGCAAATTATAAAAACAAACGACTCGTGTAGGTCAGTGTTTTCAATAGAACGTGTGAAAGCGTACTGACGCAGTACATTTGTTACGCGTCTAGGAAACCACATCAAGATTTTCTGAACCACGCGCCGGAGCCCGCAACGCAGGAAGTGAGCTTCCGGTGTCCATCATAGAGCGCAGCGCACTAGATACGCGTCTAGGAAACCACGGCCGAAGCCTTGCGTCAATATTTTAATACGAAAGTGGTGTATGAGTGAAAGGTGTCAGGTTTTGCAGACTATAATGAATGCAGCCAGCCACCATCCGTCACACTTGACATCCCCCCTCCATCCCCTGACCTTACTTTTCCTGACTTTTTACACTGGAAACCTTGTTCTCTACGAAATTCGTTATTGGCAAATTTATATAGGAAATTTACGTCTATCTCCAGAGAGAACGAAACTATTTAGAACATGCAGTTTGCAGTTTCGAGCTTTTTAGCACCTCCTAAATCAATAAGGAAAACTCATTTGTATAAAACTTAATGGGAGTGACCACTCTATAGGTCGTATTTTTGTCCAACTTTCAAAACATTGTGTACTAATGTTCGTTTTGTAGATTAAGTTTGTTCCCCAGCACAATCGGGGAAACTGAGTTTTTGGCAAGGGGGTTCCTCCAAAAAAGGGGGTTTATGCTGTAAAAACTGTCTTTACGATTTTATTTTGATTAAAATAAGTTTAAACATGACTAGTTGTGCCCAAAATGTGCGCTAAAAATCAATAAAATCCGTGTTTCCAGATCAAGACGACAATTGGAGAAGTTGAAAACCGTTTTTCCCGCCATCTTGGTCTGTTTGGATATTGATGGTTTCAGTATGCATGATGCTGAGTAGGGTTTCATAAATTGTATACTCCAATTTAATCGGAATTACTAAATCACTATTTGAGATGCCGACCACTCTCATGAGGGTATTTTAAGGCAAATATGTGGTGAAGGATGAGTGTGATGAGTGGTAGTATGAGGAATTATGAGGTGTAGTCTTGTTACAAACTAAGACCGACTCTTGTTTAGAATGGGTCATTAGAATTAGTAGCCCAATGAGCAATGGACATACAAGGACCAACGGCTTAACGTGACTTCCGAAAAACGCAGGTTATGGTATGATATGTCTTAACGATGGTGGGAGTTGATGCGGGTATCATCAGATGGTCACTGAGACTATCTGAGCCGACAAGACCGACTATTGTTTAGAATGGGTCAATAATTAATAGCAAAATGATAAATGAAAATACAAGGACCAACGGCTTAACGTGACTTTACTTCAAATCATAAATACACATGTTCTAACATAATAACCTATTTTGAGAGGTAACGCTGGAAGATTAGACAGTTATTTCCACCTGAAGAATAGTCACAGGGGTCAAAGGGCTTCTTTGGCGTATTAGTTACCCCGTTATAGGAAATTCACTATGATTCACGGATACGCTCGTAACTACGTGTTAGCTATGTTTTTCTAGCTTTTCATCTTAAAAATTTTGCGTTTGGAATATTTTGATCTAACGTCATCAAAACAAATTGTGACGTTGTTGTTAAATATCCTGAGTATATCAACACAGATATTATCCGCATATAATACTCGTATCTATTGAGATAACACTATATGTTTTGTTAAGCTCAAATACGCTTTGATACAGGATAAACAGGATCAAGGTGACACGTGCGCAGTATTCAATCGAACCATGACAGTTATATTCTAGACACAACATATCGCTTTCCTTATTGTGAAAATAAGATTTAGATAAAGTGTACTTGACAAAGGAGTCTGCTGTAGACTGAATTTGCTACTGGGGTCTATCTTTAGGTGCTATAATTAAAGTTTAATGTATAGTAACTATTATTTTTTAGAGGTTTCAAGTTTTATGTTTATTAATTCAAAACATTAATACAGAGTGTCCCGGAACGCTCTGGAACAATTCATATAACACTGTTCCTAGCTTGAGACACATTTCAGAATATAAACGCGACCTACAGTAGTGGGTCCTAACTTTTCGTCTGTCTGTCTATCTGTATGTGTTTTTAATTATTGTAAGTTATAGTCTACATTCTGCATATCGATATAACAGTGGATACCGATTCATTTATTGGATCTGTGGCGGAGTGGTATCGTGCGCGACTCCGGAGCTCCGCGACTCCGCTAGTAGCTTTCATCCCCGCAGTCAAACACTTGTAAAGAAGCTATCCATTAGCGCTAGGTAAAGGTCGAGGTTAAGTGGTGGAGAGTGCTTTGTAACCCTAACTTTACCTTGTTGAACACACTTGACATATTTTTAACAACCTTTGACATTTTAAATTTAAATGGTGTGATCAGAAAGTGAGTGATTTTCTTTCTTTTTGGGAGATCGGCCTACCCGACATTACGGTGGTATTTCAACTTTTGAAATGACTTCCTAAGAGAGTTCGGCGTTTTCTATACCCAAACTATTGACTAGGACTCGTGGCGTGGTCCTGTAATCCGGCTTCATGGAGGTCAGGTTTTGAGGATGATAAGGGTCTAAAGCGGCTCAGAACATCATCTGATGATACCCGCATCAACTCGCACCATCGTTTAGACATATCAGACCATCACCTGCGTGGTTCGGAAATCACGTTAAGCCGTTGGTCCTTGTATTTCTATTAGTCATTGGGCTATTAATAACGATCCACTCTAAGGAAAAGTCGGCCTTAGTTTGTAACAAGACTCAGATCCCATAACTCATTACTACCATTCATCACACTCATCCTTCACCACATATTTGCCTTAAAATACCCTCATGAGAGTGGTCGGCATCTCAAATAGTGATTAAGTGAAACTGTCTTTAATTAAATGACCTTCGCCCGAATTTTGCAGTCAACATTTTAAATGTTGAAGGAGCTTACTTGGACAATGCTAGCAGTGGTGAAGCACGGGTACACATCTAGTGGCTGTCGGTTTGAAACAGACTCTGCTTGTCACGTCACACAATGGAGCCGGGGTTAAATTATTCCATTTGCTAAGAGACAATCCGACAAGTTCCCGCCAAGATATAAATGAGTCTCTTCAGCAATCTGTCTCATTTTGGTCGACATTGCTCCTTACCCTCTTTGCCCGACAGTGCTTTCCTTTATAATTGCTTTATTTCTTCCTTTCTCGTTTATGAGAAATCTTTCAAAACGCTGGTGTTTTAATAGCCTAAGGTGGTTTTTGTATAAAACAAAGAAACTAGTATTTGTGGAATTCTGCCAAAACGCAACATTGTTCATCTTAAAATTCATTTCAATTACCCCTGAACTGTGTAGTTAATTAATAAAATTAGGTTATTACATCCGACAGACAGTTCAAATGTTTGCAGTTAGTTCTGTTGGCATAATCGTCATCTTCAAGCTTGAAAATCTTGATGATTCATCCACATGCATAACAAAGTCCACATAAATGAATCATCAAGATTTTCAAGCCTGAAGATGACGATTCATGTAGCCAACAGAACTAACTGCAAAAATTTGAACTGTCTGACGGACGTAATAACCTAATTTTAGTCTTAGTTCATCTGATAGTATTTTAATTTTTGTTAGATCCCATCTGTGAACGTCTACCCTCATGTTTGATATAAATGAGGTATAAGTAAGCTGCTTTGTATTGTTTGTTCGAAAACTAAGCTGTCCAGCTATGATCGATTCTGAAATGTTTTGAAAGTCACTTATCTTCACGACCGTAAATTTTACTCTTAGGCTTTCGCGGCCGGTGTCAAAACTATAATCTAGTTCTTTCAGTTCACACTGCGTCCGAACTTTATAATTAGGTTGAGATATTTTGGCCTCGCTGTAGAGTACGATCTTCAGTAACTGATTGGCTGAAACAGTTTCAATCAATGACTGAAGATGGTACTCCATCAATTTGTCCACGATTCCTATCTTTCAAGTGGACAATCAATGATACAGTGAAGTGGTTTTGCTTTATGATAAATCTTTGATTGTTACACTAAACTCTTTATTCAGAAACTTTAAAACTACTATAACCCAGTTGTAAGATACCCAGGCTATTCCTTGAATCTACTCTCATTTCCCTGCTAGAAGCAGCACTCTGATGGAAAGCTCTACCTAACATAAAGACGACATCATGATCTACCATAGAGCACCTCTCAACGAAGAAGAGACCAGCCATCTACAGCTGTAGAAGGGGATGTTATCATAATGTTTGCCATACTTTACCCGGCTAGTAACATCTATCCTCGCGGTCTTCTCATAACACTCATATTTGTCCCCCTACATTCTTTGGTTCTTCATGACAAATGTTTTCATGTTATTGTTTAATAAATATCGATTTATTTATTATTTATCGATTTATTACAGAATTTATCGATTCCAGTTAACAACTATTCAAACATTTATAAACTAATCGTACGTATAATTATATTTTATAAATAAATCACTATTTCTTCTTATCAGTGGTTAAAATTACCATTGCTCTCATTTTTGTTATTCACCCCATTCACTTTGTAAATAATGTATCATTTACCATCCATCATCATTTGTCGACACAATGTATTTTGTACATGACAATAAAATGTTAAAATGTTAAAATATATCGTCTTTTGACTAGTACGTAAGTACCCTCCGTTAAGTACAGTTAAAGTTAATGGCACTGGAGTTATTCAAGGTGAATCGAAAGAAATGTAAGTACCAAATAAAGGTGTGCAAAAGCAAGCCCTGTAAACAAAGATTTTCTAATTCACATCGTTTAAATTGACAACATAAGCTCCATTCCAAACGAAAATTTTGTTTAACCCATTTAACATTAAATATATTTCATTTTGTCTTTGTACAATAAAAATGGTTAAGACAATGTATGTGTACAAAATACTTAGTGCCAATGGTTAGAGAAAATGGTTATATGAAGTCAAAGAATGGTTCTTGAAGTACAAAAACTAGCTATTCATTAATAACCGTTTTAATTCAATTTTAAAAGTTTTAGGCTGTTTTGTGTTTTTAATAATATTCTAATATTTTTGGGTTCTTAGTTGAACTTTTTTTACCTACTCATTTGAAAGTTTGTTAAGTAACGCTAAGAAAGACTTTCAAAGTTTAGAAAACTTTCGTGTTGAGTTGAAGCGTTTGTGAAGATTTTATTTTCAAAACAAAAAATTTCAATTTCAAGTATATTTCTGAAGTGATATTTATTTACAACGACCACATTTTTCGTTACTTAGTAAAGCAGTGATGAGTTGGAATCGTGCGCGAATCCGGAGCTCATCCCTCCGCTGGCGCGGGTTCGATCCCCACAATCACCACTTACGTTTGTAAAGTGACTTTACAGCAACGCTAGGTAAAGGTAGAAGTTAAGTGATAGATAGGGCTTAGTAATCATAGCTTCACCTCGCTGAACAAGACAATTTTTACCTTTTTATCTCTATTTCCAGTTGGATTAAACTCTTTACTACAATCAGAACTCGTGTTGTACATCTTCTCTCACCTCATAATCGGAAGACAGTTAAGTGCCTTTATGAAATATTCATGTGCTAAAACAGAGAGAACTCGACTGCGGGAGCTGTTAGCTTGAGGGATTATAATTCCCGTGGGAGTGGCACAACTGTCGAGATTAATATTGTTGCCAACTGCACAAAAACAATAACTGTTCAGTGTTCAGTTCCTAATGCCTCAGACCTTACCGTATCATCTCACGCTACACTTTCAATTGGTGTACTTTTCAACGTTTCACTTTTGTCTAGGAAATGTTACTAACTTTGGTGACAGTTCGATGATCTTCCTTATCTGATTTGACTGGGACTCGTGGCGTGGTCCTGTAATCCAGCTTCATGGAGGTCAGGTTTTGAGGATGATATAGGTCTAAAGCGACTCAGATAGTCTCAGTGATCTTCTGATACCCGCATCAACTCCCACCATCGTTTAGACATATCAGACCATCACCTGCGTGGTTCGGAAGTCACGTTAAGTCGTTGGTCCTTGTGTTTCCATTGGTCATTGGGTTATTAATTAATGACCCATTCTAAGGAAGAGTCGGCCTTAGTTTGTAACAAGACTACACCTCATAACTCACTACTACCACTAATCACACTCATCCTTCACCACATATTTGCCTTAAAATACCCTCATGAGAGTGGTCGGCATCTCAAATAGTGATTTAGTGATTTTATCTAGGAAATGTTACACATTTTGGTGAAAGATCGATGATCTCCCTTAAATTGGAGATCCGTTTGTTCGGTAAACCCTTAAACATGTTTCTGAACTAAAGAGCTATGTTAACTTTAATATTAATGAATACTTTTTTATGTTGGAGAGCGCAGAAATACATCGTCATGGCTAAGAAACTTTAAAAAAATACAGATAATTTGTTAATGTAAGAAACCGAATAAAACTAATCTTACTCGTTTGGTATACGTATAACATATAGGTACGTGTAAAAAATGCCTTTTAAGTCTGAAAATTACAAAATCTGACTCAACCAATTTTAAATTATCTTCCAACCTATAATCGATATACCACAGCAGTCTTTTGGAGTATAATTAGGACAAATAATTTCTGGTGAAATAATCTAAATACTTTTTATGCAACCTAAATAACCTAAACGATACGTGTTTTACAAAATCGTTCTGTCATAACAAATTGTAAGAAATAACAAGTTTCAAAACTCCTTACAACTAAGAGCTTAAATCATCTTTAAAAGCCTTATAACGACAGTATTTTTCTTCCCAAGTGATTTTCCAAACCAATAAAGTAACTAAGTAGTTTTAAGCTTTGCTTTAAGTAGTTTTGCAGGAATTCTAAAGAATCCTTTGTAAAGAAGCTCTAGACTAGCTCAGGCGGAAAATTAATAGGGATCTCTTTCAAGCGATCTATTCCATCCTCTCAACAGTTTGAGGTATTATTTGTTCAATTAGCTTGAAATATTCTCGGTGTTTGTGTTTATTTCTACACCTAGCGTACCAACTGGCAAAATTGGTTATTTATTAGATAATCTAAACGATTGGTTTTAATATAAAGCTAAGATCTTTGGACTGTAATCGCTTTCGCGGCCAGTGTCACAACGGTAAACTAGTAATTTCGGTTCACACCGTGTCAAAAAATTATAATGATTAGCTTGAGATATTTCGGTCTTGCTGAGGAGTACCATCTTTAGTCACTGATTGGCTGAAACTAAGCCACTTGCTGTCTATTCTATTGATGGCAGTGCTGCCAATCGTCCAACAGGAAAGCAGACAGCAAGTAGCTCAGTTTCACCCAATCAGTGACTGAAGATGGTACTTTACAGTAATACCAAAATATTGGCTGAAGCTGACTACTTCCTGCTGTTTTCCTATTGGTGGCAGGAATGCAAACCGTCCGTTGCAACACGGATGCCAACCGTCGAGGTTCTCATTGGCTGTGACACTATCAAAAAGATTTCTCTAAGACTGGTTGCCAGATTCTGGAAAATCTAACGCTGTCTTCTTTGTTGAAGTTGTTATCAAATATCTCAAGCAAATTACAATGATGTTTTGACGCGGTGTGAACCGGAAGAACTAAATTATAGTTGATACCTTTGAAATTTGTAACGAAACCATTTACACACAGGTCTTATTATCAGTAAAGGTTGTAAACAAACTCTTGCCCAGATAGGATAATTAAACTCAACTGAAGCGCTCTTACATATTTTAGTAACAACATATTATCTTTTAACAATCTGCTGAAACAATTATAAACAATTTTACCTTACTTATCTTTCTAAAAGCTAATTATAAACTCCTTGATCACAGTGTAATCCATTACTGTGCATGAGTACGTTTAAGAATCCCCGCTTTATTAAGTTTTCCGTTTTAAGAACACACATTTTTCAAAGTCTCTTGAGAAAAGTTTAATAACTTGAGAGTGATAAACTACCGCATCATTCTCAGTTTTCAAGTTTTTTCATTACAGTTTTAAAAGTTTAAAGGTTTATTATGAGTGAAGAAATCATGGGAAAACTTTCTTTTTCAAACTTTTCACCTGTATTTGAAAATTTGAATTTGACCTAGTAGGTTATAAAAGTCTCACATTTTTTTAAGACAACTTTATATTTTTATGCTTTATCATTATGGTATCGACGTGCAATCCTTTAAACACTACAGCAATGAACAGTTTGGCTTTTGTTAACAGTATAAACAGTTGAAACGTAAGTGGTAGTAAGCGCTTGGTGTTTTGAGTTAGTGTTTGAACAAACAGGATTTAATTGGAGTGCTTAACTACTATTGTTTCAAATTACTTAGTTGGCTATTGAGGTGTAATAGTTTTGTTCAGTTGAATAGGATTTAACCTATTTACAGTGTTTAACAGAAAACCATGTGGTAACCAAACGTGTGTTTCTTAGTTTGGGTTACAAATATTTTGAGCTGAATTATTTAAACCGTTTTGTATGTGTACCTTATCAAATATCTAAATCTAAAATGAATTATGTATGTACAGTATTTGCTTTACCTGGTTTCCATTGGAAAAACGAGATATTCATGATCGTGAAATGAGCACCAATCCTGACCCCAAGAACACGTTCTGAGCATTTTTAAAACACTTAATATACATATGTATATATTTGCGTATCCTCTACAAGTCACGCCTAGTACAAGTATCTCGGCCAGCAAAATTAGTTTATCGTAAATAAAATTTGGGGCAGTGGGGGGACGTTTTGGTCAAAAAGTTGATTTAATGGTATTAAAACATTACATTTCAATCGATTTTGATCAATAAATAGTTATTTTAATGTTATCTATTCAGTACCAAAAATTATGAAAATCCTTTAGGTAGTTAGTTTCAAAATGGCGTGAAAAGTTATTTTCGCTGTAATAACGTTATAAGTAGTCCGATTTCAAGAAATTAGAAATACAATTTACTTTCCCGATATTAAATTAAACTTGCACTAAAAGAACATGTAATTATATCCATCTATGTAAAATGATAATAAAACTCAATGAGTTATTTAACAACAATGGCGTGATTTTACACTATAAAGCAGTGTTACGAGTAGTCCGATGTCAATAAAATTTGAAATACGTTTTCCCTTCACGTCATGTAATTAAACATGCAGTAAAATAACACGTAGGTCTGAGGCCGAAGGCTGAAGCGAGGCTGTGAGCGTAGCGAATAAGAGTAAGCGTAGCTACCAAAATCACCCATTTTGAAAACTGGGGCAAAGTGTCAGTGTGCATTAATTAAAAGGTACTTTAGGTTCCTCTTATAAAAAGTACCGAGTTCGGTTTCACTAAAAAACCTGGTTATAAAGGCGTTTCCACACTTTTGCCTGACCCTGTATAATATTTTTCATTCGTCCTCAAGCGTGAAATATTTAACACGGTTGTACTAACTATAAAGCTGAAGAACTCTCAGTCATTCAGTTCAACAATTAAACAACCTTTCCTCAACTTTTATAACATGCACTATTCAACTTGTAATTTTTACCTTATCGGATGATTTATTCAAAAACCCACCACAAAACGTATTTTCTAAATACTACATACATTTTAATATTTCAGTAAGTACAAAATAGAGCGCATAAAAGAACGCTGATACAGAAGTTAAAGTTGGTTAAACTTTTGCAAGGCCCATTCTAGTGTTAACTCTTTTATATGCACAGCGACATTATACTCTTTGCACAGATAGATGAATTTGACACATGGATAATTTGCAAACTATAGAGAAAATATAACACACTGTTCTAGAACATCGACAAATTTAATTACTTGCATAGAAAACTTCAAACAGATGAAACCAGTAATTAAACGCAATTAATGAAACTTAGTTAATTACTGCAATTAAACTCTGAACGGTTTCGGAGAATATAATTGTTTAATATTAGTGAATACATGAGTGAGTAATGTTTCAATGTTTGAACAATGAGAATTAATCACTTCAGTAGTTTTGTTCAAACTATAGGGATTTTAGTTTTATTTTGTCAGTGAAATATTTAGTTCAATTTTTTATTGTATCAGTGTTTTGTTTTATTTTCAGTTGATTACTTTTAATATGTCTTTATTGGGACCCCTTAAATATCAATTTTTTGATTTAATATATACTATATCCAGATTTGTGAGTTTCTTAAAACCGCTTACATCTGTGGAATACATATCAGAATCAGGGTGTTTTTTAACACAACTAACTTTTCAAACTATAGTAAGTCATTCTGTACGAGCAATAAATGTTTATAATTTTGCATCACTAGTTTTTTCGCTTCAACATATTCTATTAACTGATCTGTATTTTTGCAGTATTATTGTGGTTTTGATTTCCTAATTTGATGTCATTGTTAAACAAACGCAATCATGGTTTTTAGCAAAGCTCAAAGAGTATTTATCGTTGATGACTACTAAATAAAAGATCATTTTCTTTGTGTACAGAGGCTTTTTAGATCAAGTTTGCAGGTGTCAGTGGCTACTTGATTTTTTCCGAAATTCTTAAAGATTTCTTTAGGTGAATTTGTTAAACTAACCTTAATATTTTCCAACAATTTTTCATCAGTACAGTCCACCTTCTGTTATGTTTTCCGTTCTCCACAGAAGCTGTTTTTTTAAACTTTAACAAGTCTGTAAATGATACATTTGTTTGGAATACTCACACCTACAAACTTAACATCAAACGCCTCTTGGCTCAAAGAAAATTATTTTATTTTCAAGTATGTTTCCGTATATATCAGTTAGATAAATAGTTTGAACTCACGCGGCACATGAAAAAGTCCTGATTAAAACGACCAATTATCTTGTGTTTTGTTTTCAAACATTGAGCCGGATTTGAATACTTTAAAATAAAACAATTCCAAAAATCCCTCTTGAGGCTTCAGGCAATGTAGACTAAAGAATCTATTTCCTTTCAATCTCCGTTCTTTGTTTATCATTCTGAAATCAATTTCGAATAATCCTTTGTCTTTCCTTGAGTAAACCAAAGTAGATTGAAACGCAACAACTTTAGATTGGAAGGTTAATGAAGCCGGTTTTAATTGTTGAATCAGGTCATGGATGAAATAAATATTGTTAAGCAGCAAGATACGTTGAAACATTACTGTCGTAGTGATTGTGCAAAGTTGAATCTAGAGCAATTGAAGAGGAACAAGAAATATTAATCTTAGTTGAAGTATTGTAATATCCAAGAAGCCTTGGCAATACTTGTCAGATTTCATATTGTTGCGAAACATGTTTGAACGATGAGTAAATCAAACATCTTGTTGCTTTCAAGATTAAATTTCTCTTCTTTGTTGTATACAGGGTGTTTTTTTTAAACGTAACCGAAATTTCAAACTGTAGTAAGTCACTGGTTATGAACAATGTATGACCATAAGTTTGCATCACTAGTTGTTTAGCTTCAATATTTATTAACTGGTTCGTATTCTGAAATTGTTGTTTTTATTACGTTCATGACTGATGTGATAAGTTTTATGACGTAAAG
Organism: Matsumurasca onukii; assembly: GCA_018831715.1. Lineage (NCBI taxonomy): Eukaryota > Metazoa > Arthropoda > Insecta > Hemiptera > Cicadellidae > Matsumurasca > Matsumurasca onukii. Next base: position 5,489,391 of record CM032065.1, read on the forward strand.
TTTTAAAAAAGTTCAATCGGTAAAAATCTATAAATAAAATAATTACCAAGTGCAGGGTATACTTAATGTTTAAAATAAATATAATGATCATTGGTTAAAACTCAGGTATTGTTCAGCCATATTGAAACTTTTTTTAAGGACCTGAAAAAAATTATGTTTTTGGACTCCAGATAGAGTATAGTTCGTTTACTTCGCTCACGACGGACGGTGGTGACGCATCGGCCTACGGCTAAGCAAGTTATTAATGGGGTTTGTCGACGATGCAAGAGAAGAGAGTATTTAAAAGAAATACACGTTAGAATTGTTTAACGAGGTGAAGATAGGACTATGAAGTTCCTTCCATCACTCAATCTCGACCTTTGCCTAGTATCATCGTAAAGTCACTTTACATATTGTAAGTATTGAATGCGGGGATCGAACTCGCACCACATGAGTAATGAGCTCCAAGTCGCGCGCGATACCAAACCTCCACGAATCCGCTAACATCTTTAGAGTTTTAAAAGATTGAGTTATGATTCAAAACAATATTCCATGAACATCGTTGTATACAACTATCTAACTGTGCAATAACGTTGTAAAACATAAACATATACTAATACTAGATCCAAGTATATAGATAATGTAGATAGAATTTATTGAATTTATAGATCGAAGCCACAAAACCGCTTTCTCTAACAAAATCTACAGAGTGTTCTGGAACAAACTGCAATCCTTTGGTGGATTTGTTATTTTAGAGTTTTGAAAAACATCATATGCTATCTTATATGGTGAAATATATTTACTTTTACCTAACTAAGTAACAAACCTACCAAAGGATTCCAGTTTGTTCCAGGACACCCTGTATAACGTCAGGTTTACTCTGTGTAAATAGACAATTCTCACCTGACCAGTAATGAGAGCGAGAGGTGTTTGAGCTGACAGACTAATCTTCCAATTAGTTGAACAAACTGAGATAGAGGCTATTAAGGACGAGACTCCTGAGGATATCCTGTCCTAGGATCTTGTACCTGCGTGTTATGGTTGTTCTCATGATCTACTGACAGTAGGCGATATGCTAATCATGTATTGAGGTTGTGATTAGTAAGTAGGTTTATTACCTTTAAGGTAATATGTGCAAAGGTGTTTGAAATGGTTGGTTGAGGGCCTAGCTTTTTTTAACTGGAAAACTTTGTTTTATACATGTGTTTTTGGGTCTAAAACTCTTCCAGCTGAATTTCACGAAATATAGCTAAGGCTAGCTCTCTATTTTTGGTTTTATGTTTAGCAACAGATAACGAGGATTACTGTGCTTAAAAGAGAGCAGCATAACGTATAAAAAGACGTAATGGATCAAAGTTGCTTACCACCGCCAAAAGTGTGAATTTTATTTTATGTATTTAAGTTAATATATAATAAAAACAAAGTTGTCGTTCGACTTAAATAGAACACAGAAAAGCTTTAAAAGACAATAAACGTTAGTTTTGTTTAACGAGGTGAAGATATGACTATGAGGTCCCTTCTATCACTCAATCTCGACCTTTGCCTAGCGTCACCGTAATGTCACTTTACAAATTGTATGTAGTGACTGCGGGGATCGAACTTGTACCACAGGAGTGATGAGCTTAATATATACAAAGACTAACAGTTTTTTTAAACAAGTTATGAACAAATTTTAAGAAGATAGCAGAATTTATTGACACGTTTAAACACGTCCACTTGAATAAAGTGTTTGAAACAAGTGAAGAAAGTCAAACGAAACAGAACGTTATTGAAAATAAAAACACAAGGACATGTTTTGCATCATACAGTTTTTTTTTTTTTCATTTCAATTTTTATGTTGAAACGAAATCAAATCTAACCATTTTCTAATATGAAGTATGATAATTTGCTTAACCTTGTCTCTGAAGCAAGATAGGGAAAAAAGTGTTATTTGATCGTTACCAAAATGTTATATTACTACACTTTATGAAATAGGCTATACTTTTTCCCTTTATTACCGAATTCCCATTCAAAAAATTAGATGTAAGCCCCAGACCCGGACGATGAAACGGGCACCGATCCTGGCCCCTAGAACACGTTGTGAGTATTTTTCAACACTTTATATACATTTATTTTTTATTTATTTATTTCTTCAGTTTACATACAGTGTTATGAATATTACATACTTGTATATAATCTAAAATACCCAACTATATATCTAAAATCGAGCACGAAACCTGATCAAATCCAATGTAAATTAAACGTGAAAGTTAAGAAAACAACAACCGAATTTCGTGAAAGCAAGTAAGCATTAGGGAATAATATTGTTGTTGTGTAAGCAAATAGAGCCGTTGGCTTAAAACGTACGCAAAAACAAGGTTTTGTTATTGTTCGGTTCGAGCTTGTTTCACATATATACCTCAATACTCTCGCACAGGTGATTTTAATCGCAAATTTCATCCGAGTATTACAGAAAAACTTGTTGAATTATTTTGTAAAATATATTTTTAATAGGTACATTTTATTTATAGTTATGCTTAAAAACTACAAATATTTTTATATTAAAATCTTTATGCAAACAAAACACTGTACAGAAATTAACGGTGACAACCCTTAGTTGACAAAATATGATAGTGTCGATAATTAATAAAGTTTTATATCTCAAAACCGTTCATTATAATTATTAATTCGATCATTTTGTTTACTTCCATAGGCTGCTAAATAAGGTAAGATCAGAGCAAACAAACAAGTAGAGAAGTCTCAGCCAATCAGTGACAGAAGATGGTACACCACAGCGAGGCTGAAATATCTCAACCTAATTACGAAGCTTAGACGCTGTGTGAACCGGAAGATCTAGCCTCTTTTAAAGTAGAGAAGAATTCAACGCACGATCAATTTCGAGTTTTGCAGTTTTTTGCTGACAAAACGTAGAAAACGTGTAAATTATGTTCCAAATAAAAAGAAGTCATCTATAATATTTCAAATGGAAGCGTAGTAAACTATTAAGTTGTTGGTCCATTCCATTGACCGTTGGGCTCTTTTATTAACGAGCCTATCTAGGGAACAGTCGGCCCTAGTTTGTAACAAGACTACACCTTATCATCCATCAAAACACTCATCACACTCACCATCATTCCATATTCACCTTCAATTTCCCAAGTGGCGCGGTGTCTCAAAGCAAAGGTATATTGGAAACACTTAACTTTATTCCTTTATTCGTCTCTTAAGGTTTATTCCTGTGTTAAGAGGAAATTAACCAATCATAACCAAGTCAAATTAACGAAATAAAGGTACGTCCATCCATCACATTTCAATCCACTGCTTCTTACTAAAGTGCAAAGAATGCTCAAAGATTGATTTCAATACCTCGGTTAGGAATAATGCCAGATGATTTCCACGGACAATGTCGCGGCGTTGTCATCCGGAAACGGAACAGACGCCGGATAACCACCTCCGGATGTAGGAGTATCATCCGGATCATTCGGATGACACGGATACCCACTACCGATTGGTCGCACTCCTCATCGCAGGACGTGGCAGCCGGCTTGGGACCCTATGCGCGTCGGCGTAGAAATATGTTTTTACAGATGGGGACTTATCTGGAACTTATGGGAACTCTTGATCCATCTGAAGAAAATTAAGTTGAGAATATATTTCGTGAAAGAATTATTTTCCCAGTAAACTTATTTATCTAGTAAAACGGCAAAGTAATAATTTAGGCAAACATTTAATTCGTAATAGATTTCTTAGATATGTCAAAGTGACCCTTAGAAAACCCCCAAAAAACGAAAAGTTTGAAACTGTACGAGGACGGGGTCGAATTTCTGATTCAAAAACGTCGTGTTCTCTTTGTTCACTAAAAAGCGATGGGAAATGTTGGTGAATGTATGGATGATTCAAATACAACTAATTGTTCCAACAACATTTCACCTATGTAGCAAGTAGTACTATATGGGATGAATATTTTGGTGATGAGTTTATCTTATTTGTTTTATATTTAGATTTGTTTTTGTTTTTGTCTCACAAAACTTTTTTTGTATATGACAAACAAAGTTATTATTATTAATGTCCATAATAATGGTTTAACCTCGTAAAGAGTTCAAGTGATTTTTAGAGGTATAGGGACTTAAAGGTATATGTATTTAAACCTTTTGTTTTAAATCCGTTATGACACTTTTATGAAGACCGACACATATTTTTTTATATGGTAAGCCTAAGAACAAAAGCTCTGACACCAACTAATCTAAGAAAAGGTCCCCACAAAAGCTATTAAATTATACTTACTACCCCATGAGTGAAATAATGCACATTGTAATTTACCAGTTAGTTACGAAATTCAAAACAATACCAAATGGGCTGTGGAAGTCTCGATTAAGATCGGCTGTATGAAAAACTGTTGTGGACACCAAAAAAAAACTTGAAGAAGTCACCTTTCTAGTTTAGTGTATTTATTCACTATTCGAGAATTAGTCACTTAAATACAGAAGGTTAATGGCGGTTAAAAACATCCTGGTAATAAATACATTGATACAGGTGTTGCGCTTTATTTCACATTTTGAAACGAGCAACATGCAATAAAAAAACACAATATTAAAGCACATACCGACAGCAATCACATACAAACTAATTATTTATCCAAATAAATCCAGTTCAGCTATTTCATTATACACTCAACTACATCAGTTAACCGATTTAATTACAAACCCGTCCGACAGATTGCGATAAATTCAGTGATAAATGCAGGTCGGCTATCAGGTTTCAATCAGAACGCGGGTTGAATGAAGAGTTAGGGGATGGGGTTTTAGTTATTGTGACCGAAAACACACCACAGATTCAGATTTGTGGTCCCTAGACAACCGGTGATCAACACTCTTGACCTCGATTACTCTTTGGTTTATACTCTTTGGTTTATACTCTTTGGTTTATTCTCTTTGTTTCCATTCCCCCTATCCACTTTTAAAGGTTATTGATTCAACGTGTAATTGGTTTTGTTTGGAATGAAGTTGTTTGAATGAAGTTGAGGTCTTTTTTTATTAGTGGTCAGAGAGACTGTATAAATCCTCATAAAAATATGAAAATGCCAAGTAGTCGATTCATCTCTGTTCCAAAATTATTATAAGCCAGCTTGACAGAAAAGTCTTCTTCAAAATGAACTTAAGTACTCGTGTCTACCTAAACAAACTAATACAGTTTGGAGGGGTAGTTTTTCCCCTTTATCTTTTTAAAAAGGAAATATTTTTAAAAACCCGTAATGTTGTAAAAAGGGACAATGTTTTTATAGGATTATTAAGTTTTTTTTACGTACATTGCGTCACCCACACCCCACCCGAAAATGGAGAGCCCCTTCCCAATTTTTCAAATACAAATCACCCCTTGTAGCACTTCTAAATCAAGGGAATTTTAACACAAAATTCAATGACGCAAAGAAAAATTACTCTGAGAGAAACATCACAATCCTATAACATAGTCCCATAATATTTCATTTTTAAAAGTTAAGGTGGGGGAGGCATTTAGAACTCACCCTGTATATTTTAATGATAATAAAATGCTTTAAAATACAAACAGGTCCTGTTTGACTTGTGTAATATCCTCTAAGCCACTGAACCTCAACCTTTACCTAGCGTTACCACAAAATGTCAGTGGTGACTGCGGGGATTGAACCCGCGCTACCGGAGTGATGGACTCCAGATTCGCGCGCATTACCGATTCGCCATGGGCCCACTAACGTTGGTATTTTGTACAAGTTCCTAATGTATAAATTTCTTTAAGAACATTATATTTGTCTTTAATATGTCATCCCTCTTAAACAATTTTGAAATGAAAATGTGGTTTGTTAAAGCACTTTTCCAGAAGTTGTAGACCATTAACACACCATATAAAATGTATTAAGTTACATAACTTAACTACTCACAAAGCCAAAGAAATTGTAAATGCGTTAACAACAAAACCTTTTTAATCAGCAGATAAAGTTTATTCTTCAGATTTACAGAAAATAGATGACCCTAACCCAACCGAATAGACAAAGAAACAATCAAAATCACCCTGCATAATTATATTGCCGACTGCAAAACAAGACTGGGTTGAAGTAGAGGCTCGACGTTGCATTAATTAGAATGTGCTGATTAGCTTTCACTAATTAACCAACATTTGGTTGATGACAAGTTTGATGATCAAGTCTAGTCTAGTCCTGGTTAATTGACTGAAATGTGTTTGTTGTGTGCGTTAATCAGCAACTTGGGCACGTTTCGGGTTGCAATTTTTTTGTTTTGTAAAGAGAAAAATGTAAAGTTTGTCTTGTTTAAGGAGGGGAAGTTAAGACTACAAAGTCATCTCTAGCATTAAATTTTGACCTATACCTAGCGTTACCGCATGTCACTTTACAAATGGCAGGGATTGAACCTGCTAGCGGAGGGATGAGCTCCGGAGTCGCGCACTATTCCAACGCGCCACGGGTCCGCTCTCCAAGAATATTTTTGGGTTTTTTATGAACGGTTGCAATATAACTGGAATTATCCTTTTGTTTTTCTTTAATTTAGATGTGATTTTAATTGCTGTTATACTGTTTAAACGTGTAAATAACATTCGGGGGTTCAGAACAATTATTACGAGCAAAGTGGATTTTTAGCTTTTTTACATATTTACAAATCATTATTTAAATTAAGATAATAAAAGAAAACTGGTTTTTGATATGCCACTTATCTACGCTAATCCTCGCTTTGGCCATTGGCTTCAGTTTTACTTGCATTGATAACAAGTTCCTGGTTTTAAAAGTTCAACGGATTTGCTCCAAAAAGAACTTCAGATTAAGTATAGTATCACAACCTACTAATTAGAGTTTCTTAATTTGGCTGGCAACAGCACAATATGAAAAAAACTCGAAAACTTATAAAAGAAAACTTCAGTTTAAAAAAAGGTTTTAAAAGTTTTAATATATTGAAGCTATGCAAAATTAAAACCTTAGCTGACTTGAATGGATAATCTTAGTATTTTCCCGGTTAGCTCAAAACTTTGATACGCCCCTTATTGAAAAAAAAAATACGTTCATTCTATAGTTTGAATTTAGATTGAGAGCGAAGATTTCTTAACGAATAAGATAGTCGAAAAATTCTACCCTGACTTAAATCACGTTCAGAAAATTAAATATTTGAGTCTTAATGTGTTATGTTTTTGCTAACAGTCTCCTTCCTTAAAAATTAAACCCACTAAACTTTTATGGTATAGGAAGCTCTTTCTTATTGGAATTCATATAAATTTAAGAGACATCTCCAAATATTCCAATGTTGTTAATTTATTAAACTGAGACCTTTCAAACACCAAGTGCAAAAAACAAATGCATATGCTACAATAATAGTTGTGAACATGTTTTTCTTTTGCCCCTATAATTGATCCATCAAAAACACCTTTAACAATCACACAAAAATTAATGTTTCTTTTAAAACTAAAAACAAATCAAAATAACTGATCGGTAATCCCAAAGACAAAGTAATAAATGAAAACAAATCAGGAATTTACGAAATACCATGTGCTTGCTGCAATAAAAAATACATAGGCCAAACGAAAAGAAAAATCAAAACTAGAATGAAAGAGCACACTTATCATTTTAGAAACAACCAAGAAGAAAATTCGGCAATTGCGAAGCACTACTTAGAAAATGAGCATTATTTTAACCAGATCAACTTAATCCAAGAAGTACAAATTTTTCAATTTTTAGACGCGACCGAGTCCTTAAATATGCACAAAAATGAAGATCTATTAATAAATAATGAACTCAGTTTACTTCAAAATTCACTGTTCCTCAAATTTGTTTAACCGGGACTTTACGTAGCATACATTATTATAATTTTTTCTTGAGTTTAATTTAAAATTTTCTTAGGTTTAAAATATGTTCACAATTATTATTTGTTATGCATTTTTCACTAATTTGAATTGTATGTATATATTTTCCTTTAGTTTTGATGTGCCTCTGAAGATGTACACTTTGTGTTTGAAAGGCCTCAGCCTAATAAATTAACATTATTGGAATATTTGCAGATGCCTCTTAAATTTATCCAACTAAACTTTACCAACATCTAAACACAAAAAATATTTTTACAAAACTAGGTTGTGTAGAAAGTGTACCTGTGCGTACGTCCAACCCATTCTGAACCAGTCCGCTGCTTGCCAACCACTGAACCCTGCAGAACTGGTCCAAACCTTGCCTCCATTTCTCCATCCTCCTCCTGCCTCTTTCACCTCTCTCCACTCCAGCTCACCTGAGACATCACAGTTGCATCACCTGTTCATCCGTAACAGCTCGTTATTATAACTGTGTAATTACCGGTCAGTTGGAGCGTGCCGGGAGACAATGGTGTGTGGTAGGAAGTAGTGGTGTTTACGGAAGGTTGACGATGGTGCAGTTTCTGAGGTTGAAGTTTTAAGAACGTTTTCCATGGGTTTGAGTGGACGGAAGGTACTCGACGTTACGGAATCTAGAATTTGAACCCTGTTCTAAAATACAACACATGTATGAGTTGGCCAAAACTAACGGTCAGCTTAGGCCTATGATCAGTTACCTTGACTCACCGAAAAGGGATTTTTCTTAAGTAGGTTCATCATTTCAACTTCTTTGTTAGTAAAACTTGATTCACAATCATCAATTTCTCTTCCATTTCTTGCGCATTAATAGGTATTTTTGTGTTCTCTCCATTACGGTTGGGCAATCTGAGTCACGGCTGTGATTGATCGTCCGTTACTCCAAGCCAGCCAATGGGGCTGTTCGGTGGCTGGCCTGACAGTGAGTCAGTGTGCACTTTATAATGACTAGTTCGTACAAAATCCAATAAATTATCATTATTTTATCAAAACAGTGTATGCCTACGCCCTTAGCACAGTAGGTAGAGTCACGGCTTACGTTACGAGAGGTTGCGGGTTCGACTCCCAACGCAGGCTCGTAGGTTTGGACAGCATCTTTGTATTAGGGCCACTCGCCTAGACTAAATCACATATCGAAAATTCTATTAGTATGGGCCCTTTCAAAGATCAGCTTTACCAAGTGGGTCCGAACAGCAGGGCTTTAATTTTGTCTGTACAGGTCATCGCCCTTTTCATCATTTTATCAATGTAAATAGTTAAAATGCAAAACAACCTACATCAGTTTGTTTAAAGTGTGTTGTTGACGATAGTACAATTTCTAGAATTAAAATACTACTACAAACATTTTTCATCGCTTTTGAGTAAAAGAAATAGTAGTTTGTGGAACCTACAACAAATCAAAACCCACTTAGCTAGGCCTATCTCAGCTTCATTTTAAAAAATCATCATGTTATGCACTCACTGCACTTTAATCACCCAGTACTCATTCAACTACCCTGCAACAACTTTCCCGACGATGATTTGAAACAACATACGGGACGGGTTGGTAAAGGTTAGATTCATTATGTCGTCTGCATCTACAACTCATAACTCAAGCACCCTCTGGGCCTGTCACAGCTAATGGATTACTTAGTGCTTCCGTTTACAGTAGATTAAAGACAATGAGTGGCATTGTGTTGGGATCTGGCAAGTCTATAACTGAGTAAGGTGTGAATAGGTTGGGTAATGGGTTGGGGCTGTGATTTGTAAATGTTGCGTTTAGGGTGATGTTGTAGTTGGGGAAATATTTTAAAGGATATTGTCGAAAGATGTATATTTTGTACTTTTTCTCGTGTAAAGTTAATTAGTTTCCTCGCCTTCGGTTGGGTTTGAGCGTTGTGTTTAAGTGGAAGGAAATTGAAAACTTCCTATCTATTTGGAGTCAAGTCAATATAAATATTATACAAACCAAACAAGACCGTACCTAACACTCGAAACCTCCAAACATCCCACCTAATCAATTATTTCTACCCACCATTAACCATCATCTTCAACAACCCCATAACTTCCAACCAGCCAGCTACTTACTCCACTAGAGAGTGAACCTCATCCTAGCCCAGATACCCCGTGGACATTAACCTTGTTCTGTACTGTACTTGGGTCTGGCGGTGATAACTCATAGAGAGAGGCTAGGACATACAGAGTGCGACGCAACTGGTAGTTACAGATGAAATAATAGCGATGAGTGTGCGGTGGACACGCCCCGACAGCGAAAGTACTCTAGAGAGTGTACCAGAGCGCATTCCGCCTGTGACACTGCACTTGCCATATACAAGAGAACGCTTCTGGTAGAAATCTGTGGTGATTTTGGTGGGAGTAGATCACTAAATCACTATTTGAGATGCCGACCACTCTCATGAGGGTGTTTAAGGCAAATATGTGGTGAAGGGTGAGTGTGATGAGTGGTAGTAATGAATTATGAGGTGTAGTTGTGTTACAAACTAAGGCCGACTCTTTCTTAGAATGGGTCATTAATCAATAGCCCAATGACCAATGGAAACACAAGAACCAACGGCTTAACGTGACTTCCGAACCACACAGATGATCGTCTGATTTGTCTAAACGATGGTGGGAGTTGATGTGGGTATCATCAGATGATCACTGAGACTATCTGAGCCGCTTTAGACCTATATTATCCTCAAAACCTGACCTCCATGAAGCTGGATTACAGGACCACGCCACGAGTCCCAGTCAAAAAAGGGCTCCGGTGGCGCGAGTTTGTCCCCCGCAGTAACCACTTGTAAAGTGACTGTACGACGCTAATCGTCGAAGTAAACTACAACGCCTGGTGGTGATCGAGGGAACTTCCACTAGGTTAAGGTCGAGGTTGAGTGGTAGTGAGGACTGGCTAGCCCTAACTTCGTCTCGTTAAACAAGACAAACTTTACCTTTAACTTAAATAACTAACTCAAGTGAACGGCGCGTTTCTAAAATATATCTGAAGCGTAGCCGTGAATCATGGCGAGTTTCTGTAAAAGAGGGACAATTTATACCAGAAGTGCACTTTTGGTAGGGCGTTTCACTAAAAATGAAGGTTATGCCATAAAAATTGTATTTAGAATTCGACTTTGACGGAACTTAAGATACAAATTTGTTTTATTGTACCCAAAGTGTATACTAAAAATCAACGAAATCCAAATGGTCAGACCAAATGTTGGCAAATACTGTTTTCCCGAATTTTGTGGTTGAAAACGCCCCTTAAAAAGAACAATTTCGGTGGGCTCCTTTAGCTGGTTAACATACCTAACAAAATTGTTATATTCAAAACAAAATGTGTACCGAATTCCGTGAAATTGGGACAAAAAGTCACTTACCCACATATACAGTATTTTTATCTGTGGGAATTAAGAGAAAGGGGGAATAATGAAAGTGTTTTCAAATTTTCACAACTAAATTTAGCAATGATCGACAAGGCGCGATTTCTAATATACTCATCTACAATACTCGAACCAATTCATCCGGTTCTTGTTTCATTGGTTGAATGATTCGAGATATCGTACGCAAGTTTAGGCGAGAGTAAGACTTGACTAACAATGTAGAAACTGTGGGTTTAGACGCCGGAATGCGGGCGTATTCGATAATAGAGCTGCTAAGTGTTCCCAACAAGTTAACATAGTTCTTGATTGAAATTTGTAACCTGTAGAAACTTGCTGGGAAACTCGTTGCTTCAAGTTTCTTGATTTCGAGACTAGAGCTTAACCCCTTAGTCAGGTTGCTCCTTAGACTTGTATATTCTTAACTCTTAAGCTTTCGCGGCCGGTGACATCACTAAGATCTAAGGCTTCCGGTTTACACCATCACTTTTGAAATATTGACTGGGACTGGTGGCGTGGTCCTGTAATCCAGCTTCTTGGAGGTCAGGTTTTGAGGATGATATAGGTCTAAAGCGGCTTAGATAGACTCAGTAATCATCTGATGATACCCGCATCAACTCCCACCATCGTGGTTCGGAAGTCACGTTACGCCGTTGGTCCTTGTATTTCCATTGGTCATTGGGCTATTAATTAATGACCTATTCTAAGGAAGAGTCGGCCTTAGTTTGTAGCAAGACTACACCTCATAACTCATTACTTCCACTCATCACACTCATCCTTCACCACATATTTGCCTTAAAATACCCTCATGAGAGTGGTCGGCATCTCAAATAATGATACTGCTAAACGTTTCGACCTCACTGTGGAGAGTCATCCTCAGTAGCTGGAGACTGTATCGGCCGGCGGTGGCGTCTTCTTATATACCCAAGCTGTGAAGAAGGCTGTACTTGTATATTGTTCGATTTTCGTTGAACTTACTTCAAGAAAGCCAAGCTAATAATAAAACTTGTTCATAGTCAACTGTAAGTTTTTGTGTTGTTCAATACTAAAATGGTGAGTTTTTGCCGATTAACTTACCACCAGATCTCCTTCACCTATAGGGTGAGTCAAAAGAATGGATATCCGCTGTTAAATTTCAAAAGGATAAAGATAGAAAAATGAAACTCAGGATACCATTATAGGAGATCGAAGTTAACTCTTTAGTCACAACATTGTCTTGAGGCTGATATTTTTGGAGTATATATAATTTTAAATTAGTCAAACTGTTAAATATATAAGTTTGTTCTTGCCTAAAGCTTTTGGTGGACCAGGTTCACGTCTTTAAAGCTCTAGTCTATTCGCCACTATTACAGCTTTACCCAGTTCCTTAAAATGGGATTTTGAGGGTAAACTTAAAATTTGTAAATAATAAGACCCATTAAGTGACACCTCATTTTAAAGGTCTTAGTTAAAGAAGAATAAGGGAAACTAAAGTCTTATATTCAAAATGACAGTACAAAATGGCAGCTCCATTAAGTTTCACTTAACTTCAATGAGGTGCCATTTTGTACTGGATTCAGATAGAATACTCTAGCTTCCACTGTTTTCTTTCTCTAACCAAGACCTTTAAAGTGAAGTGTACCATTTAAAGCTGCTTCCCGAAAATCGTATTTTGGGGAAATACACAAAGTTGTAATAGTGACTAATAGGTTTACTTTTATTTCCTATTATAGGAAACCTAAATTTCATTCTTCTATCTGTATCCATTAAAACCTTACCAGGGAGTGTCCATACTTTTAAATCACCCTGTATAGTAGCCTACGAGAAACACATAAACTAGAGGGATGGAGGGTGGAGGGTGTAATTTTCTATTAATGGCTTCTCTGTGTTAACCTATTCTCTCAGTAGATTGCTACAATGCTGGGTTGTGGACGACAAACTTACCACCTCTATATTTAGTCATTTTCTATCTATATTTAGTATTAACTCACTAGATAATAAATTTTGAATGTTCTAAAATATGTTCTTGCTTCTTAGAACTATGTTTATAGTCAGTTATTTTTAAATATTGATTAAGGCACATTGATCCATGCATTTAATAGATCGAGAAGAAATGTATTTTATTCATAGTTTTAGTATTATTTGACCTTTGTTTAAATGGCATTGAGCAGTTATATAGTACAGTTCGTTAGGTATAGCATGGCCAGTGGCCTTGAGATTTCCTGCTGGTCGCTTATGGCCCTATAGCCCATCTCACCGGCCATGCTGAACCTGACGAACTGTATGTAGATAAGAAATTAAATAGGGTGATATTGTTATTACGTTTCCTACTGGTGAGCAATATGTTTTGTGTTTAAACGTTCCTAGTTCGGTTACATTGTTTCTGGGTTCTTGAGTATAGTAGAAACCTGCAGTGTGACATATTTTTGTAAATGACGTTTTGTTATGGATTTTTGTAAAGGAACGGTAAAGTTAGAATACGAAATTCAGAGGTTTTTTTAACTATGAAAAACGTACATTGTTACCTCATAGATAGTAATTATAAATTCAAAAACAACGCTTAGGGTAGGTAGGTTTTCTGATATTTATTTTAAGTTCAAATTTTCTTTTAGTATGCATTTCAGTTCAAACCATTACTTCTAAGTCCTCCCTGTACATCAACAAATTCGACATTGATTCAATATCGGTACAAACTAGAAACAAATAACCTCATAAATTCAGTTCAACTTGTTACATTAAGAGATGAAATTCAACTTAGATCTCCGCTGATTCAATTGTAAGAAGATTGCAGTATCTCGTTAAAAGCATCTGCTGGATGGAGTTTTGAACACTTTCTTTTACTTTTAATACATTAACGCTTTATGAGATGATGCTTTTATGTTCAAACTGAATTATCTGGTGTTAGATCTTTTACTAATATAGCGGTTCATTGGTTTTTTAGTAACTTTAGTGGATTGGAATAACATTATAAGGAAAAGGTAAAGTTTGTCTTGTTTAACGAGACGAAGTTAGGACTACAAAGTCCTCTCTACTCAACCTCAACCTTTACCTAGCGACACCGTTTAGTCACTTTACAAATTGTAAATGGAGACTGCGGAGATCGACCCCGCACCACCGGAGTGATGAGCTCCAGAGTCACGCGCGGTTTTAATCCGCCACGGATCCACTGGTGGCCGCTACAAATTATACGTAGACATTGAGTGCAAAGAGTGATTTGAGAAGCCATTATCATTACATAGAATAGCTCATTACATTAGCTCAATTTTACATAAAATATACGTAAAATAGAATAGAGTTGTTGTTACAGATCAACAAAATACCAAACTATTGACAACAAAATACAACAATTTATCGAACATTTTCGAAAACATATGTCACGGTTGTAAACATTTTAGTAACCAATATACAGATTGGCATTGTGTCGGTGTATAAAAAACCCGATAACAACGTATAGTACAACATAGAAAATTACAATTTACTACGGAAAACTTAGAATTAGCAATGTATTATTTTCATGATTAAAATTTGGAATGTATTATAAACACCAGACTTCTGAGTGGTAAGTGGTCTATAAACTCCTGCAAAATGTAAAATTCGTTGGTGAAAAGGTAATTCTTTAGTTCTTTCTTAACAATTTAGAGTGTTGAAGACTTTGTATTTTCTTGGAAGGTTTTTGAAATAGTGCAATTCCAGCCTGAGAAGGTAATTTTTGGAATGATTCTAGTCTGTGATAGTCGGTTCTATAACTAGTTAAAGAGCTAGTATCATTATTATGAATATCACTGCCTTGTACTAAACTACACTAATTAATGTAAAATAAAGTGGAATCATAAATTTAAAGTGAAGAAAAGGTTAGAATGTCTAGTTTTTTTAAAATAATTGTGACACGAAACTCCTTTAAATTGCCCAAGATTCTAATGACATAATTTTTTAAAACAAATAATCAACTGATTTTTTTCTGAGCACAGTTTTTACAGAACAATAATGGATAATTGCACAGATTTAAGTGCACTGTGATGTTATTTTGTGATAAACCTGTTTTTTCACTGTGTTTTTTATGCTTTGCTGGAGGCTTAAAAGCTCACAGGGCTGCCAATAGGGTGGCAGACAGCAAGAATCTCAGTTTCAGCCAATCAGGAGGTAGTCCACAGCGAGACCAAATATTTCAAGCCAATTGTAACGATGTTTTGACGTGGTGTGAACTAAATCACTATTTGAGGTGCCGACCACTCTCGTGAGGGTATTTTAAAGCAAATATGTGGTGAAGGATGAGTGTGATGAGTGGTTGTAATGAGTTATGAGGTCTTGAGTCTTGTTACAAACTAAGGCCGATTCTTCCTTAGAATGGGTCATTAATTAGTAGCCCAATGACCGATGTTAATACAAGGACCAACGGCTTAACGTGACTTCCGAACCACGCTGGTGATGGTCTGATATGTCTAAACGATGGTGGGAGTTAATGCGGATAGCATCAGATGATCACTGGGACTATCTGAGCCGCTTTAGACCTATATCATCCTCAAAACCTGACCTCCATGAAGCTGGATTACCACGCCACGAGTCCCAGTCGACTATAACTAGATTATAGTTATGACACCGGTCACGAAAGGCTCAGTTAAATATATAGTATTTTTATTAATCTATTTAATTGGCTACTTTTAGCTGCAACATCGGACCAAGTAGCACCTGCAGCAGGTGCTGTATATTGCTAGAGAGAATGAGTTTGTGAGCTATACAAGGGACAACATGACATCAGCTGTAGTTGTACAGTGACAATTATAGTGCCAACTGTGCTGTGTGCCAGGTGCAACTGCTAATTAGTTTTGTATAATTTATTTAAACATAAATATTATTATTTGTATAACAAATAACAATGTACAGTTATGTATCGTTAGTAGCTACCTATGTACGGTATGTGATCCCCAAACTTTGATTGACGTGAGTAGCGATCAAAAATTTGTTTTAAATGTTAATTTGTATTGTCATTTTAAACGAAAGGCTTTGGAACAAATTTGGGTTTCCCAACAACTTCTGAGTCAACCTTATAACCTAGTTGTTCCTGTTCACGTCGCGTCCAAACTTCATAATTAGGTTGGGATATTTCGGCCTCGCTGTGAAGTACCATCTTCAGTCACGGTTTGGCTAAAACTGAACCGATAGAACTAGATTGCAATTCTATATTTCAATGACATGTTTATTAGGTGAGGTGTCAATCAATAAACTCTGACTTTTTGGGCCTCACTCACCTTAAGGTTAGTGGAAGGCCAAAATGTCTTGAAGATTGTAGAGACGTGAAGAACTCTTCAGGTGAGTGAGGCCCAAAAATTCAGAGTTTATAGATTGCAATTGTGACACCGGCCGTGAAAGTCTAAGGGTTAAGAGTACTAACACCGTATAACTTATAAGGGGCGCGAGCTTTTCTTCCGAAAATGGAATTTAAAGCTTAAAGCTACACTATGATCAGATTTTGATTTAACTTAATATGTATATGAAATTGAGTTATATAGAAATACCACTACATATTTCTTAGGGGAAATCACCACTTGTTTTAAGTAAAACACACTCTAAAAAGACATTTTAGAGTGCGGTTACTGAATTCTAGAACTCACGACAGCGTTTGTGAATACGTGTCGACTAAGTTTGTTTTCCACGGGGTTTTGTGTCTAGACCAAAGACTTTATTTCAAACCCAGCTAGGATTCAACAGATACTAACCAATCTTCAATCTTTGATAGAAGAACATTCCTAGAGGCTAGTAAATTTACTCTTGACAGTTAAATCTATCTCTTGAATATGGATTCCCTTAAAAAAACAGGCCATTTGTTTTACATTCTCTAACTAGCCCCCTAAACGTTAATTATCACCACATTATTTAACCAAGAGCATCTTATCAATCACGCAACCGAAGCCATTCCAGCGTTGAGACGATAGACTGGAGATATCAACATCTGCATCTTCATCGATAAGCCACTTCCGCTTTCCGCTTTCTGCAGGAGCAGGAAGATCTGACCTGAGAACATTCGATCTAGAACACCTGATGCATGCTTAACTAAACACTCAGTACTCAGTAGGACTATATAAAGTGTTAAAAATAAAAGAGGTTAAGGGTCTGTTGACAATTGGCTGAGAGAGGAATATATAAAATGAGTATATAGAAAGCCAACTTTGTTTGAGACATTTTTTTACTAAGTCCTTTTTTATATAGACCTACGATCCACACACTCTTGTTCGTTCTCCACGTGGCCTTAAAAGCTCTTAAGTCAAGTCGCATACCTTATTGAAGAACTTAGTCTACTTTCAATTATACAGGGTGAGTTTAAATGCCCACCCCCCACCTTAACTTTTCAAGAAAGAAAAGTTTTTGAAATCCTTTAGGGAATTTTTTATAATATTCAGAAGTTTGCTTTCACGTACTTTGCGACACTCCCCCCCTTTACATGGCACCTCAAAAAAAGGAAATTTTAACACTAAATCAACGACGCAAAGAAACCTATCTTGTCTCGACTCGTTTTTTGGCAATACCCATTTGAAGACTACAAGAAATCATGTTAAATGCTACATTTAACATTAAAAAATTGTTTTATGACAAATATTTCTTCAAATATCTTGTGGGATTATGTTATAGAACTGAAGGGTTCCCTCAAAAGATATTAAAGAAAAGTTTGTCATTAAAAAAAATTGTATGTCACCCTTCATGAAGCTGCCCTTAGGGGAGGTAGGGCCCAACGCTTAGGTTTACGTCCATTTTATTTTCATATGCATACGAGTATTTGCTCAGCTCTTGCAGTTTTAGTTGTTACACATTTATTTTTAAACTATTTTATAAAACTCTTTATTTAGTTTATATTTCAAATTAAATTATTTCAATTATTATGTTTACAAATCTTATATACTGACTACTAGTATAAACATATTTTAAACTAAAGTCCAGTGACAATGATTCTCCATTCTAGTTCACATGGTTTACAATTTTGATTTACTTTCTTAATTTGTTATTTTTTTCAATCAAAATACGTTTTAATTGGGCTTTAGAGTACTTTTACTGTATTATCTGACTGCAAAAGTTCGACTTCGTAGCGTAATGGGAAACGAAAGATCTAACATGTAGGCTCGTTTACATATATTTTGACAAAGGCGTTGAAAATATCGTGATGGCGAAAACTTAAAAGTTTTGATGTCACAGTTTTTATGTCAAAATTTAAAGGTTTTTGAGCTACGAAATCGATTGGACAAGACAAACTTTCTCTATCAACCTTAGTCTTTAGATTCATAAGCCTTTGATTCTTAAACCTTTATCCAATAAGCCTTTAAAATCATAATTATCTCACACCACAACAAGTATCGAAAGTGTCTTAAAACAACAAGTCAGAGTACACTTTAAATATATTTCACAAACTGCAGCAACCTTTCACTTTGGCACGACAGATTGCTGCATAGCCTGCAGCGTGCATTGTGCACCTGACGACGGCGGGAGTAGCTGCAGATCTGAAACGTCGATAGCGGTTGAGCAGCCCAGCTCCCTGTATGGGCAAGCTATTAGTACTGCTTTCATCTTACCAGCAAGCGCCAGCAGTGAGATCTTCCTAACACATGATCAGCTGACCAATAGTCAGCTGATTGTGTATAGTGGTAAACATGTGATTTGGTGGTTTAATGTGTAGGGAATGACTCTCGTGTGGTATTTGGTGAAGACAGGCCAAAAGGATCAGTTATTATTATTGCTAGCTTACACCCAAGGATCATTTGTATCTTTGGTCAACTTGGCTTCAGAACCATTGGAGGAATTTAAAACGTTATGGTCGTGGCCCGGAGTCAAACACGAATAGTCTAAGAGTGAGGTATAGTTACGCTAAAATAGAGTCAAAAAGAGTTTCTTCTATCTTTAACATATTTTTTCCCCATATTTTAATGCAAACAAAGCTATGAAATACAGATTAGGCTAATTGTTTTTTTTATGAGATGAAGACGAATATTTTTAATACAAAGTGTTTTATAGTTCCAACAGTAGAAAAACCACATCACTGCAATTAAGGAAAACTGTTACTTCAAGCACTAACCTTTCCATTTAGTTGAATCTAAAAGTATTTTACTATTTAAAACAGAAAACACTTTTAATATGGTCATAGATAAACAATAAAACTTGGTGTATCCTAATATGTGAGTTTAAAACTGCGTTTGTACTCAAAATACATAACTTTAATCTAGTTCTTCCGGTTCACACTGCGTTCAAACTTCATAATTAGGTTGATATATCTCGGCCTGTGGAGTAACATCTTTAGTCACTGAAGATGCTACTCCTCAGCGAGGCTGAAATGTATCAACCTAATTATGAAGTTTGGCCGTGGTGTGAACCAGAAGAACTAGATTATAGTTGTGACACCGGCCACGAAGTACTTAGAGTCAAAATACATAGAAACTGCTTAGTTATTTATTTGTTAGTAAAGATTTTACGTGGCTTTTAAGTCTAAGTAGACTTGACTGAATATCTCTTTAGAAGTAACAAAGAAGAATATTGTCCCAAAAAGCCGCACAACAAAAACAAACCTATCAGAAGTTAAAACGTGAAAGCTAAAGTTGTATTCGAGAAACAGACGCACTTTACGTAAAGGACTTGCCACATGGATCTAGATTGAAGTTACATAAGGAAGGCTGTTGGAGCACCCTGTATCAGAACACAACAGGTCTATAAAGTTATCAATGTAACAATAGAGTACGATGATCA
This sequence comes from Matsumurasca onukii, assembly GCA_018831715.1. Classification (NCBI taxonomy): domain Eukaryota; kingdom Metazoa; phylum Arthropoda; class Insecta; order Hemiptera; family Cicadellidae; genus Matsumurasca; species Matsumurasca onukii. Next base: position 5,509,253 of record CM032065.1, read on the forward strand.
GGAAGTTCCACCACACGTCTATAGAGGAAACCTGATATCTTGTCCTTATAACCTAGACAGGCTGATCTAACCAGTCACCCACTACTGGGCGCAGCTGTGTTGCGTGGATAGTAGAGGAGATTTTACTTTCGAGACTGATGACCCATTGTATGGAAATGTGGACATTGGAGGTTTGAAGATAGGTTTGTTTAATAGAGGCTTCTGTTAAAGATGATGGATCTATTGGGTTGACTGTCTCTTAGGGCTCCTGAAAGGCTCGCCCGATACCTTCCTAACTTGGAATAAACTAAACTTGTAGGCGATAAGCAATTTGATCAAATTTAGGATCACTATCCTAATTTGACTAGGACTCGTGGTGTGGTCCTGTAATCCAGCTGAATGGAGGTCAGTTTTTGAAAATGATCTAGGTATAAAGTGGCTCAGATAGTCTCAGTGATCATCTGATGATACCCGCATCAACTCCCACTATCGTTTAGACATATCAGACCATCACCTGTGTGGTTCAGAAGTCACGTTAAGCCGTTGGTCCTTGTATTTCCATAGGTCATTGGGCTATTATTTAATGACCAATTCTAAGGAAGAGTCGGCCTTAGTTTGTAACAAGACTACACCTCATAACTCATTACTACCACTCATCACACTCATCCTTTACCACATATTTGCCTTAAAATACCCTCATGAGAGTGGTCGGCATCTCAAATAGTGATTTAGTGATATTTGTTTGAAGTCAGTTGTTGACGTTGGTAGAATTGCCAAGTTTGGAATATAATGGAAGTGTGAAATATGTGGAGGTTTTCCAAACAGAACAAAAGAGAATTCTCTTGTTGTTTGGTGGTAGGTAACTGATCAGCCTAATCTTATTCCCTAATATTTTTATTATGAATTAGATCACTTTTCACCTGAGGAACCAGAACTCGAAAGATGTTCTTCTTGTATAATGAAAAAGCTATGGTACATGTCCTCTATCTATTTTCAAACTCAGGGGTACTATCCTAAATTCTAAAATAAATGATTCAAGACGTATAGTATGGCCTATACACAAAATACATCAAACCTAAAGTATTGGCAAAAATTAAGATTTTAGAGTAGCCTTTCATAAGTAAGAGGTTTTTTCACACTGAACTGATTTGGCTGTTGCTCTATATTTTTGCACTTGTGTTATTTCTCAAAGCATCAATTTCCTTCAAATACCAATCTAGATTTGACTTTTTTTTTTATCTTGCATATATACCAGTGCATACGTACTGTTATAATATTTCGCTGTCTTTCCACACAACACATTTTAATACTTTTAGCCAGGAGCATCGTGTAGGAGTAACCACAATTCAAAACCAGTAATAATATTACCTAAAGAATAACAACTACAACAATCTCCCGAAAAGAAGAGGAAACCACCGAAAAGTTTAGAGTTTTGGGAGGAAGCGCTGTAAATTATAGTAATAGAAGTGCGCAAAGTTTCACCTCAATTGGTACTTAAACTGCTTCCTCGTGCAGTTTACCAGCTGCTAACGAAATTATGGTCTTGTGAACCTGTTTAAGTGTGATATCATACGTTCACGCTTCAACTAGGAGCAAGGAGGCGCCTCCAGCTAACTTACCAGTGCCGGCAGTTCATATCAATGATGTCTTAAACTGGTTAAAGCACCGTGCTGAGAAGATAAAACTCGAATGGATTTTTTTCAGAAGGTATTTTATTAAGACTGATAATAATCGCAAGATCTGTTTGGATGTGATGCTGAAATTAACAATTGGAATTTTAGGCTTGGTTTTATTTTATTAACGTAGCTTCCCTGTATCGACTAAAACATCCAGTTAAGCCAGATACATTTCTATGATAGTAAAGACTTCCACGAAGGTATAAAGCTTATTTCTATAGTTCATTATTTATCTCATTTTATACATTCCCTCTTACACAAAAATCAAAAGAGCAGATCTTTAAGTTGGCTTTTAGTAGGCTTATTACAGCCTAAGCAAACATAACATAAAATCACTTTGTTTTACTGTCTACGCCAATGGCACTTTACTATGAGACTTAACCTAGGATTTTTTGTGGGCATTACCAAACGCTTTTTGGGAAAGCAGTCCAAACCCATGTTCCTGCGCCGGGAATCGAATCCGCGACCCTGCGCTTTGCAAGCCGTAACTTTACCCACTGAGCCACGGACGCAGGCAAACTTTTTAACAACATTTATAGGGAGATCACAAGTTGTTTTGAAAATTACCTCTCTAGTGCAAAGCTTAAGTGGTGTCCTGGATATAAAAGTGCTTGAATAAACAATTTCATTTGTGTAGTATGTCTTGTTCTTCGGTGCCTGACTTTCTAAAATCAGCCCCTGCCCTGTTAAAAGTGAAAACTTCTTCTAATGGCTAGGCATTATGAGCAATGACATGGACTGACAAGGGTGGGATTTCGAAGGAGAACACCAAATCGATGGTTCGTAATACGCAGCGATGGTTTGCTATGGCCGAACCACCTTCCTAGAGGAAGCCCAAAAGAGCAAATTTTCAGGTCAAATTATCACCCTTGTTACTGAAATTTCACTAGGACTCTTTTGGCTACTCGTGCACCTTTTAAGGGTTTCCCTGCTTTTCTGCTTGTAATTATATTTCCTCATCTCACACCTAGCGGTCAGTGTCACAGTCAGCTGACGGCCACCACATGATCTAGAAAGCCTCACACTCAGGCCTGCACAGTGCACCATATATCACGGGTTATATGGGGAAAGTGGTGCAGTGAGATCTGGACAAAAGGTCAACCTCCTTCTCACCTTTGTAAGTGTAAAACATTGGCAGCCCTGTATCTGAGCAGGAATCGCGGATCTGGCCTAACTCCAACAAAGAAGTTGGGGCGTGGACGAAATATCTTTCAGGTAGAATGACGCGCTAATAAGCTATTGCATTTTATAGTTTAGTTCTTTCGGTTCGCACCGCGTCAAAACACCATAACAATTAGCTGAAAATATTTCTGTTTCACTGTGGAGTACCGTCATCAGTCACTGATTGGTTGGAACTGAGTTACTTGCTATGCTATTGGTCACAGGGCAGCCAATAGGGTGGCAGACAGCAAGTATCTCATTTTCAGCCGATCAGCGACTGAAGATGGTGCTCCACTGCGAAACCGAAATATGTCAAGCTGATTGTTATGATGTTTGACTTGTTGTGAACCGGAGGAACTAGATTATAGTGGTAAACGGCCGCTTGACTCTTAGTTAATTTTTGTGACTTGGTGAAGTTTGTTGCGGGGTATCTCAATATGAGAATAGGTAATAATCACGGAGTATATAAATATTTTCTATTCATTGTAGTGTCTCTTCACCTAGATACTCTGTGGTTGTTACTATTTACATGAATCACTTACCCAGTGAGACCCGCGCTGTATAACATCTTCAAAAATGGAGACTTTTAAAACAACCAGAGAAAATTTCAATTTTAATGACACAAACAACTTCCAAATACTTCTAAGAAATGTGTTGTAACAAAATAGTCAGATTGTTGTGCATTGCCAGATGTTAGTCAACTGCAGTATTCAAGCTAGAGTTTGTTCTGCATACATTGAAATTGTTCTGCTATTGTAGCTGTTTTCATATAAAAGTCTAGTGGTCTCCGAAAAAAATATGTTTAATTGGACCTATTCATCTAGTTTATTTCGCTTTTCCTAATTTCCTGTTCTTTTATATTACTAAAACTACGCTGATAATGTGCGTTTGTGCGCTAGAGATGTCTTGTACGATAGAAGTTCAGCTATACAGTTTCATTATACTGTGCGGAAAGTAAAGTTGGGGTCATATATTATGAAAACTTTGCTCTTATTCCCCGTCTATGCTAATTCTATACTGCTTTTCCTTCGTGAAAATTTGTTCATGTTAAAAATTGTTCCACACTGTTTATAACCTTGTATTACAAATCTAGTTGTAGATCTATTTTCAAACACTAATCTTAGAACTAGATAACAAGATTCTTATTGCAGGAAATCGCAAATCAAGCCATTCAAGTCGTACACATGTACTGTTAAAAATAATGAAGGGAAATTGATCCTAATAACTTAGTTTTGAGTAAGCAAATCTTCTCCGTCTAGGCTATACTTAGAGATCTCTAATGGTGAATTAATATTTCACTAGCCCTACTTTCGTCCTAATGTGATGGTATTACAGTCCCCTATTATTGCACGATCCTTGACGACCTTTCTAAACTGCGTCTAGTTTTTTGCAGATGATTCGTACCTCTGTAGAAGTTGCTGTCCTTGATCAAGGATGGGTATTTTAAATGGTTCACATTTTAAATGAAACGCTAAGAATGCTAGGAGATTTTGGGGAAAGTTAATGCAGCTATGTCTGTCTGTTAGTTCTGTTATTAATTCTCGTTTATTTAGAAATATGGAGTTACTACTCATATTGCAAAAGTTAGCGGACCCGTGGCGGATTGGTATCACGCACTCCAGAGTACATCACTCTAATTGCGCGAGTTTGATTCCCGCAGTCGCCACTAACAATTTATTGAATGACTTTACGGAAACGCTAGGTAAAGGTCGAGGTTGAGTGGTAAAGAGGACTTTGACCTAACTTTGCTTCGTTACACAAGACAAACTTTTACCCCTAAAAGTGCCATCCAAGCAGGGATAATTTTAAAATACGCTTATTTAATTCACGGAAAATTTAGACTTCCACTCCGATAACGCTTAATGCGAGATATAAGAACCAAATAAAAATTCCTCATAATACGGCCGAAATCAATATGACTCATGAAGATTTTAGTTTCAAGGAACCTTTTTTTACTTACATAATTATCACGTATTCTAAAAATGTCTTAGAACCTGTTCATGAAATAATAAAGCAAGCTCTTGACTTCAGCCGTCCAGTTCAGGATAGTGTTGAGGCTGTACATATACATGTTTACATTTGTTACGCCTCTCTGTTGTGTAAAGTAAGCGATAAATTATACTCTACGTTACTCTACAATAAAGCCGTCGTCCAGTGAAAGTCTACTAAACCATGATCGGAGCAAGTGCAAGCAAGCAGACATTCACCCGCAGCTTTTGATGCGACAGCCGTTAATTGGCAAGGTCGTTAGAGAGCGGTGACTGTGTACCCGCAGTCTTCAGCGATCCGATAATCTGCGGCACACGCCCGCATTCACGACCGTCCATCATGCCGCAGTGATCGTCCAAGGTGGTCGCATCTTGAGTCAGCCAAAGCACATCCATCTGTGGAAGAGCAGTCTTCAACGATCAAAATCTGTGGCACACGCCCACATTCACGACCGTCCATCATGCCGCAGTGATCAAATCAAATCCTTTATTCCCATTGATCACAATATTTTTACATGAAATTGGCATTGTCAGTTCTTATTTTCAAATACAGAATCGTCCAGGGTGGTCTCATCTTGAAGCCGTTAAAGACGTACATATGTGTTAGGTGACTGTGTACCGGCAGTCTTCAAAGACCAAACTCTTTGGCACTCACGATCGTTGATCATCCCTCATGGATCGTCCAAGGAGACCGCATCTTGAAGCACACACATCTTTAAGTGGTAACTGTGGATCAGCAGTGTTCAACAATCAAAATCTTTGGCACATGCCACATGACCGTCGATCGTACCGCAGCAATTGTTAAAGGCGGTCGCATCCAGGAAATCATCTATGGATTCCCTTGCTTGCGACTATGGATCTAGTATCTGGCTAGTTGGGTATAATATTTCAGCAGCCCTCGATGCTAGAGCCTTTAGGGCCTTGAGGTCTTGAGGTCGAGCCTTGAGGGCCTCGACTTTTAGAAGAGCTCCAGATCAGCAATGTCCTGATATTGTTATGGTCCTAATAAAATTTTATCTGTAACATAATATGTCTGATAGTCATGAAGCCCCTTCATTTCTGTTCTAAATTACAACTGTACGCTGTATACTTAACTCTTAGGCTTTCGCGGCTGGTGTCACAACTATAATCTAGTTCTTCCGGCTCACACCGTGTCCAAACTGCATAATTAGATTGAAATATTTTGCCTCGCTGTGTAGTACCATCTTCAGTCACTGATTGGCTGAAACCTCCATGACAACAGACAGCGAGTAGCTCAGTTTCAGCCAATCAGTGACTCCACAGTGAGGCCGAAATATCTCGGCCTAATTATGAAGGTCGACACGGTGTGAACCGGGAGAACAGTTGTATGCTCTGTTCTGTGAGTAACTCTTCGAGCACTAAACTGTTGCCAAAGTATGTCAAACCCTGATTCCTCTCGTAAAACGAGCTGTGATGAATCAAGTACCATCCTGCAAGCAGCTTACCAGAACACAGAGCAGTGAGAGTGTGCTGAGGGATAGCGTGGGATGAGAGAATGCTAATGTGATAACAATAGATAACGAGCGTGTGACCTTGTCTTGGCCTAGACCTAGACCTGCACCTTGCTCACGAGAACAGAGCAGGTGTGCGGTGATAGGGACCGTTAGAGTATGCATACAATTATAGGACTCCCTCGTTGTCTTCCATTGGTATTTTTGCCATCGTCTGACATTTGGATGAGGCCGGTTTCATGCTGAAGGATATGTTGACCGACAAAACATGGATGTCATCCTAGATAACCTCCAAGGTCTACGTACATCAAGTCATTTTCTCGAAGCAAAAGTTGGCAAAAGCAAAAGTGGAAATTCTTGGCAGTGGATGCATTTAAAGACGCTTTTCGTAAACTTTAAAGCACGCCAGGAATTTGAGCATTAACACGAAATTTGTTTATCTGTTCTTTGCCAACCGCACTCATTTGAGCAGCGGAGATCATCTCCTACAATCACAGATCACTCCCGTATCGATCCTCCATCCTGTAACGGTTTTCAATGATCGAAAGCTTTTGCTGAATAACAAAGAAACAAATTCAAAGTCCTCTCGTGCGTTGAGCTTCGTCGAAAAGTGCCTTCACACACATTATTCACTAAACATACCAAACCCTTTAACTATTGGGTTTCCAGCGAAAGGCTACCTCTAAATACTGTAATCGAGTGCACCTTCTAAAGCTTTCGTCAAATACGCCGTCGACTATTGAAAGCTCAAACAATCTCCAAGAGTAAACACAAAACAATATCTCTGAAGCACTCGGACATAAACTTGAGTGTTTACCTTAATGTCCGGAACTGGGCGAAAGTCAATGATTCGATTTCCTTCAAAGTGAGAAGGTAACATTTAGTGGAATAGTTCTCGCATATTTATTATCCCCTTCTTTATAAGCGATTTTTTCAGTTCTGTTTTGTAGTGTTTAGTTAAAAAACACACAGGTCGATACGCAGCTACGCGCCGCTGACATGTAAACAATAGAAGTTATATTTTTGGTAAACTTATTTTATCGTTTCGTCACGTAAGTTTTAATACATACATAATCCCACTGCTTTTCATCTCATTATCGTTGATGATCTTCACCTTCCTCGCTGTCATCCATGTCACTGAAGCAAGCTTCCCCATGTTAGATCAGCAGTTGTAGATATCTGGTCACCACTCTACACCGCCATTCCAAGTGTCGTTACTCCCGAAGATGTTTGGTTCACCTGATCCATCGCCGAGAACTTTGCCGTCACTCTGGCAAGGGGCCCTTACAGAGAAACCGTCCTCCGGGCTAGATGACCTCCGGTTTTTTATCGAGGTTGATACTCCTCCAACTCCTCCTCCTCATTGCCGAGTCTCGGGCTTGCCACCGGCTTAGCGGAGTTAAAAACTAGGTTTTTTAATGGAGGCGTGAAAACCAAGAAAAACACAGCTTTCCCGTGGAAGGGCTGCGGAATTACCCTCGGTTGCATTAATCCTCGGTGCACATCCGACCTCCTTGACGTTCGTTTCCACCGACCAAGGGACCTAATAGGGTGGTATCAACGCAGACCCGAGCGTGAGGCATGACGGGTAACCACGGTGTAACCTCCCTTAACCAAGGGACCTAATCGGGTATTATTAGCGAACGTTACACCGCAGCCGTTTGAGGATGGCTACTGAATTGTAAGTGTTGTCTTGAGTTTCCATTGAAACCAAACGTTGCATTGTTAAAGCTATCCTTTTTAGTTTTTGAAATTATGAAGTTACTGTAACAATTATGTGGTACATTCTCGTTTGATCAGAATCAATACAATAAAAACAGGCCGAAAAGCAGCTGCATGGCGCTAAAGCACCACTGGCATGAGTGAGTTAAATTTCCTTTGCAATTTGTTGCTGTAATTAGCTTCGTTCACAGTATCGCTTCGGCCTTCGGCCGTTCTATCACCTCAGCTTGGCCTCCAGTGTGACCACGGGTATAACGAGGCTGTTCGTTCCGCTCACAGCGTCACTCCGACCTTTATACAATTATGTATATATGATTTTGTATACATAGTTCCAAAATTAACTCGTTTAACAAAAACATGACATATTTTTACCCTAGATAGTATTTAGCGAGAGGAAACCAAAAGAAACACAAATGTAGGTTTATGTTTTTCACAACAGAGAAGCCTCAACATTCCCGAGCCAATCACAAAGAGACTCCTGGAATGCAGCAGCTACGCTGGAAACTATGATTTGATTCGAGAAATCATCTTCAATGACCTCATGACACTTCCCACATCTGCCAGGAACGCTAATGCACCTGTTTCTCTTGATTCCTCTTTCCTCCGCTCACTCAAGGCTTTCCACTTGGTGTTAGAACTGTTTGTCACTTGTGAAGTATGGTTGGTTCTTAGTAGAAATGTACTAAGCAGATTGCAATTGTCCACCAGGGTTTAAACTTGTAAGTAATCGCTACAGAAAAGCTACTGCAATTGACTGTCTTATCGCATAAGCTGGCCGTCTACGTAAAAGCAAATTAAGTGCTTAATAAACTACTAAGTAATCCTCTTTTTTAAATGTTTGTTGTTGACAATGGGGGGTTTCTTTAGTTTCTAGTTTTCTTAGTTCTCGCCGACATTTCTCATCGTTAGTGGACAATAAGAATATAACGTTTCGGGTTAAATATGATTCCTTTATCAGGTGGAAGATAACCTGAAACACGACACGAAACATGAATACAAATATTTAATGAGCTGATTACTCATTACAGCTGTTACTTTATATTTAAATAGACAGTTTAGTTAAAAACGTCTTAATTATGTTAAGAGTTGACAAATTGATAATCAGTGCAAAATTATCTACATCAATTACGACTATTTCAGTTTAATTCTTGGCTATACTAAAATAAATCTCTTGTTTAATTCTTAGTAGTAAAATTTTCAACCCAATCTGAAGAAGGGGGTGGTCATAGCTCAGTGGTACAGTGTGTGCTTCGCACCAAATCAGCCCGGGTTCGATTCCCGGGCGCAGTGATAACTTTTCACGATGGCCACTCCCCGTGGTTCGGAAGTCACGTAAAGCCGTTGGTCCATTCCCTTGGTCGTTGGGCTATTAATTAATGACCCAAACTGGGGAACAGTCGGCCCGAGTTTGTAACAATACTACACCTCATAATACCCTCTAGGAGTGGTCGGTGTCTCAAATCAAAGTATCAAAGTATCAAAGAAGCGTATTCCAAAACTTGACATCGTCAACCAAATAATATTTTCAGCATATGAGTAACTTGTTCAAATAACAAGTATTGCCTTAGTATTGTGCTGATAAACGTTTAACCCCCATATTCATTAACCATATCATCATCGCTTATGGCTATGCCAAAAAAGTCCAATTTAGTTTGTAATTTTAAAAAGTAAAGGTAAAGGTAAAATTTGTTTTGTTTAACGAGGTGAAGTAACGAGGTCTTCAAAGTCCTTTTCACCACTCAACCTCGACCTTCACCTAGCGTCATCACATTACAAATTGCAAGTGGTGACTGCGGGCATCAAACCCGCGCCACCGGAGTGGTGAGCTCCGGAGTAGCGCACGATACCAATCCACCACGGATCCGCTCGATTTATTCCACCATACTGTTATCAAATACTATGACTCACATAAAAAGCAACCTATGCGCGCATTATCACTCAAAACAAACCGCCTTCTACTCAATTTCCACTCGACTTTCACCTCAACCTTTACTCCACTAAGTACCTCAGCAAAAACATCCAGAACTGTCAGACAAACGGACATCTGTAGACAAAGTATCAGACAATTAGGCCTGGATTGTGGGAGCGTTGCACTTTCTATTTGAAAGTTAGGATAAGACAATATATCAGCATTAGCTCAAGTCGGCAGCGAGGAGCTGTCAGAAGGAATCAGCAATGACTTCTCGCTCTGCTAATCTATGCTGAGTGAATGAGACTGAAGTAGATTTAGGAGTGTCCGGCACCTGTCAGCCATTTTGTTTTTGTTCCGTTGGAGCAATGTAAAAACAAGCATTTTATTGAGAGACTGCACGTTTACAACTGTTATCAAATATTTTGAAAAAAAGATTTATCAGAAAGATGACGAGACGGCAATGACTCCATTGAGCACTTTTTCGAAAATTATACTAGTTTCATAGTAAAAATAAGAAAAATAAATTCATAGTTCTACTTTCTCCAACTTTCGGGTTTATATGACGGTCTTATAAATGATAAAATGGAAGTCCAGCTCAGTGAAATTACAAAAACATGTATTGTACTTTAAAACAAAGTGTCATAAAAATCCAATGAAAACTATAGGCGTAAGTTGTCTCAAGAAAATGTATATTTTTACATTAGATCTTAATTTGTATAAATGCTAAATAGCTAATTTATTAGCTAATTTATTTAGCATTTATACATATTAAGATCTATAATAAGTCATTTGACACAGTATTTAAATTCTGTTTGTAATATTTCCAGCTTGTTGATTTAAAGTCACTATTTGACAGTCACATGTTTCGGATAAACATTCAGATTTAAGTACTTATTTGAAGGCAGAAATAGTTGGGCCGGATGGTGTAGTGGTTTAGCATAACCGCCCGGCAAGCGGGAGACTCGGGTTCAAATCCCGGTTCGGTCCAAATATTTTTATATTTTTACATTGTTATAATGGGACGAAATTCAAGGTCACAACCACTTCTGCGCACTCTTAAGGCTCCGTACCACTCCTTAACTTTTAAATTGATCACTTAATATATACTTGATTTCAAAAAATGATAAATTCATGAAAACGTGTCATTTTTATTCGGGAGCGAATTAGTGCGTTTGCAAAACATTCTGTCATGTCGTGAATTAATTTAAACTTTGTAACTTTTTGTAATGTACACGAGTAAATCCAAGGGAGTATTACTGAAACACTACGGTTATATTTACCATAATACACGGTCATTACAAGTGATTTTCCTTATTTCGGTAAGAAATATTACTGGGTCAATTTGTTTAAAAATGTTACAGTTGGCGCCATTGGTAATAAAAACTTGTACAATTTTCTTTACATTGGTTTGAGAACGTATCCGATGTTTGTTAAGTCAATTGATCTAAGTGTTGTGAAATTTCTAAATTTAAAAATACATGAGACTTTTTGTGGGTTAGATCATTACATCAGCAATCTTTTATTATTGTGCAACGATGCTTTAAATCAAGTTCGGAATGCTGATAATATAACCCAACTATGGTTGATTTCTATTGGTTTGTTAATACCCTATAGTAAATGGTTGTCTTTTAACATTTATAGTTGGTAGTACCCTAACATAATTTATTTTAACATGACAAATATGATTATACGTACCATCAGGACCAATATTGAGTATACCCTTAAGATTTTGAATTATTATACTTCCATGAAAACATGATATTACACGGGAAACCCCCGTTATTGGCTGGCAAGGGAGCTAGAACCTTTAAATTAAATAGCCAGTATAAAATACCCAATACAAGTACAGTACACAATAAGTAAGAACTATTCAAAGGTACTTATGCTCAAATAAACACGCAGGGTCAGGTGACAACAGAATTTTCCTCAGCACTTTTGAACACCAAACCACCAAGAAAGTTCCCACAATTACACTCGCCTCTTGACTAATTTCAATATTACTTTCTAACCAATTCATGAACTGGATCTCGAAATAGAATATGCATAAAGGAGCAAATTGAAGCTAGTAATGGTGTCGCAGGTATGAATGAAAATCAGTGCTTGCTTGGAACCAGTTGCAGTACACGGGCCCGCGGCGGGGGCAGAGCTGACTGCATTTTCGGATTAGCGACCGATACACTTCCCATGATCGATGAGGGAGTATCCGTGTCACATCCAGGGAAAGTGCGCCGGCAACCACCCACACTGCATAGCATCGATGGTTCAAGTTTGGGTTATCGATTCTTTCTTCAATATCGATTTCCGATTCCAAACCCGATTCTCCATTTTTTTTAGGTATATATTCCGATTCTTGGTCCCCGATTCTGTGGTATCGGAATCGACCTGACTGACCGATACCCGATACTGATTCCATACCCAAGGAATCGATTGAATCGATAATCGGTAATTGGAATCGACCCAACACTAGTTAGAAGGTTTATGGAGTAGGTGTGCGTAGAACAAGGGGTGCTGCGGTGAAAGTAACTTTTGGTGCAAGAGTAATTACGTTGTGGGTTTTTTGTTTGTTTTTAGGGCCGTTTCTTTTTCTTGATTTATTATTATTTTGCGTAAACGATCTACTTGTAGTACATCATAACGATACTTGCAATCTAGTTAGGTTACTACGTAACTCACTAACTGCAGGACAATACGGAGCATTCGCAGTATATTCGGAAACGCCAAAAACCCAAAGTTTTTGTCCGTCTAGGAGTTTTGAGACCTGTAAAAGCTTAAATGAGATTCTTTGAGTGTCCACTATTTGTGGTAAAACGTACCATTCGTAAATGTATGTTTATATAGGTTTTGTATATTTTACAAATGTGTTAATTAATAAAATTGTGATTATCCAAACGATTGACTGGGACTCGTGGCGTGGTCCTGTAATCCAGCTTCATGGAGGTCAGGTTTTGAGGATGATATAGGTCTAAAGCGGCTCAGATAGTCTCAGTGATCATCTGATGATACCCGCATCAACTCCCACCATCGTTTAGGCATAATTATCAGACATAATTCGGAAGTCACGTTAAGCCGTTGGTCCTTGTATTTCCATTGGTCATTGGGCAATTAATTAATGACCCATTCAAAGGAAGAGTCGGCCTTAGTTTGTAACAAGCCTACACCGCATAACTCATTACTACCACTCATCACACTCATCCTTCACCATATATTTGCCTTAAAGTACCCTCATGAGAGTGGTCGGCATCTCAAATAGTGATAGTGATTGTGAAATGCATTTTTCCTTATGATGTGTATTATAACTTGCAGTAAGCGCATGTAAATCTAAGGCCAAAGGCCGAAGTGAAGCTGTAAGCATATCAAACAGCCTCGCCAGTAATAAGGAAGGATGCAAAACTGAGGCCGAAGGCTCGGAACGCCTGTGGTAATAGACCTCGAATAGCTGAGGCTGGAGGCCGAAGTTATAGGCTGTGAACCTAGTGAATTAGAATTACAATTACCGAATTAGAGTTTCAAATTGCTAGGAAATTTTCACCACTCACGCCAGCGGGCTTCACAATTAGCTGCGTGTTGGCCTGTTTTTTAAAATTAAGATTACCCCTTTTAACAGGGACAACTGAACTGACGTCACAGTGTCCTTAGTTCTTGAACATGATGGCGCTATTAAACGCTGTGCGATCTGTACCGATTCAAAGCTTGTTTTGCCGGAAACGCTCTCCTCCCCTTCCCTCCCCTCCTCAACACCGGAAAGAAGCTTCGACGATCAAAACACGTCACAAAGCTTTCTTTACCTGTCTTCAAAACTCAGAAAAGTACTTTTACAGTGTTTATTACTTGTGTAAAACGAACACATCCTGAGTTGTTCAAAATATGTAACTAAATAATTTCAACTTAATAAGTTGTTTTAGAATGGTGAAAGCATTTATTTGTATTGATACTTTGATACTTTTGCTTGACCACCACTCTTAGAGGTAATTTTAAGGTGAATGATGGTGAGTGTGATGAGTGTTTTGATGGATGATGAGGTGTAGTCTTGTTACAAACTAAGACTGACCGATTGGACTATTAATTAATAGCTCTACAACCAATGGAATGGACCAACGGTTTAGCGTGACTTCCGAACCACGGGGAGTGGCCATCTTGAAAAGTTATCACTGCACCTGGAAATCGAATCCGGGCTGATTTTGTGCGGAGCACGCACTACACGACTGAGCTATGGCCACCACCGTGGTTCGGAAGTCACGCTAAGCCGTTGGTTCATTCCACACTAAGGTTGACCTAGTTAGTGACTGTCACTATTTGTTAATTAATATTAACTAACCCATACATTGTTAAATTATGGTACAGTAAGCAAATCAAAATTAAAATAAACCAACAGCAGTTTTTTAGTACAGAAAATCTACTGTTTTGGTCCTGGCTGTGACGGTAATGTTTAAGAAATTCTAGTCTATGGTACTCAATTCTATAACTTTCTGACGATCGAGTATTTTGACTTTGAATCCTATTGTCTTGTACTTGACGGCATTTATTTAGACAGAACATGATATTTTTACAGAACATGGGAAAGGTAAGAATTTGTTAATAAACTTATCTTTTCCGTTGACAATTTTTTTCTTTGATTAAGTTAACTTCTTTTTTCTGTATTCCCCACTTTTTTCAATGTTCCCTTTTTCCACTCAGACACTGGGAAGAAAATATTAAACCACCCTCACTTTGGCGAGACAACCCATCAAATATTAAAAAGGATTTGGCCCCTCGCGTCTGCACAGAAACCCACATTTGTTTGAAACCGGAAGTTGTATCTTGCGGGAGCGGAAGTCAGGTCATCCTTTCTGTAGGCCTTCGTAAATAATAACTTTCTAGCACATTGCGGCCGCGACTGTCCCCTCCGGAATTGGAGCTCGGATGAAGAAGTCACGAGTAAAGCAAATAACTGGACCGAGACTTCCCAGCCTTCGGCAGATCTGAAGAAACCATCTCCTTAACTCAGCATATGAATATACAGGGTGTCCATAAAATGGTTCCACAAACTTGTAAGGGTTGGTTTATTGGGTCAAAATAAAGAGAAATTTAAGAATTTCATGTTGTCTGCTCGATCTGTTCACCACATAATTATCCACCATGTTGTTTTTCACTTTATTTAATTATCCCACACCACTTATAGAACTTGACTCAAATTTAATATAACTTTATATGAAAGTAAGACCATTTGTGGAAAAAATACTAGCATGTTAATTAAGCTTGACATTATAATGGTCACTACTTTATGGTATAAACAGATAGAAATACGGAAAATTAAGCGAGATAGACCTATGATTTATAGAAAATTTTATTATGACCTCACAAATCACCTGGTGAAGTTTGATCCCATAATTACTAGACACCCTGTATAAGTACATAATCAAGTAATTTGAAACACTTTTGCAAATAATAGAGATCATAAAACTTAAAGATGACCTCTATCACCTTATAAGACCTGGCCACGCAAAGGAAAGGACACGGTGGAACAAAATGCTCAATTTCTAAACGTACATTTATGTAACTTTTAAAAGATAATTGGTCCAAAGCTGCCAATACAGCAAGAAATATGATCCAACAAAGTCGAGAGAGGGAGAGAGTTGATTAATTAGTTTTGTGATTTAAAAGATTGGCAACACTGAGTCAATTTATTCTCACCTGACTTGATCTTGATGAATTTCATTAGACGTTGATTACTTATCGAGTTTCTTTTGAGACATTAAATTTGTTTCAACGAACATACAGATCGGTATTGAGACAACATTTACAGGGTTTATACTTTTTTTAGTACTCCGTATGGAGATTTCAGGAAGTGCAGAAACACTTACGCTGGAATAGCCCACCTCAAAACTTGTAGACCATAGAAAGAAAGGTTTTTCAAATAAAATTAAGATGCTCGCTTTTTATTCATTAGTAGAGTATTGTTCGTGCTCAAGAGGATGAAATTGTATATAAATTAGTACTTAATTTAAAGCTGATGAATCTTAAGTTCAAACAGTTTATCAATTCAACAATTAGTACTTGAATGTCAACTTAATTTGGACTGTTCTAATCTTCTTCCAATTGTTCTTTTAGTTTTATCAGATTTAAGTAGTTTTCTTCTTGAATATATTTTTTTATTATTGCAGTTGCAACAAAAGCCTTTGATCTACAAATATATTATTACTTCAGTAAATAATTGGAGAAAAGTCACTTATTATCAAAAGTGTTACTCTCCAAAAGGAACTCAATTGAAATGACAGTTTCCTAAAGTAGTACACGCCATTCAATGAAGTAAATTGGTTTGATAAGCACTTCATCAGCTCTCTATACGAAGTAGGTCACAAAACTAAGAAAAGCTTCTCAATAAATTTGTTTTCAAACAGGAAGCTTAGTTTCTTTATAGTTTGATATAATTTAGTACCATTTAAAAGTTGTTGAGTTGATAATCTGCCAGGGCAAAATTAAAGTGGGGACTGATAAAATTGACCTAAGGATAATACCATAATAATGAACTTAACCCTTAGACTTTCGCGGCCGGGTCACAACTATAATCTAGTTCTTCCTGCTCACACCGCGCCCAAACTTCATAATTAGATTCAGATATTTTGGCCTCGCTATGGAGCGCCATCTTCAGTTACTGATAACGGAAACTCTCAGCCAATCAGTCACTGAAGATGGTACTCCACAGCGAGGCCGAAATATCTCAACCTAATTATGAGGTTTGGACGCGTGTGAACCGGAAGAACTAGATTATACAAGTGAGTTCCCTCACTCGCAAAACATGACTCATTGTGTATTGAATAAAATATTGAAGAAGCCCTTCAAATCCAGGAAACATAACAAGAAACTCCCTTGACAAATTTGAAACGACAAATTAAATTTAAAAGTAATGACACGTTTCAAACCCAGTAGTACAATTGTCACGAAAAGAAGTTAAATGGTTTCGTTTAAGTGCTGTGCTTTGCGAATTATCTCACACAAAACACGAAGCTGCTTTAAAGCACCGAGGGAGAAAGAGTATGTCAAGCATTATTTGACGTCACATTCTGCGCTTGAATAATAGAACAGTTCGCTTCTAAAGTTGCATTTGCTTTATTGAATTCATCGCATTCAATAGCGTCTGGGACATACATTTGTGTGTGTGTGTGTGTATCTAGCTAAACATACTTCATGTGAGAAAGAGGATTTAATCTGATTGTTTCGAAAGGAATGTTTGGTTTAGGGTTATTGTTTTGTGTGAAATGCTTAAGTACGTCATGGTTTCGTTTCGGTTCAGGGGTTTAGAAAATTAGACTGAAAACAAGACACTTTATTGTTTACTAACATAAAAAGTAAATGTTAGGACATCAAACATGCAAAACATAAAGACGTTGAAAGGTCGGCCATAGCGAGTATATTTACAATACGAAACGTGCATAGAATTTGACAAAGCCAAAGTATTGGCGAATATTGGACATTATTCTCCGAGACTCATCCTAGCGTCAAACCGTATTAGTCAATTAAAATATAACAAGTAAGAAGACTGCGGGGAGTTAAACCTTCACGCAACCGGGGTGATGAGCTCTGGAGTAGCGTGCGATTCAATTAGCCACGGGGAATCCGCTGAAACACGAAGACGTTGAAAGTCGGCCATGTCTTGATTATATTTAAAAAACGTGCATAGAATTTGACAAAGCCAAAGGGCTTTTGTCGCACCCTCTCATATTGCTGGTCAGTCCCATTCTCGAGAGTCATCCAAAAAATCTTCCTTAAAATCATTCCGGTGGTAGCGCAATATGCCCAACAACGAGGCAGACGTTCATAATAGTCCCTGACCACTTGATCCCCCAATTAAACCTTCAAGAAGCTGGTAGCCAATCTTGAAGAAATCTTTTCGATAGTGTCACAGCCAATGAGAACATCGACAGTTGGCAGCCCTGTGGCCAATAGGAAACAGACAGCAAGTATCTCAGTTTCGGCCAATCAGTGACTGAAGATGGTACTCTTCAGCGAGACTAAATGTTTCAAGCTAATTGTAACGATGTTTTGACGCGGTATGAACCGGAAGAACTAGTTTATAGGAAGCTCTTCCACTACTCTAAACAAATGACGCAAACAAAGCACGTCGTGCTCAGAAAACACCGAATGGGAGATTTATCATGCTTCACCTGTATGAACACTAGAACAAACCTTACTGCATCAGTCTCTGTTCAATTCTGTTTGTTTAATCATGTCTGGGACTAAAGGAAAGAATACATTAGATTATCGACGTGTATTTAGCTCAAATGCAAGGAATGAATAATAATTGTCTCCTGTGGAAATGTTGGGTTTGTTTTGGTGGTATTGTTTAGTCCTATTGCTTTTCTTCGTGTTTAAGCTCAATAATACAGCTTAGAGCTTTATTTTCGTCGGTGTATTTATTTTATTGAGCTTCAGCTTTTGCATGTCTAACTGTGACTTGTAATACAATCACATCGCTCGGAGGAACTATTATTGTTTAAACAACTAATTCTTTTATTTTATTAAACTGAAAACTGTTCTTACTCACGACATCTAATGCTAGATGATTTTAAGTAGTGTTCAAGCGTTTCATGGTTTTATTTTAAGTTTTAAATTAGATGGTTTATCAGATTGTTTTGTCGTAATCTGTACAATTATTAGTGTGTTTAATCAGTAAACTGAGAAAAGGTTTCCTTCATCTTATAAATTTGGCAAAACAAACGTAAATACCACCCCATTGTATAACGTAACCAGTCCACTCATAAAATCAAAGTAGGTATCACGGTAATAAATATTTGTTTGTAGAGAGACATATGGAGCCCATCGGCCATAACAGAGATCTTAGCTGTTTGAGTGCGCTTAAAAAATTGTCAACACAAAAATACGCACATTCACACACTTATACGTTGTTTGGTAGGGTTTGACAGGTCTGATTACGCTAATTACTTTGGACTAGTTAATTTTCTAATGTTTTGAATTGTGTGTTTTGGGTTATTTGCACTTGAAGACGGGATTAGCTTCCAGTTCTTTAAACGTCGTGTTCTTCTTATTTATTATCGATAGACACTTCCACGATCAAATTCAAACTCGAAATTCTTCATTCAAATTTGAACTGATCTGCTCACCTTAATAGTGACTTGTTGCCAAATACTGTCAACCTACGCGCACAGGTAACCCTTGTAACCGCGCGCGTAGGTCGATGATACGCCACGTATATCAAATTACGCAACCCGAGCTGGCGCAGTTTCACCGCGCGTTTGGTCGAAATTTGCTCACCGAGCTCTCAAGGTCACTCCGGAGCTTTCGATTTTGGACAAGGAGTTCGGACTTTCCCGCTGCCCCCGGCCCCGGAGAAAGTGGCCGTGTTGGGTAACTGCGGGCAGAGGGTCGGGTGACATCCCCGCCCACACCTGCGCACCTGTGCGTGTCTAGAGTCTCGCAGGGGTAAAAGGTAAAAATGTAAAGTTTGTCTTGTTTAACAAGGCGAAGATAGGACTACAACGTCTCTCTACCGGTTCAACCTCGACCTTTACCTAGCGTTGCCGATCAGTCATAATACAAATGTAAGAGGTGACTGCGGGGATCGAATCCGCGCCAGCGGAGTGATTAGCTCCGGAGTCGCGCACGATTTATTTATTTATTTATCAACGGTTTACACCTTTTTATACATTAGTATCATATGGAAAATAGTAATATAGATGAAGAGAGTAGCCTACAATATACAAAACTATTACATACACAGTGTCATGTCTTCCAATCTACCCCTACTATTTCTTTCTTTTTACTTTTTTTTTATTCTTTATGAGAATGTTTATTTTTCAGGGTAGTTATGGGTAACATTAAGGGACATCACACATGCATAAATATACCAAAAATAGTAAATATTTACAATAACATCGTACAATTTGTAAGTTGAATAAATTAATACCTTATGATATAGCCTAAATATATAAGATAGAATTAGACAATGAATAAATATACTTAAGTTGATAGAATTTACTACAATGACAATATATTACAATATGAATATGGAACAATAACAATAAATATATAAGTTAAATTTGTAGATACAAAACAAAGAAAGAGCAAGGAATATCACAGTCTGAGCTATAATGATGTTTAATATTGAAGTAGACTGAATAGATATAAATTTTACAATAACATCTTACAATTTATAGGTTAAATAAATTAATACATTATGGTATAGCCTAAATATACAAGATAGAATTAGACAATGAATAAATATACTTAAGTTGATAGAATTTAACTACAATAACAATATATTACAATAATAATGGAACAATAACAATAAATATATAAGTTAAATTTGTAGATACAACATAAAGAACAAGCAAGGAATATCACAGTATGAGCTATAATGATGTTTAATATTGAAGTAGACTGAATAGATATTTACAATAACATCATACAATTTATAATTTAAATAAATTAATACATTATGATATAGCCTAAATATATAAGATAGAATTAGACAATGAATAAATATACTTAAGTTGATAGAATTTAACTGCAATGACAATATATTACAATATGAATTAATGGAACAATAACAATAAATATATAAGTTAAATTTGTAGATACCACACAAAAACAAGCAAGGAATATCACAGTATGAACTAAAAAAGATGCTTAATATTGAAGTAGACTGAAGACAAAAAGGAAAGCTTGCTTTCTAAAGGCGTGGAGGGTGGGACCAAAGAAATCAATTTTTGATGCATTTCCCAAACGCATGAGACGAGGTATAGTGCTATGGTAAGCATATGCAGTCAGGTGATGGTTCTTGGCGAATGTCTGTACCGACCTAGTTGTTCTGCAGGGCACATGAAGGTCTATTAGTTGCAGGAGCTCCGGGCAGTCGATCAATCCATTCACCAGTTTGAACATGAAGATAAGGTCAATGGCTGAACGTCTAGATGACAGAGAAATGATTCCGTGATCATGGGCGACCTCATGAATATCCACCTTCTCATAGGCTAAACCACTTCTGATTCCTACAAGCCGAAGAAACCTCTTCTGGACCCTCTCCAGGGAGCTGTTGTGGTTGATTTGGTAGGGTGACCATACAACACTTCCATACTCTAATATAGGCCGGACGAGTGTCACATACAGAGTCTTAATAGTCTCAGGAGAGAAGGCGCATTTTGAGACACGAGAGATCAGACCTAGAACTCTGTTGGCTTTTGCACAAACTATAGCTATATGCTCACTGGGATCTAATTGAGGCGTAAAATATAGGCCCAAATCTTTGATCTTGTAGACCCTCACAAGCAAATCATTTTGAAGATAGTAGTCGAAAAGAAAAGGCGATTTTGACCTACAGAAGGTAACTATCTGGCACTTGGCTGCGTTCAAATGTAAATCATTATCAAGGCACCATCTATCAATACTTTCCAGGTCGGCCTGAAGCAGTAGCTTGTCACAGCATGAGGATACTTCTCGAAATAGCTTTACATCATCAGCAAATAGCAGAAACTTGGAATTCAGTGACTTGCCGATGTCATTGACGAAGACACTGAAGAGGAAGGGACCTAATAGTGACCCCTGGGGTACGCCAGAAGTCACATGCACAACGGAATCAGAGATCTGAGAAGCATATTTAACTCGCAGCGTGCGTCCTGATAGGTAACAACTAAACCATTGAAGAAGAGGATGGGATATACCAAGCGATTCGAGTTTGGAGATAAGATGGACGTGGCTGACTCTGTCGAATGCTTTTGCAAAATCCAAGTAAATGCAGTCGACTTGATGCTGTCGTGAAAAGGCAGAGTGGACATAGTCGGTGAAGACACAGAGATTGGTAATTGTAGATCTTCCAGAGCGGAAACCATGTTGCTCTGGAACAATTGTCGCCTTCAAATGGAAGGATAACACATCAAGTATTAAGCTCTCAAAAACTTTGGCTATGACGGACTGGATAACTATGGGTCTGTAATTAGTTACATTACCAGTATCACCGGACTTGTGGACAGGGACAAGAAAGCCAGGCTTCAAGACATTAGGAAAAGTACCCTCTCTCATGAGTAGATTGAAATAGGTAGAGAGATGTGGAGCAATGACAGCACTGCATTCTTTTAGAACTGCTGGTGTAATATTATCTGGACCAGCACCCTTGGAACAATCCAGTCTAAGGAGTTTTTCCTCCATCTGAAGAGCAGACACATAGCATGATGAAAGGTTGGTAGTGCTCACTTCGGATGAAGTTAGAGTAGGTCTGACAGACGGAGGGGCATAAACTGAAGAGAAGTAGCCCGAAAATAGATCACACATCAGCAACGGGTCTTCAACTGAGACCCCGTTGAAATGGAGTCTTCCTGGAGTTGAGTTAGTCTTGCACAATGTTCTAACATGTCCCCAAAATGATTTAGGGTCTGTATTGATTCCGTGGTCTATCTTATTGAGGTAATTCAGGTGACAGGTTCTGGTAAGAATTTTGCAGCGGCCTCTAGCAACTTTGAAGGCATGATAGTCAACATCCGATCTGCTCACTTTGTATTTTCTATGCAAGAGTTTTTTCTGAACAACAAGAGATCTGAGCTCAGAGGAGAACCAGCGTGGAAATGTTGATTTAGTTATTTTTTTTAAGGGAGAGTTTAGACATGTGGAATTTCCAAGTTCAAGACAGAACCGAGAAAATGATTCCTCCACACTCTGACAATTTGGATGTGGGTAGTCCAGTGACTGAATCCATCTATAAACCTCAGCAGTATTACACTTCCTCAAATCAGGAAAACACTTGTCATAGGTAGGAGCTTGTACGTAGGCGCACTGAACTGTAAATTCAAGCGCAGGGTGGAAGGGCTCTTCGCTCAGCAGAGGGTCAGACGCAACAGTTACTTCAGTACATGCATCAGAAGCAAAGACGAGATTGAGCAGCACACCACGAGCCATATTCCATAAGTGCTCCGATGCAGCACTTAGAGGAGCTGGTGTTGATGAAGACCAATCAGTACATGGTTGGTTGAAGTCCCCGGCAATGATGATATTTGCATTAAGTTCACACGAGGCGTAGATCTCTTCAACAGAATCGCAGAAAGAAGAAAATAAGTTATTATTGGATTGAGGTGGTATGTAGGCTCCTCCAATCAGTGCTGGCAGGCCGAAGATATTGACAGAAACAAATACTGCTTCCACGTTAATAACTGAAGACGTGATCTCCAAGGATTGATGATTCCAACCCACCATGGGTCGTAGCTGGGTCAATGTGGCGTCTCGATTTTGAAGAAGCAGTATGTTAAACTTAGTATTTACTTCACAACTCACCAAGTCAAAATGGGTCTTTACCTAGGAGATACCGATCTTAAGGTACTTTTGAACCGCAGAACAGGTCCTAATCAAATGCTAATTCCTTCCCCTTGGGGCTCGTGAGTGGCAGGAGTTTCATCCCTCCGAACTAGGCAGCGTGATCCTCGAGCTTTGTAAGTAAACGGGGTGGAGTCAAAGTCAAAGTCAAATCATTTATTGTCATAAAAACACAAGTGCATCGACAAACGTCACAATTATGAGGGAGTTGCCTACATAGAGGAACAGATCACACCAAGAGTTGACGTGCACTTGGTTTTGAACCGTACCATCCCGAACAATATAATCTAATCTAGTAACTAGATCTAGTAATTAGAAAAACTCAAATCTAGAACGGACCCGTAGCGGACTGGTATCGCGCGCGACTCCGGAGCTCATCACTACGGTGGTGCGGGTTTAATCCCCGCAGTCACCACTTTCCACTAACAATTTGTTATGTGACTTTGTCGTAACGGTAGGTAAAGGTCGAGGTTGGGTGGTAGAGAGGACTTTGTGGTCCTAACTTTGCCTCGTTAAACAAGACAAACACTACCTTTACCTTTTAACTTCACTAGCTAAACTAGGGGCAGTCACGTTGTCTAAGACTGCTCCTCATCGTCTATCAAAACAATCATCATGTTTTCCTTTTATATCATATTCACCTTTTCCTTGTTCACCTTAACGTTCCTTTCAACATTGCCAAAAAGCAAATGCCCTATTTGAAAGAAGGACAGCAGAAAAACAAGTGTCACAAATGGGCCTTTTTCGATAATCAAATCCGTGAGGAGAGCATCCGAAACACCTGCTGCTATAATCGATCATGCCGATTTCCCGAGACATCTCAATGTTTTCTGTTTGTATAATTACAAATTCTTCTCACGAACTAACTCTTACTTTTGAAACCAATCAGATCCAAATTAATCGACTTCAGATTAATTAACTCGTGGTCGGTGAGGTGAAGAGTTGTTTGGTTTTGGGTGAACAACTCCCACAACCCTAGACCTACCACTCACTCACTATACTCCGTTTCACGTTGAGTTTAAATATATTCTACTTTACATTTGGTACTTTGCTTTGAGACACCGACCCCTCTTAGAGGGTATTTTAAGGGTATATGAAGTGTTATATAGGTTTTATATGTATGTAGCCTTGTGAAGTATTTTTATGCAGTTGATGTTTTTGGCAATAAAAACCTTGACCTTGACTTTGAAAAGAAGCAAATGTTTACAGTAAATTGAAGTTAGTGCGGTGTTTTTTTCATATGTATATTTTTAAATTGAGTTTAGATCTAATTTGCGTATATTATAGTTCAACCAGGTCTTAGGATATTGGTGGGTCGGTACCGCACGCGACTCTGAAGCTCATAGTGACGGTGGCGCGGGTTCGATCCACTAACTTGTAAGGTTAGGTTACAGGGCTTTAGAGTAACGCTAGGTAAAGGTCGATGTTGAGTGGGAAAGAGAACTATGTAGTTCTAACTTTGGCTCGTTAAACAAGACAAACTTTACTTTTACCTTCAGTTACGTATTCTTATAATGAAGTTCAATAGATAATCCTTGGCAGCTTTATTACGTAGACCTATATAAACATGCAACTGAACTTGAAACAGCCAATAGCAAGGTGCAGCGTGCTGATTGGTTCACTGCCAAACTCATCTCTATCTGGTTCAGCAAAACGAGTTTTAGGTCATCAGGTGATGAAGTGCAAAGGTAAATTATCTGCCGACCCATCCTTGGCACATTTAGTTTATTTAAGTTTTTATAGGAGCTCTACCATCAGATGTCCCACAAAAAAGGTTGTAAATCCTGTAAAAAGGTATATTCTTCTTTATAGTCTTATGAAAACTTCTGAAATTTGTGTTGAAGGTCAATAGTTGGCGCGGAAGGTACAGGCAAAACAAGATCATCCCAAAAGAGCCACCATCTTAAAACTAAATTTCGATTTTATTCATGCTTAAATCTCGCATAATTCATAAGCGTATGAACATTTTTTTTGGGAGGTATGCAAAACGAAAAAACAAGCGCTACTATTTTTTAACTTATAACTCGATCTGTGTCAAATTGATTAAACATGTCAACAAAACGTAAACGCAACCCGTTAAACCGTTCGAAGCTATTTTAACAAAGACAAACAAACAAACAAAAACTTTGTTGTCCATAGTTAACAGTAAGTATATTCACTTTTACATTCCACAAAGAAAAGCAGTAATAAGATATAAAACTGGTCCGTGTAAAAAGGTTAAGAGAAATAGTTCTGAAACATTTATAAAGCTGAAAGATATTATTTTATAGTAAACGATGAAATTGTATTTCATAACCAGATCGAATTTACTTCACTCTAAATATGAAAGAGTGAAAACCACTCAGAAAGAGTTAAATTTCGCTCTTTTGGGTGTTTAAGCCCATCCACTCTCATTAAAGAGTGGCTCGATTTTCACTCTTTCGGAGTGGTTTTCACTCTTTCATATTTGGAGTGTTTGCCATTTGTTACTCTAAGTTGCTCCACTCAAAGCCTCGCTTCGGTCTCAGCTTGCCAATACATTTAGAAACGCCTGCATTCTTGTCTTGACGTTGAAACAGTTCATATACTTTGCGGTCTGCTTTCTTAAAATTCAGGGCTGGCTGCCAAATCGAATTGGTTTGACGCATACTCGTAAATAAGTTCTATGTTCTTATTAATTGTCTAAGGCATGAACATGTTTTGTAAATATGTATATCATCTCTACAGGTCACCCCTTTTGTCATATTTTCACCAAATTTGGTGCAAAGGTTCGTGTAGCAAATATCTCGGTCGAGTTCGTTAACGAGCAAAATTGGTCTGCCGGAACTTTTGAACCCTTTTGGGAAGGACTATTCACCAAAAAAGAGGGATTGATGATCTAAAACAGTAAATTTTGTCCGATTTTGAAGTAATTTGCTGTTATACTGCAAAATACTAAAAGTTATAACAATCTATCTAGACGTTACAAAATGGCGGTCAAAAAAGTTATTTTGCCAATTTGGTTGAAATTCAAAATTTGTTTTCCTTTCATGATATTTAGTATGACTTCTAGTCAAAACCCCGTAACAGGCCGAAGGCCCAAACGGTGCTGTGAGTGCAGTGAACAGCCGCGTACCGATCGATATCATACAGGAAGCCAAGCTGAGGCTGAAGGCTAAAGCGAGGCTGTGAGCGGAGCAAATTAGAGTAACAAATTACAAAAAAATCGACTCACTCATGCCAGCGGCGCTTTAGCGCTTAGCTGCGTGTCGACCTGGTATTTAAATCGTATAAGTGTTGATATATGATAACAGAGAAGTGTTGCAACTCTGATAACAAAGCAGACAGAGAACCCGAGAGCTTCTCCAGAATCAAACAAATGAACAACAATCTGAGAGGGTTTAGAGAGAAAGCGTACGAGCATTTATTGATGAATGAATAAGAAACCTGACGTTTACACACTACACAGTCATGTCTTTCCTCTTTGAAGACAATTCCAGAGCGAGGTAACAATCGTATTGGAGTGCTTATTATCGAATTTTCTCTGGAAAAAATTAGATATTCATGTCGTCAGCATGGAAAACCCCACACTCAGGACCATCGTGAAATGAGCACCTATCCTAAGCTTCAGAGTACGTTTTGAGCAACACTTTATATACATAAGTTTGAATATATGTGTGTACTCTCTACAGGACCCTTTTCTTCGATTTTATGTAATTTTCGTACAAATTCATCTTTTGTAAATATCTCGGTCAAGTTCGTTAGCCAGTAAAATTGGGCTTCCAGAAGTACCATTTCGGGGGTGAGTTTTGGTCAAAAAGATAGTTTAATGATCTAAAAACAGTACATTTCGTTCAATGTTGATGGAATTTTAAATAAATACATATTTTAATAGTATCCATCGATGTACAAAGAAATATAAACATTCAATGATCCGTTTAAAAATGGCGTGACTTTCCACTATAACGGCGTTATGAGTAGTCCAATTTCAATATAATGTTAAATACAGTACATTTACAAAAGTCTATCTATTTCTATGTTATTTAAAACATTAATTGAAATTATTTCCAATATTATTTGCATCATAAAAAGGTACCGTTTATAACTTGTCCCAACAGTGTCTTTTCTATCCTCGTTCATTTAACGTCTTGGCACCACCCTTGGAATTTAGACTAAAAAGAAAAATAGCCCATTAGCGACTTATCGACAACGAGTTTATAAATAGCGAATCGATTAAAATCCGTAGATTGAATAAAACTAAAAGGTTTTCAGTAGTTGAGCATTCAACCTCGCTTCTTAACACAATTTGCAGATCCATCAGAGTAACAGAGTTAGCGGCGCCCCGGACTGATCAGGAAACACAACAGTGCTCTGCGTCTCCGGGCAATGAGGATTTACATATTCACTGTTTGCAAACTATTAGACCTCTAGGAAACCTGACCGACACGCAGCTAAGCGCGACTGGCCGCCAATGGCGTGAGAGAAGCGAATCACATTTGTGTCAGATCTGGTAACAAAATTTCATAATTTGTAGATTGAATAAAACTTTGTAGTTGAGCATTCAACCTCGTTTGTTACTCTGGTTTGCTGATAGTAACACTGATTCGCTACGCTCACACTAAATCACTATTTGAGATGCCGACCACTCTCATGAGGGTATTTTAAGGCAAATATGTGGTGAAGGATGAGTGTGATGAGTGGTAGTAATGAGTTATAAGGTGTAGTCTTGTTACAAACTAAGACCGATTCTTCCTTAGAATGGGTCATTAATTAATAGCCCAATGACCAATGGAAATACAAGGACCAACGGCTTAACGTGACTTCCGAACCACGCAGGTGATGGTCTGATATGTTTACACGATGGTGGCAATTGGTGCGGGTATCATCAGATGATCACTGAGACTATCTGAGCCGCTTTAGACCTATATCATCCTCAAAACCTGACTTCATGGAGGACTAGAAATGGAGGGATGGGAGGCTGGATTACGCCTCGAGTCCCAGTCAGACAGCCTCTCTGCCTTCCGTTCTGTATCATCACTGACGTTATGAGGCTGTTCGCTACTCTCAAAGTCTCGGTTTGGCGTACGGCCTCAAATTTATTTAGTCTATTACTGCAAAGTTGTATACATATGATGGAAATAAAATAAATTTCAAATTTCACTCTAGTTGGACTACTTAACTATACACTAGTTGGACTATTGTTATACAATAAAATCCCTTAAACCCGGCATTTGGAAACTCAAACGGGTTTTCTATATTATGCTTACATTAAAGTTTTTAGTTTCATCTAAATTACATGAAAATTACTGTAAATTACTAGATCATTAAAACTAGTTTTTGGTGAAAATCTCCCTCTCTACAAGGACATTTTTGGTATTCCGATTTCGCTGGCTATACTTATACATGACCGAGGTTTTTACAAAAGGAACGTTAGTCGCAAATTGTATGACAAAAGTAAAATACGACCTGTAAAGAGCTCATTCTCTTATATACACATGTTATAACATTTTCGGAAAAGGATCAGAAAGTATTCGGGGGGTCATAGTCGTGCTTCGTTCATTGTCCTGATCTGGGTCTCACTATGCTGACGGCAGGAATATCTCCATTTTTCCAACAAAAGAAATTTTCTCATCAACAGTTTTTATTGAGTTTGTACCACCATCATGTTGTTAACGAGATACTGTAAACTAAGCTACTTTGGACTTTTTTAATATCACGTTTACCTCATAAAACATTAATTTTCCAGATAATTTATAAGCCACGAAAAACAGGACGACGATGAAAAATACAAGCATTAATATTTTTCATAACTCAGTAAATTCTTCCACCGTCAACGAGAAACGTCAAACAAAGTATATATAAGGCCAACAGACGATTACAAAACATACATAAAGAAGGAAAATGGTTTAAATTGGTTATTCCGAGTGATTTGATTCGTTGAAAAGAGCTTTCATGTAAAGAGAAAGTCTTGCAACTCTGATAACAAAGCAGACAGAGAACACGAGAGCTTCTAGACGAGTTCTTCAAGAAACAACATCTCACTTGAGTAACAATTTGAGAGCATTTGCTGTCTCAAGAGATAATGTATTTATAGATTAGCTAGCTGTGTACACGTGCTTCACTACGTGAAGATTGCTTTAGTTTAAAACTTTCAATTATAGTATATATGTTTAACTGGCTTCTTTATAATAATGCAGCCCTAATGTTGTAGGTTTGTTCAGCAGTGACGAATTGTTAGTAAATGGTTTGACTTGGCAGGTTTGAACAAGATCAGAAGCATCCTTTCCTTCATTTATCAAACTTATGTTGGTTTCTGCAAGCTCAACACTCTTACAGTAAGAAATCATCTTGTCTACAGTAGCATCATCTCTTAACAAACGTTCTTGGGTTTGACGAGCAGATATGCCTAAAGCAATTTGGGCTTTCATTAATTTGGCCTTGGTCACCAAAATGCAGTTCTTACGAGACAACGTAAATTGGCCAAAAAATTATCAAATGGTTCTCCAAGCTTTTGTTTACATGTTATGAATTTGAAAACATCAATTATTTCGTTCTTTTAGGAATGCAATACTTCTCTAATGCTGTAAGAATTGATTGCACTGTCTCATCAGATTCTGTTTCTTTAGGTAGTGTGTTATAAACTTTTAAGGCATCCTTACCCATTAAATTCTTAAGCGAGCAACCTGAACATTGTTTGACTTTTGGTAGCTTCAGTTGCAATAAAGTAGTTGTCAATATCTTCTTTAAATGTTTTGAAATTTTCAGCTACATTACCATTGAACGACAGTACTTCTGGTTTGTTGAATTCCATGGTTTCTTTTGTATCAGTTTTAATATTTGTTAACTTTTACGACTGCGTTTCATGTTTAAAAAATACTTCTTATTTCATTTCAAAACAACTCTGAACTCTTTATTTACAATTTTATCAACATCATAATAATACTGGTATTTTAAAATAACATGTGTTTTAACAAAACAAAGATTATTTCAAACAATCACTAAGATCTAAGGCTTCCGGTTTACACCGCGTCACAGTTGAAATTCTATTACTGCTAGACGCTTCGACCTCGCTGTGGAGAGTCATCCTCAGTAGCTTGTTGACTGGCTGAGACTGGATTGGCGGCGTGGCGTCTTCTTATATACCCAGGGTGGGTGGGGGTCCTGTCGCTGATTACCGGGACAGTGGGTTTTGTGGTGACTTCGGCCAACAAAATCAGGAACTGTTTACGACCGCGAAAGACAACATTCATCTTGTACACCTGGAGTTTATGAAATAACCGTGCAGTTGCGCTCAGTCTATATTGGTGAAACGAAACAACTAATCTCTACACGACTTCAAGAGCACATACGGCACACGAAACAAGAAGACATAGAAAAGTCGGTAGCAGAACACAGCTACAAGACAAAGCATGGAATTGATTTTGACAAAACCAGTCTTGGCAAACATTTCACACTGTTATCCAAGGAAAATTAGAGAAACCATAGAAATAATCAAGCATGAAGACAACTTTATCAAAGAAGACAGCATAAAATTATCAAAAACTTGGCAACCAGTTCTTCAGAAATCTTATTGAAGCCAGCGAATCCAATTCGACAACAAGCAACAGGCTCCGCCCATTTTGGCCAATCAAGTGACAGGACCCCCCGGGTATATAAGAAGACGCCACGCCGCCAATCCAGTCTCAGTCAGTCAACAAGCTACTGAGGATGACTCTTCACAGTGCAGGTCAAACGCGTCTAGCAGTAATTGTATTTCAACTGTGACGCGGTGTAAACCGGAAGCCTTAGATCTTAGTGATGTAATACTTTGTCTTGAGACACCGACCACTCCTAGAGGGTATTTTAATCATGTTAATTTATCATTAGCTATAATAATATTGTATTTCTTTTATTTTTTCCAATTTAAAGTATGAATATATTACAAAGTATTGTAAATATGACGCCATCCTGTTCATTGTACTTTTTGGAATAAAGTA
This sequence comes from Matsumurasca onukii, assembly GCA_018831715.1. Classification (NCBI taxonomy): domain Eukaryota; kingdom Metazoa; phylum Arthropoda; class Insecta; order Hemiptera; family Cicadellidae; genus Matsumurasca; species Matsumurasca onukii. Next base: position 5,540,390 of record CM032065.1, read on the forward strand.
GCTTTGACTTTGACTTTTAAGGTGAATATGGGATGCATGGTGAGTGTGATGAGTGTTTTGATGGACGATGAGGTGTAGTCTTGTTATAAACTAGGGCCTAAAACTTAGGCCCTAACAAATTTTTAGTTTTCTAAAACAGATCTTCTACTTGTTACTCTATTTAGAAGAGCAACTTTTCGTCAACAAATTTTAGTCTTCTGCAAACAATCTTTTGTAAACTTTTACCTGTAAATTTTGATTAGGGTGTCCACTCAAACATGTCAATCAAATTCAAGGCTTTTTCCACTGGTTTACAAGGCTCCGTTTCGTCTTTAAGAACAAAACAGGAGATTTGAACTATTTTTTGCAACCACTTTTGAGCCCTGACTACTTACTCGCAAGGTGCTTGCTGGAGTTATTTGCCACCCACATGTGCCCTGGATGAGCGCAACATTTTTGCATATAGGAAAAAACATGTTTATGATAAACAAAAGGTTTATGTTCACACAGTTTGGTCAAATGTATTAAGTTATTGGGGCTTAAGATTTTCCAGGTTTTATTACCAAATTCTAGGCTTACTCAAGGGTTTCCGAAGCTGGATGGACACCCTGCCAATCAACCAAAAATGATTTGCATGTCTTGAACATTGAGAGTGAACAAGCTAAGCATACTACATAAAGTGCGGAAGAAGCACACATGCACTATGCAGAGGTAGAGCACAATTAACGTGCACCGGCTATTGTAACTGTGCAGTTAATTGTGTAAAACGCTGCCGGATATGCAAACTCGGATGTTCCCGCGCGAATTGCCTCACACTGTATATAAAACATTGATCTATCAGGCCTCCTGCACTGTTTCAGTTCAGGCAAGTGTGACTATTAAATTTAAGCGTAATGATGGATGAAAAAGTCTAAGACCAAAACCTAAAGGTGAAGAATACGTGTGAGTACAAAATAACAATAGATCAACCCGTCAGCAGAGGTTTGTTTATGCGAAGCCTTCGTCTGAAAAGAGGTTTGTTTGTTTGTGCTATCCATGCAGGGCTTGTATGTAGCAGATTTCCACTGAAAAGCAAAAAACAACTGTACTGACTTTTTTTAAGTAAAAAAGTTACTTTGAAGTATTTTGTTACTTTATGATGTACCTGCGGCTTTACAGTTAACCTGCGTTTTTGTTTTAAACAAAATCGTTTTGACTTACAAGCAGTCGGCGACCGGTGGTATCACCTCGCTGCGCAGTTGTCGGCTTGAATTCGGCAGCAGACAGTTCACCAGAGATAACACTTCGAATCTGACACTAGAGAACTGTGCAGTGGTTGCTGTCTTCAGCAGTGGCTTCATCATGTACTTCAGAACGTTATCAGCCAGCTCGTTGCAGTACTCCACAATATCCTGGGCAAATCATTCGTGACACATAAGAATTTTTATCTGATGGTTGGTGTAGATAGTAAAATTGTCAAATGTTTGTCCCCGTGGGATTTTATTAGGCCCTTAGCTGTGGTAAAAACTAGAATAAGCTCCTAACTACAACTATCCTTTAAGGGTCCGCCTCAACTGTGCGGTGACGCTTTAATACAAGGGTTTACCGTGGGTCGTTTTTCTCCTTTCAAAGTATTTTTTACATTAATAAACATGATATACTTGGAATCTAGAAGAGTTTTCCAACACGAGTATAGAGTTTTGTTTCAAATGATGCTTTAACTTTTAAGGGTACAAAATTTAGTTGAAAAGTACTACAACTTTATTTGTAAAGCTATTGAATAACTTAGAGGAAATTGGGCTCTATACACGTGTCAGAAAAATTCTCTGGTTTCCAAATATATCATATTTATTTTTGAAATATTTGGAAACCAGACGATTTTTGCAAGGTGAAAAACAGGCCATTATAAAGTATAAACCCTTACAAGTGTCAGTTTGACAGTTAGGCCTTATCAGTTGCAAAAAAGCAGTCGAACCATTGCAAAACTACAATGGAGAGAGTCGTAGGCCAGCATCAAAAATTTGAAATTGTTGACACTACCTTGTCTCTATTTTTTGGAAACTTGTCTCTTTTTCAAATCTAATGGTCTCGTAAGAGGATGTGACATTCACTCTTATGAAACTAGAGGCAGGGAGAACTTCCGAACTGGGAGACACAGAACGGCAGTTCATGAACATTTACCTTCTCAGGTAGGAGTTCAACTAGTCAACAGGTTTCCAAATTCTATTGTGTGCCCCAGAGCTTAAGGCTTTTAAAACTCGTTTGAAAAAGGTTTTGACCGAAGCATTTTACAACACAGACGAGTTTATGGCACATGACTGGGAAAACAATAACTGACTACTGGATTGAAGTGGTACAATTCGAATTAATGAGAGAGAGTGAATGTCAAAAATGTATGTCTGATTGGGATTTCGATGTTAGAATGAGTGGAAAATTTTAGCTTTTAAAACAGATTTGACGTTTGTATAACATGTAAATTGTTAACACAATAAACTATTTATTTATTTATTTATTTATCAGTTGAACCAGAACCCATTGGTTAGCTAGTTATTGTCGTGTGTTCCCTGGGCGGACAGATTCAGCCTTTTCAGAGGTGACCACTGAGGACCCTTAATGGGCAGAGCAAAAATCACATCTAAGACCAATAAATAATCTTAAAAATGTTACGTTATTCCTTTTTAACATTATTACACTGCCCTTCCTTGTAGCAACGTTAACTCCTTCCAAATTAAAACTACTTGGAATCTAGGTGTACTAATCACTTAGATTCCATAATAACAAACCTTCCTTTGAATATTTTTTTATCTTTTATAAAAAAAATACATAATCACATGGAAACTTACTGTGAAGAGGACAGAGCATTTCTGAACCAAAGCTTCATCATTTAGGTACACAAATGCAAGGGTGAAGGTGGTATCAAACAGTTTGCCGATGTCTTCGGAAAGCTCTTGCCAAGTTTGAGGGTCCTAGCAGAAAACACGTGTGCCAAAATCAAATTGATAAAGAAACACAGTAATTTGTACCAGCAAATTTATATATTTCAATATGAGAAACAATGCCAGTTATTTGTAAGCTTTCAAGAAACCTTACTTTGTAATGTTTTATCGTATTAGTTCAAAAATAAACATAAATGTTCAAAACTTACGATATCATTGTCCAAAAAGTGTTGAAGGCAGCTTAACACACACTGGATTGGAATGGATCTGTCTCCTTGCTAGAAAAAATAAATAACTGCATTTTGAATCATACGTTTTATAGCTTTCACTGATTTAAAAAAAAACAAACTTGTTTGTCTAGCCATTGTCACACACATGTTACAAGAGACTTTCTGTAGCCAAGGCCCATACGGTTACGAATTGTCTCCCACAGCCTAATGTAAACACAAATATGTTTTTAGCATATATGGTATAGTTATTTACCTTTTTTTCTTTCTTCAATATTTTCAAAAGGGTTGCAATTGTTGTTTTATTGAGGACATCAGAACAATCGGGTTTAGCGGAAAGATAAGAGTTGAGCTGAACTAAATTGTGCTCTTTCAATGACGTATCCAAGGCGGCAGTGAAGTTTTTGTTACTCGTTGAATCCATGGTACAGAGCCCTGAAATTAGCAAAGTATCAGTTTAAGATTTCTTTTGTATGGAGTCCTTGGAAATGGCTGTAACTACTGTTATGTTGATGTGATAAAAAGGTTTATTCCACATATCAGGCTTGGGATTTCGTTTCATCTAATAATTCTTAGGTTCATCTAAAATATTGGATTTATCACAGACAATTTGTGGTTTTAGGTTCATATCAATAGTATAATATTGTTCAGTGCGTGTGTAGACTATTTGCAGGCGCAGGTGGCAATCTGGTTTGACTCTGCCCATACGGAGCAGTAAGTAAACAAGCTGCTTGTCAGTGCTTCTCGCTGTTTTGTTTGTAAAAAACTTAAACTTAATGAGTCTAAAACTAAAAAAATAACTTTCAGCTTAAAATAGATGTGAGATTTGATTATGCGAAACTCTTTTAAGTTTTACAGTTGATGACCGATTATCCTGGAATTACCATATTGATGCTCTATGTACCAAACTGAGTAGACTTTTATACTTACTCAGAAGGCTGACAGAAGAGCTAAACATGAAATCAGTCAAGGCCGCTTACTACACTTTTTCCAGTCCCACCTAAGTTATGAGACCAGGAGCTGGGGTCATTCTCCAAGAGCATATAAAGTTCTCGTGCCACAGAAAAGGGCAGAAAGAATATTGTCAAATGCAGGGTATTTGGATAGTTGCAAGCCCTAGTTTGTTAAAAATGTAATTTTAACTGTATATAGTATTTATGTTTTTCAGTGTCTTGTAGCTTTTACATATTACCTGTTTTTGTAGGTTTAAGCATTGAAAAACCTATTACAATAATTGTTATTGTTGAATGGTTTAGAGTAAAAATCATAACTTAATGGTATGGGATAGCAATAGACACCGACTTACTACAACTTTCAATGACTACTTACTTGCAATGCTTAATCGGATTATTAAGGTAATTAAATACTAAACATAATCGGAATTATATCAAATTCATATTTTTACTCATTTCAGGCTTGCTCAGGTAATTGCTCTCTGATAAATATAGTGTTGAAACTACTGGTACTGAATGACTTCAATTCAAATGCAAACATGAAAACTCCGGAAAAAAGAATGAAGAATAACCAAAGATGAAATTAAAAACTAAAGAGCAGTGACCAAATACTCTGCGGTACTGGTTTGGACCATAAAATATAATTATTTCAACTTATGTGTGGAACTGAAGATAAAGGTATAAAGCATAGTATATTGCCTTCGTTTCAAACTTGTTTTATATTGAAGTTCCTACCATTAGCTATACGTCTAGTTACCAAGCACTTCAATTTGACATTGTATATGTGGCATATTATGGCTTAGTACATTCTCTTATGTCTTATGGAGTATGTTTTGGGGAATTGTTCCAAAAGTAAAATATTGAAAATTTTTATCTGACAAAAGGCTGCGATTAGAATAGTTTATCATCTAGGTTACAGAGATTCTTGCAAATATGCCTTTGAAACCCTTAAAATTTTGACCTTACCATCCCTGTACATTTATGAAACAATAGTTTATTGTCTTTCTAAATGTCATAATGGTTCAAGGTAGAGAACTTCATTTCCATGGAACAAGATTTGCAAACTCCTTCCGCATAAACCAACACAGATCTAAATTATATTCCCTGCTACCTTCACAGGCGGCTGCCATGTTATTTAATACACTTCCAATTGAAATACAAAATTACGAAAATTTTAACATGTTTAAAACTAAATTAAAAACTTTCTTCTTTAAAATGTTTTTTATAGCGTAGAGGAATTTATTGATGGTTCGTGGACAAATTAGCAATTCTCATTTGATCTATGACTATAGTGTTGTTACTGATGGCTTCCTATTCTTAGTTCAAAATTTTGTTTATTTTAAATCAAATACACCATAATTATAACACATACTTATTTCCAACGTGTAGGTTGAACGTTATACCTGAAACAATTTTTTTTGTAAAGGTTAAATAAATAAATAAATAAATATAATCATTCATCAGCATGTTATTTAATAATTGTCAACGTTCTTTAATAATTGTAGCTCGATGCATGTATCACTCTGTTATTATATTGTAAAATGGTGATCACCGTTCGAAATAAATAAATATTGGCTATTTAATATTTCAAATAACTTTTCTTAATAGTCAAAGCCTACACGACAGCACAGCTGGAGGTGTTCATTAAAACGTGATTTTATTTTACATTATTATACGTTATACATTATTTATTATACATATTATAATATTATGCATATCATTCATATTTATTTGTTTATCATACAATTTATTTATTGTTTATACGTACGGAAAATGCCAATTTTACAATGAATACAAATATATGAAAACAATGGTTCTTATTATGGATAGTAATATACATTTGCATAACATAGAATGATAATAAAATATAACAGTAACAGGCAATACATTGTATAAATATATAACGGATAACAAGAATGATTATGCATAATTTGCATTAATAATAATTAATAGTATTATAATCTGTGGCATAATGTGAAAGGTAAACGCTTTTTTTCTCCCTTTAGTTTTGACATTTTATTTTGTTGTTTAATTTGAAGCGTTAGGTAAAACATAAGCTCTTTGGTTTGTTATAAATTAAGGTAAGTTAATGTACAATAAAAACCTTCCTTTGAAATAAAACTACTTTGAAGTTGAAGTGTTTTACGGTAGAGCGTATTAAAATTCTTCCGTTGTAATGAAATAGAGCTAGGCCTGTTAGAAACAAAATTGGCCTATCACGGTGACAAGCCATAATTATTATCTTAGGACTTCGCCGACTATGGTGTAAGTATCTCTTTAGTCCAACATTTATCTTGGTTTGATAAACAATTATTCTTAGCCGATTTTAATGGCTAAGCTTACTTTACCGAACTATGCAAAATAAAGAAACTTTGAAATTTAACTTGTCACCACTAAACTTCTTCATTTTGTGCTTCGAATAGACCAAAAATGTGTCATTTTGGCCTGTTTCTTTGGGGAATTAGGTCTATTCTCTCGGTAATTTTATTCTCTAACAAGACTAAGAGATTTTATTCTTCATAATCTGCCACTGCCAGGTACCAATAACTCTAACACCAATGACTCTCCACTGCAGAAGAGTCATATAACCTGCAAACACCACTGCTTGGCACGGCGGTTGGGTTGGCACCACTGCTTGGTGGTAGATAGACAGTCCTGTTATGCACCGGTTTAAATATTACGTTTTCACATAGAAATACTTTACGACAGTCCACCAGTTTATTCATTTAAGTTTCTCACAACGTTTCTATCCATTTTAAAAGATCAATCGTTAAAATCCGCCTGTTAGATAAAGTTTTACTGCACCTCATGGAAATTGGAACTAGGCCTTAAGAAGATCAAGAAGAATCGTCCATCTTGGAGGACACCGACGTAAGCAGAAAAAAGCGGCCCTTCACCAATAGTGAGCCATCCACCTATCCAATCTACCAATCCTGTCTATCTTCCACCAACCAGCACACTCGATTCCAACATCCTTTTCAAGAAAATCATGTTGAAACTGACACCCAACCTCTAACCGAAATTAGTTCAAATTAATTAATTAGCTACTATTCAAATTACTCTTTCCTTACAACCATCAATATTTTACTTTTTGACAAAGACTACAAGATCTGCAAATTGTAAGTAAAAACATTGTTTTATCTCATTCATTTCACTTTCTAAAATCTAGGCCTAGGCCGACAAAATGGTGCAATTCCATTGCAAAACTTGTAACAGTGCTATTGTGGACGAGGCAGAGGAGTCAGTATGGTGTGACTCATGCCAGAGCTGGGTCCACAGTAAAAAGGAGTGTAGTGGGATCAAGAAAACATTGTTCAAAGCCTTAGGGAGAAATGACTCCTACACCTGCCCAAGTTGTGCTGTGGAGATTAAAAAATACAATGTTGAGATAGGGTTGCCTGTAGAACAAGTTAAGAGGGACCTAGTTGAAGCCAAACAAATAATAGAGGAGCTAGAGGCAAAAAATAAACAATTAGCCTTAGACCTAAATGAAAAAGAGGTTAAGCTTATGGCACTTGCAGAGAGGTTGGAAGGTCTGAAGGCAGAAGAGGATGGGAGTGGCTGGACTGGTGTTAAGCCTGGCAGGTGTGCTGGGGGGGTGGGGTTAGACAGCTTAAGTAGGTTCCCTCCTCTAACTACGTCGAATTCGTTTGGCGTACTTGGTGGAATGGAGCCGAAAGACAATGGGCCTAATTCGAGTGTAAGAGCTAACAAGGGGAAGAATAGTAGTCCAAAAGGGACAACCAGTAATAGGAAAGTTGGTGTGAATGGAAATTGGGTGGCTGGGAGGGCAAAAACAAAAACTATTACGAAAAGCGGTGTGAATGAAAAAATTAAAGGGAGATTTCCAGGGCCTAAACCAAGTAAGGGGAAAAATATTATTTTTGTGGCTGATAGCCAAGGTAGACACTGCGGTGGCATCCTACATAACCAGCTGGAAGATAGTGAGTGGGGGGCTCAAGCCCTTGTCAACCCGGGTGCCACCAGTGAACAGGTAATAGACGTAGCCTTAGGTAGAATAAGTAACCTTAGTTCAAAGGACTGCCTAGTTATTCTAGGTGGTGTGAACTCGGTTACGACAGAAAGTATCGATAAGGTAGGCTCTAAGTTAGATAAGCTAGGTACAGAACTTAAGGCACAAAAGACACCCCCATCTGTAGTAGTACTTGAAACACCCTATAGGTATGACACCGGTAACAATAGTATGGTAAGTGCTCAAAACAAGCTATTACGCAGTAAATGCATCAGTCAAAAATGGACCTATCTTGCAGCAAATAGCTTGCTCAGTCGCTCATGCTATACTAAGCATGGTCTACACCTTAACAGCTCAGGTAAGGAAATGTTATGTAACCTAATTGTAAATCTGGCTCAGAATTTTTCAGGCCCAATTTTGGAAAATGTAGCAGAAAAAAACGACTTAAGCACCCAAGTAAGCTAAGTAACATAGAAACTACCATCAAAACCCCAAACGCCTCAAAATCCGCTAAAAATAAACAAAAAGTCAAAGATAAATTAAAATTAGTTTTTCTGAATACTAATGGAATCGCAAATAAAAGGGAACAAATAGAACTTTTCCTAGACGATATAAATCCGGATATTTTCCTTATAGCTGAACACGGATTAAATGAGGAGAAACTCGATATGATAAGTTTGTCAAATTATAGTTTAGCCAGTCACTATTGCCGGGATGTTCTACATAAAGGAGGCACAGCAATATTTGTTAATAATAATATACAATTTGATAAAATAAAGAAAACCAATTTTGGAAACAACCTAAATGAAGAGCAAATCTTTGAAAGCTCAGATATCTTGGTAGAAATTGGCGGAAGAAGATTAATAGTGACTTCAATGTACCGATCCCCCATTGAGCAAAATCTTGATGCCTATTTTGAGAAACTTGAAACTTATCTAGCCAAATTAAAAACGGTGAAAAATGATGTTCTGATTGGAGCCGATTATAATATCGACATGTCACATAAAGACAAAAAAAATGAAATATTTTGTAACATATTGAAGAGTTATGGTCTACACACAACCATCGATGATCCAACTAGAATAACAGAGCGTACAGAAACCTGTATTGACAACTTTGTCACTAATGTCCAAGAGTTAAAAACTGAAGTAGTTGAAGCATTTATCTCTGACCATCAGGCAATATGCATAGAAATACCTCTCTATTCAAAAATCAACAAAAAGAAACGTTTTCAGAAATCGCGTAAGGTTAATCAAGAAACTATTAATGAATTGAAAATTAGACTGAAATCTGAAAGATGGTGTGAGGTATTGGAGGCAGAAAATGCTGAAGGAAAATACAACGAGTTTATTAAGCTATTTACCTACTACTATGATATAGCCTGTCCAACTGTTAATACCGAAATAAAGAGTACAGCCAAAAATAAATGGAAAAATAATGAAATAGCTGTTGCTAAACAAAATATGTTCAATCTGTACTCAAATTGGAGATTGAGCAAAGAACCAGACGACAAAAGAAAATACATCAAAGCCAAGGAAGACTATCAAAAAACTATACTAAAATCAAAATCTGACTATATTACCACAAATTTGGAGAACAGTAATAATGTCTCTAAAACCGCCTGGAGCTTTATAAATGAAATGCGGTCTGGAAATAAAAAAGGACACAAAAACTTCTCGCTTCAAGAAAATGGTGCATTGCTGAAAAACCCCAGCATTATCGCCGAAGAATTTAATAACTACTTTGCTAATATTGCTACTATGGTCAACAATGATAAAGAAGGTATGTTTGAAAATCCTTATATTAAAAATTTATTCTCAGCAGACCTAATACCAGATGATATTCCAAAAATAAATTCATTTAAGGAAATAAACAAGGATGACTTTTTTAAAATAATGTCAAAATTTCAACCAAAAACTTCGTATGGAATGGACCAAGTAAGTATGAAGGTATTAAAGCATTGCTCTAGTGAAATAGTCATACCGTTACTAGATATAATAAACACATCCATTAGAACAGGTATATTTCCTGGCCAGTGCAAGCTAGCTAAAATTAGGCCTATCTTCAAAAAAGGCTGTGACCTTGACAGGGGAAATTATCGTCCGATTTCACTCCTTCCATCAGTGTCCAAGATCATCGAGAGAGTGGTCTCTGAACAGCTGACTGAACACTTAGAGAGTAACAACCTGCTGAGTTCACGACAGTATGGATTCAGGAAGGGAAGATCTACAAAGCTGGCCCTGATCCATTTTGTAAATGAGTGTATTGACGCGATGGAGGCTGGAGAATCGGTAATAGGCTGCTTTGCTGACTTGACTAAAGCCTTTGATTGCGTCAATATAGACATTTTAATTGCAAAGTTGAAGTGGTACGGTGTCAGTGGCGGAGCACTTATGTGGTTCAAGTCCTACCTGAGCGACCGTAACCAGATCACAGAAATACCACATTTGTCCAATAATTCCTTTAAATTCATAAAGTCAAAATCAACTCCAATTAACAGTGGCGTCCCACAAGGATCAATTCTAGGGCCTATCCTGTTTTTGATTTATATAAACGATATTACAAATACAATCCCGGAGCACAATCTTTTCCAGTTTGCAGATGACACTACTCTCGTCACAAAAAGTGGCAATTGTGATACGCTAGAGTTGGAGTCTTTTGTAAACGTTAATCTACTCTCGCAATATTTTTCTCAAAATCAACTTAAGTTAAATCCGACAAAAACAGGATACCTATGCATTCAGACCAGACAAAAGAAGGCTTCCGCCCTAAATAAACTACCAGATCTCTTTATAGAGGACGACCAACTGGAGAGACAACAAGCTGCGGACTTCCTGGGAGTGAGATTGGACGATACCCTGAGTTGGGGCGAACAGGTAAAAAAGGTGGAAGCTAAGCTAGCCAAAGGGCTGTTCGCACTGAGGATGGTGAGTAAATTCAAAAACGGCCGGCTCAGTAGGCTGGTTTACTTTAGCCTGGTGGAGTCACACATATCATACTCAATAGTTTTATGGGGGCTATCAAGGGCCACTTAAATAAAATTTTTATTTGGCAAAAAAATCAATTAGGGCAATCTCGGCCTTCACTCCCAGGCACACTGTCAGGACGCATTCAGGCAGCTAAACATCTTGACAGTCCCATCATTATTTATCTATGAGAGCATCCTGCATGCCAGGCAGATTAAGTTTGATAATAGGCTAGAAGAAGAAACCCACACTTATAATACAAGACAAAAGAACACATTTGCAGAATACCACAGGCTCGCAATATACGAGAGAAAACCCAGCTACATAGGTAGGAAACTGTTACAAGTTTTGCCTCCTCAAATTCAAACAATTAAAGATATTCATAAGTTTAAGATTGCATTAAAAACCTTTTTATTAGAACAATGTTTTTACAGTATAGACGAATTTTGGGACGCTCTTAAGACCATAAGTCACCCAAAATAAATTGTATGTTTTATTTTTTTTTTTTTTTTTAACAGACTAGCCTATTAACCTTTCCAAACCTTGACCTTGTCCCTGGCTCAACAGGGCAAGCTTGACGTGCCCAATGCCTTTTCCAAGGAGACTGGGCAAGAAGATTAAGTTCAAAGTAAGTAAGTTCAAACTTTTTCTACCACCGTGGTATTAAAAATAGGCCTACACAATGTTTTGAGAAATATGAAAACTACTCTCGTTATCAGGTGGAACTTAAGCCTTAATCATATCTAAACGTAACCCTAAAAACTAGTATGCTTTACCACGAAACAAATAACATAATCAACCTATACCTTCAAGTGGCATAGACATATAAAACAATACACAACAATAATATTATACACTTTGAATCGGAAACAACTCACCGATATTCTCTAGGCACCTGATATTGGCACGCTGGACAGATATTGGCGTTAGATGTCAGCATTATGTGTACTATATTTATGAAAAAGGGTTTCTGTGTATATGTAAGGAAGCGGTAACTTAATCTAAGATCAATGAGTTGTCTAGCAAATTAATTTTTGTTAAAGTTTTAATAATCTGTAAAATGGTACTATTCTCTATAATATAATAAGATCGAGATGCTATTATTTTAACATGACAAATCCCCTATCTCAAGGATGCGGAGGCGATAACCTACAAGGAACAAGTCTCTATTTGTGTGAATATATTTAGAGAATGTTTGAGTTTTATTATAGAGGAAAATTTGTCCTGCTATGAATATCTTTAGAGACTAAAGTTCTCTTCCTTTTGTCCAGGAAAAAGCTCTAACAATGGCATTACGGGGAATCAATGTATTGGAAATCGCAGGGCTGGCACCTGCACCGTTTTGTGGCATGATTTTGGCTGATTTCGGAGCATCAGTCACCCGAGTGGATAAGGTAAAAAATTTTATTGTATTACATAGGTAGTAACAAAAAATATAAAAAAAAACACAAAAAGTTGAAAAATGTGTTGGTGCTTATAGGCCTAGAGGTGTAAACAATGTCAACAATGTGTACAGGTCTAAAGTGAATGTGAACTGTACATTGTCTCAATGCCATTTTCATTCTTAGTTTGATATTGCTTTCCTAAGTGAGGATGAGACTACAATTTACTATCAATCGTTCAATCAAAGACAATGTTATGGTAAGTAGATTTCGCACAGATGCCACATGGTTGAGGCAGCAAAATCAACATAATTCGGCAGCCCAAGCACAGATAGCGCTGCCGTCTCTCACCGTTTTTCTCCCCCATTGACTCCACATGCTCGAGTTCGTCCGATGTCAATGACTTAAATTTGACCAAATCGTGCGGTTTTCGAAAACAAAGAATTTGCGTGTGTGTCAGTGGCTCTACTTGAGACTCTTGAAATAATTCCCTCGCAGCGTTATCTGTGCTTAGGCTGCCACAACTATGTTGATTTTCCTGCCTTAGTCGTTTGGCTTCAATGTGCAATCTACTTACCATAACATTATCTTTGGTTCAACTCATTGATCTTGTAAATAAATTGTTAAAGTCTTGTCCCAATCAAGCAATGGAAATGTTCAAATTGAACTGATTAAAGCAATAATTTACTTTGTTCTCTCTATTGACTTTGTACCCAAACATTACAAGTTGCTGGGTGTCTGTTGATTTAATTTAGATTTAATATTTTATCAGTCATGGAATACATTTTTAACCTTTGACTTAGTTACAGTTTTTATAGTTGACACAACCGATTTATTCAGTTGAAAATGAATAGTATGTACCAATCAAAGTTTAATTTTCAGACCACTTCGACGCCAGACATTGATTGTTTGTCAAATGGTAAGAAATCAATTGCAATCAACTTGAAAACTCAAAACGGAGCAGCTGTGTTCAAGAAGCTTTGTATCAAAGCAGACGTACTCATCGAACCATTTAGAAAAGGTAAGATTCAAAAATTTACTTAGTCTGTATTCAGCCTAATTTAGGTAGTTTAAAAGACATTCCATTTTACCCTACAAAACTTTCTTTCATCATTTTGACATAAAAAAATGTTATCTTTAAATATTTGTTTTTTTAAAATATTTTGTACACATATCTAAAATGACATTACAGTAACTACAAACTAGTTCAATAAAGAAGTGTTTTTGTTCCTTGTCCAGGCGTGATGGAAAAGCTGAGTCTTGGACCTGACGTTTTAATGAAAGAAAACCCACAGCTGATCTACGCAAGGTTGTCCGGTTTCGGACATCAAGGAAAGTACAGCGAGAGAGCAGGGCACCACATCAACTACGTGGCAATGTCAGGTGAGATTTGTATTCCAGCACTTTTATCAGTTCTGGCTTGCCTTTTTCAGTTGAGGCCGGACGAAAGAAAATAAAAGAGCATTCAACATGAAATTCACTTGTACTTGCAAAAAGGGACTTTAATTTAACGGGTTATGTCTTTGATTAGATTGCTTGGGAATGTGGTTCTTGACAGGTGCACGTCAACCCTCTAGTTTACTGTGCAGGTTAGGTATTGCTCAATATAACCCCTAGACATTTTCATAGAAATGGAGGCTAGGAAATCGGGTACAAACTCTCTATTGCGGGCCTTTTAAAAGGGTCCGACTCTTTTCGGACATGCGGAGCTTTAGACTCCTTCCCCGAGGAACCGCCTCACTATGAGGTGTGACTATATGGAGGGGCAATATCTCTTTGTAAAACCTACACAGTCAGCATAGAATCACGGCTACAGTGGTCAACTGACAAATCTCTTTTAACTATTAATAACTGTAGGGTCTGGTACACAGACGGTTCATTGATAGAAGGAAAGGCTGGCTACGGGCACACAGAGTCCGCCCAGGTGTAACCTCTCAGGTAGCTTGGGAGGCTTTTGTACAGTGTTTCAAGCAGAAGTCTTCAATCCTCACTTGCACCTATATAGAGTTATCTGTTGGTACAAGGGATAAACAAATCTTAATCTTCTCAGACAGTCAGGCTGCCCTCAGGGCACTGGACTGTCCACTTATCAATTCCTGCATTGTCCGGGAATGCTCCCAAGCGCCTCGGGCTCTAGCAAGCTGTAATAATGCACGGCTTGAATGGATACCGGGCATCAAGGATTTAAAGGGAATGCCGATCTGCTGGCTAGAAAGGGAGCGCTGTCATCCTTTGCCGGTCGAACCAGCGGTAGGAATCAGTCCTTCTCTTGTCAAAACTATGCTAGCCGATAGGGCAAATGCGCGACACACTGAGCGATGGAAACAGCTACCATGCCAGGAACCCGCCAAACTTTTAGTCAAGAATCCATCAAGGATACTTACCAAACATCTGACCAGTCTTAGTCGCCAGAACATCAGACTGGTAATATCACATCACAGGTCATGGGCACTTCAGAAATCACCTAGCAAAAATGGGTCTCTACACAGGAGATACTAGTTGTAGCGAGCCGCATTCCTGAGTCCCAAAAACACATTCTCATTGAATGCGAGTCCCTGGAGGCCAGGAGAAGGGTCTTCTAGGGTCTCGGGAGTGGCAGGAGTTACACCCATCAGAATTGGCGACTGAGCTTTGCAAGCAAACGGGAGTGGGGCTGCCTAATTAGGAGAACAGGGAGCCTGCACACAAACCAAAGGGTTGACGCTGTGGTCTTGAACCACAAATTTTCCCCATCCAATCTAATCTAATCTACTGTGCAGGTTCCCTGTTCTCCTATTTAGGCAACCACACCGCTGTTTGCTTACAAAGCTCGAGGACCATGCTACCCAATTCAGATGTAACTCTTGCCACTCAGATGTTACTGAGACCCCAGAAACCTCTTCTCCTGGCCTCGAGGGACTCACATTCGATAAGAGCAAGTTTTGGACTCAGGAGTACAGCTAGTATATCCTGCATGGAGACCCATTTTGGCTAGGTGATTTCTGAAGTGCCCATAGCCTGTGACTAAGACTGGTCAAATGTTTAGTAAGTGTCTCTCATGGGTTCTTAACTAAAAGTTTGGCGGATTTTTGACATGGTAGTTGTTTCCATCGCTCAGTGTGTTGCTTGCCATCAGCTAGCATAGTTTTGACGAGGGAAGGACTGATTTCTACCGCTGGTTCTGGACTAGCAAAGGAAGACAGCGCTCCCTTTCTAGCCAGCAAATCGGCTTTTTCGTTCCCTTTGAAACCCTGATGCCCCGGTTTTCACTCTAGCCGAAGATTGTTACAGCTTGCTAGAGCCCGGGAACGGGTTATGACTTAATAAGATGTATAAATTTCTAAATGGATAAATCCAGGGTGTCAAAAGCAAACCATGATGGAAATAATCAATGTATGGGAGGACCCTTTTTCTCTGGCCTCCTCGTATGTTTTATTTTCAGTAATGGTTTAACATACCAGGAAGAAACCTTACTGTATACTAATATTAATAAAGAATTGGAATTTGAACCCTACGGTGCACCCTCTTACGTTTTGAAAACCCTCTGGAATGTTATAACTCTATTTTGTTCCAGGCGTGCTCTCTCTCCTCAAACAGGCCGGTCAACCTCCAACCCCCCCAGTGAACCTGATTGCAGACTTTGCTGGCGGTGGACTTACGTGTGCACTGGGCATTGTCCTAGCTCTGCTGGAGAGGCAGAAGTCGCATGTGGGTCAGGTGGTAGACTGTAGCATGGTGGGGGGCTCTGCCTACCTGGGCAGTTGGCTACTGACGAGTCAGAAAGCACTGCCTATCTGGGGCCAGCCTCCTGGCAACAATATGTAAGTCAACTAAAAATTAAATAATAAGATAATTATTTTTGGCTAGTTGGAACTTTTTGCAGAGTGTCAGTTGAAAATTAATCAATCGGAAATGCTCGTCAGGATTGAAAACAAACAGCCGACTATACATATCTAAAACATGTTTCTACATGTATAGCTCAGTCATTGGAAGATTGTGTGTTTAATTTATTTTATATATAATATAAAAATGAATTGCAAAATGTGTTGGTAAGCGCATAACTCAACAACACCTGGACTAATTTGGCCAAATTTTTTTTAAATGTTCGTTGGAGTTCAAAAATGGTTTTTACAACGAGAAAAAATTTGAATAATTGCCGGAAAAAACCCTTAAAACAGCCTTTTTCTTTTTCCCATACAAACCTTTTCTAACTAAAACGTAGTCAATTTGACATTTATTGCTATTCGTTGCCAGCTGATATCCCTATTTTACAGACATAAAACATATGTACGGAACAAAAAACTGCCACATTACAAATCTTTTTGACAGTATGATGTCTGTCGGGTCCGCTAGTACTGTATAAAAGTTTATACACTATAAAGGCAGTGATAGATTTTGATCAGTAAAAGTTTCTTGTCTTCCTTGGAGCGGTTGTTCTATTTTGGTTATCATTGACGGTAAATGGGAATAGTGGTAAATTCTTTTCATCCACTGTAAAACTGTGAATTTGCCGCATAAGCCTGTTTCTTTTTGCAATCATGGTAACTACTTCAATATAGCAGGACTCGGGCTGAAAAGTTTTAACCAGGTATTTTCAGTTTAGATGGAGGAGCTCACTTCTACATCACTTACGACTAAGGATGGGGAGTGGATGGCCGTGGGAGCATTGGAGCCGCAATTCTACGACCAACTACTGCAAGGACTCGGGCTTGAAGATATACCCCAGTTTCCAGAAGACACAAATGAATGCAGGAAAATATTCGCAGACAGATTCAAAGAAAACAAGAAACGAGTGGTGTCAGGTAGGATTTTATTACGTTTTAAGACAATTTATTCAGGATGACAAAAGCTTTATTTATAAATTTTTCATGATATATAGTACAAACAAATGTCTGGATATAATATAAAATTGTGTTGTAATTCAACTTAGATCAAACCTCAGAAGGTTCCTTTTAATGGGAATGTTAGTTGAGGGTTTAATAGTAATGTACAGCAAGGGTATATGCCATATGGTATTGTAAATTGTGAGGGGTACAGAAAACGAATTTGACATCTGTCTTTTTATCATGTGTATTACCATTTACCGCTATATCACTCTACTGTTTTCGGATGATCAAGCAAAGTTCCACTTTCCAGATAGCATTACAGTTTAAAAACTGTAATCTAAAACAAAAGCAACAAATGAGTTTTAAAAAGGGCTATTATTTTTACTGTACATATTTTTAAACTAGTTTCAATGAGTCCAAAAAGAGCACAGGAAATGGTTTGGTTCTGTATTGTCAAAACGTTCAATTCTTGTAACTTCAAATCAGCCTATGTTGACATGTTTCCTCTTTAACTAGTGGTACAGTCATTCCATTTTCATCAGCCGAATTTTCAACAAAATGTAAGTGTTACAACTTTATCAAAAATTTAGAATTGTCCTGAAACAGAGTCTAGACAACCTGGAAGAATCATTTGGTTTTGATTCGTGAAACTACCAGAACTGTCCAAACTTGATGTTTTCACTTCAACGACTGAATTCCGAGAAAGAACCGTGTATCCCGACTTCTCAGTTGTACTATTTACACATTATGTATGAAGTTGATAGCCGGTAAGTTGCAGTCCGGTTGTGTTTCGCATCCCTGGGGAGAAACCACTGGCATGGCAAACATTGACCAGACCAGCAGTCCCAACGCGATCATCATTGTCATCACAGCTAGGAGCACTTCACTCTTCGCCACCATGGCTGGTTCCTGAATGAAAAATAAAAGGAGCATTCAAAATAAGTAGAGTAAAACCAAAGATTGTGTTATGGTAAGTTAATTAATCGTAGAGGCAGCAAAATTAACATAGTTCGTCAGTATCTCG
Organism: Matsumurasca onukii; assembly: GCA_018831715.1. NCBI lineage: Eukaryota > Metazoa > Arthropoda > Insecta > Hemiptera > Cicadellidae > Matsumurasca > Matsumurasca onukii. The sequence continues at coordinate 5,558,614 of CM032065.1, forward strand.
TCTTTCTCCTCTCTCGGCGCCACATGCTTGAGTTTGTCCGATGTTGACGACTTAAATGTGACCAAATCGTGCAATTTGCGAGAACGAACGAACTTGCCAGTGCGTCAGTGGCTCTACTTGAGGCTCTTAAAAGATTCCCTCACAGTGCTTGGGCTGCCGCAACTCTGTTGATTTTGCTGCCTCAGCCATTCGGCATCTATGCGCGATACTTACCATAAAATTATCTTTGGTACAACTTATCTTAACCGTATACAGTGTTTAAGAGTGTGCTGTAGTGGCCGTGACCTGGAATTTATTCCCATGAGAACATTGTAAAAACATGTTTCTTGATACACCTCAATTCTACAAATCTCATGGATTTTTTAAGAAATAAACTTAGTTTTTAAAGTGTTCAAATTCTTTAGTGGCTCCACTAGGCCAAATTTGTATGTTCCCATTTATGAAGAACTTTCAATTTTAATTTATTGTTTTATTACTTAACTACGTTAGTAGTATTTTCAACAAAGACAACGTAGTCACTGCAGTACATTGTCAAATAAAATGACACCTTCAAAAAGGAAAGACCTTATAAAAATTTAGATGTAAGGGCTCTCAAGAAAATGCTTGTTTTTCAATGTTACAGGGACAGAAACCAAAATTACTGATTAGTACTAAGCACTATTAATACAAAATTGAGCCAACTTAAAAAGTATTAAAATAAGAAAGCTTTAAAAATGTAAAAATAATTTTGCTGATAAGTTCAGAAGCTTGATGAACCACGATTGTTTCTACTGTGTTTTACCTAATGGACATTGCAAACTCAACACGAAAACTGTAAAACCCAATTAGAAATATTTTAACCCTATGAGGTCGCGTGTTGAGTATAGTTTGACAAACACTATTTCCCTTTGAATGCTTGGATGTCCAGTATAGGTTGCGGTTGAAACAGTCTCTGATGTGTAAGGACTACGCTACACTAACGGCACCTAGCAGAGAACATCGAAACTACCACTCCCTTCCCCTTTTGACAACTACTTCTCCCTTTTTTACAACTTTGCGAGTTTGACAGCCCACGACAAGCAGCCCGGTGGTTTAGTTGTTATAGTGAAAGACAGTTGGCCCCTGTCTGTCACGGCGTGGGTTTGATTCCCACCCGGGTGCGCTCTGGTACGGTGCAATGCTAGTCATTGAATCATTCCGGGCGCGGGGGCAACGACGACCAGCTGAGGATCACTGAAGAGAAAATGGCCCATCAAATACAGTGAGGCGGCGAGTGGCACTTTTTGGGCTTAGGGAGGCACTAAATCCCCGCGCTTAGAGGATTGGTTCTATGATTGGTACCACTGTACCAGAGAGAGCAGTTTTGCTGAAATTTTTCTTACAGGGACGGGTGCAACCTATACGGGAGGCTTTTAACAAAAATTTTAAAATATAACGAGACCGCAAAGGGTTAAATGTGGTTTATTGTACCCTTGAAGATTTCCTTTTCAAACCCGAAATTAGACACCTTAAGGGTCTTAATTCTTGTAATTACAGGGTATTTTTGATGATACTAGTACAGTACTTTGTAGAGAACGTGCTATAAATTGAAGTCACCACTGATTTAGAAACATGTGTTTCTATATAAAGCAACTTAATTAGGTACACTGCATGTGTTGTTCAAAATGAATATTATTTCAAATATTCTTGTACTTATCAAATATTTCTGTAAACTGTGTGTGCTGTTCTAAATAAAGAAACAAAACCAGGCCAACAAGCAGGTAAGCGCAAAAGCGCCTCTGGCGCTTCAATCTTCAATGGCGCTAATCAATATTCAATCTTATTATAGTCAAAACGTCTCGTCTCTAATAAAATAGTAAAAATACTGATTTTTTTGGTTCCTCAAGAGTTTTATTTTAAACACTTAGGGTGTAAAATGTCCATAGAATAAAAAGTCAAGTAAAAATAATCATTAAATTTTGGTTTTCTAATTGTTTTTAGAATAGAACTTTACATTTACTAAAACCGAGGATACTTACAACAGAGGAGCTTGAATGGAAAGATGTATCACTTTGCAACTTCTAGTGATCCAAAACGACCTCACCGACCTAATACTGATAATGTAATGCGAAAATAAGTGGATGCATTTTACGAGCAAAAAATGAACAGTATCTGTTACATTGTTTTTCAATCATGTTGTCTTCCGATAAAACACCACAATGTATTGGCTACTTTATTTTGTTACAGATTCAGCATTATTATTAATTCAATAATTGTTTTTCAAGTTATACATAAAAAACCAAACAGGCTACAAGGCAATACGAAAACACACATCAGCATTATCAAACTTTATTTCACAATTTACTCGTGATACTTACAAATGCTATTACAATATACTACTCGCGACTACAGAAATAACAAAAAGGAACTCAACCAAAGGATTCAAAACATGAGCGTTTTGCAGTGTACAAGGCTATTTGTGATTGCGGTTCCAGTTGACGATGAGACACTTGCCCCCGAATCCGCGACCGCGGCACACCTGCTTCGGATCCAAGCAGGGACAGAAGTGGTAGTTCTGGATGGTGATGTTGTGGATCACCTCGCAGAACTGATCGGTGTTGGAGTAGGGCAGGCACTTTCCTACCTCCTCCGTATCCCTCTCTGGAACAGTCGTTACTTAAGTCATGTGTGTGTAATATTTCCGCACTTTAATTATGTCGTTATTTTTTTGGGGAAACGCAAGTAGGCCTAATTATGCAAAAGATGCTTTTATCCCTCAAAAAAGTGCTTTAAGGCTTTGTGGTAGAGGCTCTGACCTTGAATTTTGTCCCATAAGAGCAATGTAAAAACATGCATTTTCTTAAAACACTTCACACCTACAGTTTTTGTAGGATTTTTATGAAACAAACTTTGTTTTGTGTATTAAATGTTTTAGTGGCTCCGCTGAGCCGAATTTTCATTTTCTTATTTATAAGTAGAGGCATTGGCTTTAAATGTTTCAGTTAGGTTATAAGACCGTGAAATTATCAAAAATGTGAACACACTTTGTATTTGAATTTCCTTTTTTTATTAGTAAACTAATAACATTTTCAAATAAGTGGTCAGCGGAGCCATCGCAGTACATTTTTACTTTCAAATAAAACTTATTTAAAAAAGACCTGATGAAAATTGTAGGTGTGAAGTGTTTCAAGAAAATGTGTGTTTTTACATTGCTCTTATGGGACAAAAAACAAAATGGCTGACAGGTACTGTGCCCTCTTAAGAACAATATTCAGAAAAGTGAAACATCAATCATGTGGACATATATTTTAGAACATTTTCATCAATTTATATCTATGAATGTATTGTGTATTTCAAACAACAATTTTTATAATTTTACCCAATTAACAAAATATTAAGTGCAAGACAAAATTGAAAATACCAAATCATAGCACATTTTTATACAAATTTTCAATACAATATAGTAGTAAAATTTACTTGGACTACTGAAGCCTGAATTTGTTTTGTATTTTTTATTATATTTATGATTTTGTTATGTGCCACACAAAGGCTTGGTCATAGGAGAATAATTTTTGTTTCAAATATTTACATCCGCAAGAGCGTAGCTTCAGTGTTACCCAGCTGATTACAGAAAATGCAAAAAAATGCTTCTCTTGTACAATAAAAACTCAATGGTTTAACGATCAGAAATCAGAAACTCTTTGTAATCCGAAGGTGAGTCAACTTTCAAAATGTTGAACCATCTAGCACCTAGAGGATTTTATCTTAGAGAGGTATTGAGATACAATAAAATACGGTAAACTGTAAATTCAAGTGTTACAAAGTAAGAAAAAAATCATTTTACTGTATAACATAGCTTCCTCACGTCTTACTACAGTACAAAATATTTTTAAAGCTTTCTTTGTCTGTCGTTTTATTATCAAGTCACCACCAAAGTGTTCAAACAGTCTTGGACAGTGGACTATCAAGTGTTGGTTTCTTTGATGATTCCAAAGGTCAGCGTAAGCTCAAGTGCTCGTAACACAAAATCCAGACTAGTGTACAGTTGAGGTAAATTACAAGTTTGTGAATTGACTTACTCCTTACGCAGCAAAAGTTATCCGGGCACTCGTCCTGCCTCATGCAATGTGTTGGTTGATCCTCGAGCATGTCGCACACGGCCAACAACACCAAACTCAGTATCCCAGTCGCAAGCACAGAACACATCACTAACAACACAGTCGACAACTTGGCTACCATTGACGCTCTCTGTAACAAAGTTGACTAAATAGGATTGTATAAAACCTTTCTGTTTCTATGTGCAGACACGTAATTTGCTGTAATATTAGCAAATTTCCATAGAAAATAGAGTTATTCCTAAATTCTAGGCTTCAGTATCATACAACGTTGGAGAACTAACACTAAGTTGAAATTCACTGTGTTTAGCCACGAAACCGTGTGTATAGACTATATAAGTGGTAAATTACCCCGTCAAACAATCACAATTTGAGATGCCGACCACTTTTATGAGTGTATTTTAAGGCAAATGTGGTGAAGGATGAGTGTGATGAGTGGTAGTAATGAGTTATGAGGTGTATTCTTGTTACAAAATAAGGCCGACCTCTCCTTAGAATGGGTCATTAATTAATAGCCCAATGCCCAATGGAAATACAAGGACCAACAGCTTAACGTGGCTTTTGAACCACGCAGGTGATGGTCTGATATGTCTAAACGATGGTGGGAGTTGATGCGGGTATCATCAGATGGTCACTGAGACTATCTGAGCCGCTTTAGACCTATATCATCCTCTAAACCTAACAGTTTCAAGTAAAAGGCATTCCACTACATGTTTGGGGACAACGGTCCCATCTTCAGGTGGTAGTACACATAAAAAACAGAAGAACACTGATGGTAGCTCCAGCTAGGGATTGTCGAGAGATGAGAATGATGAAACACGTTACAAAGTAGGTTACAAAGTGGTGACAAATATAATACAAAACACAATCACGGAACGAAAAGCTAACAAACAACGAACTATACAAGTAGGTCTAACTCGTGTCACGATCACGAGCCGGTAGTTGACAGACTTGCCAGTAATAGGCCTTCTTGTACAGTTCGTTAGTTTTTCGTTCTGTATTTGTGTTTTGTGTTATATTCGTCACCATGTACTTTGTAACGTGTTTCATCATTCTCGGCAAATCTAGCTGGAGCTACCATCAGTGTTCTTCTATGTTTTTTATGTGTACTACCACCTGAAGATGGGACCGTTGTCCCGAAACATTTAGTGGAACCCCACTCACTTGAATCTGTTTGACGAGGTAATTTACCACTTATATAAAACACTAAGTGTTCTAAATAAAAGACAAAAAATAAATATTCTCTTTCAGTAAAATCCCATTTATCCAGACCACATGAGACCGTACCAGTTCCGTACCTATATTAAAAAATCTGAATGATCAAGGGAATACAAAAAAAGTAATAGATCAATACATTAAAATAAATTTAAACTTTGTTTCTGTTTATTGAAGATAACAAACAAAATGAGCTAATTATATCTTATTTTCAATATCTGTACAATAGAATACTGTAGTTTTAACCTTTCAAAAGTGCAATTTTTAAAAAAATAACCTTACATATTTTTTATTGAATGTTGGTTTGGATTTTTGAGGACCGGATAAAACCATGTTCTGCTGCACAAAGCACTTTAACTCTCCAAGACATTAAAAATGCCATTGGCGTAGACAAGAACAAAAAAAAAAAAAAGACAAGGCCAAGTCCTGGGCCGGGCAAAATAAGTAATTCTGATCAGAATTAACATTTTGGTGGGCTTCTTATGCTCGGCTAAATTCAAACTAGTTAAGAACATCATATTCCAAAAAAATGTATAATCAATAAAAAATATCAACAAAATGCTGTAAACTATAAGAATGTAAAAAAGTAGCATACAAGTGGAAACTCTTACTTACATACAACTTGCTACAGCTCTGCTCCAAGACTGGCTGCAGCAGCTGCTGATGAAGAATGCTATTTATAAACAAGTGAATTCAGCAGCTACCCCCCTCTCCTCTCCAGCATCAGCAAGACACTGACCTCTGTTGTCTGCCCCCAACATCCTGTCTGACTTATCAGTGAAGATATGTGTCCCCTTCCTACACACTTGATGATCAAAACTGTGGTCATTTCACAGCCCAGAATTGCAAATTTTAAAAATATTGGGGTGCATACTCGGTGGTCTTTAGGAAAAAGTATTGTTAATGTTTCACCATAAAGCAAAATTTAAAATTTTTTTGGAACAAAATACAAATAATATTATTATTTTTATCTGAATTTCAAGTGAATGCATTAATTTTTTTTTTTTTTTTGAAAATGGTTGATTGCAAGTGGTAGTAACAATGTGTTTGGGATTTTGTATTTACGAGGGCGTACCCAAAAGTATCGGGAATCGGTCGATGGCGAGGTCAGGAGTGCATAGTTCACATTTTGGCCGATATGGGCTGAAAGCCCAACTTTTCCTGAGTTCATTGCACTCGGTGTGGCCAGTCTGAGAGGCTGTGAAGAGGAGCTATGTTCGTTTTTCTAAAAGTAGTTTTTGTTCTGCCTCGTTTTGTTTTGATAGTTTAATTAAATGGACAAAGTTCAGCAGTGAGGTTTTTGCTTTTTTCTCGGTAAGATCGCGTCAGAAACGGTTGCAATTATCAAAAAAGCTTACAAAGACGATGTTTTGAGCAAAACCAGAGTGTAACGAGTATTTTTCTCAAATTCAAGATGGCGCCATGTCGATTGAAGACAAGCCTCCTCCTGGACGACCTTCAAATTCTCGGACTGGTGAAATTGTTCAGAAAAAACCGTCAATATTGCAAGAAGACCGTCGGAGGACCATTGGAGGACTTCTTTGCTGTCTGGAGTGTGTTAAAATTCAATTTAGCGAATTTCAACACACTCCAGACCTAAATTTTGGCGATATGGAGATTGGTTCTTTCATCGTGACAATGTGCTTGCCCACGTAGCCATCTCAGTGCGCTAGTTTTTGGCCAATACCAGCATGACCACCCTTCCCCACGACCCATACTCGCCAAATCTTGTCCCACGCGACTTTTTTATGTTCCCCATAGTGAAAAATTACATAAAAAATCACCGTTATGACGAAAATGAAGGAGTGAAAAGGCAAACGAGGTTGAAGCGTGCAGGCATTCAGACTAAGGGGTATGAGGGGTGCCTAAAACCATGGGAGCATCGAATGAACAAATGCATTACACTAAATGGGGAGTATACTGAAGGTATACATGTAAATTAGTTTTAAAAATAATAAAATATGGTTTTATAACAAAATTCCCGTTATTTTTGGGTACCCCCTCGTAAATCTTGTGGTTTAATTTTATTTTTTATAGTTTTAAGAACAAGAGGAGAGCATCATGGAAAAGTGTCATATTGAATGATTAATATTATTTTCAAACTAGTTCTGCTAAATAACAAAAGGGAATTATTGTAGTCTTCATTTTAAGAAGATGTATGATAAATGAAGAGCATGATAAATTTCTCTTCCAGAACGCAGAAAACATGTTTCATTGGTTATAATTTTAAAATTTTTTTAAGGGAAAGACCCGGACCCTCCCTTTTTCTGAGGAATATTCCAGACCCCCAAGGGTGTGTTAGCTCTCCCCCTCAGGAAGATACTTTATTAGGGCCCTTGGTTAAAAAGTTGTTTTTGGACAATGGATCAATGCAGATATGACAATACTTCCTGTGACGGCACAGAAAAAATGTTATGTAGAATATTGTTTGAAAAAAAAACATTAAAATCTTAAATGAACCAAAATGTTTAAACAAAAAAGTCAACAAGGGAGTAGAAATCTTTTTGAAACTACATCAGAGAAAATTTTAAAGTTACCACCAGGCACAATCAGACACAATTTTCTGGTCATCATTGGAAATTTACGTTATCATTAAATTGTTTATTGGTTCAAGAATCACATTATGTCCATAATGCTTTGAGATTTCTGGAAATATATCATTAAGGCTAACTCTTTTCGCCTTCCAATTAGGACATTTACCACTTCATTTTGACCACCAAACATATTGTTATTATAAAAAAGAATTAGCTACTGTTCATAACAAAACTACATTAGGAAGTTAGATTTGGGTGTGGAAATATTTAAACTTACCTAATGAAATAACAACATTAATTGTTCCGTAAAAATATAACTTTCATTTTTAGTTAACTGTTTTTAGCGTTTACAAAAAATAACATGTGATTAAATAGACAACAAAGATTTGTGTTCAAGACATAATTTTTCTTTGTTCAGTTCTACAAATGGTTTCTTCTGCTCATGAAGTTGAGAAATTTTTTTAGCTGCAATCTTGGTTTGGCTAGTTAAATTTTGTTGATTATTAGTAGACATGTTAGGTACAATATTATAAATAATCTAAATTTTATGAAAATATGATAATAAATGCAGTTTTCAAAGCATAAAACCCCATTTTTGGAATGGAAACCGGGAGTTCTTAAATGTTGAAGTAGTGGGGGGAGACCTACTCGGTTCCCATTGGCCCAGGGTTAACCTTCCTCAATGCCAGGGCTGCTAAATAACCCCTCGCCCCTCCAGTCATAAAAATCAATATTTTTTTAACAACACTTGGTGTTGTTGAAGTTTTTTATATAATTTATTTTTTCAGCTAAAGCCCCCTATTAAACATAAGAAAACATTCACACAAACATCCGTTTTTATATAGATCATTTTGTTCTGCTCCTCCTCGATTCAAATACAACTAATTTTTCCAACGAAATTTCCCTATGTAACAAGTAGTACTATAGGGGAACAGTATTTTGGTGATGGGTTTATCTTATTTGTTTTTTATATTTAGATTTTTTGTTGTTTTTGTCACACAAAACCTTTTTTGTACATGACAAATAAAGTTATTATTATTATTGCACAATGAGCATATTTATCAATTTAATTTAAACTTATGGTTAGTTAATACATTTGTAGTTACTGTACTTCGAATTTCATACCTTAAAGTTTATCAGTAGAGTAAGTTTATGGTTTAGAGTAGTTTTATCATATATAAAATAAAATTCATAATACAAATACATTAAGTTACATGTCCTGAAAGTTTAAGGTTTCTTAAATTCCATTACATAAAGTTCGTTCAAGTTCATAATAATTGTTTGTATTTATGTAATTGTTAATATCTTTGTACTGTGGTTAAGTGGAAGAGAGGACTTTATAGTCCTAACTTAGCCACCAATAAAGACGATTTTTATTTCATTTCAAATGATTTTCTATCATGACAATACACTATCTATTTGCGGGTATACACTATCTCAACGTCATTGTGGGGTAACCCCAACAGGAAAACACAAGTTTAAAACTAACCACGGAAACATAACTCTGAAAAATACATTCATGCACCTAATAATATCAAAAGTACAACTTCACTCTCACCTGGATCTAACAGGAACGCTGATAAGGCGACCCTGATAGCACAACGAGACAGCACTCAGCAGTGTTATCTTATCTCGCTTCAGCACGAGATTGGCTCTCTTGAAGCGCCGAGTGAGTGTGGGCGGGAAGTGGCAACCCTGCGCGATCAGAGGTGAAATATTGATGGATGATGCACACAGAGGACCTGTTGCTATGCAACTGCACGCGTGCAGGAGAGGGGGTTGGGGTAAGGAGCAGACGCTCCAGAAGTTCCTAGAATTGTACAGACCAGCCTGAAAGTATCGGATTTTGTTGCAACTTTCCTTGTTTGTGACGCAGTAAAAATACGTTTTAAAATGGCGTGTCAGATGGGGCAATATAACTAAAATTGACATGAAAATAGTTGAAATAGGCATGTTTGTTTTTAGGTTATAGGAATTTGTGCTGTATAGTGTTTAAATGTGTACTTTTTTGCATAAAGTTTCCACTGGGACTCGTGGCGTGGTTTTGTAATCCAGGTTCGTGGAGGTCAGGTTTTGAGGATGATGTAGGTCTAAAGCGGCTCAGATAGTCTCAGTGATGATACCCGCATCAACTCCCACCATCGTTTAAACATATCAGACCATCACCTGCGTGGTTCGGAAGTCACGTTAAGCCGTTGGTCCTTGTATTTCCATTGGTCATTGGGCTATTAATTAATGACCCATTCTAAGGAAGAGACGGCCTTAGTTTGTAACAAGACAACACCTCATAACTCATTACTACCACTTATTCTTCACTACATAGTACATACCCTCAAAATACCCTCATGAGAGTGGTCGGCATCTCAAATAGTGATCTCAAGGGTAGTTTGCACATATCAACACCCTCGCCTTCCATCGATATAAACCTCTTTAAATCTCGTGCCACGACAAAAATATTTTGTATAGTGTTTGAATTGTATCTTAAGTTTTTTTGTTCATGATGTGTCTGTTTTGTTTTCTGGACTCCATGTTTAGTTACGTATAGCGTTTACACCGTTATAAACGTGTTTGGAGTTTGGACTTAATCGAAATAAAGTGTTCAAACAACATTCATTTATGTTCATAGCCCCAACTTTCTCCCTTCCTTCCCGAGAATCTTTGAGAAAGATACAAACATGTGCAAAAGTATACAATGGACGTTTTAGGGCTAATTATATTCCAATAATGTCGCAACGGAAGGTCTAGGCCATGTTTTTACTGACTGTAGTACAAGCAAGCTCGTTTTCCTTGTTGAGGATAGCCTGTCTGTCTGTACCAGGAAAAGGGGGGTGCGGGTGTGACCCCTCCCTGGCTTCGAGGAAAATATATATTTCACAATCAAACATCAGTTGTAAGAACAGTCTATTTGAAAATAAATATTACGAATTTAATTTTAAAATTAATATGCCTACGTGTTTTGTTTTGCACTCTCATTGGAATGGGGGTTGGTCAAGAGAGTGTTAGTGGTAGCCTCTGTGAATAGGATAACCAGACGCAACCTTGATTCCATCATAGTAATACTTGGTAAACTGACAGTATATTAATAAAAATTAAAAAAAAATAGTAATAGCCTAAACAGGCACGTTTCAGGGTAGAAGAAAAATGTCAGAATTAGGTCCCCGTGATTCGGAATTCACGTTGGTCCACTCCATTGGTCGTTGGGCTAATAAATAACTACCCAATTTGAATAACAGTTGGGCCTAATGTGTAACAATACTACACCTCATCATCCATAAAAACCCTCACCATTCATTCCATATTCACCTTAAAATACCCTCTAAAAGTGATTGGTGTTTTGAATCAAAGTATTGATTTTAAATGTATTGATCAAAGTAAAGTATCTAAGGTGATTCGTGCATTCATCTTCGTTCTGACGTTTTGCACCAGAATGATATAGATTGTTGCTTAGTTTTTTTAATTTTTATTATTCTTTCGTTTCTGAAAATTATAGGCAGTGTTTCAATTTACACTTCTTTAGAGAAGTAGCTGCTACTGGAGTAGATTTGATTTGCAGGAAACATTAAATATACGTGGTCACACTGCAGGGCCTATTTGGAACAACAGTGCCAAAAGAACAATTATTTGAAGGACTGAATGTAAATATGTTTCATAGTTTTTTGTTCAAACCTTTTCCTAGGGAAGGCCCCCAGACTTCCCACTTTCCTATACCAAACTCCTGCTGCGTTGACCTCACCCTGGAATTCAGTCTATGGGTGGTCTTGACTGTACATACTATGAGACACATCCGGAAATAACCAGTTACACACATCAGCATGTGCTGACACAGCTTGCCTTTTTGCTGAGTACGCTGCTGATTCAGCATGGCTCCAGATTCCCACTCAACATTATTTCTGAAACTCAGAATCATTCTTTTACTGGCTAGTCTAGGTTTCTGGTGTATAAGTCTTTTATAATGGCTTCAGAAATTCTATTAATTTTGTATCGATAAAGCTGTTCTTTCTAAAGTCATTTCCTTTTAATCCACTTCTTGCAAGTGTGGTGAATACAGTAAAACTCCAATCATTCGGATCTCCAATCACTAGGAACAATAACAATTTATTCGTCAATTTACAAATTTTCTTTGTGTTGACAATAAAAAAAAATTAAAAAAATATAAAGTCACTAGTATAGAATTAAACATGTGAAAATTTTAAGGAAACTTAATCTATAATATTATTAATTGTTTGGATCCATAAACTCACCTAAACTGTAAAACGAAGGGTTAACTAGGTAGTGTTTTAATTTTGATTTAAAGTATCTTGAGCCTCTTAGGAAGATAAAAATATAGTTTTATTTAATTTATTTTCAAATAATTTAATTTGTTTTTTTTTTGTCAAGTCAAATAAATAATTGAGTAAACATAAAATTGGTCCTAAATAAAGTGTGGTAACCCAAACCAAACGGAAAGTCAAACCTAATGATAGAGAGAGGTTTTATCCAAATATACATGACCTTCCTTTATGATGTATCCATCCAATTATCCTGGATAATGTTCTGCTTGGATGTAACGTAGATGGCGTTGTGGGGGGAGGGGATCGGGGATAATCTCCTCAAAGGGTTCAGGGCTTCCTCGGGGACAATTTTTAAAGTTAGAATTAGTTATGGGATACCTCCAAGCAATGAAGGGGTACAGGGGTCCTCCCCCAAAATCTGTTGCTCAGCAGTGCAATCTTAGGCCATTTTCACTTAAAATTGATATAAAAGCATTAAATTATTTTTTTTCTATTTATTAATTTTTAATTATTATTTACAGAAATTTAGCCCCACCAAGTTATGCATAGTTGGTCATAGAGTACCACATGTAAAAGATAGAAATAAATGTATATGTTCAATTTAATTTGATATTTTGCAGTACAATGTACTTTGATACTTTGTTTAAAAAACAACTTTGTCTTGTTTAACGAGGCGAAGTGAATACAAAGTCCTCCCTACCACTCAACCTCGACCTTAACCTAGCGTCACTGTATAATCACATTACAAATTGTAAGTGGTGATTGAACCTGTGCCACTGGAGTGATGAGCTCCGGAGTCGCACGTGATACCAATCCTTCACGGATGCGTTAAGACACCGATTACTCTTGGAGGGTATTTTAAGGTGAATATGGGATGAAGGGTGGGTGTGATGAGTGTTTTGATGGATGATGAGATGTAGTCTTGTTACAAACTAGGGTTGTGGGGTTGTTTCCCAGATTGGGTCACAGTGGCTTTACGTGACTTCCCAACCAAGGAGAGGGCCATCGTGAAAAGTTAATGTAGTTTTAATGTCGATTTACAAAAACTTAAAACGATGCAAATGGTATAAAAAATAAAAAAAAGCAATTTTTAAGTCTTTGGTAGTTTAAAATTTAACAGTTTTTCTAGTGAATTTCCCAAAATGCGTCACCACTTAAGTTCAAACTCTAAATTCATCAACAAATTGTTTTGTCCGCAGATATTCGAGAAGCTAGACGGCGTGTGACTCCGGTCCTGACTCCACTGGAAGCTGCCAGAGACGCTCACAACGTAGCTAACAGCATGTTTCACGATGATGATGTACCCAACCCCGCGCCGAGGCTGAGTCGTACGCCCGCGCAGTCGAGTGTGACCAAGCCTCGACCTCGGCCCGGGGAACATACGCGAGAGACACTGCGCCACGCGGGCTTCACGGAGGCAGAGGTCACAGAGCTTGCTAGGCAAGGAGTGGTCGCCTGCAGGGACTCGAAACTTTAGATGGAGGTATTGTAAGGGGGGTGCTGAACACTTAAATATAGTGGGTTGTTTTAAAATTAGCTTTTAAGTATAGTATAGGGAAGAGGAAAGACTTTTTTGACAACATGGGTTGCTAGCCAAAGAAATGCTTAGCTGGACAAATGTGGCCCCAGGCTTATTGTGCTATCCCAACAGAGTGGGAAAGCATCCTCAATTAAATCACGAAACTGCTCACATGAAATCATTTTAACCATAAAAAATAAAAGTTATGGAAACAACAGATTTTATTAAAACTTCTGCACGGTTTTCATTCTTTGACATTTCTCGTTTTAATGGTGTAGGGCCATATTGTATGTTGAATATGGAGAAGCCAGGAAGGTACTAAAAAATAAAAATGCACCATCGACTCCTCAAAGTTCTAATAAAATTATGCTTTACACTATAATTAACAGGGACCAAATTGTAACTAACAGATTTGTTGTCAATTACCTTTCAAATTCAAGTTTGCAAAACCTAATTTCAATTGTTTTCTGAAGGAGGATTCCTGAATCCTTTCTTTCTATAGACCCCTCCAAAATCAATTCCTGGATATGCCCTTGTACAGTATTAAGTTCGTTTTATTTGGTTATTGTTTTATGTTATATATACCATTAGTTAGTTGAAAGAAAGCACTATTATTGTGATACACGGTTTAAAAGTATCTGTACTGTTATAATTAAACTACAGAATGATTTGAAGTTGGAGGGATGTTATAGTTTTAAATATTATGAATATGAAAAAAGAAAAAACCTTTGGTAAAAGACCATAGTTTTGATTTTAGTGTGATCATGACTTCAGAGCCGAAACATGTAATTTAAATTTTCTATTACACAAAATATTTTACCAAGGGTGTTTTTCTGTTTCATATTCATAATATTTAAACTATAGAAATATATTTTATTTTATACAAAATTCAGAGTTTTATTACAAACAAAACCAGATTGATTGAAAAAGGACATTGGTTTACAAATAAACTCATTAATACGGCCAGTATAATTGTTATTAACTTCAACTGCTGCATTTAACCCAGTTATATTACTGAAGAACTAGAGTTTCAGCTCCTTTCTCACGATGGAGTATCCCGGCATTCTTCTTAGCCTCTTCCTGGCATTGCCTTTTGCATTCGAAAAGTCTGAAAAAGTAAAGCGTTCTTTTAAGAAATAATCCGTTCAAATCTAATTGAACAACCTCCTTCTTGTTTATGAAGTTGGTTAAAAAGAAGTAGCAATTGGTTTTCCACACTGATGTTTACCACTATGTTTATGTACAACTAGACAAATTATGTTTATGGAAATATTCCGCTTTCAAAGGAGAATCCCTTTCTTTTATAAAGGTAAAGTTAGAGCTAACTAGCATGGAGTGCAACCTGCGCATGTGCATAGATTACTCTTTCCTCTCCATTCCGCTAAGTACAGTCGGTGACAAGCAAACCTTGCTGCCGCTGTCACAAAAAATACACATAACATAACCTTGTCTTGTTGTTCGTAGAAGTAAACGAAGGAACAAAAGAAAGCAAGATAATTTAAATAGATAATTTAAACAAATCGCCGTCTTGGATTCTGTGAACGGACTGTACTAAGCCGGGTGAGGGGAAAATGTACCGGTGAGTGGTGGGGAGCTAAGTCACAGCTGTTTATCTCTCCTCTCCATGCTTCATGCTAATTGGTGCTCTCTGTACGAGCCATTATATTTTTTATTTTGGACTTATTGCTTCTATGGTTCTTTAATAATAATTTGAAATGAAGTCTCAAATATATACAGGGTGTTACAAATGATGTTCCTCATTTTGGTTATAAATTTTACTGGTAAAATTGCTCTTAGACCATTTAAATTGGTACCATTGGAAAAGAAAAACTCATAAGGTTTTATTTATACTGGTTTGAGTCGCGTGTTGCTGTTTGTTAAGTTAACGGTTGTAGGTGTTGTGTAATGCATTTTGAAGGCAATAGCTTGTTAAGTGCTGTTTTAGTAAAAGATGTTACTAATGGCTGCCTGGGACTGGATTAGGACCATCATTCAGACCTCCGCTAAAATCCATTTGACAGCCATTTACCTTTTACTGATCACGGCCATTTGTTTAAAATTCAATTACTACTAGTGAATAGAGTGGTTACTAAGAGGATTTTCATTAAACCTGCTAAAAAGTGGTTAGACACTAATAAAATATTGGTTAATGTGATAATCTAGCACTTAACAAGCTATATTGTCTTCAAATTCAAGCATTACCAACACCTACAACATGATTAACAAACAGCAGAATATAAATGCGTCAAACCAGTGTAAATAAAACTTTAGGAGTTTTTCTTTCCTATGGTACTAATGAAAATTGTCAAAAGCATCGGATGGGTAAGGTTGGATGAGAAATCTAAAGTAGCCGTTGTAAAATCTATATAGGTCACTGAAAAAAATACTTTTAGCCCTAGCTCTTTTCAATTTTCGACTTCACTTCTAGTTCACGTGAAAGAAAAAAACTCACTCTTTCAAATCCATCCAGAGTTGTCGCTGTTTGGCATTCTTCTCGAGTGTAACTCGGACCCCTTGTTGTTCCTCTTTCAGTTGCCGACTCAACCTCTCCTGCTGTGTGATTTTCTGACTCAACTTATCCCTGGAAGAAAAGAAGATTTTCCGACCGAGTACAGCATGCCTAATTTCTGGTAAGTTTACCATAATCAACAAAATACAAAAGTTTACAGTTTAAAAACATTAACATATTTACCAAGCAGTGTTTATGTTGTCACGAAATTCCCTTGCCCTAAATAACATTTTGTGTCGGCAAGATATTGATTGTTTTCCAACCGCAGACGGCTCAGCCTACTTAGGGCTGGTTAAATCCAGGGTTCTTAGTGAA
Organism: Matsumurasca onukii; assembly: GCA_018831715.1. NCBI lineage: Eukaryota > Metazoa > Arthropoda > Insecta > Hemiptera > Cicadellidae > Matsumurasca > Matsumurasca onukii. The sequence continues at coordinate 5,575,050 of CM032065.1, forward strand.
ATAAATTAATCTGCGGGCAGGTTTATTAAGTTTTCCGAGACAGGATAGCCAGGACTCCCAACAGCGCTAAAAAGTCGGGCGACAACTTGATTTTTCGTATATGTTTCCCTTTCAACTGCCAAAGCATCCCAAAATTGGTTTGCTTGAGAAACTTTAAAAAATTTATCAATCAAATTTACTTGTATTTTGTATTTTAAAATTGAATAACTCTGTTACTTGTTTATGTGTGTCCGACCAGCCTAGCTGATTACCTTATTTTTCGGTTGCTTTTCACCTAAAGACAGAATCACACTCAAAATTCTTAATCATCCCAAGCTTCTTACTGTCTAAATGATCAAAAATGTCCAGAACAATATTTCAAACTCTGAAATCCTCTTGTTGTCAAAAAAAAGTTTGTCTTGTTTAACGAGGCGAAGTTAGTACTACAAAGTCCTCTCTACCACTCAACCTAGACCTTTACCTAGCGTCACCGATAGTCACATTACAAATTAAAGTTGTGCTGCGGGATCAACCCGCGCCACCAGAGTGATGAGTCCGGAGTCGCGTGCGATACCAATCCCCCACGGATCCGCTAGACAATTCCAAACCAAAAGTGTTGAAAATACTAAATAGAAATAAATGTACTATTTAATAGTAATGTTCCCAACAAACCGGAGGGTAGGAGTGTTGTCCTTCTCGATGTAGTGTCGCACCTCGTCCTGTACTCTCTGGATGAGCACTTGCAACACGACGGACCGTGCGGAAGTGACGTACTGCTCAGATTCTGCTGCCCGTCGCTCTTCTCGTAGCTTCTTCACCTCCTAACAATAATTGATTGGTACAGTGTTGTTTTCAAATAACTGCATATACAGTACGATCTCACTAATCCGCCCTATATCAGGATCAGAAGCGCTGGATTAGCGGAAATGCCAGATTAGTGGAGGTTCACTAAAAAAGACTCAATTTGCCAGGAATAATCTTTCTTTCATTGGAGGATGATTCACTACTCCTAAAGAATGATTCAATTTCACTCTTATTCTTCCTTATATCCAAGAATTTTTTATCTGCCGATGTTAACTTATCTCCACTTTCTAATCTTTTTAAAATCACGTACTTTTAATCTATGACAAAGTAACATGATTACGTTTTTGCGACATCTCACGGCCTGTAGAGAACTGAAGCACCGATTAGCAACAAACAAAGCACGCTTTACAGACAAGTAGAGACTTGAAAACAGGAGCTAAATGATGCGGTCACAGCGATGGATTACTGGACGTGGCGAACGGCCGGATTATAGAGACTGTACTGTTGTTGTGCTTAAAGTCAGGGGTCTCAGTTATATTTTGGTTTTGGTAGATTTAGTTTCATTTTATTTTGGTTCTTTGAATTTAGAAGGTGAAACTGGTATTTCGTTAATTTGTTGCCAACAATATTGATCGAAAGGTTAGGAGGTTAGGAATATTTAGTTTTCAACTAGTGTTGGATCGATTCTGATTCCTGGGGTGAGGAATCGGTCAGTAAAGTCGATTACGACACCGCAAAATTGGGAATTGATTCCACGATAAGTCTGTAATCGGTTTTAGAATTGAATTGTACAATTTTCAAGACAAATGAAGGTAGAAATACGCACAAATAGTAAGCTACAACCCATTTCCTGCAATTGAGAATCAGCTGGTAAAGTCAACCGATTCCTTCCGGAGGTCCTTGGTATCGGGTGTCGAACCCAGAATCAAGAATCAATTTTTAGTATTGAAATTGAGAATTGAAAAAACTATGAATCGAACCAAAGCTACTACGGACACATACAAGGGTCATCCAGAAAGTAAAGAACGTCTTGGCATGGTCAAATAAAATAAAGATATCGACACAAAACTTTATTTGCAAATCCATAGAACCTTCCTCTACTTTTCACGCAGGTTGCCATGGATTTTAAGACACTGGTTTAACGTGGGACCAGTTTTTCCATACCCTTGTTCTACCATTAGCCGCCAAAACATGAGCCAGGATTTCTTAGCTTCTTTGAGTTCCTTATCGTTAGCAAACTGTTCCAAAAAATCCTAAGCTTCGGGAATAAGTGATAATCACTGCACCAAGTCAGGGCTGTACTTGCTTTTCTTGGCATAAACTCTACATGGATTAAGCCTTTCGAGCCCAAAAAAGTTGCCATTACTTTTCAAGGGTTTAAAATTCACACTTTACATTTAGCGGATTTTCAATTGTCGATGCCATTAGGTATTGATCACTGTGGACACGACGCAGTAATCACACAGAAATGAACCTACACTCAAACTGAAGAGGAAGAATGTAGCTAGCAGCTGCACGCCGTCAGAAGCGGAGAGGTGCGCGGCGCGGATGCGTAATCGTTCTTTACTTTCTAGATGACCCCGTATAATATATTTTCACGAATTTTTTTGAGCTGCTACAAGAAAGACTATATTTTGTACCTGCTCCAGTTTAGCAACGCCACTATCCAAAGCTGCCGAAGTTCTGTCGTAAACTTGCTTTTTCTCTTCATAGTCTGACGTGAGAACTTGAACAGATTCCCTCAGAGGCCGCAGTTCTGTGAAACATTAATTGTTGTAGAATTTAATTACAAGGGTCATCCAGAAAGTAAAGAATGTTTTGGCATGGTCAAATAAAAATAAATGATATCAACACAAAACTTTATTTACAAATGCATAGAACCTTCCTCTACTTTTCTACATAGTCGCCATGGATTTCAAGTTTTTGTTGTAACATCATAACATGGGACCAGTTTTTCCATACCCATGTTGTACTAATTTCCTGCCAAAGACTTGAGTTTTTTTTAAATTTACCGCTCAACGCTAGTGTCATTTTAATTTTGAGACTTAACCTAAGATTTTTTTATTACCAAATGCTTTTGGGAAAGCAGTCTAAACCCATGTTTCATGGTTTCACACCTTCTTGAATTTCTAATCGTTAGCAAACGGTTTTCTATCCATAAAATCCTAATCTTTGGGAATAAGTGATAATCATTTGGCGCCAAATCAGGGCAGATGGAAAAAAATCCCCATGACGCTTGAAGTTCGTGGACGTTGTTCTTGCAGTGCATGAGGCCAAGCATTGTCATGGATCAGCAACAATTTTTCTGAAAGCATTCCCTGTCTCTTGTTTTGGATGGCGTGTTGAAGTCGTTGGAGGGTTTCACCGTAGGCTTCTGACATAATCGTCTCCCCTCTCAACAGTAAAAAAAATTAAAAAAACCCTGGCTCAAGTCTTTGGCGGCAAATTAGTACCAACATGGGTGTGGAAAAACTGGTCTCACGTTACAACAAGTGTCTTGAAATCCATGGCTATATAGAAAAGTAGTGGAAGGTTCTATGCATGTGTAAATAAAGATTTGTGTTGATATTTTTTTTCTTATTTGACCATGGCAAAACGTTCCTTACTTTCTGGATGACCCTCGTAATTTAGTCCCTTGCATTTATTGTCATTTTCTTATGTATTTGAGACTTACGTTTTGTATCTTAAATCCTCTAAAAATTCTCTTATCGACGTAATAAAATTTTTAAATGAACATAATATTATTATTTTTACCATTGATTAATGGAGCCAGCTGAGTTTTTCGCAAAGCTATTTTAGCCTTCAGATCCGCAAAGAGGTTGTCCATTTCATCTGCTGAGTGACCTTTTAAATCTGCTACATCTGTTATACTGCTGCCCTCTTTCTAGAAAATTCACCAACATTATAAATTTATAATACTTATTTATGTAAAATGGCAATGCTTGAACATGATTTTGGAGAACACATATACTTATTTATAAATACTCAAACATATCTAGGTTTTTAGAGACTAATTTAAAATATAATCACCTGTCCAAAGCTTCAGAATACTATTTTTGGGTTACTATATTTCTTAAAACCAAACTTTTTTTCTGAAAATATTCACTAGAACTGATATAAACTATTCTACAGGTACTGGAACAAAACAAAAATATTCTAATCACAAAAGTGGTTTCATGGGCTGAAACTAATTAGAAATTGCTACTTACTGACGTCTGCATCAGCTTGTACTCATGCACTCGCCCGTTCCTGTTATTATTTATGTTTTGTCGTATGTACAGCGCCATGTTAATTTCTTATTTTAAAAATTTTACCTCATAGAAATGAAGAAAATATACTACAATTTCCAACCTTTATTGCTACTGAACTACGCTACTCGTTGAAGCGAGCTATATTTCGAGTTTGACTGTACCTGGTCTACTCCCAGCTCCTCCTGCCTGGACTTGAGTATATCGAGAGTGCGAGCCAGCACTCCTCCCTCAGCCTTGAGTTGAGCCAGCTCGGCCCTGTGCCGCTTGTAGATGGAACTGCGAGCTCGCAACTTCGTGACGTAACGCTTGAACTCCTCTCCTCGCAACACTCCCTTGTCCCCTCCGGTCTGTCTCAGCTGCTCACTCACTGACTGCACGACAGACAACAGATTTATTACATAATTTACGTTTGGAGGAAAATTTACATATAAAAGACAAGCTTTCAAATAGCTAGAGGCATTGTCCCTCCAACCTCAGAGTGAGGCATTGGTCTCCTGACTTGTTGATTTGGGGCAAAAATTTCAATCTTGGGAAGTTGTCAAAACTTAAGCTATAATCTAGTTCTTCCAGTTCACATTGCACCAAAACATCATAATACAGTACAATCTCACTAATCCGCCCGAATATCGGGTTCGGAAGTGCCAGATAAGCAAAAATGCCGGATTAGTGGAAATTCACTAAAAAAGACTCAATTGGCCAGACTCAATAATCTGTCTTTTGTAGAAAACGATTCATTACTCTTAAAATATTATTGAATTAAATTCTTTTTCTTCATTGTGTCGACTGTGAATTTATGATCTGCCGATGTTGAATTCCTTGGATAGAATAGCTAATTTGTAGCATCTTACGGCTCGTACTGAACGGAACCACAGATTAGCAATAAACAAAACACACTTCTCTGGCTGTCTGAAGTAAACTGAAGTAATCGATACATACGACATATACGTTTTGCACTTTACAGACAAGTAGAGACAAGTGGCTAGTTAACGCGGTCACAGCACCGGATTACTGGACGTGTTGGAGTGGCGAACAGCCGGATTATAGAGACTGTACTGTAATTGGTTTGAAATATTTTGGTCTCACTGTGACTGTGTGGTCTCAGTCACTGATTGGCTGAAACTGGAATGTCTCAAGCAAATTATAATGATATTTAGACGTGGTGTGAACCGGAAGAACTAGATTATAGTTGTGACATCAACCGCCGAAGCCTAAGAGTTAAAACTCAAGTTGTTTGGCGCGCTCGCGATGACACTCCAGTCTCACATGACTGTATTAGAGGTCTTCAAATTTGTTCATAGCAAGCTCACATGGACTCGAAAAGATGCTTTAGCTTTTGGCCTTGGTTAGAGACTACTGTTCTTTTCCTGTGTCACCAAAAGTTATAGTACCTTGTCCTGTGTATATAGAGTCAAAGTCTGAATTCAAAATAAAATTACCGTGATGTCCTCGAGCACTTTGTTATGTTCAGCCTTGAGCTCGGAGAACTGTTCGGCGATAGAGTCCTTCTTGCGGGCGATGATGGCAGCCTGTTGGCGGAATGGAGCGAGCTTGTCGTCAGCTGGGTTGCTGGTCGCCAGGTGACGCTCTACTAACTCATTCACTTCACTCGTCAACACCTGGATCTGTTCGGGAAAAAGCAATGATTATTAGGTTCAAATTTGTACAAATAGACCAAAGTGTGGCTTTGGAAGTTAGTGAGTCTGATGATAGAATTCTCCGCTTTGTGTACAGACCAGAGGCTGAGACTGTGATCAGAATCGGCAAGTCCACTGAGGATGTTCGATTGAAAAATGAGTGAAATTGAAATGTTTGGCACTGTATATAGGTTTAAAGTCACAGTCTGTACCCGAAACTTCAGATGATGGTTGTGATTCTGGCCGCTTAAGCCTTCGTTTTCATAATGCTGATTACTTCTCTCCCATCATTTTTTAATTTGGTATTTGGTATCATTTTTTCCAGCTACTGAATATAGTATGTTAAGTTTCAAGAAAAGAAAATTTTTAAATGAAAAATCTCACCATTTGGCGTTGAGATATGCTGAGTTGTCCAGGGGAGAACCCATAACCCCAAACCCAGTTTTTCCAGTCCTTCCCCAGTTAGTCTGGTTCTCTAATATCCCTATTGTGTGTCAAAAACTTGTTTGAACTGTAAAATGTTTCTGTGACCAAAACTGGTTTTAGACGAGCTTTGAAAGCCTTTGGCTCTGTAGCACTTTTGATCAAATTTGGAAGTCTATTGACGAACTGAACTCCTGCCTGTGAGGGCAAACGTCCATGAACCATCGTTCTGTGTCTCCCAGTTCGATAGTTCTCCCTATCACTGGTTCCGACCTAATCCTAAATGATCTGGCTCTGGTTTCGTAAGAGTGTACATCAATTCCTCTTACAAGGTCGCATTTAGTGTAAGAGAGGACTTGTTAGTCCTAACTTCGCCTAATAAAGTCATTTTCATTCATTTACATTTAAAAAAGGTCGCCTCCACGGGCAGAAATTTCCAGAGGTGTCCATGAGTTGTGGGCAATTTACCTTTGCTTGTAGCAAGTCCAGATTGCTCCTTGTAAGGGTGGGTTCCGTAGCAACCATGGAGAGGATGTCCGCTTCTTTCTGCTTCTGTTCTATCTCTCGGGGCAGTTTCTGCGTCACGATGTATGACGTCATTTTCATTTCCTCTTCCAGCCTTTGAAGCAAACCTAGGGAGTGGTGATTAGTTTTATTCAGTGTTTTGTGATGTCATTTAGAAATTAATGGTGTGTTCTCTAAAATTGGCTTTAAGAATCACATCTGATGTTCTTGTAAAATAAACATAAGCAATGAGTCAAGTTTTCGTTGGACCTCTTACTTCACATAGTGTCTCCTATAAAGAGTGAATACTGACTTATTGCTTTGCACGCCAGACTGTAATTTAATCTGATGATCTTTTTTTGATGAGGTTGTGATCAAAAACATTTTTTTCAAGCTGAGGAACATGAAATTTTTATTCTAGTCGTCTGTAGAAAGGGGTTTTATCAAAATATTTTATTGTGACAACAAAGTACAAAGATATGTTCTCTAATAATTATCATCAGTTGTCACCATACCTTGTGAAGAGGTACCGAGTGAACTCTGCCTCAGCTCCCGCAACTGCTGGCTCAGCCTGGTGGCCTTCTGCTGAAGCTGCTGCACCGCCAAGCTCTCTTCCGCTTTCTGATTCGCTAGATCCTTCTGTCTCTCTGGCTCCACTCGCAACTCCTTGCAGGCGTACAGCATCGCTTCTTTGTTCTCTACGTTTTCCACCTGTCGTTAAATTAACATTTGAAATTTTGCAAAGAACATGTTGTTTATGGTTCTTACAAGGCAAGAAAATCAGCTGAAACAGGATGGTTTTTAGTTTGACCATACAGTAGTGGTTTTCTTTATTTCAAAACATCGCAGTTTGAGATTATTTCTTTTTGGAATCCCTGTTAAAATGGATTTTTTTAACAGACTTTCTTTGCAAGGAGGAGGTTAAAAAGTTCGACCTGAGACTTTTTTTGGGACTTTTTTAAAAAGTAGTTGATTAAATAAGGTTAAAAAGTTAATATTCTCCCCATGATGCTGGAAAGTAGGGAAATATTGATTTTATGTAAACCAAAATCTTTGTCTGTAAACCTTTGTCTCTTGTAATTTTAAATTTTAATTAACTATTCGTTCGGGGTTCCTAACCTTTCTCTGCATTCGCTCAATCTTCTTAAGCACGATGTTGTGTTCCTTCTCCATTGCCTCGATGTCAGCTCTCAGCTCAGAAGTCGAGTTTCCTGTCGACTTCATGTTCTCACTCTCCTTGTGAGTCAGCTTGAAATCTTCTATCAGTCTGTCGTACTGAACAAAACACACACACTTAATTTTACGCTTGGTTTTGTTATTCGTTCAAATCCTTTGCACCCTTCAAGTGAAAGTGTACTTTTTCCTAACAGTTAGTTAGACCTTTTTTTAATTAAAGGTAAAGTTTGTCCTGTTCAACGAGGCGAAGTTAGGACTACAAAGTCCTATCCACCACTCAACCTCGAACTTAACCTAGCGTCACCGTATAGTGCTTTACAAATTATTAGTTAGAACCCGCGCCACAGATGTGATGAGCTCCGGAGTCCGCTGAGATACCAACAACGGATCCGCTAGTTTTTAATTAGAGTCCCAGTAAGTGGAGTTCAGAGCTTGAAAAAAATGTGCCTTGATTTAGAATTTCTATTATTTAATTTTTCCATCCGGAATGTTAGACGTTGGATTAAGTTTGATTTGCAAATTAAAATTATGTTCAAAATTTGTTAGTTTCTCTATTTTTAACCAAATTATGAAGTTCAATTCAACTCTATTCCCTCAGAAAATATGTACAGAAACAAACGAAACATCGAGCAGTTTATTCTTGTCTAAATGAGTTTTAAGAAACATACAGGATTTAATTGAGGTTATCTGAAACATGCATGTAGAAGTGGCTGTCTGTTATCAACATTTAAATTAGTGCTGTTTAAATTCATGAACTTAAAATCAATTAGCAAAATGATTATGATAAAAGAGTATGTGACTTGGGCAAAAACCTAGGTTGAGAAAAAAGTGGAAAGCCAATTCTACAATACAAAAAGTAAACCAATATTTCTCTGATAAAATCGTAAAAAAACTCTTGAAAACTTTTGGAGAAGTTTAATGTAAAACTGAGAGATTATAAACCAATAATGAGGGTTTATAATAAAAGAGGGTATAAAGTGCATGTCGTATGCGATTTTATCTTGTGTTTGTCCGTTCTATTCAATAATATTTTGGGAACAACATAATGTTCTAGTAATTTTCTTTTGATCCAAAAATATTATAAAAAAGAATTTACTTTCTTTCTCAATATTGAGGGACTTTGGGCATACCTGCTCTACTAAAGAAGCAATGTCCGCATCTCCTAGGATCTCCGGAGGTATCTCGATCTTCACGAGAAACTTGGCGAGGTAAGCCCTCTTCTTCAGATCCTCCAGATTCTTCAAAACCCACTCGATGATGGGGTGAATAACCGCCTTCTCCCCTTGAACCAAACCTTGCCGGAACTGACCTCTAGAATCAAACAAACCATGGTTTGTGTCTAGCTGGTAAAGAAGGTGTTAAGAAGAAAATTGAAGAGACTTTCTTTGAAGGATTTTGGAGAGGGTTAAATTTCCAGGTGATTGGTTAAAGAGATTTGTGCAAAAGTACCTTGGTGTTTTTTTGAAAAAGTTGTTTGATGACCAAGAAATTGCAGAAGAGCAGAGTTTTGAGTAAAGTGATGGACATCGTTTCTACCATAAAACCTTTCTGGGTACATTAGGAAATATACAGACGAGGAAAGGGAGTATTCTTAATTGTTTGAAAAGAGCTCTACAGGTTTCCCATGGGTTTTATCATGGATTGTTGGTTAAAAACCCAAATGAAATAAAATAGCTTTTCCAATAAAAAATAAAATGTGAAAAACAAAAAGCTCTACAAGTTAAAATTGATTTTAGCAAGTGTTATTTATAATAATACAAATTTTTCTGTTATACAGGATTAGGCAAACCTTTTAGTGTACCTTTTAGTGCATACTGACATGTTGCCTCAGTTTTCAAAATGGGGATTGGGGAAGCCCCATAATTTTCATAGGGAAGCCTCATCGAGTGACACCTCATTTTGAAGGTCTTAAAAATTGTTGATGAATGCTGCAAATTAGAAGTTTCTATCTTAAACCAGAAAGAAATGGCGTCGATTTTTGTTATACAGCTTTTATTAGGCTTAAAGTGTGGAAACGCCTTATATTTTAACCAGTTTTTCAGTGTGACCGAACTTGTTACATTTTATTAGAAGAAACAAAAGTACCTTTTAATGCGTACTGGCACTTGGGCCCAGTTTTTAAAATGGGGGATAGAGGGTAACCCCATAATTTTCATAGAGAAGCCCCATCGAATGACACACCTCATTTTGAAGGTCGAAAATGATGATGAATGCTGAAAACTATACGCCTCTATCTTAACCCAGAAAGAAATGGCGTTGGTTTTAAGTTACAAAGTCTACCTCCAATCATTTTGAAAACTGGGGCAAAGTTTCAGTATGCATTAAAAGATAGTTTTATAACTTTAATAATATAAAACCAAGTTTGGTTACACTGAAAAACTGGCTAAAAGTTATGAAGGCTTCCACACTTTCGTAATCAAAGTCTGTGTATCTTAAAATGGACGCCATTTCTTTCTGGGTTAAGATAGAGACGTCTAGTTTTCAGCATTCATCATCATTTTCTAAGACCTTCAAAATGAGGTGTCATTCGATGGGGCTTCCCTATGAAAATTATGGCTAACCCCCCAATCACCCATTTTGAAAACTGGGGCAAAGTGTCAGTATGCATTAAAAGGTACTTTGGTTTCCTGTAATTAAGTGTACTGAGTTCTGTTGCGCTGAAAACACTGGTTAAAAAGTAATAAAGGCATTTCCACACTTTTGCCTAACCCTGTATTTATTCTTTGTGTTGTTTGTGTTTCTAACAGCTGATTATTGTTTGTTAATACTTCTAGTCTATTATTTCATAACAATTTGAATGATATTTTATTTTTTGTTGGTTTGAAAACAACTATTGCTAAAAATAATCCAAAGAGTTAAGGAACACTGTGTTTTTAATTCAGTCTACATACAGTAATCAATTTTATCTAATTTTTAAACCTACTAAAATGTTACCATTTAAGTTTAAAGAATCAAGTGCAAAATAACTCTTGTAGATTACAAAATTATTGTCTGCCTATTAAACCATCTCTGAGCCAGCTAGAACTTTGAACTGCAGAGACATTAAAGCAGAGGAAATTGCAACAACAATAAAATTTAATCAACGCTGCACTATCAAATTAGCCGGCGAAACCGACATTTAATTTATGACGGCAATGGACAAAAAGTCTATCGGACAGTAAAGTTGACTTCTTCTAATCGCTGATAACACGGGATTCGGGTGGTCGAACGAGTGCAGTGTTTCTGAAGCTGAATGGACGGTTGCGTCGGTTGTGTTTTGACGGGATTGTGACAGACGCCCACGTAGTGGTCAGGGCAGAGATTATTTTCAGCAAACTGTGAGTAGTGATCCGTCCCGTTCACACCTACACCGTCATCATGTTCAACTTTCTCAAATATATACTAGACAGCTCTGGTAAGTCGTGCTATAGTAATATGATGTTGCTCAGTTGAAAATACCATAGATGACAAATTGTCTTTAGTTTGTTACCGTTCAAACGGGTTATTTAGGTGTATACTTTTTCATTTGTATTAAGTTTGTTTTAAAGAATTTATTGGATTAATTAAATTCCCTACAGTATTAAAACAATATGCAGTAACCAGAAGCATTTCTTAATCTTACATCATCCCTGGTCTTATTACAACAATTTCAAAGTTTTGGTGAGGTTACAAAATGTGGTGTTCCATATAACTGTTTTGGATCCAAGCCAAAAACCAAACGAACCGAAATATTTGTGGCAATCTCGCTTTGATTGAAACCAACCATATTGAATTTCATTTTACTATTTGCTAGATCTACACTACAGTACTTATTTATTATCTATCTTTTACTTTTTTTTGCATTTTACACAGTAAGAATTTTTTGAATCCAAAGGTGGAAATAAGACAAGTAAATACATTTTATTTTGTTTGAAATAGTTGACAACTTCTGAAAGTAGCTTTGCACTTACACATTGATGTCATTGGTCGGTTTATACTTGAGTACTCGCAACATGGTGAGCAGTCGAATTGTCGTCTGCTCCGGTTCTTCGGTCCTTACGTCAATTTTGTTCATAGCATCCACTTCCGATAAGACATCAGTCAAAACCTTAAAAATTGTCGTTAACATTTTAGTACTGCTGTAAGTCAGAAGCTGTCCTAGAGAACAAAGAAACTTTAACTGTAAATAAAAATAATAGGTAAAATTTTTATTGGTTACTGGTAACCCCTTGAAAGAGGCCAAAAACTGGTGGTTTAAATAGGTTCTGTGGGTCAAAAAATTTTTAGGGGCCTCTTTTTGTGCTTAATTAATTTTCACTGGGTAGATTACCGTTAACTCATCTGGAATGCCAATTAAATAGGCTATTAAAACATAGTTACTTATGATGTATATTTTTAAAACTTCATTTTGACTCAAGACTAATTTTGTGAGCTGAAACATCAAAAGTAAGGTTAGGTTGTAACACTATTGCACCACAGTACTTACTTGCAATAAATCCTCAGGACCTATTGAGTCAAACGAGATCAAGTTGAATTTTTTCTCAAAAGGAGGTGCATTGAGCTTGTTTACAATGTATTTTAGCTGTTCACTCATTTTGAAGTTTCACTATCCAACACACTAAAATAAAAAGGCTATTGTGTCATTTGACGTAGGGTTTGTTTACATACAAGGCTAATTCCGTTACCATAGCAACAGTGTACTGTCAACACCATCTGTTCTCGTAGTTCAGCCGTTCGCCGCTAGGTCGCTCTGCTCTGCTAAACAGCTGTTCCCCCTCCCGTCATCCGTTGCTTTCCGGTTATCAACCAAACTGTCGGCTGTTGGCATTTTGTTTCAAACCGGTAAAAAGGTTGGTCGCCGCTCGCGGTCTATATACCAACCCGCCTAGCATCTAAGGGAAAGTTTTTATTTGTCGAACTAGCTTTTTCCAAGATGTTATAATGTCAAACGAGGGACAAATTTTTATTCTCCGAAATACATAGTTACCCTTTAGTTGTTTGTTAGCCGCGAAGTGTGTGTTTGTTTTTATTTCACGAGTGATTTGTTTGGTTTGTTTTGACAAGGGAACACTATGGCTTCGTCTAAAGTCGTGAGGTACAGCAGACAGGAAAGTTTGCCTAAAGAACCCCGCCGTCTGTGGATTCTTCGACCGCCTCGGATTCTTCTGATGGTGAAAAGACTTGGCTCTGGAGGATTTCGAGTTTATGAAAACAATAGGTAAGTGAACAAAATACCAGCATGTATATTGTTTTAAATAACTGGGCAGTTAAATACTGTATCGCTGAAAACAAAATAATCTGTAATTTGTCATTGTATAAACTATGGCGTAGAGAAATATTTTAATTAGAAGGTGAATAGGGGTTGACAAGTACTGGGGGATATATAATTCCAATCTGCAAAGGGGAGTCTAGGGCCTCCCCTAAAGAGATTTGAAACATTAAAGTCTCAAGACGAGATTTTCTTGCTTTTAGAACACAAACGTGGGTTTGGGTTAGTCAGTTAGGTAGAAACCACAGATTACTTATGTACATTCAATTAACGATGGACCCGTTGCCATAGGTATTTCGTGGTCGCTACCAATTCCCATGAATACTATTATTCGACAACACCCTGTATACACATAATGTTGTTTTAATTTTAACGGACTCTATGGGTATGATTGAGTGGAAACCATTTTGTTTTATCTTTCTACATGAAACCGCTTTATGGTAGTTGTAAGTCCACCCTGACTTTGTATACAAAATCCAAAGTTGAGCAAAATTAAAAAATAACCCTACAAGCATTTTTTTAAAGTAAATTTGTGTATACGACGAAGGACATGAGCTTCCAATATTGGAATGTTTATAATAAATTTAAAACATTTTGTAATTTAATTTTGTGGTTAGACCTGACGAAGAAATCATAGCTTTTAAAATGTCCTGTTGACCAAATAAAAACTAATATTGACTTTACGAAGTGTTTTAAATTTATTACAATGTTCCTATATGTTTTAGCGAAAAGGATTTAGGGAATTTTCATGTTTAGAGAACATTTTTTCTATGAATATATCTACGTTTAGCGGGTCCGTGGCGGATTGGTATCGCGCGCGACTCCGGAGCTCATCACTCCGGTGGCGCGGGTTCGATCCCCGCAGTCACCACTTACAATTTGTAATGTGACTAATACGGTGACGCTAGGTTGAGTGGTAGAGAGGACTTTGTAGTCCTAACATCGCCTCGTTAAACAAGACAAGCTTTACTTTTTTCAAGCAGGACGAGTGGTTTCAGCCGTTCTCCCGTTATTAAAATTGTCCCCTTTAAATCCAAAAGACAGTTTCTAGAATTTCAACATTTCAATAAGGTCAGTTATCAATCGTAACCCAGTTCGGGCTGACGTTTCGTGAGCGGCTGATTGCAACTCGCGTCATCAGGTTGCGTCGGGTCGCTCACGCTGTTGTTTGTCACGCTCTCCGCCGCGAACAATCGATTCCAGGGAAAGTATTTCCGCACTCGGCTGCTCCATCTGACTGACAGTTGCCGCACAACAACCAGGACTGTTGTTTTTGTTGTTGTTACAAATTCACTGTCAAAAAAGTACCGTAAAGGCGTATTAAATATGAATATAAATGATTCATTGACTGGGACTTGTGGCGTGGTCCTGTAATCCAGCTTCATGGAGGTCAGGTTTTGAGGATGATATAGGTCTAAAGCGGCTCAGATAGTCTCAGTGATCATCTGATGATACCCGCATCAACTCCTACCATCGTTTAGACATATCAGACCATCACCTGCGTGGTTCGGAAGTCACGTTAAGCCGTTGGTCCTTGTATTTCCATTGGTCATTGGGCTATTAATTAATGACCCATTCTAAGGAAGAGTCGGCCTTAGTTTGTAACAAGACTATACCTCATAACTCATTACTACCACTCATCACACTCATCCCTCACCACATATTTGCCTTAAAATACCCTCATGAGAGTGGTCGGCATCTCAAATAGTGATTTAGTGATTCAAACTCTAGGATACGATTTATGTGGTAGTTGAATTTTTATCAGTTTCAACTCATAGTTTCGTTTTTTAGGGTGACAGGTCGCCCTGTTGGTTTAAATGAGTGCCAAGTCGATTCGAAAATCAGGTTAAAGCCCTTGTATTACGTAGAGTGCAGTACCGCTTGTAAGTTTCGTTTGAAAAGCTCGGCTGTAAACAAAATGGCGGAATTTTAAAGTTTAGGAACTTTAGCCGTTTCGACTGAAATAAACCTTTGGAGGTCGAGTTCGAAGCATTTTGTACAGCTTATTAAGACCTTAAATATGATTCATTAGTCATCACCTATTCAAAGGTACAAACAAGTTTTCGAGTTTTCGGCATTATTTTTGAAAATATTTTTGGGCTTTTATTGAGTGATACACAGAGCCAGATTGTCGCATGTTCTATTTCAAAAGGTTCAAATGGCAGCCCAAACTTAAAACCACCGAACTTTTAGATACTCCCGGTACTTAAAAAAATATACGAAATTATGCGTTTTTCAGTTAGAAGATGGCATAGCTGACAGCTAATTAATTTTGGTCCAATTATTCCAATTAATAACTTTAGTCTACTCAGACGCAGGCCAATTCCATTCTGTTAATATATCAATGTTTCACCACAATACTGAGTTATCGTCCTAAACTGTTTCTCAATGTTAATGATTGTAGCTTGCTACATCAAAGATAAATGGAGAACTTTATAAGATTTGTTAGTTGCTATTGCCACAATGACACACGATATGACAAATCTTTCAGCTTATTTCAAACCGATTGATATGTTCTGAATTAGGTCTTGAGGTCAAAGAAGGGGTTTCTGGTGCAAATCCTAATTTTCTTTGACCTTGGAACTCATGATCCTGTTGAGAATAAACTATCGTCGCAATAAACAAACACTACAGCTGATAATGATTGAGCTGCGAGAACTGGAAACTGCGTTGCTACTTGTACTTGAACAGAACAGATGCCCTTTGCACTCGATGAATCATGGACTGAGATCTTCTGCAAATGATAGCTGCCGATGAATCAGCCAGTCTGTGCAAACTGCCAAAACCAACTTGACCGACCAAACTACGCACATGTACTTTTGCTGCAAGTTTTAATATAAACTATATCGTGAAGTGAAAACTCATTTTAAATTTCACTAACATCTAATTAGTCGCGCTGTTTTAGGGTAAATTCGTATTTTGGCCGCCATATTGAAACAGCTAAATGTATTTCCATTGTTTTTTCAGTATATCGATGGGTAACTCAAAAATAATAGTTTTTCCAAGTTTCATCAAAATCTGATGAAATTTACTGTGGTTAGGTTATCAAAACAGTATTTTCTGTAGCCTTCAAACGGGATTACTGGTGTTTCGATTTTGCTAGATATCAAACTTGACCGATATATTTACATCAAAATTGATCAAACTTATTAGCATCTGGCACAAAACGCGATCTGGAGAGAGCTCAAACATATCCAAGTGTATATACAGTTTTGACTGGGACTCGTGGCGTGGTCCTGTAATCCAGCTTCATGGAGGTCAGGTTTTGAGGATGATATAGGTCTAAAGCGGCTCAGATAGTCTTAGTGATCATCAAATGATACCCGCATCAACTTCCCACCATCGTTTAGACATATCAGACCATCATCTACGTGGTTCGGAAGTCACGTTAAGCCGTTGGTGCTTGTATTTCCATTGGTCATTAATGGCCCATTCTAAGGAAGAGTCAGCCTTAATTTGTAACAAGACTACACCTCATAACTCATTTACTACCACTTATCACACTCATCCTTCACCACATATTTGTCTTAAAATACCCTCATGAGAGTGGTCGGCGTCTCAAATAGTGATATAGTGAACGAAATTCTCAAAAGGTGCTCTGGGGGCCAGGATCGGTGCTCATTTCATGTTCCCGGATATGTATCATGCTGAAAGGATGAATTTCTTTTTTTCCTTGAATTCTCTAATAATCTGTGCGTAGGATGTGACCAATAACTGCATTGTTGATCTATAAAATCAAAACATATTTTCTATGATAACAGTTAGTTTGGACCGGACAGTGAAATTCAACTAAAAATGCATCAACCACTGATAATGGCAGTCCATGGCAAATGCCGGAATGCAAAGGCCTGGTTTCGCTTGCGGTGCAGCCTCGTCTGGTTATATTCACGCCGATATTTTATCATGATCAATTCGTCACTCTATTTCTCCGTTTAGTTCTGCTCCTTCCAACAGAACCGCTATCAGCACATTGATCATACCGTGATCCACGAACTTGCTTGTTACCGTTTGGAGGTTGAATAACTTTTAAAGTCAAGCGTCCGTACAATTTGTTCATGAAAAAATTATTTTTTCTAACATTTTTTTAAGTGCTGAATAAATTAATTTTATTTTCGATTCATCGTGAAAAAGATTCAAACTGATACACTGGATGGTTGTTAGTACTTCGAAATAGCTTTAAGCGTCTTTTTTCAAAATGGACGAAGCAATCTTTCAGGTTAAAATCATTCCTTTGGGTTGACTATTTTGTTTTTTCGCGCACAATTCAAAATAGAACTCTTTGTCCATTACCAATGAAAACAGTTTAATGATAACCGTTAAGGGTCCGCCTCAGTTGCTCGGGAGAGTGTCGTTGCAGAGGTTTGCGGGAAATCAAATCAAAACTTTCGTATTAATGCTATTTTGACAAAACAACTTTTAAATGAAAGATAAACCTATTATCTAGGTTTTCCTGCAGATCATTTTTAAAAATGTCTTTTAGTTTTTTTTTTGCTATTAGCGATTAAAGTTAGAAAATATAGAGTGTTTTTAATACCTTATTTAAGAAGCTAAAATTAGGCTTATCAAAAATCTAATCAGGCAAACACAGATAAACTCTTTCTCATTCCATGACGATTAACATATCCGAATTTAACCTTAATATTGAGCGCTATCAAGGCCACATCAGTTGAAAGAAAGCCCTTTGTTTCGTGCGCGGTGTCATGTGTTCCTTGGGCGGACGAATTCAGCCCTTCTCTGCGGACCATGCAGGGGGGCCCTTGAAGAACGAATTTAGGGCCCAGAAGACTGGGACTCGTGGCGTGGTCCTGTAATCCAGCTTCATGGAGGTCAGGTTTTGAGGATGATATAGGTCTAAAGCGGCTCAGATAGTCTCAGTGATCATCTGATGATACCCGCACCAATTCCCACCATCGTTTAGACATTCAGACCATCACCTGCGTGGTTTGGAAGTCACGTTAAGCCGTTGGTCCTTGTATTTCTATTGTTCATTGGGCTATTAATTAATGACCCATTCTAAGGAAGAGTCGGCCTTAGTTTGTAACAAGACTACACCTCATAACTCATTACTACCACTCAAAAAATATTCATTTGTGACTCATCCTTCACCACATATTTGCCTTAAAATACCCTCATGAGAGTGGTCGGCATCTCAAATAGTGATTTAGAAGGGTTTTCTGTGGCTCACCGTTCAAGACCTCCTACAAATACACCTTTGAAGAACTTAAAAAACAGACCTAAATCGTTTCACATTTTCAATTATATTCAAATGGCTCAGCTGCAATGTCCTTCCAGCCATTCACTTCTCCAGAGTCTATTCCTGATGATTACTACTTACAAAGATGACTTGTCCCGTGACTCCCACCCAGCCCAGTTTCTGCAATGACACAATATCGCCTTACCCTGACTCTGATGAGTCAAGGAAAGACCTACTTCTCTATGCGTTTCGTATTGTATACTGTATTTCCTTTCTCTTTTCCATCTTCAGACCCACTACATCACCGTGTTTGAATCGCGTCTTGTGAAACATATGACTTGCTGTTTATTTAGTCAATAGAACGGTTTCTTCTCTGCGTTTATGTGTGGGGTGTATACCGTTATTAAAGCACACACCATGCTAAAAGAAACCTTTTGGATTGTACACTAGACTAATTTTGTAGCTGAAGAGCTTGGACTTGAAGATTTCATTTCCTGTAGGATTAATTCGTTTAATTTTGAATTAACGAATTGCTAGTTTTGTCACTACATATAAAACCCAAATGTACATATAACTACATATAAAAGTGAAATATTACTGTACTTCACTCTTAACAAAATCAACACAAGTTTTTTTTTTAAATTGAAAGCAATCGGAACGGCCACATTCAACAACGAAAAAGTAGCTAACAGTTTTTGGATGTTGTAGGAACAAAAACACAAGCCTAGTAAGTATGGGCTTACTATTTGTACCATCGTTGATATAGGCGGAATTTGATCCTTTTACAATCACTAAATCACTATTTGAGATGCAAAGGCACTATTTAAGGCAAATATGTGGTGAAGGATGAGTGTGATGAGTGGTAGTAATGAGTTATGAGGTGTAGTCTTGTTACAAACTAAGGCCGACTCTTCCTTAGAATGGGTCATTAATTAATAGCCCGATGACCAATGGAAATACAAGGACAAACGGCTTAACGTGACTTCCGAACCACGCAATTAATCGACAGGAGAAGTCTTACCTATTACTTCTGGCAATTTTGTAGGCGTGCCCCTCAATACATATTTGAAGCATATGTTTGTTTAGCTAATGTTAAGTTTGGTTAGTTTGTTCTTCGATAAGGATTGTTATTTCGCCAAAACATCTCCATTTAAACTTCTCTGTGGACTTTATCGGGGCAGAAGTTCAGAACTTTTGAATATCGTTCGACTAAATAGATACCGTGCGTCCTAGGTCTTCAAAAATATTGAATAATATTTAGAAAAAGCTACTGCAGGCGTATTTAGAATCCATATTGAAACAAGTAAACGCATTTATAATACGTTTCCATGTATAAAAATGTGTATCGGCAGAAAGGAGAATCTTTCTGTCCTATAGTTTAGAAAAACTAAAGATAGTATTATTTTAAGTGGATTTCGCATATATGCCGAATGGCTGAGGCAGGAAAATCAACAGAGTTGCGGCAGCCCAAGCACAGATAGCGCTGCGAGGGAATTCTTTTAAGAGTCTCAAGTAGAGCCGCGCCAGTTCGTTCTCGAAAATTGCACGATTTGATCACGTTTAAGTCATTGGCATCGGACAAACTCGAGCGTGTCGAACCAAAGGGGAAAATACGGCGAAAGATGGCAGAGCGCTATCTGTGCTTGGGCTTCCGAACTGAATTTTCTGCCTCTACCATGTGGTATCTATGCGCAATCTACTTATCATAACATTATCAATGGCATAACTTAGGACATTTCTCACTTTCCACTTTAAAAATTCGGTTCGTTCACAGTAGACCACAGAGTAGAATAACATAGTTAATATTTTTCTCTGTGGAGTAGACCTGACGGTGATCATCCAAGTTCCTCGTATGCTTGAAACGACGGAACCATACTAGCAATAGCCGATGAAGCAAAGTAGTCCTCAGCATGTTCTATGTTCGAAGAACTCTCTCCCCGGAGACAACGATGCCATGAGCAGTTCGTAGAAGTGCTGCAGACTGCTGATACAGTGAATGTGCTGTCTGCAGCTGCTGCGCTGAGATGAATCTTGACATCCGGTGTGGCTGCATTCTGCAGACCGGCCACTGACCCTCTGGCCACTATAGTGCAGCCACTAGCACTTGTACTGTCCTCGTGCCACGTACATTCAGAGGAAGTGGTGTGTTATGGCGTTGAAATTGCTTAAAGAAGCCCAACTCTAATGGAGATCTTGTTCTATGAAGCTTTTTGTAAAAAACAAGCAGTTTGAACCATCGCAAAATTGCGCTGGAGAGAGTCGTACAGGCAAGCATTCAAATACCTCAAACTATTGACACCCCCTTGCCTCTTCATTCTAGAGAAATTTCTCTTTTTCAAAACAAAATGTAATGCCGTAAGAAGTTGCGACACACACTCTTATGAAACCAGAGGGACAACTACCGAACTGGGAGACACAAGACGGTAGTCCATGAGCCCTTACCTTCTCAGGCAGCATGGTCTGATACAGCAATGCTCAATACTTTGCCTGAACATTCTGAAATAAAATGATAAGAAAGCCTAAAAATGCTTGATCAATACATGATTTACTGTTCCTGCTTATTCTTGTTTATTCATTAATAAAAGATTTAAAACCAAAGCTAGACAGTCAAGAAACATAATTATTTGTATCAATGCTATCAGAAGTTAAGTTAATATTTAATTCACCAAATGTAAAAAATTATTTTAAAGACTTGCATGTACATAAAACAGATATATATATCAAGACACAGAACATCTATGGAGCCGGTACACTACCAGCAGTGAGAACTGCGCATGTCCGACTTTGCAAGTAAGAAGTAAACAATCAGCTGACTGAATATCTGTCAACCGTACTCTGTGCTGTCAACTGACGAACCGATATAACCTCAATGTGTGATTTTGTGTAAACTAAAAATCCAACGGCTCGATGCTGCAAATTACAGTAACTGTAAGTATTGTATACTGGAATATTATAATTATCTGTTTAAGTATCTGTGATCCGTAATTCCGTTAACTATAATATCGCAAAATAATGTAATCTAAACGGTTGGGTTTAATTAGAACGTATCAAAATTACTACGAACACTAATGTTTCGATTTAAAATATGCAAGGTTTCGTTTGAATTTGAGCTTTCTTCACTAGACGTATCGAACAATAGTTAAATTTGATTAAATAGTATGGTTACTGAAAGAAAACAACAAAAATTAACAAACTTAGAAACTATAACCAAACTCCATCCATGTACAGTTTTTCCAACTCTGTAGAACTTATCACTTAGTTTCACTGGCATCTTGTCCTCTTTCCGCATGAAAATCTTCCCTTCTCTAACCCACAGATATGTGTAAGATTTTTCGTGTTTGAAAGCTCGAGCAGCGAGAAAAAGCTTTCTAGAGGTACTGAGGTTTTCATTGAGGTACACCGGGTTAGCTTGAGGAAGGTTGTAGCCAATGTCAAAAGTGTTTCTCTTAACCTTTCGCTTGGCAAGTAGGCCCTCAGCATCCAGACGTCTGACCATCTTTACAATATTATACCGGATGGTCTGCTTCCATTTTGGTTGTTGTGAAGTCTATGGCAGGCATATACATGTTAGGCTCTATTGGATAGTTTAGGAACTGGCCTTCCTTTTTTACAACTTGCAAAACATTTTCATTAGGTTCTGCAGGAATTCCATGGCATGTACAGTATTTCTATGCTGTTACGTCTAGAATATTGTTTTCTCTTCTAACCTTACTTCCAGTTGCTTCTAGTTTTTTTTAGATTAACTTTTTCACACGTTAGGTCCCCACAGTTATTCAAAAGTTTACTGATCTCTGTTTTCTGTTCTTCTATAATCTTTCTTTAATTCATCCACCTCGTCATGGCATGCAACCAACTATCCTTCCAAACTCTTCTCGACTCTGCCAAAGTCCTTTCTTAATTTATGGAAAAGTTTTAAAACATCGTTATAACAAATGTTTTACTTACTTTCTAGAACCATGCTCTTGCGTTTTTCTTTCTGACATAACTCACATCGGAAGGCTTCATTGCTTTCTTCTAAAAACTGGACATCAAAATGGTGGAAAGTAAAAGTGCCAATCTCACGCATATTACTGTGTTAATTTGGCTCCTCGATGCACAATCGGAAGCCGAACCGAAGATATTTCAAGACCACCACTCACATAACTTCATTCACATTAGTATACACCACGACCTACACGGTGCCAGCGGAACGGACGTGTCGAGCCAGTTAACGTGGGACGCGTGGTCAAGAGTTCATTAGTTAAGTTAACAACTGGCCTGCAACACGCTAATGATTGCTGCAAGCTGTCCTGCTAAGTGTGATGTCGAGAGATGCAGTCAGTCAGCTGACGCTGAAACAAATGTTCTAAATGCGCTCCGGGCTTGTTTTGACACGTGGGATCACGTGTTGATGAGTTTGTTTAGGAGTGGCGACGAGTATTGTGTATAGTGTAGGAAGCTTCTGCGACTAAAATTAGTTTCAAGCGAGTTTTGAGTACTTTTGATCGAATTTGCCAAACCTTTGGTTTGCCTGCTTAAAATTGCCGTGTTCATGAGCTACCGTTCTGTGCCTCCCAGTTCGGTAGTTCTCTCTGTCCCTAGTCTCGTTAGAGTGGATATAAAATATAAAAATGTATCATTTATTGTAGAAAACATATGACATGTTATGCAATCGTCAATAATAATGAATGGCATTTGAAATTTCTCGTAAAAAGGTAAAGTTTGTCTAGTTTTACGAGGCGAAGTTAGGACTACAAAGTCCTCTCTACCACTCAACCTCGACCTTTACCTAGCGTCACCGATATTAGTCACATTACAAATGTAAGTGGTGACTGCTGGGATCGAACCCGCGCCACCGGAGTGATGAGCTCCGGAGTCGCGTGCGATACCAATCCGCCACAAATTCTCTTGTTTAATCGTCACTTTAAAAGTGTTGGCAAAACTATAATCTAATTCTTCCGGTTCACACATCGTCAAAACATTATAGTAATTAGCTTGAGATATTAACACGAAGGCACGAAGTCGTTGAAAGGCCATAGCAGAACACAGCAGCTAAAACATGCAGTAGAATTTGACAACGCCAAATAATTCGTAACAATTTTACATTATTACCCGAGAGTCAGCCAAGAACCTATTGAAATTATTAAAATGATAATAACTTCAACAAAGAAGTCAGCATTAAACTTTCCAGAAGCTAAAATGGGTGGAACAGGTTTTATTATGAAGGCGTTTGATGAAGGAGCGCAAGCGTTTGATGTTTACCGTATCTAGTTACGTCTTTGCCGGCTTCTGTTATACAACTATTGTAACTATGTACCATAAGTATTTTATTTAGATACTCTTGAGCCATTATAATGTCTTGCGCAAGATACCAAAAGAGAGATGATTTTGTCTACGTCTGAACTGTACATGTTCAAAATAAAAACGAGCTTTTTTTTCTTTCCAAGTCCTAAACCTTTCCTGGGAGCAAAGTCCAGAAAGACCTGTCCTCCAAAGCACAGATGCACTTTTGCACTCCCTGCTGGACACGACTGCAGTCAACGTCCGGTCCGACGTGCTCGGTTCCGGTCCGCCGACCCGCGCATTCCTGGCAGCTCCACGAGTCTGTGGGAGTCCAAGGTCCTTGGCAGCCGCTGCTCTGGGGCGGAGACCTTGCCTCCAGCCTCCTCTCCTCTGTAACGGGAGAACAGGAGGCCTCGTAGAGCCGAGGAGTTTGTCCTGTCGCCCTCGGTCCAGTAGTAGGCCTGCGGATGTCGGTTGTCATTTGAAGTTACGGAGAAATCGTAAAATTGTCGAAGTTTGCACTGTTTGTCATCCGATCAGCACCCGGCTGAAAGACCCTACAACAATTTGGCAAGGTCTACACACGACCAAAAATCGACCAAAAACGACCAATAAAATGGACCAACGGCGTATTAGCGTGACTTCCGACCCACGGGGAGTGGCCATGGTGAAAGGTTATCACTGCACCCAGGAATCGAACCCGGGGTGATTTGGTGCGAGGTATGCACTATACCACTGAGCTATGGCCACCCCTATAAGGTCTAGATACCCTTATTTCAAAGTACGGCGGTAACGATAAAATTACGACTTCGGTAGGCTTTTTAATTAATTATGATTTATTATATAGGTACTCATAGCACACGAATCTCTCGTTCTGACACCGAAGTTCGCAATTTAGTATGTACCTGGAAAACGTAACTATCAAGGACTACTGTTTGCTACAGGGGCGTTATAGCTGCGTTGTCTTAGTTTAGTTGTCAATGTATCAATTATTGGAACTAAAGAACTACAATACAAACCAATTTTCTCGCACGTGCGGTTCGCCCGAACGCATCATTAACTTATTACATCTTCCAGCGCAATTCAGATTACGTACCTCATGCAACGACCGTAGCCCGGTAAGAGTTAAGTCCACATGACTGGATGATCTGCGCCTTATAGAGAGCGACTCTTGTCTCAAGGTCGAGTGTTAAATAACAGCTGATTCCCACTGCCAATGCTACAACATCGGCGAAGCGCACGAAGGGAAGTTAGATCACCGGCCTTGGTTATGAGCTCATCCTACTGATAGTTGACGGTTCGTCCTCGGGCGTAGCCGCAGTGTGTTAAGAGAAACTATTATTGGTTAGAATTGAAAAAGGAAAGGATTTAGTAACGCAAATGTCAGGTTTTATTGGCTTTCAAACATCATTGATGTGTTGTTTTGCCGTTGGCTTCCGGTATATTGGCCTAGGACATTTAGAGACAGAGAATGCCAAGGGGTCGCTTTCAGAGAAGAATCGTTGGTAGCCTCTGACTTCTTTGGATTGTCCAAACTCTTAAGTCTCAGCCAGTCAACCAGCTACTGAGGATGACTCTCCACAATGAGGTCCAGAAACGTTTAGCAGTAGCCTATTTATATTTCAACTGTGACGCGGTGTAAACCAGAAGCCTTAGGTCTTAGTGATCTTTTGATTGTTTTTAATTACGACGACGTAGTTGTATGTCAAATGTTATTGAAACCGGATCATAAAATGCAGGTTTTAGAGCACGTAAACATCTTTTTGATAAATATTTGCTTACGGGCACTTTACAGTTCAGTTACTCTGGGAGACATTTCCTAGGATTCACAGTAGCGCTTGCGGTCGATTATGTTTTAATGTATTCAACGAACTCATCGGATTTTACTTTTGTTTGTAAGAGACTTCAAAAGTTTAAGAACTTGTAATTCTGCTTTGAAGACAAAGCACAATTAAATTTGAACAAACCAGTGGAATTTTTTAGAATTTAACTAGTACCGTAATTAGTTTAAAATGAACATACGAGAAAACTAAATACAGGAACTCAAACATTTATAGAAAATACAAACAATCCAACCAGCTATACTAATGACCAATCTGATGTCCCCTAGACGTCTATAGGTCACAGCACACGACAACGCCGTTGGCAACACTCAAAGAACTGTTGTGGCCAAATTGTAGGCAGTTCACTTCCCTAAGTGTGTATTGTAAACACGAGTTAATAGTTCGATTCTATTTTTCGACTTCATTGTTATTTCTACAGGGCTCGTTCTATATTAGTATTTATGTGCAGAGTAAATTTAGTTGCTGCTCTTACATAGGTTGTTAGGTGAATTTTTTTATATTTTTCGAAATTTAACTGGTTGATATAAACGTGTCTATGAATACCTGAGGTTCAGATTTTATTATGGACGTTTTTTATTGGTTTTAGTGTACAAAGTACACGACGTTTCGGGATCTGGGATCTGACCCCCGTCTTCAAGTGAAAAGTAACCTAAAACTTAACACCAAACATTAGGGAATGAGATAGTAGTCTAAAAGTAATCAGTACACGCTGACCAGTCACCCACCACCAAATCGATTTTTATTATTTGTTAAATTGTATAAAAGCTAGCCTAAAAACAATACAACATGTAGAAAAATTTTACGAAATTAACACATCCACGGGCAGGCCCGTGACAGGTGTCACCTACTGACTGCCCGGCCAGGCAGCCCTATAGGCTGGCTCTGAGCAGCGGACGACCAATCACAGCCGTGAATCAGACTGACCAGCTGTAACAGAGAACCAGAAATACCTATTAATTCACAGCCAACGGAAGGGAAATTATTTAGAGTGTTGATGAATGGAACATGTTTTCTTAACAAAGGAGGTAAAATTACTAAACAACACTGTCTCGAAAACTGGTTATATGTCTAATCGGAACGTTATGTCTATGAATGATTTATATCCTTAATTTTAATTGTTTGTATTATGTTAACTAAACCATAATTGCCATGGCAATATCTGCATATAATAAGTGTAGGCCTACGTGTAGCCTATATATTAATAGGCCTATTTTTCTCTGGATGTTTAAAACCATTCCAACGTTTAAACTCAGAAGTATTGTTTATATGTGGCTTATGCCAAAGCGGGCCGTTAGGTCTATTAATGATTTATGTGCTAAAATTTAATTGTATGACTTGTAAACAATAATTTACCGTGGCAATATCTGCATATAATCTGTGTAGGCCTACGTGTAGCCTATATATTAATAGGCCTATTTTTCTCTGGATGTTCAAAACCATTCCAACGTTTAAACTCAGAAGTATTGTTCATATGTTGTATATGCCTAAGCGGAACGTTAGGTCTATGAATGATTTATATTCTTAATTTTAATTGTATGACTTGTATGATGTCAACCAAACAATATTTGATCGTAGCAATATCTTAAACGTACAATAAGTGTAGGCCTAAGTTAAGCCTATATTAATAGGTCTAGTTTTCCCTGGACGTTTAAAACCATTCCAACGTTTAAACACAAGTTTTGTTTTCCCCGCAGATTAGTGGAAACAGCGCGTTTGTAAACAAACACTGAAGTTCGTCTGAAAGCGGACAAGGCTAATTTACGCGGCTCATAATTCGTTGCAGAAACGACACCGGCCACTCTCATCGTAAACCCATTTCAAACTGACCTGCATTACGTTGTTTTATTTCGGACTTAAAAATAGCGGAATAGATTAGAGTCATCTGTACAATAAATCGGGCGGACAAAACCTTGGCGACGCCGAGGGTCGTATTTTGGCCGGGGGCAGGTGCCCGGCACGCTGCCAGTTCGCTACAATGCGTGCCGTACTACTCGCTACGTTGTCGTGAGTGGGGATTGTGTTTGTGGGCAATTACCTTCGGGAACTGCTTGGAAGTAGCTTTAATTCACTGTATTTAATGATCTTATGGGTTTGCATCAGTGGCGCGGTGACGCTCAATGCAGGCGTTTGCTATAAATCAAAATTTGCCACGATAAAGTGTCATAAACGGATTACAATCTGAGTGTTATTTTACCTGTGCAGATAATCTAAAACTGGGGCACAGCGAATAGAGGTCTTGACTAAAGCTGGGTAGATTTTTGGCCATTGAGTACGACATTTCCTTCCTATGGGTCAAGAGGGACTAACTGTAGTTGTGCTGAAGAATTTTCACTCTTGAGAGTCGATTGGCAGAAAGATACTATGAAGAACGAGTGGTTAGCTCTGATTTTGGATCTAAAAGATCTCCGTAAAGCAGTTTAGAGACGACTGGTTTATGTGGATAAGGATAAAAATTCCCACATCCTGGTCGAAGGTGTTGACTTTTACCTTGGCCTCTACATTCTCCAAACTTGTCTTCTTTTCAAATCAAAATGTGACCACGTAAGAGGAAGTGACATTCACTCTTACGAAACAAGAGGCAGGGAGAACTACCGAACTGGGAGACACAGAACGATAGTTCATGAACGTTTGCCTTCTCAGGCAGGAGTTCAGTTGGTCAACTCGTTGCCAAATTCGATCAAAAGTGCCCAAATGCCGAAGGCTTTCAAAGCTCGTCTAAAACAAATCTTGGTCACAAAAGCGTTTTACAGTATAGACGAGTTCACGGCACATAAACTGGGAGACGCGGAAATCACCGACTTACAATAGAGCTAGAGTGGAATAATTCGAATGAATGGGAGAGTGAATGAACAAATTATGTTTGAATGAGACTTCGATGGCAGAATGCGTGGAAAATTTTAGACTAAAAATGACGATTGCATAACATGTTAATATGTTTCCGCAATAAACTATTTATTATTTATTATTTATTTAAAGCAAAATCAGTCACCCAAGCATGATGCAAGCAGACCTATTGCTTCCTTGCCTTTTCCAATGTCCTTATATCATGCTAATAACTTCATTGGAAAGCCAATTGCCGAAAAACCGTGACAACTCCCAAGTCTTTAAGAAAATTCGTACAGATGCCAACCCGAAAGCGGACCCGTGGTGGGTTGGAATCGTGCGCGACTCCGGAGCTGATCACTCCGGTGGCGCCAATCCGATCCCAGCAGTCACCACTTACATTTGTAGTGTGACCACCGGCAACGCTAGGTAAAGGTCGAAGTTGAGTGGCAGAGAGGACTTTATAGTCCTAACCTCGCCTCGTTAAACAAGACAAACTTTAACTTTTTTACCCTCAAGACATGAAAACAGAGCGCCCTGTGAGCGGGGAATTCCCACCAGCTGGCACAGTTACAACTGGCACTTAATTACCCGCGATGTTGGACTGTTTACCTCCTCTAATAGCGGCGAGTAAATTACGCCATTGAACAGCTGATAGGGGACGCGAATTATTTACTCTCTGACAAATCGGGTGTTTGAAAATACAACTGAGAAAGGTGACCGTGCGATGTAGCGCGAAGGTGAAATTACGTCGGCGCTGGTGCTGGTGGATCTACACTACGTTGCTGGATAGTTTGATGATTTTTTAGTGGTTAAATGTATTAGTTTGATGCTGATTTCTCTCGTAAGGCCTGCTTTACTTTATTTGCTAGTATTTTATTTGAGATACCGATCACTCCTGAAGGGATGAATGCTTGAATGGTGAGTGCGATGAGTGTTTTGATGGATGATGAGATGAAGTCTTGTTACAAACTAGGGCCGAATGTTCCACAGATTGAGTCATTTAAGGACGACCAATGGACTGGACCAACGGCTTAACGTGACTTTGGAACCACCGGGATTGGCTTTCGTGGAAAAAGTTGTGCTGGGAGTTGAACCCGGGCTGAATTGGTGCGAAGCGCGCACTATACCACTGCTAAACAAGTACCTCAAAACCTCATTATGAAAAGGTTCTAAACTGTCAACAGCTAGCTTATATTGAAACGATTTGAGCTCATAGGTTATGATACGATATAGGCTTCCTAATTATGTACTGTGTTACAGTACAACATACGTTCGTGAAAGAGTTTAGACATTCTGAATAAATTCTCCCGATATTTTCAAATGGACAAATTTTTAATTAAAAAAAAAGTAATGTCATCGATTTTTTTCAATAGTAATAAACAAAAGGTTTTCGTGATCCTTTTACCCATTTGAGGAATGTTTTAGAAGAAAATGCTATGACTTTTAAACATTCAAAACGAGTCGGGAGATTATCTCTCAAGCATCCAATTAAACAGATCGAGCTCATTTCAAACAATAGAGAGATATAGGCTACACAGTAATTGGCTGGCTGACTAGTATTAAGGACTAGAGTGGTATAATTAGAATGAATGGGAAAGAGGTAATGCAAAATCTGCTTTGTTTGCACGGGAGTTTGACGGAAGAATGGAATAAAAGTTGTAGATCATAAATATTTAAGATTTATTGGATTTCGACAAGTACTTATATAAACATTCATATTCAGGAAAGAAAACCTTATTTGTTTGTATTGTTTTTTGCGTAAAGTAGTCCACCGTTTTGAATCTAGTTTTAAAAATGTAATCGGCCACGCAGTCAATTCTAAAACTATAGTTTCTTACCCAAATATAAACACCTAGAGTAACGTTCAGAATTACAAAAGATGTATACAAGTGGCAACTGAATTGTACATCGAAGGTTCAACCAAAGATTATGTTAGGGTAGGTAGTTTGCGCATATATACCACATAGGCAGGAAGAACAACATAGTTCGGCAGCCCAAGCACAGATAGCCCTGCGGAGTAATTCTAAATCTCTGACGTACACAAAAGTTTGAGTGTTCTCGAAAATCACACGATTTAGTCACATCTGGCATCTATGTATGCCCAATATACCTACCGTATCATTATCCTTGTTTCAACTCCAAGAGCAAAATATTACAGTTAATCATTAGCCTCCTATGTAGATATGGACCGGGTCGTAACAGACAAGCATGGCGGGACATTGTTATTGCCCAGTTCATGGTACATTGGCGAATCCAAGGATGTCCGAGGCTTCCAAGGACTCTGTCTGAGCGAGAACCGCGGAAATGACCTAGACCGATATACCGGAAGCCAACTGTTTACTAGGAAGCAACACTTGAGTGATACCGATAGGAACTGAACAGTTGTTAGTGTTTTAACGCAGTTTAAGAGTTAAGGGTCCGCCTCAGCTGCGCGGCGACGCTTCAGGGTTAATGACGTCACGGGCCATTTTTTACATTTCAAAATAGTTTTTACATTAATAGACATGAAATTTTGGAAATACAGAGTGTCCCATAAGTAAAGTGCCAGACTCTGGGAAAAGGTTATATGGGTCACTCAAAATACAAAGAAAATTAAGAATAATAATTTTTCCATAAACGCTTAGTTAACCATTTCATATTTGTCCCTAATTATTTATCATCTCCCACACTACTTATCGGATCTGACTCAAACTTAGCATACATTTGTATCTAAGTAAGACCATTTATAGAAAAAATACCCGGATGAACTAACTTATCATTTTAAAACGGTGGCTATTTTATGGTATTTTTAGGGCATTTTTGAAGTTACCCCTCAAATAGTGAATACACTGTGAATTTTACAATACAATGTAAAGATACCGTTTTGTAGCGAATTTTACTACCTATCTATTGACACTAAGGTAAAAATAATCTATTCATAATCAACAAAGTTACAGTGGAAACCGTGGCAAACATCAAGATAATAAGGTGGAAAGTTGTCTGTTTTCATCCAGAGTTTCCCCTAAAGCTTCGTTGTTTCCCAATAGATATTTATGGCCTTGGTGTCAATAGATAGGTAATAAAATTCACTCCAAAACGTCATTCTTTACACTTTATCGTTACATTCATCGTTTATTCGTCATTTAAGGTGTAACGCCAAAAATGCCCTAAAATTACCATAAAATAGCCACCGTTTTAAAATGATAATATAGTTCATCCCGGTAATCTTTTCTATAAATGGTCTTACTTAGATACGAATTTATGTTAAGTTTGAGTCAAATCCGATGAATGGTGCGAGAGATAATAAATAATTAGTGAAAAATATAAAATGGCGAATATCTGGCTAACTAAGCGTTTTTGGAAAAGTTTTTATTCTTGATTTTATTTTCATTTTGACCCATGAGTATGGCACTTTACTTATGGGACACCCTGTATATCTGGAAACTAGAGAAGTTTGCCGACACGTGTATGGAGCGTTTTTTGTGTGGAAATTATGCGTTTTGAGTGTACATAATGGAGTTGAAAAGCACTAACACTTGGACAATGTCAAAGTTTACTTGTGAAACTAATGAACAACGAGTATGGGAAATCGTACTCGACTTGTAGGTACTAGGATGTTATCTTCTGTGGTAAAGTTGATGCAGGGTTTCTTGGTGTAGCCGCTTTTTTATGACGACCGCTCCAAAATAACTGTTTACGACGTGTCGTCATTATTTGTCTGCTGGCTGATTAGTCTTGTAGTTGTCAGTCGTTGCTAGCAATTTTATTTTTTGGAATTACGTTTTAATTACGCAGCTGTTGCAGAATCTCTAGTAGTTTGTCCTCTTCTATTCCGTTATACGAGTAACTTTATAGCATCGGCTGCAGCAGACCACAAAATGTCCCCAAATATGTTGAAGTCATTGTCCCATCTTATTTTTACTTCTTATTTTTAGCCAATATCAACTTATTCTGCTTGCTTGCTTACAAGTAATTTTCACGTTCCTTTGGACTTTGAATTTTATTCCTATTGGTTGAAATAAACACACACCATTCCTTATAGGCTGCTGCTCACTCTGACCAATCCTGTACCTGCTTTTCCAAATCTTGCTGGATTGTTTCCATACCCCGTTCACATATTCCTTGACGTTGTGTCCCTAGTAGTTAACTGGTTGAACTTGACCAGGAAAATGTCTTGTTAGCATCTGCGTATGTTTCGTCGAACATAAATAAACAATATTTCCCATTGTTTTTCCTCATCTTCGATGGCTATTGGATGTTGGAAATTTCCTTTGTTCTTCTTTAGCATGTTCTTGCTTGTCCACACAAGTTTCCTGAAAAAGATCCGGTTCTCCAGTCTTTTCTACCTGGGCTGATCTGTTAAAACCAAAGATTATGTTATGGTAAGTAGATTGGGCAGAGATGTCACATAGTTGAGGCAGGAAAATCAACATAGTTGCGGCAGCCCGTGCACAGATAGCGCTGCGAAATAGAGCCACTAACGCACGCGCAAGTTCGTTCCTGGAAATCGCACGATTTGGTCACGTTTAAGTAATTGACATCGAACATGTGGAACCGAGGGGGTAGAAAGACGCCGAGAGATGGAAGTGCTCGCAGCGCGATTTGTGCTTGGGCTGCCGCAACTATGCTTATTTTCCTACCTCAGCCATGTGGCATCTATGCGCCATCTACTCACCATAACATCATCGTTGGTTTAAACATAAACAAGTAATTGCTCATCGCCACCTTTCTTGAAAAGGAATCCTCCTAATAAGGAAGCCCCTTTTATATAAGGCACAAGCCCACCTGGAAAACTGTTGCTACGCTGAGAAAAATAACCTTACAACGAATCCGGAAGCAATTAAATGATATCGAAAGCATAAAGTGGACGGTTTAATAGAACATAACCACCAAGGTCGGTTTGTGCAACCGAGCATCAGCTGGCGTGGGCTTTTAACTGTCAATTTCGGCGGGAAACACCAGCTGATTACCGCAGAGCATTGTGGGAGCGTCTGCCGCCAGGGCGGGACAAGGCTGGTGCAAGGTTAGTTTATCTGTGGTTATATTACGCAATGACGTCACAATACGTCACCCAGCTGGCGGTCTGGCTGTCAAAGAGCACTGTCGTCGCCTAAATTAGGTTTGGTACCGCTATTGTACTCGTAATGGAATTAGGTGCAATGAAAGAGCACAAGGTCAAATGCCTTTGTAAAGTTTTTGTAACGAGTGGGAAGTGTCGTAGGTGTTGATAAAAAGTCGAGGAAAAGGTTTTCCTCTAGATTATTTTTATCGTGAATGTTACCTAGTTTCCGTATATAGTTTCCAGAATGCCGTTTCGTTTTTACCATCAAGAAATTGTCAACTCACTCAAAATGCTGATCGAAAAACGTATAACAACAGTCAACAAAATGATTGAGAGTGCACAGTACCGGTCAGCCATTTTTTGTTGTCCAATAAGAACGATTTAAAAACAACCACCTGCTTCAGAGACCTCATGTCTACAATTTTCGTAAGATCTTTTAGAAATAAGTGTTATCAGGTAGATAACAATGTGCGAAATTGTTAATTTCGATACCAGGGCTTATTATAAGAAATTTTGTCAGGAATAGGAGTTGAAACTTGGCAATGTCAAATTGTGTACACTAGTGCTCAGATGCTTGAAACATTAATTTGATTTGTCCATTGTTATGATTGGCTTGGCCACAAGGTCTCCCAGTTAAGGAAAATCTTAGCTAGGCAGCAAAATCAGCCTTAGCTCTTTTGAGCCTTTAGGCTTTTTGTGCTAGCCAACGAAATGGGGAGGATGTGGAACAAGGTAAGGAAGGGAATGGGCCAGCTAGCTCAAGGTTTGGCCGACTGATTTGGCCTTCGACTAGGATGGGGAAGGCTTGACTTTTTACCCTTAAGCAGCCACCTAAATCAGTCGTCTCAAAACTGCTTCAGAGAAAACTAATCTGTGACACCAATTAGCCAAAGATAGCCACAGTGACATATCTTCATCTATCTCAACTAGATAAAGAACAAACAAGTACTAATAAGATAAGGATTGCAACTAGAAGAAGAGTGCCAACAGCAGAAAAGTAAAAGTGGGCATGCAGTGAAGCAGCGACGAGTGGGAGCAAGGGCGAAGGTCGATCCAAGAGGGAAAGTGAAGGTCAAAGTCTCTTCTGAATCCGAAAATAGAAACGGGTCGTGAGGATCAGAGTAATCCTTTGAATAATGATACCGTTGTTGACATTTCTGATAAGGAAACTGTGTCACAACTTGTCCGACACGCGTTGGCACTCAAACAAACCACACTCTGGCGATTCTTCTTCGTTTATTTTTTTTCTTCTGCTTTTGATGTGGCAACTCCAAAGAGTTATAAGTTATAACTAAACGACTCGGTGTGACTTGGCCTCTCAGTTATGCGAGGATTGAAATAGTACCCGTGAATTTCGTATTATCTACAACAATTTTAGTTTCACACCACACTCTAATGCGTGAGTAATTTTTCCTCGTTTCATTTTTTTCTTCTTCTTTTCATGTGGCATTTCCAAAGAGTTTCTTGAACGATTCGGTGTCGTTTGGCCTTTTATTTATACGAGTATTAAAGTAGTTTTAGTAAAAGGCTTTCCCTATGTCTTAGCATAGGTGTGAATGTAGTTTTTTCTATTTGTATTGTATTCTATTTGATTCTTCCTAGTTTCCTTTTTTGTTCTTCTTTTCATGAGTTTCTTGAACGATTCGGTGTCATTTGGTTGTTCATTTCGTTGTTCATTATTGGGCGTTAGAGTTTTTTGTTTCATTCAACTTTGAGGTATACACGATAGCACGAGTACTTGTTTATATCCTGACTCTGAGGTTTGATGCTTTTATCTTTTACGATTATCTCTAGTACTGTTTCGTCATTAGGATGAATATTTTTTCCCCCTGATTCGACCAATGCTTCAAGTAAGCTAGTGCAGCAGTTGAGGAGATAGGGGAGGACTCGCAACAGTTCAAAAATATTTTGAATTATTATTGCCGATATCGTGCTTTAAGGTATTCCTTTGCCGAATTAAGAGTGGTACTCCTGTTCTTAGTGTTAACTACGTACATCTTCTGTCTTTCTTGATAAGCCAGGATTCACAATAGTCAGTTGGTGCAAAAAATCAGTCACTACCAAACAAGATTGGATTCTTCGTGAAAGGCTTCAGATCATTTCTGAGCACGTCTCCTGAAGATTTTCGAGGATGTCCCCTCTTGAAGAGTCTTTGTAAACCCAATATAATTATGTGTTACGAGTTCGTGTTTAGCTTCTTCCAGTTCATTCCGGTTGATCTCCCAAACTTTGACCATGAAGGTTGACACAAAGGTATCCCAATCACCCAGCCACTGCGGACACTGGACAGTGGCAGAGCAGGTGAGAGGAAGTGAGGTAATGTGCGGGGCTACGCCCCACTGGCCCACCACGTCCTATCCCCACGCGCCCTCCCATGGCACCGGTGGAAGCAGTGGTCGTGATTTACCTGCCACTTCCACTAGCACTGTTCCACTTTTCAGCATAGATAATAGTTCTATCCAGGCATTTCCCGAGTCACAAACCTAGGATCAAAATAAAGAACTAATCTGTCATCACTTGTATGGGCGATACAAGTTTCAGGGATTAATTCACTATAACATAGAAAAGTGAATTGACATAAAATCCAAAAGTGCTGACGGGGCTTGAAAGAGATGTGGGCTTGTGTCCTTTTACATGATTGGGAGCATGATTAAAACTCTTGGAACTTTTTAAGTACTGAGAGACATATTATATTGGATTTAACCTAGACTGGGCTAGGTATAGGGAATTTTTATTTCAATTGTCTCAATGGACTAGTCGATGAGTCTTTGTTGGTTTAAAAAATAAAAATAAATTTTCTGAAGAAAAAGCTATAGTTATTATATGGGTTCATAAAATAGCTTCGTCGATGGGGACAAAAACAGTGTTATTAGCACTGTTCCCAAAAACAACAATATAGGCTAGTTATCTTCGGAAACAGTTTTTAATTTGGTTCAACAAAGACCACTGAACTAGTCTGTAAGGACCATAACTAAAGAATTACCTACACCTAACCCACCTCAATTAGCATGAGAGACTTTATCATATCTCTCAGTAGTTAAAGATCCAGAAGTCCTAACGACGCTCCCAACCTTGACTCCTCTCGGCCTTGTGGACGTGCCGCGATGGATGACTCTCCGTGAAGTGGGGAAGGTCAGGATCAAACCAGTTGTGTGAGACAGTGTGCAGACACTCGTGCAAGCTTTCCCCAACCAGTTGCACAGCTCAGTGTTGTTGACCTTAGCCACACGCTGTCCTCATCCAATCTTTGTGTGGAACTCAAGAAGAGTTCTAGTGGATAACTAAATCACTATTTGCGATGCCGACCACTCTCATGAGGGTATTTTAAGGAAAATATGTGGTGAAGGATGAGTGTGATGAGTGGTAATAATGAGTTATGAGGAGTAGTCATGTTACAAACGTCCAGCCGACTCTTCCTTAGAATGGGTCATTAATTAATAGCCCAATGACCAATGGAAATACAAGGACCAACGGCTTAACGTGACTTCCGAACCACGCAGGTGATGGTCTGATATGTCTTAAACGATGGTGGGAGTTGATGCGGGTATCATCAGATGATCACTGAGACTATCTGAGCCGCTTTAGATCTATATCATCCTCAAAACTTGACCTCCATGAAGCTGGATTACAGGACCACGCCAAGAGTCTCAGTCAAGACGTTGTAGTAGGTAATAACGTGTCATGTTCCAAGTAAAGTTGGTCCTTCTTGACGAAAGAAATAAAGACTACACATTAAAATATCATTATTGACACCGCTTTGACCAATTGAGCAAAATAAGGGAATATTATAGATTAAGATCATTGTTAATGTTATCAAAGAGAATGTAATCCTTAGAAGATTACGCATAGGTGTCACATGGTTGAGGCAACAAAATCAACATAGTTTGCGCTGCCGTCTTTTTCCCCTGAAAGATACCCTATGGGCGCCCTTGATACCACCATAAATACCCGTTTGTGAGATATCTGCCGCGTTTAAACCTTTAGCCGCTATCAATTAAATTGTTTATGCTTTCGCCTTAGTTTATATTTTCGCCAGATAATTTCGTTTTTAAATGTATCATAATTAAATGTAAGAGCTTATCCCTGACCTGGATCCAGCTTCATGGAGGCCAGGTTTTGAGGATGATATAGGTCTAAAGCGGCTCAGATAATCTCAGTGATCATCTGATGATACCCGCATCAACACCCACCATCGTTTAGACATATCAGACCATCCATCACCTACTTGGTTCAGAAGTCACGTTAAGCCGTTGGTCCATGTATTCCCATTGGTCATTGGGCTATTCATTAATGACCCATTCTAAGGAAGAGTCGGCCTTAGTTTGTAACAAGACTACACCTCATAACTCGTTACTACCACTCATCACACTTACCCTTCACCACATATTTGCCTTAAAATACACTCATAAAAGTGGTCGGCATCTCAAATTGTGATTTGTGATTTGATTTGTTTAAACTATTATACAGAAAGACAATCCAACCAATTAGTTGCACGAATTCTAAATCTCCTAGGCTCAACTGTTGAACCATGCAGCGCCTTGGCATTCGATATAAAATATAATTTTCCACCCCTCTCCGCTTGACAAATGACCTACAAGACGACGCCATACGTCGCTGTCGCGCGAAGTTGGCTTTTATCAACGCTTACATTAAAATACTTTTATGTAAATTTAGCCTTAGAATTATTCCTTTGGCTCGTGGACAGCTGAGAACATTAATATATTATCCCGTATGACCTCTCAGTCGAGTGAGTCATGCGACAAACCGGTTGTCACGGTTACGTACAGTCGATACTCGCAGTAATCGATAGTTCGAGAATTCATGTGGTAATAAGTTAGTTTTTGTTATGGATTTGTTTCATTTGTACCACGTTAAATCGATCGTAATAGAACAATTATCGTGTACATGCCATACAATTGTTGTTTAATTTGAAAAGCTAAAGTCTTCCACAAAATATTCTAACATTGAAATTCCAAGCATACATATGAGAAATTCACTCTCTCTCATTCATCGAATTGTACCACTCTTGTAGTCAGTTAGCTCAGTGGTATAGTGCGTGCTTCGCACCAAATCAGCCCGGGTTCGATTCCCGGGAGCAGTGATAACTTTTCACGATGCCCTCCCCCGCGTGGTTCGGGAGTCACCGTTGGTCCATTCCATTGGTCTTTGGGCTATTAATTCATGACCCAATCTGAGGAGCAGTCGGCCCTAGCTTGTAACAAGACGACATCATCATCATCATCCATCAAAAACACTCATCACACTCACCCTGCATACCATATTCACCTTATAAAATACCCTCTAGAAGTGTCGGTGTCTCAAATGAAAGTATCAAGAGTTCATACTCATGTGCCCTAAACTCGTCTGTTTTGTAAAATGCTTCTACGACCAAAACTCATTTCAGACGAATTTTTAAGTCGTAAGCTCAGGGGCACTTTTGATAGAATTCGGCAACCTGTTGACAAGCTGAACTCCTTCCTACCTGAGACGAAGGTAAACGTTCGTGAACTGCCGTTCTGTGTCTCCCAGCTCGGTAGTTTTCCCCGTCTCTAAAAAAATGTTGCTTCGTAAAAACGTATGTTAATTCCTCTTACGAGACGGACTTTTGATTCGAAAATGACATATTTCTAAAATGTAGAAGTAAGACATTGTCAGCAATTTCAAATTTTTTAATTCTGGCATACACGTCTTTCTCCGTTACAATTTTGCAAGTGCTAGAGCTCTTTTTTCTTTTGGAGGGTGAAAGCTCTGACAAAACTTGATTTTGAGAAATATTTGTGCCAATTTGTTTGAAAATCTTAATTTTACAATATTTGTTGTGTGAATATTTTTTCCCATATTTCTTCTCTTGAAAAAGAATTTTTATAAACAAAATGTATACAGTTTATTTTCTGTCCTACCCATCTTCTATTCCCTTTTACCCCCATTTTGGTATATTAATCGTTGAAATAAATATAAGTACTTACACGGTCAAAACCGTGATCAGCGCTCATATCATGTTTTGGGAGTCAGGATCGGTGCTCATTTCATGGTATCGGATCTAGATCTCACCATGCGCATTCAGCATATTCTAAAAAAATTACTAATGATTTTCAAAAACAATTTTCCATTCCCACTTTACACACCGTTACTAGATTCCAATCACCAACTATCGCCGCCGATACTGTCGCCTAGCCCAAGGTGTTCCAGTGGTACTTACAATACTTGTAGCTAGAGTGGGAAGGCGATAAATAACCTACTTGGCTCACGCGGCTAGTCAAATATAACTGTATTCTACAATTTATCGCAGCATTTCTCATTTCTACAACAGTGCATTATTGTCCGTGTCCCTGATTGCAAGGCAGTGTAATGGAGAATACAAACTTGTGTAGTTTCCAAGGTGTCGGTGTGGGTTTGTGTTTCTTTATCTGATTAGAGTCGTTGCTGGTGTGTCTGAGATGATGAGGTGGATTTTAGAGACAAAGGTAATCAGAAGAGTTTTTACTACGCCTGGTTTTAATTTAGCTGATCCGTGGCGGATTGGTATCGCGCGCGACTCCGGAGCTCATCACTACGCGGTGGCGCGGGTCAATCCCCGCAGTCACCACTTACAATTTGTAGTGTGACTATAAGGTGACGCGAGGTGAAGATCGAGGTTGAGTGGTGGAGAGGACTTTGTAGTCCTAACTTCGCCTCGTTAAACAAGACAAACTTTTTTTAATGTACTTTTTGTGAAAATTACTTATAACCTTCATAAATAAAAATTGTCTTTTGGGTGGGGCTGAATAATTGACGAAACCAAAGAATATGTTATAGTTGGTAGTTTGGGCAGAGATAGCTGAGGCAGGAACATAGTTGTGGCAGCCCAAGCACAGATAGAGCTGCGAGCGCTGGCATTTCTTGTCGTCTTTCTCCCCCTTCGGCTCCATTTGCTCGAGTTTGTCCGATGTCAATGACAAATGTGACCAAATCGTGCGATTTTCGAGAACGCAAAACTTGCGCGTGCGTCTGTGGCTCTACTTGAGACTCTTGAAAGAATTCTCCCGCAGCGCTATCTGTGCTTGGGCTGCCGAGCGGTGTCGATTTTCCTGCCTTAGCCATGTGACATCTATGCGCAATCTACCTACCAGAACATAATATTTGATAAAACTATTCAATACGGGTTGAACAGAAATTATATTTTATAGTTTTCAACTGTTTGTTAATTTGTAGTACATATATGATGCTTTAGGGGTTTAAAATGCCTTCTTCGATGGTGTTTCAATTCTTTCTCATAAGGACTCATCTATATTAAAAAAAAAACAGTTCTGTACTGAAAATCGCTTGAACATAAAGGAATTTTCATTATTATTTATTTATACACTTACAAAGAACATAAATAGACTCTTAAGGCTCTGCAGTCTACTTTACTTCCGTCAATTTTAATTTTGCATTGTCATCACATGGAAACTTACCATAAATAGAACATAATAAATGTAGAATGACTGTCAGAAACCTTCCATGGAAGCCTTTGTAAATATCAAATTAGTTTACTTTGAACAAACAGCTGTTGTCTTCTTATTATGTGTTGTATAATGTAGTCATAAAGTGTCATTGCTAGCTTAAATGGGTTTCGTCTAGGAGTTGAATTTCGTAATATTTGTCTTCAAAGTCTGATGAAATAAAATTGTCGCAAGATAGAGTTCATAAAATGTTTACGATTTTGAGGAAAACTTTAATCGTAGGACGTTGCAATCAGCAGTTTTATTAAGGCCAGAATTAATTTTAGTGTTAAATACTTCCTTTTTAACCAGTTTTCAAACCGTCGTAAAGTTTTGATCGGTTTGCAATGATTCTAAAATTGCAAACCTCCAATCGATTTCAATGATTCTAGACGTTTTAAATTGCATAACATCTGTCAGTAAGCAACTTTTCCATGTAATAAAAGTATAAGGAATCTGGTATCTTACATTGGGGAACTTCTTTAGATGTATATTATTTAGACTGGGACTCGTGGCGTGGTCCAGCAATCCAGCTTCATGGAGGTCAGGGTTTTGAGGATGATATAGGTCTAAAGCGGTTCAGATAGTCTCAATGATCATCTGATGATACCCGCATCAACTCCCACCATAGTTTAGACATATCAGACCATCACCTGCGTGGTTCGGAAGTCACGTTAATAAAATATCATAGAGTAGGTTTAATTTATGTTTACTTTATTGACGCTAATTTTTGTTACAGGTAAGCTGTAATGACTCCTGAGGCACTAGCTCTGTTACTTATCGGTAAGATATATAATATAAAATAAAATGTGTTAATCCAAATACGATAGTGTCTAACATAAAATATTCAGGCCAAGTTCTAAAAATAGCACACGGATAAACTTTCGGATTTTGATCAACAGTGACATAAACGTCTAGAAGTATAGAACCGAAAATTCAGCAATTTATAAATGTAAACCAACTGCAAAAACAGATCAGGCAAAGTAAACACACGCAAAAGCGACAGAAAAATAATTCTAGAGTCATTAATTCAAGACGGATTAAAGTGGAGATTCGTCTTGAAGATGGACTTGAGTTTTGACCATGTCTCGGACTTCAAAGAGAACTAATTCAGTCCGTTACATGTTGTGGATTTAAATACCCGAGGAATCCCTGAGTTTATCAGTGGAGCTCGTTGACCTGTAGAGACTTGTAGCAATGAGTAAATACCTTAAGGATTAGCCTCAGTGGTCACCGCAGAGACATCCTGAATTCGTCCGCGCAAGGAACACACGACACCCTGTACGTAACAACTGTCTTAACAACGGGCCTTCTTTCAACTGATGCGGCCTAATTGTCAAATCTAGGGCCTGCAAGGGTTTGCGCGGATACGTTTTTCTCATGTCAAAACGAACTTTACATAATTACACTTGATATATTTGGAAATTATATGAGTTTCCAAACATGTGTATGCAGTCAGATTTTTTATAATTGGATTAAGAGTTTTACAAATATACTTTGAAGTTGTTTAAGTTTCAATGCTTCTCAACTTACTTTTGTACACCTCTAACGCAAAGCTTCAAAACAACTCTTTTTACGCGTGTAGGTAATTTTGTTTAGCCGTAAAGCGGATATAAATTCTGTACTTAATTGTCACTTTAATAGTGTCGGCAAAACTATAATCTACTTCTTCCAACCACATCGCGTCAAAACAGCATACTAATTAGCTTGAGGTATGAACCCGAAGACGTTGAAAAGTCGTACGTAGTTACAACGCGAAACATGCAGTAGAGTTTGACAAAGCAAACGTATTGGTAAAAATTTAACACTGTTACCTGCGAGTCATCCGAGAAGCCTTTGAAATAAACAAAATGATAAATAACTTCAATTCTTAAGACAGCATTAGGCTAAACTTTCCAGAAACTGGTAACCAGTCCTGAAGAAGTTTTTTTCAGCCAATGAGAAAATCGTCAGTTGGCATCCCTGTTCCAATGGACGGTTGGCAACCCTGTCACCAATAGGATTGCAGACAGCAAGTAGCTCAGTTTCAGCCAATCAGTGAATGAAGATGGTGCTCCACAGCTAGACTGAAATATCTCTAGCTAATTATAATGATGTTTGGACGCGTTGTGAACCGGAAGAGCTAGATTATAGTTGTGACACCGGCCGCGAAAGCCTATTTTTTGGAGTATTGCA
Organism: Matsumurasca onukii; assembly: GCA_018831715.1. Lineage (NCBI taxonomy): Eukaryota > Metazoa > Arthropoda > Insecta > Hemiptera > Cicadellidae > Matsumurasca > Matsumurasca onukii. Next base: position 5,617,850 of record CM032065.1, read on the forward strand.
CACCCTTCCATTGCACATTTGAGGCGGACCCTTAGGACGTTGCATTTTTTGTTTAAAAAAGAGGCAAATCCAAAATAATTTAGAGGCAGTGTAAACTTCAGCTTCCAGCGAAAGAGTGCAGGACTAAAATGTCTAAAATCTTCCGGTCTGCCAAATTATCCCCAAGTTATGTGACGTTTCCGCGGTTGATTGGTCAGCGTTGCCGCACATTTGAGGCGGACCCTTAAGACGTCGCATTTTTGTCTAACAAAGAGGTAAATCCAAAATTTAGAGGCAGAGTCAACTTCAGCCGTCCAGCGAAAGAGTGCAGGAGTAAAATTTCTAAAAACCCCCAGTTTGCCAAATTATCCCCAAGTTATGTGACGTGTCCGCGGTTGATCGGTCAGCGTTGCCGCACTTTTGAGGCGGACCCTTAAGACGTCCCATTTTTTGTCTAAAAAAAGAGGCAAATCCAAAATTTAGAGGCAGAGTAAACTTCAGCCAGCGAAAGAGTGCAGGACTAAAACTTCTAAAAACTCCCGGTTTGACAAATTATCCCCAAGTTATGTGACGTGTCCGCGGTTGATCCGTCAACGGTTCCGCGGTTGATCGGTCAACACCAGTGGCAGTGGCCTGTGCCGACTCCACGCAGTCTGCCACGACACGAGATATCGCCTCGGTTGACAGTGTTCTCTATAAATACAAACCCCTGGACCCCGGCCAGACCACTCCAGCTCTGCTCCTCTCCTCTGCTCTTCCCACGCCCGAGAGTTATTAGTCCGGCTTTTTTATTTCTGGATAATTTCCACAAGTGTGTGGCTGCTCGTTAGTGAAGACTAATTTTTACCTTGGTAACTCTAGAGCTTCTTGAGATGTGTGTGGTCCTCCGTGGGGGTTTATCGGGGAATGAAGTTGAGTGGAAACAGGTGACATTAGCCTGTGTAATATGTACGTGAAGTATATTGTAGGTCAAAATAAGAAACATCGGAGACTTAAAAGACTTTAAATACTAGCCACACGCGCTAGCGTGAATCCCTGCGAATTTCCAATGATGAGGGGATAACTTACTCCAAAAATTGGGGTTTGTGGTGTTAAAACTTCAGTTTTGATTTGATTTCAAGGAAACTTAACATTTTTACGTATTCTTAATTCTTAAGCTTTCGCGGCCGGTGTCATTATTAATATCTAAGGCTTCCGGTTTACACCGCGTCACAGTTGAAATACAAATATTGCTAAACGTTTCGACCTCGCTGTGGAGAGTCTTCCTCAGTAGCTGGTTGACTGGCTGAGACTCTTTGTTTACGTATTGTTGTCACCGTAACATTTTGTTACAAAAAATCAACAAAAATTGAAAACATACGAAATTTTAAGATGATCCCATGTTTCAAATATTATTACAGACGTTTTCCATCGTTAGTGAACAAGAAGAACCCGACGTTTCATGATATGCAGTCTAATACCTTCTTCAATAACTTAAAAATACAGCACAAAATCCTTAAGCTACGGTTAGGAAACCGGTTTCTTGGAAACATAGCTTATCAGCTTATGAACACATGTTTTTGATTTATACTAAAAATTTAAGAAAAACAGCTGATTTTTCCTTAACAAAGCCGTACAATCCTTAGAAAAATCGAACAGCCGTTCAAGTAAGGAAGTCGTTAGCGAATTATCCACGGCGATAAAGCCTGCCGGTGGGCGACCGCGGTGTAATCTATTCCGCTAGCGAGTAGGTAGGGGTACCGGTAGTGTGGGTATAAATACATTTTTCCACCGTGATATAATAGTTAAACAACACGAACTGAAATAACACACATTTGTTTCTTTTGTTAATTGCTTGTAGTTTGTCTAGCCTTGCGTATATGCTGGACATGTTTCATATTGGCTAGTTATGTTCTTGTTCATTTGTTGAAGATGGGTTTATTGCTTTTGCAGACTTCTTGTTTCTTTTAGCAACAACCGCATTGTTTTATTAACTGTAATGTGAGATATAAGATGATTGTTTAAAAGTGTGTTTAATCTTTTTGAAAATAGCCAACAGCAGTAGATAAAAACCTTTAAAAGCAGGGCAGTCAATCAGAAATATTAGGGATTGCTCTTCAGACGAGATCTATCAGAACACAGGAAGGGGGTCAACAAATGTTGGAATTAAAGATACTTTAACCGCGTTAAAAAAATATTATTTCTTATTGGTGTCCTAAATCTTTGGACTGGTTGTAATGCTTCACTTTTACTTGAAAAGCCTGTTTAAATTGGGACTTTGAGAAAGATTTCTTTATTTGCATCCATCCTGGTTGAAAAGATTGGCCTCCATCTTCATGACCTTGATTGAAGGGTCTGGACTTTAATAGAAAATTGACGATTTTACCGTTTTGCGGTTCCTTTTTTAACATATCTTACGTATTATTTCCTTGTGCATTTTCTTTCGATCAAGGCCGACAGGTAGCTGGGTAGTTTGGTATTTAAACCGACATCCTTAAAGGGTTTGAGCTTTAAAACACTCTTTTCATAATCACCATGAAAGATTTCCGTGCCATGACAAATCACAGCCGAAAGTACATTAATTTTTGTCCAGAGTTACTTTGGCCCCCCCAAAAGTTTAAAAAGAAAAATCAAACTGTTCAACAGCTGCTTTCAACCCAAAACCCAAAGTTAACAGTAATAAAAACTGCACTAGACACTCTACTCACTCCACGTGTAACCCCCATAAATTCACAAAACCGACCACAAACTGAAGGTGCTGACGTTGTAATTTAAAAGTCGCCCATTACGAATCCTTTAAACGACCCGCCCGTACATAACCGTAACTCAAGAAACAAGCCGGTGGCCCAAATTAACAGTTATTTGCGTCTAAAGATCTCAACGTCACGTCCACTCTGCTACCGGTTGGCATCCTTCACTTACTGTACGTACACTGGTGAGCTAGTGCAGAGCAATTAGTGTACCACTGCTCTTAGTCTTGCCTAATTATCCCGTGCTGCTACTAAAATAACAAGACGTACGACGTACATCGTAAATAGTCCACCTTTTCAACAGTTTTTAGTGCGAGGTGTCACCGGAAAAATTGTGGAGGTGTTTACATCTTTGTTAATGAGAGAGGGGGGTTGTTAGTTTGTGTAGTTCAAGATAATTTAGTTTCTTTTTTCCTAATCTCTTGATTAGCTGAGGCTTGACAAGGAGTGATTGGGTTGTTCTAAATTTTATTCAAGAGCTAACGGGGTTCACCTCTTCTAAAAATAAAGGATTTTTATAGGTTTAAATTAGTTAGGAAATCAAGATACGTTGTAGGAGGGGAAAAACTACCGGGAGCAGGGGGTTTTTACCATGCAAACTTATTTGACTTAAAACACAATCTTGGCGAAATTTGAGAATAACACAGGTTTGAGCTATATGAATGGAACTTGTAGAGAAATTTAGGCTTCCTCAGAGGTGACCACTGAAGCGGACCCTTAAGAGAAAGATATACGACCCATTTAAACGATACCAGGGACACAGAGAACTACCAAACTGGGAGACACAGAACGGTAGCTCATGAACACGGTTGGTTTGCCATCACAGGTAGAAGTTCAACTCCTCAAAAGGTTGGCAAATTCGATCAAAAGTGCCCCTAGACCAAAGTTACTCAAAACTTGCTTGAAACTAATTTTGGTCCCAGAAGCTTTCTATAATACAAACAAGTTCATGGCACACGACTAGGATTCCGCGGAAAAACTACGGACCAAGAGGCTAGGCTGGGAAAAATTCGTTTGAATGACTTCGGGTGCGTATTGAAGTCTTCGAGTCGTCATTGTAAAAAAAATAATTCAAACTATTCACCGTTAGTAAGCAATACGCACCAATACTAAAAAGGTGTCCACGCTAAATACGTTTATAAAATCGTGTAATATATTAGTAAGATAATATTGTTTAGATGACGATGCAGTTGAATGGTGTTTTAAGAGTTAAAATAGCCTGGAAAGAGGGAACGACGTACCATCAACAGATTTAATGGAACTCTTTGAAGATCATTTAGAACAAGCCACTCATAAACAAACAGAGAATGTTTATATTCTTTGTTAATGTTAACGTTCCTTCCTAATGTTTCAGCCGGCATTCGTGCTTTCTTGTATATAAACTATTTATTTTAATTTAACTTCTTACATTGGTGATTTTTTTATATTTATTCAGGTGTTATGAAAGTAAAGGTACTCAATAAACCCCCAATGACACAATCTAGAATAATTTTAGGGTTTTCGCAAGTGGACTAACATTTGTTTTGATATTATTTAGTTAAATGTAATTAGAAATACTCTGCTTTTTTGACTTGAGATACTTACCACTCTTATGGGGGTTTTAAGGTGAATATGGAATGAAGGGTAAGTGTTAGGATACATGGTGAGGTGTAATCTAGTACTGTTACAAACTAGGGCCAACTGTTTCCTAGATCGGGTCATTAATTAATAGCCCAAGGGCTTAACGTGACTTCCGAACCTGTGACAGTGGAAAAAGGCAAAGTTAGTCTTGTTATCGAGGCCAAGTCAGGACCACAAATTCCTCTCTGCCACTCAACGTCGACCTTTACCTAGCGTTACCGCAGTCACTTTCTAAATGTGAGTGGTGACTGCGGGGATCGAACCCGCTTCAGCGCTCCGGAGTCGCGCACGATTCCAACCCGCCACGGGTCTACGCACACTGATCCGATAACAAATTCATACATTCCAAATTCCAACCAAGTCCAGAAACATAATCAAACATTTATCCAAGTGACTCATCTCGTCGATCCAGAAACTTGACCATCACAAGTGACAACTGGTTTCATGTAACAGACCAGCGGCAGCCGGTTCCCTACAAGCTTATCAAGCTGATCGACAGACTACAAGACTAGACACTGTTTATCTTCGACCTTGAGGGAAATATGAGCCGACATGTGTCCCGGGGCTCCTATTTTGAGCCCGGATCAACGCCCCCTTGAGTGCAGTGATGGTCTGATTGATGTTGATCTTCAAACTTGGCCCATTTGTTGACTCAACTGTAGAGATGTTAGGTCTCTGTGCCACCGATAGTGCAAAGCACGGCTGTTGGACGAAGGAAAATGTATTCTATTTTTAGCTTAAACACTTTTTTTACCTTTTTTCGGCTTATTGTCCGAGTTAAATTTGTGTGTAGGCTATTTAATTTTTACTGGGAGTCGTGGCGTGGTCCTGTAATCCAACTTCATGGAGGTCAGGTTTTGAGGATGATATAGGTCTAAAGCGGCTCAGATAGTCTCAGTGATCATCCGATAATACCCGCATCAACTCCCACCATCGTTTAGAAATGTCAGACCATCACCTGCGTAGTTCGAAAGTCGCGTTAAGCCGTTGGTCCTTGTATTTTCATTGGTCATTAGGCTATTAATTAATTATCCACTCTAAGGAAGAGTCGGCCTTATGTAACTAGACTACCCCTCATAACTCATTACTACCACTCCTCACACTCATCCTTCACCACATATTTGTCTTAAAATACCCTCATGAAATAGGGATATAGTGATACTTGATTGGAGGTCTTGTCTTAATTTAAGTTACGAGTCTAAAGAGCTCTTAAGGGTGAATTTAAACATTTTTTAATGCATATTGTAGTTGTTTAGTCCATGGGAACGTCTTTGACATTCATACTACATAAGATGCTTCTAAAATAGGGCAAAATATTTTACAAAATGGTTCCTGTAAACGTGGTACAAAATTGCTTCATTTACCCGTTTGAAGTCATTTTGGTTTCAAAAACTAAAACAAATTTTTATCTAAGTAAGATCATATTTCTAAATAATTACCAGCATGATCTAACCTATCATTTCAAAATAGTGGTTATTTTATTGTGTGTGGTGGTATTTTTGTCACTAATTAACGTAAAGACGGTAGAGGTGTACAAACATTTCTTCAAAATAACGCGAATTAGTCAATTTTTTAATCATCTTGGAAACGAGCTAAGAAATAACAGAGTAACAGGGAAACCCGTGGCGAAAAGTACCGATAACCCGGAAAAGAATACAATTTTCAGTAATGGTTTCCAATGCAACTCTGTTGTACTTCAACATTTTGGTTTTAATGAGTTACGAATAGGTATAAATATTTACTAAGTAACGTTATTATCGAATTTCCTTTGGAAAATGAGATATTCATGCCGTCAGCAGGGTAAGACTCGGGACCATGTAATGAGCATCAATCCTGACTCTCAGAGCACGTGTTGAGCAATTTTTCAACACTTTCTATATATATTCTTCTATTACTCGCACACAAAATAAAAACAATATCTACATAAAAAAAGATGGCCTATATTTCGCCTTGTTAAATGGCTTAATCACAGCCTAACTAAAACAACACTTTTCAATACCGTGAGTGGAGCGAACAGCCTTGTACTGCCCATGGTCACACAGGAGGTCAAGCTGAGGCCGAAGGCCGAAGCGAGGCTTGAGCGGAAGAATTAGAGTAACAAACTGCGAAGGAAATGCGATTCACTCATTCCAGCGGCGCTGTAGCGCTTAGCTGCGTGTCGGCCGAATTGCGTCTAAACAATTTTCTAGTGTATGGAACATACGTGATTGGATGTCGACCTTAGTCAAACAGATCGATACCGTACGACCTGTGGATACGGGGTCTGGGGGTCACGGTTGACGACGCCTCCAGGTGCTATTGTACGGGGGGGTGAAGGGGTATGTTTGTACCCCAGTGCCTAGCAGTGCTACCACTTCACCCCCTCCCCCACCCCTTGTCACCAATGTCACGTGACTCTTTGTTGACAGGCTAAAATTAGCCACATCGCCTCTGACTCTTCGATTTACCTTGTTGATAATGCCAAAAAATATTTTCGACACGAATACAGTGGTGTTAAATTTTACAAAATCTTGACATTTTAAAACCTTTCAATTTCAACTTGACATTGTATATTCGATTAGTAAAACGGATGTTAGATTTTTAGTCTTTGTCTTAGCAAGGTTCGAAAGGAGGGGGTTCGGGGTTCCTCCCCCGGAAAATCTTTAAAATACGATGTATTTTACGCTTTTTATAGCAATGTAGGATTGAGAATGAACTAGTTTTTTCTAATCTTCTTTTCCACATTAGTCTTCGTGCCATAACCGATAACCATTCCGTCACCGATCAGATATCAGATAAATGTTTAAATTTTAATTACTAGTCTATATTTTATCCATCTATTGTTCTAAAGATGTTCCCATGTTTTCTGCTTACTGCATTTTAATGTAGTTCAAAGTGATAATTCAAGATTTTTTTACTTCGATACTACCGGGTTTTAATCCAAACTATTTTAAACAAAAATTCCTCATAATTTTATACCGACATATCCAGATTGTATAATATACTGCATTGCGTGCTAGTGCTACTGCAGTAGGCAGTAGCCAGAAGTAGAAGCGTGCGTACGCAGCAGTTGTGCCACATTACTGCAGAATGGTGTTGATTTCTCCACCAGGTTCCCGTGTTTGTTATTGTCGTAGTTCAAGTTCTCAGCTGACAGCTTTTCCTGCCTTCACAACTGCAACAAAATTATTTCTTGCCGATTATTCTCTCCGCGATCAATCGTCGATATACGACTGTTATAACGGGGTGTATTCACTCGTGCACCTCATCACCGGAGCACCTCGGTTTCTTGGAAGTGACGTAACCGATAACAAGGACAGATAACGAACACGTGTCGTTACAATTCAACGAACGTTGTTTTTTAGTGAACAAGTTCAAATTTAGGAAGTTACCTAAACGGTGAATCATGTTAACTGGTTATCTTAATTCTTAAGCTTTAGCGGCCGGTGTCATCATTAATATCTAAGGCTTCCGGTTTACACCGCGTTACAGTTGAAATACAAATACCTACTGCTAAACGTTTCGACCTCGCTGTGGAGTCATCCTCAGTAGCTGGTTGACTGGCTGAGACTGGCTCGGCCAATCAGGTGCAGCCCCCCACCCACCACCGCTTGGTTATATAAGAAGACGACTCGGCCGGCCAATCCAGTCTCAGCCAGTCAACCAGCTACTGAGGATGACTCTTCAAAGCGAGGTCGAAACGTTTAGCAGTATTTGTATTTCAACTGTAACGCGGTGTAAACCGGAAGCCTTAGATATTAATGATGTTAACTGGTTATAGGCTTAAGGGAAACGTTAGGTTTATGCATTTCGGGTAAAAGTTTTTGGGTTAACAATTTTTAAATTGGTAAAACAGAAAAACGAGTCGAGATAAAATTTTTTGCATTGTTGAGTTTGTGTTGAAATTTCTTTCTTTTGAAGTGCCACAAAGGGGTTGTATTTTTAAACTGAGGGCCCTCCCCCCGGAACAGGGTGGGTGAAGCAAAGTACGTCCAAACAAACTTCAGAGTCCTATAAAACCATTCCCCAAAAAATCAAAAGAATGTTTACGTTTTTAAAATTTAAGGTGGGGAACATTTAAAACTCACCCCGTATACTTCAACCCGACGTTTTCGCCACTTCCAGGATTTTGGCCACAGACAGGAAAGGTTGGCTCAGCACCACATTATGTACAAAGTGCGTGGTACTCTAGGACAGGGTTGGCACTCAGGCAGTATTGTAGCCCGTGCCAGAACATCAGCTGGCACGTCTACTCGGATCCTAGATTACCAACACGTTCTATGACGGATATCGGACCTGCATTTTTGTTTACAAACAACATCCCACCACGCTGAGTTACACCCGATGTTGATACTTTCCTGCAGTTCATTTGGCTCGTTAGCTTATTTAACATCTGTGGGGTTTCTAGGTTTTTTTTAATGAGGAAAAAGTAATGATGATTTTTTTTTAGAATGATGATTTCTCAACTAAAAGAATGTCTACAGTTTATCTCAATGGCGATACGAAAAACCAGTGGCGATCTTGCAAACTATATGTTTATGCAAATTCGTCAGCTTTTAGCTATCTTAGCTGGGATTAAATATATCAATCAGCGAACTGGAGGTTGACTCATTCAGGCCAAGTTTTGGAGATGCGGATAGGAGTTTTGGACAATACTACACCAGATGGGTCTGCGTTTATTCTCCCAGAATGATGGGAGCCAAAATTGGCTCTGTGGATCAGACCCGATTAGACCACAAAAAGAATTTCTTCGATCGCAACCAATATCCCCATAAAACCAAAGAAACCATAGTAAGGGAAAAGGGAATAGGCGTAGTTTAAGGTTTTTCTCTACGTATATTTTACAAATGAAGATTTGCTTGGTGTGTTCACATTTTGATGTTAGATCGTGGTGGTGCCTTGACGAGCTACTGTGCCTTGGCCCAGATTATTTCGTTGCTATCGTATAAACCTCTATTATCTTGTCCAAAACTTCCTATACTGATAGTATTAATATCATTTTTATCAAAGTTTGTTTTAAAAATATTCCAGGCGTTAAAATGGTTTCGGAGTAGTATTGGAAAGTTTCAGAACCACTGGTCGAGTTTTCGGGAGGGCATTTTTGCTCATTGCACCCTATTTGTGAAGTTCGAATTTCATACATTGTTATGTAAAAACGTCCCCTCACAATACTTACTTCCATTTAAAGGCATAATTTCAAAATGGAAATGGATTCGAACGGTTCTCCCAAAATAGTTTTAGCCTACTTACCTCGTAAGCATGTATCACAGTTGATCAACATCGTGATAAACTAGAAAATATAGCCGACCCGTAGCCACAAGGGCTAACGTGAATCCTAGCGAATTTCCATCAATTGGGTCAAATTTACACCCTTACTAGTACCCTTTTTTGAGGGGTGAGGGGACGTTTTCACCAAAAATAATATAAGAACTGTATGCATGATACTAGTGTACACATTTATGATACCGTGCCTAAAATGTATACTAAAGATCAACAAAATGCAATCAGCCAGACCAATATGGCGGTAAAAAGCAATTTTCCATGCAAATACAAAGGTGTTGGGAAGCACGGAACTGCCAATAGTTTTGTTCTACGACGCTTTGTTTTATCTATGGCGCTATAAATTAAGGGTGACCCTTTCCTCAGTGGTCACCGCAGGAAAGGACTGAATTCGTCCGACCAAGAAACATATGACACCGCGCACGTAACAACAGACCTTCTTTCAACTGATGCTGCCTAACTGTCAAACCCTCCGCTTGCAAGGGTTTCGTAGAAAGTAGATAGCCCTCGTATATGAAGGTTATCACCATATCACTATTTGAGATGCCGACCACTCTCATGAGGGTATTTTAAGACAAATGTGTGGTGAAGGATGAGTGTGATGAGTGGTAGTAATGAGTTATGAAGTGTAGTCTTGTTACAAACTAAGGCTGACTCTTCCTTAGAATGGGTCATTAATTAATAGCCCAATGATCATTGGAAATACAAGGACCAACGGCTGAACGTGACTTCCGAACCACGCAGGTGATGGTCTGATATGTCTAAACGATGGTGGGAGTATCATCAGATGATCACTGAAACTATCAGAGCCGCTATAGACCTATATCATCCTCAAAACCTGACCTCCATGAAGCTGGATTACAGAACCACGCCACGAGTCCCAGTCAAATTCGGATGTGTCAATTCTTATGGAAAAAGACAGAGTTTGTCTGTGTTTGCCTGTAATTAGGTTTTTGATAAACTTATTTTTAGCTTCTTAAATAAGATCTTAAAATCAATCTATATTTTCTAACTTTAATTGTTAATAGCATAGCAGTTAATAGCAGCTCAGGTGGACCCTTAATACTTATTTACCTATGGAAGTTTGCTAACAAACAATGAAGGTAAAGCAGTTGTGACACACTGATGTCAAATGGGTCTCGGGTGTTGGACGAAGTTGAAGAGCAGGGACAGGTGGTGTTGGAGGTTCTGAGGGGTATTTCGGTTCTCAAGCCGACCGTTTTATTGTCCTAGGCAACTTTCGCGAGCAAGGCTGCCCCTAAAATCTAATTGGCTCTTCTTCTTCTGGTGTATTTACATCTTCACTCTCGTATTTGTTGAGTGTTTCCATACAGTTTTGATGATTTAAATTAAAGTGGTCTTCGCTTAAAGTTGACGCTGCTTTTGTTGGTATTGCACAAACACATGAAACCACTGAGGGCAATCGAGTCACGTGGAATTGTAAACAAAACACAGATTACGTTTCAAATCAGCTGGGTCTCGTGTGCTGTATTTTGATTCGTAATCTGTGGCATTGGTGAATTGTGGTTATTTGTCTTGGATGTGAATATTTGTGAATATATCTGGCAATAGTTACGGTACCCCGTTGACTGAGACTCGTGGCGTGGTCCTGTAATCCAGCTTCATGGAGGTCAGGTTTTGATGATGATATAGGTCTAAAGCGGCTCAAATAGTCTCAGTGATCATCTGGTAGTACCCGCATCAACTCCCACCATCGTTAAGACATATCAGACCATCACCTGCGTGGTTCGGAAATCACGTTAAGCCGTTGGTCCTTGTATTTTCATTGGTCGTTATTGGGCTATTAATTAATGACCCATTCTAAGGAAGAGTCGGCCTTAGTTTGTAACAAGACTACTCCTCATAACTCATTACTACCACTCATCACACTCATCCTTATCACCACATTTGCCTCATGAGAGTGGTCGGCATCTCAAATAGTGATTAAGTGAACTTGAGGCAATAAGAAACAAAAAGAATCTGCCAGTAAAGCCTGCATTATTTATTTGTGAAATACAAACACCGTATAATCTTGCACGGTACTTTTAAAGTCACAATGAACTATTTTTACTGTTTGAAACTTTGTGAGCTATTAACCAATACATCACAACTTCCCAAAATATTACAACGATTTTCGTAACTTTCGAAGAGAGAAATTCGAAAGTGAAATTATGTACCCCTACTTTCAACGCCAAGTCAAACGAGAATTCGAAAGTGAAATTATGTACCCCTACTTTCAACGCCAAGTCAAACGAGCATAAAAAGCATTATAAACGCGAAATATAGATCGTAGAAAACTGAATCATCCCATTCACCCACGCCATTATTTATTACCACATATTATTTATTACCCATACCGTATTTATTACCAGACGATAAAAAAGCTCATAAACTGTTTATCTCAGATATAGTTGTGCATCGGTAGTTCACCTTCCTTCCCACAGTTCTTGTAGTAACTGACGGAACTGCAAATCGATAGAATATCTAAAGTAGATGTCTTATTCGTGCGAAAGATTTGTCTACAGCGTGGTTTATATCTCGCCTACACAAAGCTGTCTTTATAAACACAAGGTATCAACAATATCACGACACTTCCATACTTAGAAGAGACATCTAGATAAGATTTATAGTCGGTGCTTTTCACTCTTTCAGTCGATGATGTCGTGCCGATGGTAGGCGTAGGTGTCGATGAGAAGTCAAAGTATCGATGTTAAGTCGAGTGTCGATAGGAAAGTCGATTTGTTATGCAAATAAATATTGATGCATTTCAAATTAATCTAACTGTGTGTAATACAAACGTAAAGTTTAGAGCGTTATTTGTATGAACATGGTTAATTTGTTTTAGTTTTGAGTATCCATTAGTAGATTTTGAACAAAGTTCGAGGCTGTTAGCACTAAAATATCCTCTCTACCACTCAACCTCGACCTTTACCTAGCTTTACCGTATAGTCACATTACAATGTAAGTGGTGACTGCGGGGATCGAACCTCCGCCAGCAGAGTGATGAGCTCCGGAGACGCGCACGATCCCAACCCGCCATGGGTCGGCTCAAGCTTTTTCCCTACAATTCGATGAAAAATATATACAAATTTACGAGGAATGGTTGTTATTACTTTTCTAGTTATGCTACAGACAAGATTTTTTTCTTAGATCTTTACACTAAATTATTTGAAAACTCTAGATGTGAATTAGGGCCTTAAGGCACAGAAAATTAAGTCCGAACGATAGCAAAAAGCTTAATTTATAATGGTATATTATTTGACATGACTGCATGGGACTCGTGGCGTGGTCCTGTAATCCAGCTTCATGGAGGTCAGGTTTTGAGGATGATAAAGGTCTAAAGCGGCTCAGATAGTCTCAGTGATCATCTGATCATACCCGCATCAACTCCCACCATCGTTTAGACATATCAGACCATCACCTGCGTGGTTCGGAAGTCAAGCCGTTAGTCCTTGTATTTCCATTGGTCATTGGGCTATTAATTAATGACCCATTTTAAGGAAGAATCGGCTTTAGTTTGTAACAAGATTACACCTCATAACTCATTACTACCACTCATCACACTTATCCTTCACCACATATTTGCCATATACCCTCGAGAGTGGTCGGCATCTCAAATAGTGATTTATCTGTCCGAATACTGCCCAACTCAGGTACTGATTATGGCGTATCAAGGAGTATACACACACCTATCTTACGGATCGACGTAGTGGGAGTTTGCACAAACGCAAACTTTTCTAGAATTTAGGTATTCAAAAACGAGCAGTTAAAACAATCGTTAAGTCGTAGGAGAGAGTCGTTTAAAGAAGAATTCAAAAACAAGAAACTGTTGACTCTACCTTGTCTTTACATTTTGGAGACGTGTCTCATTTTTAATCAAAAAGTACCGGTACATAAAACCATTAGATCTTGCAATTTGCTATTTTTATTCAAACATTGATTACACGCCGAAACATCCTAGAATTGTCTCTTTTTTCAAATGCGATAGCATAAGAGGCAGAAATATACTCTCTTATGTCACAAGACCCAGGGATGACTACCGGACTGGGAGTCACAGAACGGTAGTCCACGAACGTTTGCCCTCCCAGGCAGGAGTTCATTTCGTCAACAGGCTTTCAAATTCAATAAAAAGTGCTCATATGCCTAAGGCATTCAAAACTCGCTTAAAAAACGTTTTGGTCGCAGTAGCGTTTTACAGCGTTGATGAGTTTTTGGAACGCAATTGGGAAATCTGATCAAAAAGCTAGGGAGGAACAATTCGTATGAATGAAGATGAATGAGTGTACACAATGTATGTTTGAAAGAGTTCTCAATTTTTGAGTGAATGGAAAATTTTAGTTAAACATCCCAACTGACGATTGCCATGCATTGTGAAATGTTTATGCAATAAACCATTGATGAATGATTGAATAAAACGTAGAGATGAAGTCAATTTCGTTTACGTGTCTGTTTGCTGTCGTAATTACGAAATCCAACCCAGTAGAAACATGTTGTTTTCATATTCGTGGCGTTTCACTGTTTCGCGGAAAACCAAGGACCTCCTAACACATTTAGCACGACAAGCACGGTTTCACATGTGGCTGCACACGTTTGCCAACTTTCGTCAAGTCAGTCAAGTACGGAGGAGATGGAAAGTTAAGTTCGGAGTAAACATTTGATTTAGTGAAATGTATTTAGAGATGGCGTCGGTCTGTGACCGTCTACTGACCGCACACCTGTCTCTGACTCCGGCTCGAGCTTTGGGTATATTTTAAGTTTTTGTGTAATTAATTAAATATTTTGTAAAAGAAAAGATAGTCTTCGCGTAGTCACAGGCGCTGGTGTCAATCAAGGGTACCCATAGGGTATCTTCCAGGGGGGCTAACATACCAGGAAAAATGGTGGAGTCGGTGGGCTCTCCGCTGGAAAAAAAATTAAAAAATTACGTGTTTGTCCGTTCTGGAAGAGAAATTTTCCATAGTTTTCTATCGTAATTCTGTAGAACTAGCTTGAAAATGAAGTTAATAACTCAGATAACAAATAATGCAATCTATACAATCTATATTTATTAAAGGCTTTGTCGTGACTGACTGACTGACTGACTGACTCACTCACTCACTCATCATCGCCGAGCCAAAACTACAAGGCCTAAAGAGATGAAACTTTGCACACCGGTTTGAGGTAGCCCAAAACCACCCACTAAGAAGCGGTTTTGTAAAATTTTGATTTTAAGGGTGGTTTTGAGGGGTGAAATTAAGCTAAATTGGGTCGTGTACGTCTGTACTATTTGACCGCTAGCACCTAAACGAGTGATCCGATCTTCAAACTGATGAAAAGACGTTAGTTGGGGCATGAAATTATCTACAAGTTTTAGCTGTAACATTTTTTTGTAACTCTCTAAGTTTACGAGTTATTGAGCAAAATAGAAAAAAAACTGGTCACTTGGCCCAGTGCCCCCTCTTCTATCCAGTTGCTGCCTCTGTGTAGGTAAAATTTCAGATAACGATGTCCTGTTAATCTACTATTTAGGCCTTGCAGAATACTTTATTTATTCAACGTTTATGGTCTAACCTTAATTTTTTGGAACAAATTAATTTTAAAAATATACATTTTGCGCCCAGCCTAACCTAATCTATATACATAAAATAAGACTTTTGTCTGTACATTGAAATGAATCCACTGGTGGTTATTTGGTGTTTATATAATTTGCAAAAACCGAAACTGGCGTAAAAAGAACTCCTGTCTGTTTGTCCGTCTGTAACGTTTTTGAGGCATCTTGGACCGCTTATTACTCAAAATCATCTAAAGCTATGTCGGTGAAATTTCGTTTAAGGGTTTAACCCATTACGCAGTGTGTCTTTAGCTCTATTTTGTATCCATACAACGTCCACAAAAAACCAATGGCGGGGGACCAAAGTGGGCACTGAACACGTTTTTACGGCATACTGGACCACTTATAACTGAAAATTGGCTGAAGCTGTGGTAGTGAAACTTTGTTTAAGGGTTTAACCCATTACGCAGTGTGTCTTTAGCTATATATTTTGTATGCATACAACGTCCACAAAATAAATGGTGAGGGACCGAAGTCACAAGGTACTCAAACACCGACTAACACTTATTTGGTTTCCGTTTGTCTGTACATTGAAATTAATCCATCGGTTTTGGTTATTAAGTTTTCTTACACTTTGTAAAGACCAAAACTGACGTTAAGAAAATTCCTTTCTGTCTGTCTGTAACACTTTTAAGCCATTTTGGAACTGTAGCTAATCCAAAGTGGACTCTGAAAAAGCTTTATCCCCAGCGGCACACTCGCGGCCGCGGTGGCGAGTCACGACTGGCGAGGCGTAATTGACGAAAAATCATGTCTGTCTGTAACGTTTTTAAGGCATATTGGACTGCTTATAACTCAAACTCGGCTGAAGCTATAGCGATGAAACTTTAGCCTACTACGCAGTGTGTCTTAAGCAACATTTGGTGCGCATATAATATTCTCAAAGTAAGTGGCAAAAGCCAAAAGCGGGCTCTAAAAACGTCGGAACGGCGGAAGTAAATATGACTCTCACAAGGTACAACCTCGCTCCAGCCTTTGGCCTCAGCCTTCGTGCTCTATTTCTACGGGCGTTTAAAGGCTTTTCCCTACGCTCACAGTCATACCTCGGCCGACTTACAGGGTTTTATACTGCAAGTTAAACTACATATCATGAAAGGAAAACGAAAGGAAGTAACAAACAAACAATAAAAGGGAAAAATATACTACACAAATAAAACACTCTTTTGTTTTCAATTTGTTTGTACATTGAAATGAATTCATTGGTTTTTGGTATTTAAGTTTTATTTTACTTTGTAAAGACCAAAACTGGCATTATAAAATTCCTGTCTGTCTGTCTATTTGTAACGTTGTTGACCCATTTTAAAACTCATAACTCAAAATCAGCTGAAATTATGGCGGTGAAAATTTTGTATAGGCTTGGCTCTTTACACGGTGAGTCTTCATCTATAGATTATTTAATAATACATAAAACATCTACAAAACAAATGGCAGAGAACCAAAGTGGGCTCTGAACTTACCTGTAAATCTGAGGCCGAAGCATGACTGTGAGAGTAGGGAAAAGCCTTTCAGTGGTAATAGAGCATGAAAAGCTAAGGTCAAAGGCTGAGGCGAGGTTGTAAGCGGTGTACACTAGAGCTAAGATTAGTGATTTAGTCTAACAAATTGCAAAGGGAATTCGTTTTATTCATGCCAGCGGTGCTTTATCGCTAAGCTGGGTGTCGGCCTGGTTATGTACAAACACGATAACATGGTGAACTCGTAAGGAAACAGTATAATTTACCAAACATTTTTAAAGAAACATTTAGGTAAATATAATCACAAAAATTCAATATTTAAATCCCGTAGCGTAGCACGGGTATACTGTCAGCTAGTTATTTATAAAAGGCTTTGTCCTGACTGACTGACTCATCATCGCTGAGCCAAAACTACAAGGCCTAGAAACTTGAAATTTTGTATGAACACTTCTTTTATAGTATAAGCACCCTTAAAGAGAGGATTTTTTAACTAAAAATTAAGTGGAGTTTTAGGAAAGTGCCCCCTCTCCCCCCAAAGCACTTCCAGTGGACCGGTTCTGCTGGTTAAGAAACTTAACATAGAGATTTATAACATGAACATTTGTACTAATTTTCTGAAAATCGGACAAAATTGTCACTTTTACAGCAGGTGTTGGGAACCTCAAAACTGATAATAGTTTTGTTCTATGTACGGCGGAGATGTATGGTGATTTTCCTCCGTTCTCTATCTTAATGACCATACAGATTGATGTTGATTTTTCAGGATTTCACATATCACAGATTGCTAGTTGTGATTAGTAAAAAATTGTTGAAAATCGTGAGGCTATGGATAAGCTAATAGAAAATCTTAATATCTTTAGCCTTCATAAAGGGGTTTAATCGTCAGGTCAAACTGAAAACTTGAACATTGTTTTTCAAATTTTCAAATTGGTCTAACAACTTCAGCCTATTTCGAAACCTGTTTAAACGCAAAATTATTCCGCAGCTGTCAAAGAAACTCTTGGATGGATGTACAGAAAAAGACAATGACAGGCGACAAAAAGCGCGCGATTACGAGAGCAGAGAGAAGTGGCTTCCGGATCCGGCGACCTGACAATCGCCAGCTGATACTTCGGCTCCAATCAGCTGACAATGCTCCATACTCTGTGTCATTTGGGGTCGAGAAGTGTCTTTTTTTGGGAACTTAAATACCAACAGATTTTTGTGGTATGATTTTTAAAGCGCTCTAGTCATATAAATAGGTTTCTTAAACGAAACGTAGACTTAAAAAGTTTACAGAGTAGTTTTCTTCGCACGCAAATAGATCTGTAGTTGGCAATTTTCAAACCATTATAAATTCAAAAGCTGATTTCAGTCCCCCGGAACATCGTGATCATCTTGTTCACCAACGATGGAAAATGTCCGCAATAATGTAAAATTCTCTTAAACTGAAGTTTGGGAGTTCATGAAGAACTTAACTTGACGCGGTGAAACAGACGGAGGGAGACACAAGGCAGAAATAGAGACTCCAGGCCACATTTAGAAAAGTTGACGTGATTGACGTCATGAAGAGTGGAGTGGACCAGCTCACTGACTGACACACACTCTGGCGTCTACTCTAGGAACTAAGTTCACAACTTGTACCAGTATATAATAGCCAAGACACAGAGATAATAGACCTTGTGAAGAATCCTTGGAGCACAAATCTGCTCTCTGTCTGATTTTAGAGGGAGTGGTGCCCTTTTTATTGGAAAAAGTTTAATTTAACTACTTAATGTGTTTTTTGTCACTAATTAATAGTAATATGTTTGATTATGGTAGGGCTGTAGTCAGTGGTCAGGTGGGTAGAGCAGTTGTCCCGGGACCTTACAGGTTCGGCATTCGTGGATGCCCGTCACCAGGACTCCAAGAGGGTTCAGAACCCAGCCCCTCTCCTAGAGTTGATAATATTTGGTGATACACTTTTAATGCCCCTGAATTGCAGTTTATAATTAAATACCGCCAAAATATCCTTGTAGAGAACTCTCAGATCCACAGATGAGTAGACCAACTCTAAAACATTATGTTTTCTGGGTACTTTATTATCATATTTTTAGAAGAAGTGGATTTTGAATAACATCATATAGCGTTCAAAGTATCTCTATTTTATGAAGTATTTTCAACGTGATATTTTAATTCAGCTGGCAGATGTGTTTTGAGATGGCCCGAGCATTACGCCAAGCCGTTGGCCCATTTCATTGGTCGTTGGGTGGCCCAATCTGGGGAACAATCGGCCCTAGCTAATAGGAAGAGTACACCATCCATTAAAACACTCCACACTCACCATTCATTCAATATTTACCTTAAAATACCCAAGAGTGGTCAGTGTCTCAAAGCAAAAGAATTATTTATGCGTGGTGCACGGGGTCTAAAATCCTTGGCTGTGGCCCTGGTACACGGAGTAAAAGGTTTTGTACATTGAACTATGATTTGAACAGTTAATTTTACATTAAGCCTTAACTTTCCTTTGGAAGGAAAAATATATATTTAGGGCTTGTTTTATTTTTGATAAACGCAAAGTAGCAGTACAATACTTCAGTACAAACGTTCCTAAAAAAGATTATGTGGTCTAACATTTCATGGTTTGGAGTGTCACGCGACAGATCTTTATCATTTGTTGTGTCTTTTAGTTTAGAAGAACCTACGATATAACTTAGAACAGTCATATAACCATGGTGGAAGTACAGGCTACAAACGAAACATGTGTTTTCTATCACAGCTCTCAATCACATGAATGACGGCTCGTAGATTGTACGCCCAGCGCGTAGATATCAATCAGATGTCCATGAGACGTACATCCTACAGCCTGCTGGGTACTCGAACCCGTGACCTCGCATTCATGTCAGTAATGAGACTGGCTGCAAGGTCACTGTCGTGATTTCGGCACGAGAACAACACACTCTGTGTTTACACTCCACTTCCTCTCACACTTTAGAGACCGCAGAGTAGAACACACAGATAAACTCATCAGCTGATTTTAGCAGCACACAGATAAATGGAAACAAATTCATTGGTCATTTCGTAAGGGCTTTTCAGCTCTTACGCGGCCAGTTTCACAACTATAATCTAGTTATTCCGGTTCACACCGCGTCAAAACATCATTTTAATTTGCTTGAAATATTTCGGTGTCTGTGGAGTACCATCTTCAGTCACTGATTGGCTGAAACTGAGATACTTGTTGTCTGCTATTCTATTGGTCATAGGGCTGCCTACGTCCATTGGAGCAGGGATGCCAACTGTCGATGTTCTTTATTATTGGCTGTGACTATCGAAAAGACATCTTCAGTACTGGTGTCCAGCTTCTTGGATGTTTAATACAGTCTTCTTGGTTGAAATTATTAGAATTTTTAATTATTTCAATGGTTCTCGGGTAAACATGGGAAATATTTGCCTACACTTTGGCGATGTCAAATTCTACTGAATGTTTCGTGTTGTAGCAGTGGTCTGCTATGACAGACTTTTCAACATCTTCGAATTTTGTGTGTTCCTGAACTCTAGTTAAAATTAATCATTTAGTCTCGCCAATATATTCTGAACCACAATAATTGCAGGGAATTCCCTTCTTCAATGGACGGTTGGCAGCCCTGTGACCAATAGGATAGCAGACAGCGATCTCAGTTTCAGCCAATCAGTGACTGAAGATGAACTCCACAGCGAGACCGAAATATTTCAATCCAATTATAATGATGCTTTGACGAGTTGTGAATCGAAGTGTAACCAAAATTGCAGAAATGTGTATTAATCCTGTTGATTTCTTGTCTTTAATTAGGTTTCCAGCGTTTGTATAAATGACCTTGTATCGTCACGTTATCAACGTTTTCTTCACAGTGTTTGCCTTTTTACCGCCAGTTTCTTTACACAGACCTCTACTGCTACAATATCCAGTGGACTCGGTACAAGTAAGGACAAGCCGACAAGGGAAGGCTCGAATATCACACCTCAGCCTCTGTGGTCGGTGTCGTGTCACAGGAAGTGGTGTTTTATCATTCCAGCCTGGCTGAACTCTTGTTTACTCTCTCATTAGATCACAGAGTAGACTTAGAAGTTCTGTCAGCCTGTGCTGTTGTAGACTCTGGGCTAGTTGTTCCCCAAGCTACAAATGGCAAGAGACAAATGGAAGATTACTTAAGAGTGCACAGTACCTGTCGGCCATTTTGTTTTTTTGTCCCATAAGAACAATATAAAACAAGCATTTTCTTGAGACACCTCACGCGTACAATTATTATGAGATCTTTTGAATAGGTTTTATTAGATAGCTGTTGACGATGACTCCGCTGAAAATTCTACTACTGTAGTTTCATAGTAAAAACAAAAAGTTCAAATTAAAATTACGTCAATTTTTGGATTTATGTCACGGCGTTATTAGGGAGAACATGGAAACTTGGCTCAGCGGAGCAACTAAAACATTTAGTACACTGTAAACCAAAATTTATTTCATGATAATCTTATGAAAACTGTAGGCGTGAAGTGTCCCAAGAAAATGCATGTTTTTACATTGCTCTTATGGGACGATATTTAAGGTCACAGCCACTACTGCGCACTCTTAACTGGTCATAATTATGTTTGAAGATGCACAATTATTCATTACTCCTTCGACCAGAGCTCTGGCCAGAATTTTCGGCCTCTTTATCTGTATCACGCAAATAATGCTTGAGCTATTTCAAATTTTGGGTAACCACACTTTTGACCGGTGAATCAAAATATAGTGAAAAACTACTTTATGAAGTAGAGTTACTTTGGACGTCTATCCAAATTAACGCCATTAAAGTTCACTTTCTCTAAAAAGAATAGGGTGGGAAAAGACCCAGAAAACATATTTTCTAGGTGGTCTATTCATTTTGTGGGGAGGGATCTGAGGGTTCTCCAGAGAGAAATTCTTTTACGAAATCCTCTCTACCCCTTAACCTTGATCTTTACCTAGCGTTACCGCATAGTCACTTATCAAATTGTTAGTGGATACTGTGGGGATTGAATTCGCGCCACCGGAGTGATCAGCTCCGGAGTCGCGCGCGATATCAACCTGCCATGGATCCACTTAACACGGGTAATTTTTTTGTTAAACACTAACATCAGTAGATAGTACTGATTTCATAGAGTCTTTTACCCAAAAACGTTAAACACTTGTTTAAAGTGGGAAAGCGTGCATACAGATAGACATTTTCGTGGAGACAACTTCAATGCAATTATTCAACACAGAAACTAACTTAAATTAATTAGCGCCTGAGCTTATCACTTCATCACTATTTGAGATGCCGACCACTCTCATGAGGGTATTTCAAACAAATATATGGTGAAGGATGAGTGTGATGAGTGGTAGTAATGAGTTAAGAGGTGTAGTCTTGTTACAAACCAAGGCCTCTTCCTTAGAATGGGTCGTTAATTAGTAGCCCAATGACCAATGGAAATACAAGGACCAACGGCTTAACGCGACTTCCGAACCACACAGGTGATGTTCTGATATGTCTAAACGATGAGAGAGCGGGTATCATCAGATGATGGCTGAGACTAACTTAATCAGAGGCGCAACACTGGTGCCAGTACAGTGAAACTGAAATGAAGTGAAGAAAGAGGTCGTTAATGGCTTAAACTCAGCTGTTAAACTTGTTTATGTTACTCAGCTGTGGGTAACAACCGGCTTTTGCAACACTTCTCTCGCTTATTTCCGTCACAGACCTCTTCTCCTCTTCTCCTCTTCTTAACTCAGATCTTATAACAAAGCACAAAGTTTGTCGTTGAGCCTAGTTTAAGCTAAAGATGTCACGGAGTATTTTGTCGCTTTGAAGTCGGTATTGGATGGAAGCGCTGGCTGTGAAACGTCACGATTAGTAACTATTTCTCGGACAGAAAGTAAACAAAAAGGAGCAAACAGAATTAAGTTTCGTACGTTTTAACTAGGCCACTAAAATAAAATTTTGATTTGATTTCAACTAACAATTTGTCAAGTGACTTTACGGCAACTCTAGGTAAAGATTTAGGTTGAGAGCTGTTCGTAGTAGAGTTTCTCTAGTTTGTGCTCTAGGTAAAGGTCGAGGTTGGAGTGGTAGAAAGGACTTGATAGTTCTAACTGCCTCGTTAAACAAACAAACTCCGGTGGTGGGGTTCAATTAAAGTCACCTGTAACAATTTGTAATTCTAGGAATAGACTGGTAGAGTTTCTCTGCTGCCAGGTAAAGGTCGAGGTTGAGTGGTAGAGCCTAGAGAGGGCTTCGTAGTTCTAACTTCGCCTCGTTAAACAAGACAAACTCCGGTGGCGCAGGTCGAATTTAGAAGTCACAGTAACATTTAAAATTGTAGGAATAGACTAACAGTATAGAGTTTCTCAGTATTTGCTCTAGGTAAAGGTCGAGGTTGAGTGGTAGAGACTAGAGAGGACTTGATAGTTCTAACTTCGCCTCGTTAAACAAACAAACTCCGGTGGTGCGGGTTCGAATTTAAAGTCACTGTAACAATTTGTAATTCTAGAATAGCTAACAGTAGAGTTTCTCTAGTCTTTGCTCTAGGTAAAGGTCGAGGTTGAGTGGTAGAGCCTAGAGAGGGCTTCGTAGTTCTAACTTCGCCTCGTTAAACAAGACAAACTCCGGTGGCGCGGGTTCGAATTTAGAAGTCACCAGTAACAATTTGAAATTGTAGGAATAGACTAACAGTATAGAGTTTCTCTAGTATTTGCTCTAGGTAAAGGTCGAGGTTGAGTGGTAGAGACTAGAGAGGGCTTCGTAGTTCTAACTTCGCCTCGTTAAACAAGACAAACTCCGGTGGCGCGTGTTCGAATTTAGAAGTCACCAGTAACAATTTGAAATTGTAGGAATAGACTAACAGTATAGAGTTTCTCTAGTCTTTGCTCTAGGTAAAGGTCGAGGTTGAGTGGTAGAGACTAGAGAGGGCTTCGTAGTTCTAACTTCGCCTCGTTAAACAAGACAAACTCCGGTGGCGCGGGTTCGAATTTAGAAGTCACCAGTAACAATTTGAAATACTAGGAATAGACTAACAGTATAGAGTTTCTCTAGTCTTTGCTCTAGGTAAAGGTCGAGGCTGAGTGGTAGAGACCAGAGAGGGCTTCGTAGTTCTAACTTCGCCTCGTTAAACAAGACAAACCCGGTGGCGCGGGTTCGAATTTAGAAGTCACCAGTAACAATTTGTAATTCTAGGAATAGACTAACAGTAGAGTTTCTCTAGTCTTTGCTCTAGGTAAAGGTCGAGGTTGAGTGGTAGAGCCTAGAGAGGGCTTCGTAGTTCTAACTTCGCCTCGTTAAACAAGACAAACTCCGGTGGCGCGGGTTCGAATTTAGAAGTCACCAGTAACAATTTGAAATTGTAGGAATAGACTAACAGTATAGAGTTTCTCTAGTCTTTGCTCTAGGTAAAGGTCGAGGTTGAGTGGTAGAGACTAGAGAGGGCTTCGTAGTTCTAACTTAGCCTCGTTAAAGAACACAAACTTGACCGTTACCTTATCTTTAGCTTTTAAAAGGCGTCTCTACACTCATGTAAATTTTCAAGAGCGTGGGATAGTTTAGGTTGGAGCAGGGTCCAAAGAAATACGTTAATTCTACTCTACTATAAGCTACGACTATAACCAAGGAAGTACTTGAAACTACTACATCTCGGAGGGAAAACTACTGAATGGTACGACAGTGTATCAAGTGCTGAAGCAGTTAGCTGAGATTGCTGATGCAGCGTCAGCTCTTGAGTCAAGGACCCCTGGGAGTGGGAGGGGGGTAATGGGACCCCCTCCCTCAAACTAGGGGGTAATTTTAGCCATCTGTATGCGATAAGTCTATCTAATATTGAGATGAAAGATTTACCTTTCGTGTCAACGCACTTCAGACATATCGTATCATTGAGATGTACTTTGTTTGAGTTTTGTAGTAAAACAAATCCAATGTCGACCGTTCAACAACAGTATAAATAAGTACAGGCGAGTATCGTGCACAGAAATAATATAAACACAAGTGGTGAAAACAAACAATAACAAGTTAAACAAACCACAAACAACGAAAACAAGCGAGAATATCGTTTACACCGCGCCGCCTGGTCCGGCACCATTGTTGGAGTCGTCCACAACCACTTAAGACTTTCTGTGTTTTGGATTGTCGAGAAAAAGCATCAATATAGCAGGAAAACATAGCTGCAAGGCTAACGTGAATTAAAGCGAATTTCCTGTAGTGAGGCGAAGAGAAGAGATTTACACCGGAAGTGTCCTGTGGTGCGAGCGTTTCCCCTAAATGGGGTTATACAGGGCGTCCAGTAATTACGGGATCAAACTTCACCAGTTGATTTGTCAGGTCATTAGAACAAATCATGTTCTGGAACACGTCATATCTCGTTTAGTTTTCCATCTGTCTGTCTATGTTTTTCACTAAATAATTTTTATCTCCGAAGTCAATTAAGTTATAAACTAAAAACTTTGCGCACTTGTTAGTATAGTTGAAACCAATATTTAAAACCTAAATTAAAGTAATTTTCACTTCCGGATTAAAAATGGCGACCATATTCAAATTTCTAAGCTTAATAACCCAATACTCTGGAACTTTATGGTAAATACACAAGAATAACAATACAGTACGTGGCAAATGTTTTTAATTTAGACCAAATGTGTTATGGAGATATTAAATTTTGCCTGAAAACACTCTTCTATTTACATTTGAGAAACATATGTGAATAAAGGTTTAAGGAAAATTTCGTGCCGCCATTTCGTGTATAAGGAACACAGAACCACTCCTACCCATCATATAAACCCTAGTCTATTTGTACGTTTCGGTTCACAAACGGCGTCGGAAACAGGGGACTACAAAACCATGTTTTGCCACTTTTTGAGTGAACGGAGCAAATTTGGAATATCGCTACTGTCATTTCTCTTGACTGGTAAGGTCGGCGGCACGCGTGGCTCATCAAAGAACTGAACCCTACTAAAGCCGATGTTTTTGAAACCGAAGATGAACTTGAATTTCCACCTACCCCTCGTCCACCGGAGAGAAATAATCATCACTCCGCTATTTCAGTGGTAAACATGGGTTCTTGATTAGTTGACTAATCCTCTTAATTACAACTCGAAAAATGAAGACAACTCTTCTTTCACTCTTCAGAGAAAGCAACTAAATCAGTTGAAAATTACTAAATCACTTTTTGAGATGCCGACCACTCTCATGAGGGTATTTTAAGGCAAATATGTGGTGAAGGATGAGTGTGATGAGTGGTAGTAATGAGTTGTGAGGTGTAGTCTTGTTACAAACTAAGGCCGACTCTTCCTTAGAGTGGATCATTAATTAATAGCCCAATGGCCAATGTAAATACAAGGACCAACGGCTTAACATGACTTCCGAACCACGCAGGTGATGGTCTGATATGTCTGAACGATGGTGGGAGTTGATGCGGGTATCATCAGATGATCACTGAGACTATCTGAGCCACTTTAGACCTATATCACCTCCATGAAGCTGGATTACAGGACCACGCCACGAGTCCCAGTCAACGTACAGTGTTTCAACGTATACAGTAATTCACACTCGGACGTTGCCTACTGTGATTATTTCTGTTTATAGATCAGGGACAGTTCACATCGAGGCACATTGTGATAGTGGACACAATGAGAATCATACAGTCTCGTCACCACGAGAAGATACAACGTGATGTACACGCACCAGGCTCAGTGCTGAGAGGTTCATATCAAGAACTGCACACAGTAGAGTAGACGTACCAGAGTACAATGAATCAATCTACATGGACGTCTAGCGATTATAATTTGCATCAAAATAGAGTCAGTGGTTATGTGCACTCATTGAAATGAAATTCAACTAGTATTCATGTCAAATGAGTGTTTCCTGTGGTTCTTTTTGCAAAAGTAGGCAAGAGGCCAAAATACGTGGAAATTAAACCAGACCGACACGCAGCTAAGCGCTAAAGCGCCTCTGGCATGAGTGAATCGGCTTTCCTAACTGGGACTTGTGGCGTGGTCCTGTAATCCAGCTTCATGGAGGTCAGGTTTTGAGGATGATATAGGTCTAAAACGGCTGAGATAGTCTCAGTGATCTTCTGATGATATCCGCATCGATTCCCACCATCGTTTAGACATATCAGACTATCACCTGCGTGGTTCGGACGTCATGTTCAGCCTTTGGTCCTTGTATTTCCATTGGTCATTGGGCTATTAGTTAATGACCCTTTCTAAGGAAGAGTCGGCCTTAGTGTGTTACAAGACTACACCTCATAACTCATTACTACCACTCATCACACTCTTCCTTCACCACATATTTGCCTTAAAATACCCTCATGAGAGTGGTCGGCATCTCAAATAGTGATTTAGTGATTTGGCCTTAGATTTGAGGTCTCTTAACTGAAAGTTTCACTACCATGAACATTTTACTACTATCATGAAAGGAAATTTCATTTCAAATTTTAATAAAATCGGACTAGTCATTCCACTGTTGGAGCGAAAATAACTTTTTTGCCACCATTTTGAAACGATTTGACGGACTGTCATAATTTTCGGTTTAGTGATGTGTAATAACAAAATACATATTTATTTGAAATTTCATGAAAATCGGACAACATTTTCGGTTTTAGATCATTAAACCCCCATTATCGGTGAAATGTCCTCCCCAAAAGGGGGTTCCGATGGTTTGATTTTGCTGGTTAACAAACTTGACCGAGATATTTACAAAATAAACATTTGTACTAAATTTCATGACAATCAAAAAAATAAATGTGATTTGAAGAGATGATACCACAGAAAATCCAGAGGTTTTTGTGGTAATATTCAACCGTGGCAAAGTTATTAGTTGGGGAAGGGGTGGGAAACCCCTTTCCACAAAAAACATGATTTTACTGTTAAAAAGTTTGAAATGAACCATTTCCACTCATTAATTTCCAATTTTTCCAGAGGGGACCCTGTATTTTTTGGTCGGCCATCCAAGTATTTTGGGGTATGGCTTTGGCCTTGTATTTAACCCATTAAAATGTTGTGTTGCTCTTGGATTGTAGAGTATATTGACACTTTTGTTTGCGATAGTTCAAATAAAATTAAACTTTATAGTAAAATGTTCTCTAAATTTTGTAGCTGCACGGAACGCCTACTACAAGAAAACGCAACGATACTGGCTTTCCGGCCTCTCTATAGCCATACCGTTCGAAGGCATTCGATTCTGTCAGGAAAATTAAACCGCAACCTTCTTTTAAATTAGTTAAAATAAATTTACAAACAATATTGTAATTGTACTAGACTAAAACTTTACACAATAGAAATTTACTCACTGGTGCTGCACCCTTAACAGTTTGTCAGGTTTAGCATGGCCGGTGAGATCGCTATTGGGCCATAAGCGGCCAACAGGATATCTTAAGGCCACCGGCCATGCTATACCTAACGAACTGTAACTGCTTGGTTAGTTATAAAACAAACTGTTTTCACAATAATTATTGAAATGTTTTACAACTAGTGCATTGCTGTGTTCCCAGGTACCGGGACGTTTGGTCGGGTGTGCCTTTGCCGGGAGAAAGTCACAGACAAGTACTTCGCCATGAAGATACTGGCCATCAGTGACGTCATCAGGCTAAAGCAGGTCGACCACGTGAAAAACGAGAAAAACATTCTTCAACTAGTCAGACATCCTTTCATAGTCAACATGTAAGTAGCGTTGGCTTTCCAAGAAAAATCAGAAAACCCATAGATTAGAGCTTATATTTTCTGTGCACAAACCTGTATACTATGTTTGCACAAGAATATTTCCTGTAGCTAAGGGCAGATAGACAATATTATCTTGGAACTACCACCAATCAGGGAGACATAGGACAGTAGCTCGCACATAAATTATACAAAGCAGGGACCTACACAATACGTTAATAGTAACCAAAATATGCAATTACTCAAGGTGTTAAATAAATAACTGCTTTGACAAATAACAGTTTAGCATAATCATGAACAAATTATAAAAATAAATCAAATAAGACAAATAAATAAATAAAAATAGCAATAAAACGTAATTCTCATCTTCAAAATTAACAACCTTCAAGAAATTCTCCCAATCAAATAATATAACTTGAAAAACTAAAAAACCCAAATTTAAATGTGTCAATATTATTCTCTCTTTAAATTTTATTGGTAAATGTGTTATTCATTTTATGTCCACAATTTATTGTTCTTGAAAAATGAGATACAGTAGCCTACTATGATTTCAAATGTTCAGTCAATTTAGAAGAAATGATGCAGTTTTGTGTTTTCTCAAATATATGTGTCCTTAAAAAAAATAAGAAAAATGGTGATTGATTAAAAATCATTCAAGTTATTATTTCCAAAATAAATGTTGACATGAGAACTTTCTAGGAGCGTTATTATATATGATTGAATTGCCACTTTTTATGAAATAAATGATTTTTTAATGGAAAATTTATTTTGATATTGTAGATACGTCTGTTATACTTGAAGCAGTTAAAATTGCTTATCTTATTTAGTACCATGCAAATCTTCTATTGTCAAGTTAAATTGAAACTACAGCATATCATTTTTATTATTTGGCAGAAAAACATAAAATATTTTGTTAGTTTTCATTGTATTAAGTACTAACTGTGACTATAGAATTGGCCTGGATCGGTTAAAGTTTAAAAACTAACTTGATAGTTCATATCGTTGACAAA
The DNA here is from genome assembly GCA_018831715.1 of Matsumurasca onukii. Classification (NCBI taxonomy): domain Eukaryota; kingdom Metazoa; phylum Arthropoda; class Insecta; order Hemiptera; family Cicadellidae; genus Matsumurasca; species Matsumurasca onukii. The sequence goes on from CM032065.1 coordinate 5,647,120, forward strand.
AGGTTATCACACTAATTTCCAACGAATATAAAAGAAATATTTTATTATCTGATGCAGGATCCTCTATGTAATCAGAACTATATAAATATCAGAATTCAAAGCTTCTAATTGGAATATAAATTAGCAAAGTCAATATTAATTGGCTAGTCACTGCCTTTGTGCCCTTTGTCCATTCTAACCTCATTGCGACAATGCAATCACTTTAGAATGAAATGTGTGATTTCCTTTTATGATTCACTAGTACTGTACCAGATTTGCCTTTAACAGACATCTTGATTTTAAACAATGAAACAGTAGAAAAAATGTCATATAGCTAAAGAAATGGCACAATCAAAACAAAAAACTTCCTAATAATGTTTAAAAGTGTATATATACTGGCAAAAACAATCTTAAAAGCATCCTCTGACCAAAATAACAATTGTAATAACAACAAAATAACAATCTGTCTGGTTAGTAACAGCTGCTTGTTCACAAAATTACTGGGAGCTTTGTAGTTGTCCAGATCTTGGAACACGCTCAGTTCCCCACCAGGGGAGGTTGGATCAGATATCGTTTTAAGGGGACGCGGCAGCAGGGTAGACCGCGACTTCAGGAGAGGCTTGCCATAATCTTGGGGGGAAAGGTCCCCCGAGTGTTGGCAAGGCTCTCCATGTCTTGTGGGTTAGAGTCCCCTAAGTGGTTTTCAACGGGCTTGTTTGTCGCGCCCCCTCATGATTGTCTGGTTAGCCGAACCCAGTCCCATTCCTCTCCTGAATCCAGACTTCCTTTCTTCTGGTGGTAGCACAATATGCCCAACAGACAACATCTTACATTGATCAAAGCATGTTACTGTTTATTTGTGCAATGTTTATTCTGCCATGTACAAGTATTAAAAAATTGTATTTTTGAAAATGGAAAGAAACTTTTCAGTGTTACTTATTTTAGAGTTAGTGACATAATGTACAGAAAAAAAATCACAACAAGAAAACAATTGTACAGACAAAAGGAGAGTACCGAACAACCGAACAAAAAGTCCTTATTGTATTTAAAAAGAATCAAATTACCCATTAAAGACATTTATTTTTACCTTATGAAGCATTTTATGAACCAGGTTCATATTTTCGGAAGGTCTACATCCTCTGACGATATGAACCTGCTTCATAGGTGCTTAAAGGAAGAGATGTTCAAGATGGTTCAAGACAGGTGTTCAGAAGACAAGATGGTTCAGAAGACAGATGTTCAAGACAGGTTCAAGATGTCCTAAAGGAAAAGTTAAATTTCTTTATTGGACTGTTTGGTTATTTTTAAATTTATTTTTTTTCCAATAACATCAGTCTCAAGACGATGGACCACTTACTATGTTTGCAAACCAATCAGCGATGACTTTCATATAATGTTGTATGTTGCAGGAAATGGCATTACAGAGATCACTGCAATCTGTATATGTTATTCGAGTACGTCTGCGGAGGTGAACTTTTCTCCTACCTGAGAAACGCTGGAACCTTCCCCACCAACACAGGTAACAATTCACTATATTAGTTTGTTGAATTGTTGTTATCTATGAATGATCTATATCAGTTTTCTCTTCGTCTTGCAGTTTGGAAGTTCATATCAGTTAAAGTAAAAACACTTACTGTAATATAAATAAAAACATGATGAAAGCCTCTTTTTTTGTGATAAAGTTTCAACATGTGTTTTTATGTTTAATAACTACTGATGTGAACATTTTTTCAGCGAACTTCTACGCCAGTGAGATTGTAGTGGCGCTGGAGTACCTGCACTCTCTCTCAGTTGTCTACCGGGACTTAAAACCGGAGAATTTACTTCTAGACAGAGACGGCCACCTTAAAATCACCGACTTCGGTTTTGCTAAGATCCTCCATGACAGGTATTAAATTACATTCAATTTTTGGTTTTTAAACAACCTTTTTAAATGTAGTATTTTAGGTACAAACAATTAAAAAAGTTTGTCTTGTTTAACCAGGGGAAGTTAGGACCACAAAGTCCTCTCTACTACTCAACCTCAAACTTTACCTAGCGTCATCATATAGTCACATTACAAATTGTAAGTAGTGACTGCGGGGATTGACCCTACCACCGGAGTGATGAGCTTTTATACTGTCAAATCATAAACAGTTTTTAATAAAAATGATTTACTAATGCTAGTATGTTAGTAACTAACAAAACAAAAGTTTAATACAGTACTTCAAACTTGAGCTGTTTCCTCTTTTCAGAGTACAATAATTGTTTTCATATTATGCATTGGTTTTTAATTTTCTTCACAGCTACAGGTTTAATTTGGTTTGCTATTTAACAACGGGTATTTGTGGTTGATAGGACTTGGACGTTATGTGGGACACCCGAGTACCTGGCTCCGGAAATCATACAGTCAAAGGGACATAACAGAGCAGTCGACTGGTGGGCTTTAGGTGAGTGTCTTCTTTGAGACAGCTAATTTGTGTTGAAAATGTAGAAACTCGTATAAGTTCTCTAGTTTTTTTACTTGACCTCTATATACAGGGTTTTTTGGTAATAATATTATTATGAACTTATCCAACGTAATATCTACATAATTTCATCAGCTATAAATACTTGTTGGACAATGAATATTAATATACTTATCAAACAAAATTTATTTGTGCAGGTGTTCTGATATACGAGATGCTGGCTGGTTATCCACCGTTCTTTGACGACAACCCGTTTGGAATCTACGAGAAGATTCTAGCAGGGAAGATAGAATGGTCAAGAAACCTGGACCCTATTGCCAAGGATCTTATAAAGAAACTTCTCGTTGGTGACAGAACAAAACGGCTAGGTAACATGAAGGTGCGTGTATACAAGTATTACGTTTTTAGTATCGGTAATAGCAGTTAGTTTGAAATAAACCTCGGTTTAAGCAGTAGCGGCTCGTGTGTATAGTCAGTGAAGGGGGCTCTACCAGGTTTGGGGGTGTGGAGCACCCCACAACAGAAAGTCTGGGGGCCCTCCCAAAGAAAATTTTGTAAATTTAGTCCTAAAATAACGTATTTTGTAGAATTTTTACCTAAAATTTCAACTGTACCATTGATAGAAAACTATTACAGTTAAGCATTAAAATAATACTAATCAAAATAAGGCAGAACAAATAATGGTGCGTAATGATACTTACTTTGTATAGACAACCGGCTAAACTGGACTGAAAACTGTTCTGATGATATCAAGTTAGAAACAACAGTTTTAAGTTCCAGTAGCGTTTATTCAATTTTAATTTTCTTTTGTAACAATAATTGTGTAATGTCACTGATTCATTATCCATTGGTGTCTGCTAGATCGGCTGTTCGATCTACAGATCATTCGGTCTGGCGACGGGGGCGGCGCAGTAGTAGGGGTAGTGGAAAGGGGCGGCGCATGCACACTTGGTAGGGGCCGAGCCCCAAGCAGTCGGGGCCCTCTCAGCTGTCGGCTGCTTCTCCCGTATGCCTGCACAGTAGCTCTATGGGGCGCTCCGCTGTAAAGCATCGTTCTATACGCTCACCACGTCAAGTCTGACCTGGCTGCGCGTTGTACAAACGCTTGGATGAAGAATTTATAAACTTATCTTATTAATAGAGGATTGAATACAAAATTTAGATATATTAACGGACTTGGGAGGGCTGTGCCCAAGAGCCCATTAGGTAAAGCCGCCATTGAGTTTAAATAGTAACGTTTTTTTGTACTTATGCTTTATCTACTTTAAGAAATAGTTAGTCTTTGCTCTTAAAAATATAACTCCTAAAAGGATGGGTGATTTTTATTAAAACTGATTCAGTTACTACAAGACAAATTTGATGTTTCAGAACGGTGCTGACGACATCAAGAGGCACAGATGGTTCAAGAACATCAACTGGCAGGACGTCAGTCAAAGAAGATTAAAGGTATATTTTACACAGGTGCTCGGTAGCTGTTGGAAAACTGAAGGTTTCGGCTCTGGTACAACCAGTTTTGATATTTAAATTGCTAAATTTAGCTGTACTCTCTAATATTTCTTCAGTACAAAATATTTTTCTCTTTTTGACAACCTCTATAGAGACATAATGATAGAGGTTTTTTCACGTTCAAGCTAATTTTTACATTAATAAACATGGTATATTAGGAAACTAGAAGAGTGTATGAAGTGCTTTTTATCTGTTGTATGTGTTTTAAGAGTACAAAATAGAGTTAAAAAAACTTTATAACAAAAAAATTGAATCGACTTCAAAAACAAATCTACAGTAAAGTGCTCTAAAAGTTTGAAATCATTTGGTAATTCAATTCTGTATTGCTTTACATGCTACATTAATAAAAAATGAGTTTCTGGTGTTTTATGCGAACATACAATAATGTATCCATTACACTACAGTAGTACATTACAGCAGTTCTCATTTCATGGTAACCAATATAGTAAATATTAATTTGCTAATACATACTAGAGTACTACCATAGACGCACACTATTTGCAATATTGTAGACTAAAGTTTTGGAGTTGTTACAATCTTTTTTCACTTAAAAAAATACTAGGGTCAGTGCTGCTAAAGCAATATTATCAAAGAAGAAACAGCACCGACTCCAATATTTTTTAAGTTAAAAAAGACTGTAACAACACCTAAATTTTAGTCCACAATATTGCAAATAGTGTGCGCCTATGGTGGTATTCTAATATGTATTAGCAAATTAATATTTACTATATTGGTTACCATGAAATGAGAACTGCTGTAATGTACTAGTGTAGTGTAATGGATACATTATTGTATGTTCGCATAAAACATCAGAAACTCATTTTTTATTAATGTAGCATGTAAAGCAATACAGAATTTAATTGCCAAATGATTTCAAACTTTTTAGAGCACTTTACTGTAGGTTTGTTTTTGAAGTCGGTTCGATTTTTTTGTTAAAAAGCTTTTATTTCACAATTTTTAGTATTAATTTTTTTCAAAATGTATTTGAAGTCAGTTTATTTATTTAGTTTGCTAAAGTCTCTAATTAGACAAATTTATAATATTCCAGATTGTTGTACCTAAATACAGTAACGTTAAAGAAAACCTGTTTTGTCTTTTTAAGCTGATGAATGAGTTTGTAGTTTTACTTTTAGTGTAATGAAATCATATTATCTTAAACTAAGTAATTGAGTCATAAGATCTTCAGAAAGCTTTTAGTTAGTTTTGGAGAGAGGCAGTCCTCTAATCGGACCCTAGGTTTGAGTCCTTCATCCTCGGTATCTATCGCTGGTTTGACGTGATTTTTCTTCAGTACAAACTGAAGTAAATGTGTACTGAGTATAGCTGTGGGTACAGCTCTTCTAGGTAGACAATCAGAGTCAGACCGCTGCACTCAAGTCACAAATCTGCCACACGGGAGTGAGGAGAATCGCCTGTATCAGGGTAACGCTTCGTCCTTTGACCTCGAGGCCTTTGCATATGGTAACAATGCAGAACATAGACCGTTTGCTTTTCCATGGCAAGCTGGCGGCTTGCGATAGCGTTTAGTCAAACGGGTATGGGTCATCAGAGTGACGATTTGACAAGCCTTCAGTTATTTGCTAATAATAATCTCGCAAAAGTAGTTGTTCTCTTCTAAAGATGTAGTTTCGTGCTTGGTCAAGCTAAAAGACTAGGTGGTTCGCCCCACCCGTTAACGCTTCGTCGTTGTTGGCCTTTTGTTTGCTTATTCCCAGTTCACAAGATCATGTTCAGTTAGGTTTCGGCCCGTATCCTTATGACTTATGGATAGGTTGCTCTTATTTTGCAAGTTTGCTGTATTAGGAGTGGTTTACATTTCTCATACTAACGCGCCGTCCTTTAGCCTCGCAAATTAGTACCGGGTTTCTTTGCTAATTGTCACTTTAGTGTTTTCTAACTTTCTGGCTTTGCTTTAACTTAAAACTTTTAAACTACTGTATGTAGAGCGAGCTGATTTCTGAACATTTTATAAGTTGAATCTTTTTTGTACAGTTATGTACATATTTAATCATGTTGAAATTAACGCAAATGCAGTTTAAATGTACGACTAGTACATTAGTCACTTACTGTGACCACTTAAAGCAAAGTATCTAAGGTGTGTCTATTTTGGTTTTCCAGCCGCCTATAGTTCCGAGAGTGACTTACGAGGGCGACAGCCGGAACTTTGACGAGTATCCGGAAGCTGACTGGAGATCAGCACCAACAGTCGGTGAAGTCGAACTCAAACTGTTCGAAGATTTCTGAACATCAACCGTCGACAACTCTAAAACCCTCATTGAGTTCCTAATATTGTGTTTTTTATTGATAAGAGAACGTTCGTTTTGCTCTTCGATTCACCCTAGAAGGATATTTTCTTTTAATTAAGCTCACATTTGATTTGTAGACAAGTTTTATAATTTATAGGTTTTAAGTATTTAGTGATTTTTAGGCTTACAATTTTGTAACATACCGTTTGATATGCATTAGGTAGCCTAAATCCTTTATGTTTAGAGCTTCAAATTTGTGACTACTTAGTTTTACAATTTGTACATATTTACTGTAAACGCAAAAAAATTCAATTTATTTTATTTTTTGAGAAAAGTGTCAAGATTTTGTAATTATTCTGCATGAGTTCATGTGAACAGTGTCTAGATTTTGTTACCGTACCTTTTGTAGTTTACAAGTAACTATTAAAACTAATGAGCAATACCAAAAAGTAGGATGGAAATTATGTTTCTCTAATTAATAGTAAATATAAAAAATAATTTTGTTAATATCTTCTTAATATTCTTTCTTTATAATTTTAGGGATGATTTTGTAAAGAAATGTAAATACAATTTGTAACTAATGTATATACAATTAGTCAAAATGTGCTGTAGACGTAACAGTCGGAGTCCAGGAACACAAAATTGTAATTTTATACAGTCAAGTTTTATGACAACTGTGATCACAATGACTTTGGATGTAGATGCATTAAAAATGTATGACATCCAGTATTTGTACTATATTTTGAAACATGTATCTAGTAAAGTAATGAAAAACTAGTAGCAGGCGTTTTATTCCCCGTCAAAATCCATTTCCGATGACAGCTCAGCGGGCAAAAAGAGTGAAGTGCTAGGCAATGTTTACTTATGCGTTTGAAGGGTTAGTCAAATATAATTTGTCATACTTCCTCCTGAAATTGGTGTTTCCATTAAGGTGATGTTAACATATTTTGAGAAACTAAAAGATAGACTTTTCTACCATAAGATGATGTACCACGAAACTTGTTATTACCCAAGCCAGTAGAGTTTTTTTTTTGTAAACAAAGTTTTTGTGCAGTATTACACAAGTAAAATTGGTTTATAAAACATAAACTTGTTTGTTAAATAAAACTAAAAAGTTTTGGTTTTAGTTTACAAAATTTTAATATTAAAGTTTTTTTGGAAACGTTTTAATGAAATAAAAAGACAACTCTTTTATACAATTTTAAATAAAGTTCCAATAAAGTTCTTTTTATTTTATTAAAACCTGATAAATTGTACATTTTTTGGACGGCTCTGTCGCGCTGTTTACTACTGCATGGATAAAGCCAAGCCTAAAGGTAAAAAATGCATTTTCTGTATTGAAAATTAAAACAATAAATAAGCATGTCACAAAAATACCTTTGGCTAAAAACTTTTTATACAGAGGGTGTTTTTGTTACGTATTTAACTATCAATGCCTAAACAACCTTTAATTTTCAAAATGGTTTAAAAGTTAAAATTATGCAGTTTTAAAATTAAATGTTATTAAACCATTCTACATATCTTAATAATCTTAGCATAACCGCCCGGCAAGCGGGAGACCCGGGTTCAAGTCCCGGTTCGGTCCAAACATTTTGTCTTCAAATTTCTTGAGTAATAAACCATTCTACAGTAATAAATTGTCTTTACAAAGAAGCATTTTTAAATATCGTGTACTTATGTGTTAAGCTTGCCAACTACTTTATTACTGTTCTATCGATAGCAATCCTTCTACTAGTTTTGCCAACTGCCGACAGAACGCAGCACTTGCCGAAAAATCTACTTTACCATTGTATTGGAAGTACATTTTTATCTCTTTAATGTAGCAGTGAATATAATAACATTTATTACAGTTATTAGTTCTAGTTTAATCCAATAGATTGTAGCAACTACTTGAAAGTTTAATTTACATACTGCTTTACCAAAACTATTGTTAGTTTTAGGTTTATCCGCTATAGTGCAGTAGCTACTTAAAATTTATTTTAAATACAGTACTCTTTTCACCAAAACTGTTGGTAGTTTTTGATCGGCCCGCTAGAGTGCAGCAGCTACTTGAAACCCTACTTAGCCGTATGAAATAGAAATATGTATGAATTTAAACATTGTCTGTCCGGTGCTGCCGCGGCGGGAAAATCGTGAACTACGTAGCGCCGGCAGCTGATAGATTGTCTGCATTGTGCTGTAGTCTGGTGGGGCTTTTGGGTACTAACTCCACTTTATCTGGAACGTTCATTGATTGGTGCTGCAGCCTGGTGGCAGTGTTTCTGTACTAATTCCTCCTGATCTGAACATTCATTGAAGGTGCTGCAGCCGGGTGGCAGTCTTTCTGTACTAACTCTTTATGAATTGGACCGTTCATTGGTGGTGCTGCTTTCAGTGGCGTGGCGAAATCGTAAACCGGTCCTTTGTGTGTCATCTAGGCCTTCCAGATCCCGAGCGAAACGATTAAAATTATTGCACGTTTAATTTTGCTTCTTATGTTAACATTTTTAACTCCATATTTGTTGATCTTATTCCATATTTGTTATTTATTATTTTGTATTATATTTTATTTAGGCCTACTTACTTTGTGGGTGTCATCACTGAATAATTAAAGCATATTTTTATAATTTAACGAATTTAATTCAACGGTCTACCGCTACGTTATACAGAAGTATAATACGAACGGTTCCAAACATCCGTAGAGTTTTATATACATATTATGTAAAACTCTCCCTTTGTAGTTGGTGAAATGGTACTGAAGTATCTTTGTTATATCGAGCGGGTGGTTGGTTGGAACAACACGTTTTGTTTTGGCTCTGTTCTGTTTTCATGTTACCGTTTGCCTTCACTTTTGAGGTTATATTTATTGTTTATGGTGTAAGTAATTGTTTCTAGTGATTTGATAACATTAGTATAATTTTAATGTAATTCTGATTTAGTGAACTTTGGTGTGACGAAGTTTTTATAACTACATTTAAGTAAGGAATGAAATATTTTGCAGAATCTGAACTGACTTAGGTTGTTTCCAACTTAGCCAGAGAAAGGGTTACACAGGTTTTAGGCTATTTTATGAACTAAAATCTGATTCAGTGCATTGATCATGGAGAAGGTTAAAGTAAAGAAAGAATCACCCTCAAAACAAACTAACATAAAATCGGATAAAGCTAATGCTAAAAAGAATATGGATACTGGAAAGAAAGTTGAAGACCCGCAAAACATTAGGCATTATGCTGTCATATCTCCTGAGTCAATCAAAGTAATGGCTGAAAGTACAGGAATATGTGACCTATCAGAGGAAGTGAGTGCATCATTAGCAGAAGACATATCCTATAAACTTCGGGAAGTCGTTCACGTAAGTATAACAGCTCAATCAAACATTTTGATTTATTCTATGAGATCACTGTTAAAATTGTATTGCATTTGGATGTGCCATGATCGGGGAACTATTTATTTATCTATACGATACACCTGTTTATATAGTCACTGTATAACTATTGGTAGTCTTAGGCTTTTATTGCAATAATTTGAACACAGAGCACTTCGTCTGGATAGTTATCTGTTGCTTTTTGTAAGTTCCACTTGCAACTTTAGTATTTCTGAAATGTCTATATGTACTCTCACATATACTGCATCTTTGATAGATCAAATGATATTCTTATTTTTACTACTATTATTACATGGTTGAATCCTCCATATAGTCAGCAGTTAAAAGTATGATCGTTGTGCAACCTTACTTGTTATACTTGTAGTTAGCCCGCTAGTAGTGTGTTACACCACGGTTGTCAATTATGCATTGGTCACTCATCCTCCAAAATATTCCACCAACGAGTAGTATTGCTTGGTTTGGAGGTATTCTTTAAGTACTTTTTAAATTTTTTAAGTCATCAATGTTTTATATCGGTTGGTAACTTATTGTAGATTCTGATGCAGTTGTAATAAGGACTTTTTTGGAGCAGAGTTGTATTTACTTGAGTAATGTGGATGTTATTGGTTTGCCTGGTATTGTAACTATGGATCTGGCTATTGTTAATAAAATGTTCTGGTTTTCTTTTTACTAAAACTGCTGACTCAAGTATTAAAATACAGGTAAAAGTTAAAATTTTTAAATTTTGAAATATTGGTTTGCAGTGGGCAATAAAATGTTCTTTTCTTATTGATCTAACAATTCTTTTTTGTAGAAGAAAAATTCTATTGGATTGTGATACAGTGCCCCAAAAAACTATTCCATATGAAACCACACTCTGAAAGCAAGTAATAAACCTTAACCTATGCAAGACGTGAAACAGTAGATGCTGCTAAAAGGTTTAAAAACATTACAGTAACTTTGTTTATGAATAATAAAAAAGTCACAAAAACCAAAATTAGGAATTCAAGTTTGGTGTTAAAACCAACAAAGTTACAACCTTCTGTTATTATATTTTTACCATACAACTTTATTTGACTTTCAGAATTGCAGTGTCCTTATCAACAACAACAAAAGGAGAAAACTTCTTACAGAAGATGTGAATAAAGTTCTAAACTCATCAAATACTCCGGTTGTTTATGGTCATTCTTTTGCCCACGGCTTGGGGTTCACTCATATACCAAAAGCAGAAGTGTTTGTGGAAGAAGATGCAGAAATCGATATCGTAGCGATGGCGTGTATGGTAACTGATTTCACCAAATGTGGGGACGAGTATGTTAAAGGTAAAGTGATTACTTTTACATTCTTATACTAGTTACGTAGTTTTGTTAAAAGTAACGTTTTGACTGGATGGAATTTTCCAACAGCGTAGCCAGAATTTTATTTTAAAGGGATTCTACCGGGATGTCTGGGGGGGATTAATTCAGCCAAAAGGGTCATTTGGGGACTGTCTTACCCCAAAAATATTTGAAATGAACATTTGTTTTGTTAAATGAACATGTGTCTGGAATCTGGTCCCTCTTCCAGTGGAAAGTTGGTAACCGAAAACATAGGCCTGACACAAAACATTAAAAAACGAGCAAGCCGAATTTTTTTCTAGTTTTCTAGGCTAGTTTTATATATATATTTTTTAAACACAAACTAAACACTAACATGAAATGAGTTACGTTGATTACTTTGGGGAAGCTCGTTTGACAATGTTTTATGTTATTTTTCAGCCGAAGACAGGATCAGAATTCAGATCCAGAAATGGCTTGTCCTTGTTAACTAACAATGAAAAACGTACGTTGTACTATTTCAAACTTGGAAATTCTCCCACTGACAACCACAAACCTCAAACGAAGAACCTATTCATTGCACTAAATATTCTACTTTAAGCAGATTAACACAAAATTGACATAATTAATCAATAATTTTGTTTTACAGGAATGTGGGTACTACCTGACCCTCCAGAAAAAGCAGAGTTGCCAAAAGATGCAAAGGAGGAGCCGTCAACATCAAAACAGGAAGCAAACTCGAGTGGCCCACAACTAATGAGGCCGCCGGTGCCGCCACCTCCTAGAGCGGGGGACACTGCCACCCCCGTCGCGGTCCAGCTAGCCAAGCCCCCGTCCCATTTCATCAACTACTACTTGCAGCTAGCCAGGGTCGTCATCGGGGGCTCTGAACCGCATTTGAGAGTAAGTATTTGTGGAGACTTCAAAAAGTCATACTGTTAAGTATTGACGTGTTAGCATATATTGTATGTTCGGGAGATTACGTACCGTCACATGTTATCACGCACTGAGGACGAAAGGAGGACGACACTACCTTTTGGATGATGATGACTAAAAGTAACATGTTTGTTATTTGTTGACTTACAAAGAACCAGAATTCGGTTTGAAAATATATTGAGTTTTTAAATTAAAAAATGTATCATTGACAGACGTTGCTAAGTAATTGCCAACAAATTAGACCAAAAAGTGTCTCATACGCCTCAGTTTACTGCTACGAGCACTATTACAGTAGGAAGTCGATAATCCGAACGTCAATTATCCGAAAACGTCAAAAGTCCAAACGCATTTCCGGGAAGAAAAGGAAAAAAATATTTTTTTGTCAAATACAATTTAAATATCACTAAGGACACCAGAACAATATTTTTGCGAGCAAGATTAAAATATAAGTGTATTTGGAACTGGAACACTCCATATGCAACAATAAGTTGTTTACAACGCACGCGTAGTAGTGACTCACCCGCTACAGTCCACAGGTGTGCGGGATGTACATAGACGGGTGTATTGTGGCAGAGACCTCCAAGACCTATTTTTAGCTCACCCCCCTACCCCCTATATCCGTCATCCCTTTCCACTAGCAACACACTAGTCTGTACCCTGCCATAACGAACAGTGACGAGTGGTTCTTACGCTAGGTACAATACGGTGCGTTTAGTGCGTTTTTATTGTTTCTGCTTGTTATCACGTGTGGTGTGAGTTTCTCCCAATGCAAGCGTCAACAAAATTGAAAAGGAAACATGTTTGCCTTACAATTCAAAATAAATTTAAGATGTTCTATAGGTCATGTATTTGCAGTTAACCCATTTAAATCGAATAAAATAAAAAAAATTAAAGCAGACACGTCTTTTTTTGCCTTTTGTTTGAAAATCCGAACAATTTGAAAATCCGAACCACCCTTGGTCCCAATTAGTTCGGATTATCGACGTCCTACTGTAACTCGCTGCAGGTGTAAATTGACAATCACAAACCCTTGATAGAAACAGTGGGAGTAACTATGACCCTTGTAAGTTAGTCAAAATTGTGATTGATCTTTTTGCAGGATTATTGCCGTTTCTGCAACAATGTTGCCTGTTCTACTTTTCATTTGTGACATGTACTCAGTTTCAAATGTTTACAAATACTTTCAGGTAGCATTAGCAGACCTAAGAAGCAACTCTAAGATTGGACCTTTGGTGCCCTACTTTTTGAACCTGGTGGCACTGTCAGTGAACAAACTTCAACGTCACGGCAAACTGACGGACGCATTACTCAGAACGATTGAAGCTCTTGTCGACAATCCCCATGTTGATCCTAGCTCTCAGCTCGCTGTAAGTATAATAATAATATACGAGGGCTGTTCGGAAATTAACTTTTGTTGTTGTGTAGCAAGTAGACAAAGAGAGAGAGAGAGAATTACAATCTTAAAGATCGAACATGTCGTCAAATGTTTAAATTATTTAGAGATTACTATAGTCAGAGTCTCTCCAGTTCAAAAATTCCACCACAATGTAGAAGGGTCTTGCTGAGAGCCACTGCTGCAACTTCTTCAAAACGCCTGGATCCAGTTCTTTTAGTTCTTGCAGAAGAGCATTGAAGAACTTCGCACCGGCATAACTGGGCTTTGATTCAAACAGCTTCAAGCGGTGTGCGGGCAGGCTAAAGTTGATTCCGTTTCTTCTGTTGTGTTCAGGGATGTTTTCTAGCCTTGGTTGCATTGTTGTGGATATAGCTTTGACACAATCTAGGGTGTAGATAATACAACAGTTAGGATTTTCCACTCACAGAATAGTTCTCTGCAGCTTTCCCTTGAGCCCATTTCAGCGATGACTCTCAATGCTTTTTTTTGGAGAATAAGAAGGTGTTCCATATTCCCAGCTGAAAAGCCTCCCCATGCAACTACTGTATATATTCGAGTCTAAGCCGCATGCAAATCTAAGACGCACCTATAAATTTCCCCTGAATGTACGGTAAAATCTCTACACCCTTGTATAAGACACACCCCCGGTTTTTATAATGTCAACAGTTAGAGGGGTATGATTTGTCAGGCCCCTGACCCCGCCTCAGCAACCAGTGACATAATTGCCAGCTGCAGCTGTCAAGAGGTAAAAGCAGAACAAAGAATGCATCACACTTGCCTTCCCTCTCCCATCCCCAACCCCCGCCTTGCTAGGTCCACCAATACGCCCACCACTACGCCCCTCCCGTAGCACAAAAAATGTTGGGTTTGAAATCATAATCAAATTAGCATACCGTGAGGAGATAAGAAAGGCAGGTAGAAAGATAAAGGACCACCTGGGGGCTGGGGTCTGGAGGGACTATTTTTGTGTACAGTTCGTTAGTTATAGCTTGGCTGGTGGCCTTGAGATTTCCTGCTGGCTGCTTATGGCCGCATAGCCCATCTCACCGGCCATGCTAAACCTGACGAACTGAAGTCAGTTCATGTTTTTGCCACTGGTAATTTACCCATATTTCCAAGCGCTAGTGTTTGATTTGCAATAGGTGCGCATCTCCCATTTATATGCTACTACATCCCTTCTCTTCTTTCTTACCCACCACCAACCTACAGGCAAGGGGGGTGGTGGAGAAGGAAGGAGAACACGAGTGCAATAAGAAGCAATTCTGAGTTCCCTAGTCACTTTCTCTGTTTTTCTACTATTCCTCCATTCTACTCTTCAAAACAGGCAACCCAATACGCAACCCTGTTGCGGTTTCTGTGTTTCCTACCTCTCTCGAGGCCTATTTGAATGTTTTTGTCAATGTTTGGAGTATTTTTTAACTCTTAGTCTCTGGAGTCTAAGGAGCACCCGCATATAAGACACACCCTTATTTTAGAGCCTAAAATATGGTCAATAAAGTGCCTTAGATTCGAGTATATACGGTATGCCATACCTTATATGGGTTTCAAATAGGGAATGGTGAGGAGTCATAGCAACTTCCCTTGTACTAGTGGCTTTAGTCCTTTTTATTTAGTAGATGGCGGTTGTTAATTTTCTGCACATCTGGTCGTTCCACGAAAGGTTATTGTCTAGATGGCCTAGATAGCTGGTTTTGACTGCTGATTGTAGACTTGGTAAGTCTGTTATATGATCTTTTTCTCTTCCAAAGGAAGTTTGGATGGTCTTTGATTCATTCAGAACTATATCATTTGCTTTACAATAGTCAGCAGCCATGCTGATGGAGATGTAGGAACTTAATTTAAGAATAGCTTTTGTAGTTTGTTCAGAACAAGGGTGATAAGTTGAGTTACTTGACATGTTAGATAACTCGACAGTTGACTTTAATCTCCCATCCCAAAGAACAACCCTTTTCTCTAAGAAGCCGTCTTTGACGGAGCAAAACTATTGAACTTGCTTCTGAAAACCTAATGGTGATCCAATGGGACTCGAGGCATGGTCCTGTAATCCAGCTTCATGGAGGTCAGGTTTTGAGGATGATATAGGTCTAAAGCAGCTCAGATAGTCTCAGTGATCATCTGATGATACCCGCATCAACTCCCACCATCGTTTAGACATATCAGACCATCACCTGCGTGGTTCGGAAGTCACATTAAACCGTCGGTCCTTGTATTTACTACCACTCATCACACTCGTCCTTCACTACATATTTGGCTTAAAATACCCTCATGAGAGAGGTCGGCATCTCAAATAGTGATTACTTTGAAGAGGAAACCTCAGGATTGGCTGCTGAACACTACAGTCTACAAATAATCTTCGAAAGGAGATACAGTAGAATCTCGATTATCCAAGTCTTGGTTAACAGAGCCTCCAGGTTAACCAAGCTAGTAGTTAGAAAAAAATTATGCTATTATTAATTTATGAGTTATACGGTATGAAGATACATGTCATTGCTTTACGTGCACAAGGTATTGCAATGCCATCTGACGGCTACTAAATCGACTAAATCAAGCTACATATACACGACTCATTCTGTAGACTCTTGCCACTTGCATCTAGCGAGTATTGTTTCTATCGGCGGCTGCTAGGTCGAGGCAACATCACTCATAAGTTTATGTAAAACTCTTTTTGTTCGGTTTTGTCAGTCTGAGGTTTGGTACTGTGTTGCTTGGTTGTTTGTATACTCCAGGTGCACATGCGCTTTTGACCTACCTGTATTGTATTCCAGTGTTTTACGACGTAGATTGTGTTGCATTTTTGTGTGTCCGTGGAATGTTAGCCCAATAAACCACCAAAGACTTTTTCAAGGTATAATTGTAGGTACAGTACTCATTACAGTATGAAAGTGTGTTTAAATTGTTCTTTTTACTTTTGAGATTGTAATAAATATGTTTTGTCACGTTTTTTTGTACTGTTGTCACTTTTCCTGGTAGTAGCACTAAACCTCCGTATTATCCCGAGATTTTTCGTATCCGAGGTGGTCTTGGTCCCAATTCCCTCGGATAATCGAGATTCTACTGGAGTGAATCTCCAGGAGTGATGTTGTTGGAGTGATGTAGGAAAATTTATAATTTACAGTGAGGGCAATACAAGAAAATCCTTTATTTCACAAGTGCTTTCGACATTCAGGACGTTATCGTCGGGCTTGCTAAAATTAAAATTTTTTTTATGATTATTTATTTATAATAATAATTTATGTAGCAAGCCTAACAATGACATCGAAAAGCCTTGTGAATTGAAAAATTTTGTAGTATTGGCATTATTGTAAATTATAAATTTTCCTGCAGTCTACACACTTGAAAAATTCAAAAATCTTGTATAATTGTTCAAGGTTTATACTTATTCTAAAGAAAAGTGATAAAGAGTGTCTATTCGGTAGAATTTACGATAACTGAACTTACGTACAGTATACACTTGAAATAATGTGTATCCATCAATTGTGGACCCAGGAGAAAACTGAACAGTTTCACTACCTAAATTCTAAATATCTCTGAAAGCAAATCTTATGTATTTACTGTCATAACAATGATTCTGATCCAACAGGTAAACAGAGCTGTGAACGCATTGCTCGTTGTCGCCATTGAACCGAAAGCTGCTCGCAATTGTGACGATCTTCTTCTTCGCAAGAGAGCAGCTCATCTGCTAGCAAAGGTAAATGAAACAAAATATTTTGTAATTGACATTATATGAAAAGGAAATTGATTACGCTACAATGCTCGGCCTAGGCACATCATGGCCAGCACCATTCTCTAAGCGTACAAAAAGGTATTATAGTATTCTACATTATATTAAACTAATGGTGCCAAATCAAAATCTTAGAAGCACAATTTACTTTTTTGTGGTCCTGTGTGGACATTTGTTACTTCCTGAAATGCTCTCGTACTTTTTAACCCCTCAAGAGCACAATAATTACCAGTAGAACTACACCTACACCTTAATAGGATCCGTGGCGGATTGGTGTCGCGCGCGACTCTGGAGCTCACCACTCTGGGTTCGATCCCCGCAGTCACCACTTACAATTTGTAATGTGACTATACGGTGACGCTAGGTAAAGGTCGAGGTTTAGGGGTATAGAGGACTTTGTAGTCCTAACTTTGCCCCGTTAAACAAGACAAACTTTACCTACCGTCTAACTTTTCTCAGCTGCTGGACACAATCTGTAATACATACACAATCATCGAATTATACCTTTATTTATTCTTATCGCTAACTAACAAATCACATTTGTTTACAAATTTCAAATTTAATAAAATAAGTTAAATAACTCAGTTAAAACTGGTAAGATCTGATAAACATGGGTTGTAAAGTGTGATGTAGTTTAGACTGACAAAAATTTGTTCATTTTGTCTTTTTTCTCCATCTGGAATAGATAGAATAAAAGAGAAACAACGAAACAAGTCGGGAATTAATCAATACAACATTGTGTAAAAGTTTCAATTTCGAGTTCTAAATAAATTTGCAAAAAAGCAGCATCTACTGGGCGGACCTAGCAAGTTACTGTAACTGACGTGGTCCTATGTGAGCATAATAGCCGCGCGTTACTATAACGGTTTAAGACACTAAGAGGTTGATGTGCATTTAGCTTTCACATTCCCTCACGCCAAAGTAGTTGTTTTTACTACATTATTTTTGAAATTAATATGAAAACTAAAATTTTCCTGTGTTAAAACATAAAATGCGTTTTCTTTTTGTTAAAGGTAAAAGGTAAAGTTTGTCTTGTTTGACGAGGCTAAGTTAGGACTAGAAAGTCCTATCTACCACTCAACTTTGACCATTACCTTGCGTTACCTTATAGTCACATTACAAGCCAAGTGGTGACTGTGGGGATCGAACCCGAGCCACCGGAGTGATGAGCTCCAGAGATTCCAACCTGCTACAAGTCCGCTAAGGATTGTTAACAGTTATGTCACTGTTAAGTTTTAACAAACTTAATTACTACTATATAATTTTCCAACCACTTTTATTGCTTTAATACAATAACTTGTCGCACAGGTGCTGTTATGCTGGAGCATTGAGCAGAAGCAGCAAATCGACATCGTGCGACAGTTGTTACAACTGCTGCTAGACGGCAACATTTCACTCAAGTCTCACTACGGCGCGGTGGCAAGCCTGACTGCTCTCGGCCACCGCACTCTGGACACGTACTTCTGGCCTATACTGGACCGATACGTCACCGTCTTAGAGGAGCAGAAGACTTCCCCTGCTGACGCTCAAGATGTTCAGTTCGTCAAAGGAGCCATCTTGGTGAGTTCGAGGCAGACGAGTAGTTTTAGCGGCAAGTTCATGTGTTTTAGATCGTTTTTAACCTTCCAGAGGTCGCATCACGGAGGTGTCCTCTGGGTGAATCTGTTTGATAATCATATTGACTTCACATGAGCCAAAAACCTGTGAATCCGTGTACCTTCCGTCCTTCTTTCTTAGAACACGATAAAATATAATTTAGCCACTTACAGCTTTGATGTAGTTAGTTTTTAACTGTTTGTATTAGAGACTGAGGTAACTTCGTGATCGCCTCTCTGTTGGGCAGCCGGAGTTAACCTCTGTGTGCGACCCTGCTTGCAGCAGGTGAATTCATTGTATGGTTTTTGTAGTTCTATAGGTTTTGTGTTTCACTTCATCTATTGCACTATATTCTGTTAAAATGTTGATAAAATGTCATACTGTAAGAAAAACTATGTTTTGCTATTTACAATAAGGTTTTAACCCACCTGGAGGTAAAATATCGGTCCAGGTGGGCCCTCTCACATTTTGAAAACCCATACAACCTCTGGAAGGTTAATGCAGTGGATTTTTTGGAAATTTTGTTTTAGAGGGCTAGTTAGGTGGGAGAGGATTTATTCTAAAAGTTTTTAAGGTATAAAGGAACAAAGCATGTCAAATAGTTAAGTGAGCTTTAAGAGAAGACTGTGTCAAAACTTTACAAAGTTGCTGGATATTGTTTTGGTGATGTCACAGTCCACCATTTTCAAAATTATAAACTCTAAAACTTTTTGATACTTAGTTTGCCTATAGGCTTACAGACTTTGTAACTCTTAGATTTTCAATATTGACACTAAAAATGAATTGAAAGCTCTATTATAACTATCATCAGTTATAGGTGAATTTTACAAGGAGAGAGAGGATAGTAGCTAGCTTGTACCTAAGAAAAAAAGTCAAGGGGCCAAAAAAAGTTTTGTGGGCCCCTAAAGTTGTTTTTCTTAAGAAAGCTAGCTACTGTCCTTTCTCTCCTTGTAAAATTCATTTAGTTTAGCCATAAGGCTCTTTTCCTTTCAAACCTATAATCAATTATATTCATTTATTGACGGATTACACCATTTACAATGTGATACAAGAAAAGATTTACAATAATAGATTTACAATTGTGCATGCATTTATAATCTAGTTCTTCCGTTTAAACCACATGAAAAATCATTATAATTTGCTTGAAATATTTGGTCTCACTGTGGAATACCATCTTCAGTGCAACATTTCACAGGGCTCCATATGGTCACAGGGCTCTTATCCTGTTGGATAGTTGGCAACCCTGTGACCAATGGGATAGCAGACAACAAGTATCTCACTCTTAAGCTTTCGCAGCCAGTGTCATCATTAATATCTAAGGCTTCCAGTTTACACCGTGTCACAGTTGTCTCAGCCAGTCAACCAGCTACTGAGGATGACTCTCCACAGCAAGGTCGAAACGTTTAGCAGTATTTGTAATTCAACTGTGACACAGTGTAAACCGGAAGCATTAAATATTAATGAAGAATCTTACTTTTAGCCAAAAGTGACTGAAGATGGTTCTCCATGGCGAGACCGAAGTATTATAAGCAAATAATAGTGATGTTTTTACACGGTGTGAACCGGAAGAACTAGATTATTGTTCTTACACTTATAGTTTATTTGTATCTTTTTGTCACAGGTTGCAGTTGAAAAGTCGTATAGAAGGAACAAAAATTTGTTCAGTCCAGAAGATTTCAAGAAACGACAGAAAATCGAACACAAACTCTACGATTT
This sequence comes from Matsumurasca onukii, assembly GCA_018831715.1. Classification (NCBI taxonomy): domain Eukaryota; kingdom Metazoa; phylum Arthropoda; class Insecta; order Hemiptera; family Cicadellidae; genus Matsumurasca; species Matsumurasca onukii. Next base: position 5,667,322 of record CM032065.1, read on the forward strand.
CCTCGGAGACGCATTAATTCCCAGGTACAATCTAAAGACCACCCCTGGTTCTGCTTTCCCAGGAACCGAGATCGTCATAAACAGTGAGATGGAAACAAAAGAGAAAACAAACTTTGCAGAAGTGGATTTAAAAATAAGAGAATCTTTGTTTAAAACCCAGTCAACGTCACAGTCGAGGTTCCCGTTCAAGCCGGACAGTCGAGTGATGATGCCAAAGCTCCACATGTACTCGGTGTTTTCCCTTTCTCCCTACGCTTTCAGGCAACCGAAGGAAATCATATTTAACTTTATAGGTTCAAATCAAATAAGTCCTTCTCAGTTGAAAAGGAGGAAAATCGGTGAATTTCTCCAAACGGAACATTCGAGCAACCATTACAGGTTTGCACAGCTTTGGCGGCATCAGAATGGTTTGAAAAAGACTAGAAGTATCAAATACTGCTCTCCGTCACACAAAAAATCAAGTGTCGGAGATCTACTAGGGTTTATATAGCTAGTTTTCAAATTCACTTTGTTCAAATGACCTGTGATAATTTAGTATTTATTTTAGTTTAGTAGTGACTAGAAACAATAAGCAGAACAATTTACTGTTGAATGTATTTATTGTTATTAGGGTGAGCAACATACAAGGTTTTGTTTAATCATCGAGATTTGGCAATGATTTTATAAAACTGTAGCTCGCAGAGGGAGTGAAACATAAGTTTTACTAAGAAAAAAAGCAATAGGAAATTAAGATCATAGTTTACTGAAAAAAGATCAAGCAACAATCATAACGTCTAAGTTCCTTTTGTGAGTTATAAAAGAAATATGTATGGTACAACATGATTGTCCTTTGATTTGATACGATTATTGATCATATTAGTGATATTGCCATATAATTAAACTAATAAACTTTGTAATCATTACAGGAAATTGATAACATTAAAATATCAAAAAGGGTTAAAATCATAACTTATTACGTTCTTGAAAAGATGTAAACATTTAGACATAATTTTTAAATTTCCACTTGTATTTGTTTTGTAATTGGGGAAGTTTTAATAGGAATTCACTGAGAAAACTAATCATTGATCAGAGTAAAATGATCAAAAAATGAGATTGAGACCCTCTCAAATAATAAAATCTGCCAAAAACTACCTTTGAACTTCCATTTTTGCCAAAACCATCCCGCCCTCTCAAAAATGTCCCAGAAAATCCCAAGTGCATTATTCACCGTCCAAACGGGGATGGCAGCTTAGTCCGCCATATAGTCCTTGTGCAGATCCTCTCTTCTTCGGGCAGACGAACTCCTTGGTTGATTCTGCCTCTCCGATAGGAAGGTGCCTCGTTACATTATGTAGTGTGAAAGTGGGCTGTTGCATTGCATTACACCACCACACAACATAGGCTAAGGGTAGTCACAAATGGGGGAAAAGAAAAGACATTATGTAATTTATATGAGTGGCCCTTTATAAGCTCAGGTTTGAAATCGTAAATGCTTGAGATTTCTGGAAAATGGCGGAAGTTTAAATAGAATTTTTTATTTTTAAAATCACAACACAACGTTGTTCACTATTCGTCTATTCCCATTGAAGATTTTTGAATTCTCAGAGCTTAACGAACTTGTTTAATAAATAAGGCTCAAATAAGTGGAACTCTTCTGTATCCTATTTACTCTTTTGAATCCAAGAGTTGAAAATGTATTATTATTCCAATTTAAAATAATATCTTGCCCACCCCTTCTTTTAAGCATCACATTGTAATCATGTATTCTGTAATTTTAAAGTTCAATCAGTTTGTTTTATCCCTAACAATTCTTATGTTTGCTCCATTGATTACAGTTGTTTTTGCTATCATAAAAAACAATGAGCTAAATTAAGTTTCAGAGAAAGACCATTGTACTGGCATTAATAAAAATGTCAGTAAATTAACTGCCAAGATGTTATGTCACATTTGTTCTTATGTTAACACTCTTTGTAATAATTAAATGCAAACAGTTCCTCTACCTTACTTTAAAAATAGTTTGTATCATGTACTGCAATTATGTATGTGCGAGTAGTAATTTTTCACATTATCTAAGGACGAGTCAAGCTTTTTATTTCTCTCTTAAGTTTGTTTGTCATTTTAAGAACATAATTATTTTAAAGCTCTAAGTACCCAATTACAAATGGGCCTAGTAATATTATTTTTCTCTTTTATCCGTTAATAGCTTGGCCTCACTTAAAGAGAATTGTTTTTCAAAATACACTAAAAATGCTAGCTTCAAAGAAAATTGGGCAACACTAAGATACTTTAGGTATCGAAACTTGACTCTATAAAGCCTCTGAAAATATAGCAGACTGGAATTTGAGTACTTCAGTACTAGCACATGCTTGGTTGCAAAGTTATATTTTTGACCTCTGTTAAATTTTAGCCATTTTAAAAGATGTATCACAAACAAAGCAAAGAGCCTTCTTAGATTTTGTAAACAGGTAAAGTATGTGCACCTAAAAGCACAAAACTTGTGTTCTATAACACTTAAGTGAGTTATTTTTTAAATTTGTCTATAGCCTTTAATTTGACTGGATTTTACTCAATGTTTGATACTCCGATTTTTGTTTTGTGAAGTATTTTTACTATTTATTGTTTACTGATTTTAACTAAAATGTTTGAAGTTTTAACTGCGTTAAAATAATTATGTTAAGATAAGGGGAAATACATGAACACCACTTAAAAGATCTTCTTGAAGATTAAACGTAGACTCATCAAGTCTTACAAAGTTGAGCAACCTCTCTTGTGTCAATAAAGATTAGTCGATGTACATTTCAATTTGCTAACAAGAAAAGTGTCTCATCTATGCATTTAAGTGTCTGAATCATGCTTAGATATTTTTAATAATAATAATTTAATAGTAGACTTTTTGGAGCACTAAAATGTAAACAACAGCTGAGCTTTTTCAATGACTAGTTTAACCTATGATTTCCTAGGAAGCACAATAATAAGCTATGTTACGACGATAATATGACTGTGAACTTTTGTTTTCAATGTAATCATATGGAAGTATTAGATGAAATACCTGTTAGGTGCCTGTAGACCTTGTGAAGAACATTAATGAAAGTCCCGAAGTACATTTCGACGTTTGTCGCATCTTCTGGGATTACTGTCTACATGGATGAGACTTTGTATACACTATTTATTCTATACATTTAACCGGGGGGCGGCTGGCACCCCCGGTGGGTGAGACTTGATGCGCACGATGTCATGTGACTACGCACCAAGTCTCTTTACTAACACCTACAAATACCTAACAGGTATTTCATCTGATATTTGATATAGGCCTTGAAACTGGATGTAATAAAATTCATATGGAAGTGTTTTTCTAGAGAGTGGCGGCTGCTCCCGTATGAATATATTGTAATTAAAATTCAGTGTAATATTGCAGGAGTAATCTAGCGGACACCGCTTTACTGGGGAACCATAGCTTTACAACTATTGCTTTCAACACAAAGTGCAAACAATCTTTAACTCTCACATAAATTTCAAGGGAGGTACTTCCCTTGTGTAGAGATTTTATAAATTTATTAGCAAGAATTTTCTTAGTGGAGTGTGGAGTGGAGATGGTCGCCCGAGAGACCTTGTCGCGGTTGTTTAAATACTCGTGGGCTCGTGACCGCGGGGGGAGTGGTTGGTGTGACCATAGCCGGAGGCGCTGGGGTCATGAGCATCGGTGGAAGGGTAAATGTGGCCTTAGGCAATACCCTTCCACTGCTCTGTTTCCCTGCTTCACAACTCCCACAGAAATATTTCGTAACAGCGGCAACCATCTCACACTCCACTAAGAATTCTTGCTAATAAATGTACAGAAATCTCTACACTTGGAAAATAGACTGTTTAAGTTAAGTGTAACATCAACATGACACTAAAATAGTAGTTCTGAAAATTTATCGCCCATTTGAAGCTTTAACTTAATAACATTGTACCTAATTAGTTGTTGTATGTTAATTTATAGTGGTGTTCACAAATTCCGCCTATGTTTACCTACCTTATTTATTTTTACTAACTAAAGTGTGTCAAAATAACTTTTAAGAACCTTTTTGTAATTAATAGTTTTTTGTTGAAAAGGTAAATAAAGTTATTATGTCATTATTTTTGTTTTGTATGGTTATTAAGTAAGGCATGTAAATAAGATTTATAGTTTTCCAAAAATTATAATTTGTTTGATTTCCTATACCACATGTAAAAAATTAGTTTAGCTGGTTTAAAAAATCAAGCGAGAGAAAACCATCAAGTGTTTGCGTTCTGTGTTGTTATTTTCAAACATACTTAACATGATCAATTTGGGACTTGAGGATAGAGCCTCAAAGGGCTCTAGTCTATTCTGAGTCTGCACACTCTGGCTCATCGTTATTGATGCAGTGTAAGGTCTACAGTTTACTGTAGATGCTCTCGTGGACAACCATTGACTTCACGATTGCAGACAAAGAAGTACAGCCTGAAACCATGTTTATTTTGTCTTAGATACAAGAAATGATAATGTGGTCAGCGTGACTTTTCATATACTAAGTTTTCACACCATCATATTATTTTCTACATATTTAAAATCCAAATACCACTCACTGACTGACTGGTAAAGCTTTCTCAAAAACCACAAGGCCTACAAACATTAAGTTGGCACAAATCTTCCTCGTAGGACATGCACTAAGAAAAGATTTTGGAACATTTGCTTCTAAGGGCCAATCGAGAGAATATCGCCAACATTTTATTAATCTTCTGATTTCTATATCTAACAAGCAACAAAGTTCAGTATGTTGAAACTAACTTTACACAGGGTTCTCTGTGTACTGTACTATGGATGTACAATAAGATGGGATATCCAAATACTTCGAATTTAAGGTAAGTTTTAAGGAATGAGTGAGGGAGAGAATATTCTTCAGTATTACAGTCTTAAAGATAGAACATGGCGTCAACTGAGAGGGTAAGAAGAAATATACTGAATCAATTTACCTGATAAGCCCATGGCTGAGTGAAGTTCCTTCTTCAGTATTTTTAAAATATTCTCTACTCCATTCTGACCACTGTGAGCCAAACCCCAAAGAGCTGGCCTACCGATGAAAACCTACGACACGTTTACTAACATTACTTTTTGTTTTTAACCCAGACAAATGGCTATGAGAATGATTTAACTTAAAATTAAAACCGGTCACCATGTGAGTGCAAACTTTTATAATCTAGTACTCTCAAAGTTATAAATGATGACTTGTTAGATAAAAATTTACCATTTTAGCTCCTAAAGCAAGTGCTTTGAAAACATCTGTTCCATTTCTTACTCCTCCGACAAAGAAGACATCGGATCTGTCACCAACAGCTTTGACAATCTCGGGTAAAGCTTCAATCTGAAAATCAAAGTTGAAAGATTGAGTGTGTGTATGATTTTCAACATTATAAGTGAAGCTTTGCCATGAAATAAGCTTGAGTAAAATAAAAGGCTCACAAAATACAAGTTAAGGTCAAAAATAAATCAAATACACTTACAGTTTCCATCAAAGTACAGAAATTGTCACTTTGACGGTTTATCGTCAATAACTTCCGAACGAAACAAGATAAAAATTTTAAAAAATCAGATTCGTGTTCAGCGCAATTAGGCGGTGCACAAAAATGTATCATTTGTTTGGTTTGTGAAAAAAAAATTTTACCCCTTGTTGGCGGTTAATTGTGAATAACTTTTGAACGAAAAAAGATAGGGTACAACGGAGTGCAGATTTGTAATCAGCGGGACGAGGCGGTGTTAAAAAATGTATGATTTGTCTGATTTGAGACGCAAAGTTTTTCACTAATCGAAAAAACCTAAGGGTTAAGCCTTAGGTCGGAGCGATTTTTTTGGTTGCCGTGAATATCTTCCGAACGAAACAAGATAAAAATTTAAAAAAATCAGATTCGTGTTCAGCAAGACGAGGCCCTACTAAATTTGTAAAATCTTTTTGGTTATAATAAATTTTTTTTTTCAAATTGACTGTTTTTTTTGAAAATTTTCCAAACTGAACAAGATTAAGAAAAAACCTTTGCAGGTCTGTTTTTGGGTCGACAAGGCAGTGTCAAAAAAGGTATCATCTGTCTGATTTGCCAAAAAAAACTTTTAGCCAAAATTAGCGGCGCAACGAGTTTTTCAGGTTTTTTGGGAATAACTTCTGAACCAAACAAGATATTTTAAAACGGTTTGAAGATTCGTGTTCAGTGGGACGAGGCAGACCAAAATAATGCATAGTTTGTCTGGTTTTAGAACCAAAATTTTTACCAGGAAAGTAGTCACTTTTTTGGCCGCCATTTTGAAACGGCTTGATGGATTTTTATAGTTTTTGGTCGATTGATGTATAACAATATAATACATATTTATTCTAAATTTCATCAACATCGGATGGAAGTTACTGTATTTAGATCATTAAAGCCACTTTTTTTGTAAAATGTACCTCCCAAAAAGGGGGTTCCGGTAGTCCAAAATTGCTGGTTAACAAACACGACTAAGATATTTACATACAGAACATTTGTACCAAATTTCATGAAAATCGGACAAATTCGAAGGCTACTTTCAGTTGTAACCGATAAACAGGTTCAACTTCTCAAGAACTTGAGATAGCTTATGTTTTAAAGGTTTATTTCCGTTTGTAAACTTTCAAATACAGACCAAAATAAACCATAATACAAAATTCACCATAGTACCCCACTAACACTTAACCCACACTACATAAACCTATCACATTTCTTGTTGCTGACTTTACAGATTTTCAATAAAACAATTGAAACATTACAGAGGTAAAATTGGCGATAAAAACTGCGTATTCTGCGTGGGCGAGTCGTCGTTAGGGCAGGCAGCCTCTGTCGGGTTGATACTATCACAGCCGGTAAGTGTGGTGGCGGTCCTGGTAGTAGGCTTTTACGGCTGTCCGTGCCATAGGCTTTTACCATGTTCATTGTGTTGTTATCTTCGTAGCTGATCTCGACCAGTTGTTTTCTGTCGCTTGGGATATCTCTTAAACAATTGTGCTTGTTTTTCAACAACTCTGAGAGTATGAAGGATTTTTATCATCAATTTGTGGTCAAGGCAGTCGAAAGCCAACCAGAAAAAGTCTAAAGTCAACCAAGATGACTGTGTAAAGACTGTAAAAAGTGAATGTGTTAAAACTGTGTAAATCAGTAGCTGCTCGTTTGTATAGTTATTGGGAGGGCTCTACTGGGAGGTTTTGGGTTGTGGAACAAAGTTGTATAAAATTGAGTGCTAAAATAACGTATTTTGAAGCCTTTTTGACCTTAATTTTCAACTACAGTATTGATAGAAACCTATCAACTGCATTAACCCACTATACGGGTTACTAGTGTAGACAAACAACGACGGTTTTAGTTCAAGTAAAAAAAAAACTGAGGCAGAACAAATAAAGCTGCACAATGACTAATGATGCTTAATTTGCATAAACAACCGGCTAAACTGGGCTGAAAATTACTGTGATGCTATTAAGTTAGAACAATCAGTTGTACGAACGGTTTTAAGTGCCAGTGGCGTTTGTTGAATTTGAATTTTCTATTGCAAAAATAATTGTTTTGACCATCAATTTGCCATCACTGATGGGTTATCCGTTGGTGTCCGCTAGATTGGCTGTTCGATCTGCAAATCATTCGGACTGGCATCGCGCGGTAGTAGGAGTACTGGAGGGGGCCTTGCATGCGCACTTGGTTAGGACAGAGCCCAAAGCAGTCCGTATACATGCAGGAATTATGTCACAGCACCCTCTCAGCTGACAGCTGTTTCTTCCGTATGCCTGTACATTAGCTCTGTGGGGCGCTCCGGCTTGTGCCCAAACATCGTTCTCTACGCTCACCACGTCAAGTCTGACCAGGCTGCGTGTTATACGAACGCTTGGATGAACAGAATTATTAATGTATCTCGAATGTGATGGATTTAATACAAAATTAAGATATATCAACAAACTTATTGGTGTAAATACGGTGCAGCTTTTTTCACTCACCGAAGCAGGGGTGGTATCAAGTTGTCGAGCCCCGTGGTTGGAGACTTGTATCGCCGCTACGCCAAGGTTTGCGGCTATATTTGCATCCTCGGCTGTTAAGATGCCTTTCAGCACAATCGGCAATCTTGTGATACTACCAACACACAAGAGAAACGGTACTGAATTGCAATAACATTAAAAGTTAGGGAAATCTTTCACACGACAAAACAAAATTGTAGTAAACCACAATGACTCGACCATAACAACCACAATAACTTGAGCTATAACCACAGAACACGAGATGTAACCAAAGATAATGTTATGTAGATAGAATGAGCATGGATGCCACATGGCTGAGGCAGAAAAATGAACATAGTTCGGCAGCCCAAGCACAGATAGCGCTGCGAGGGAATTTAAGATTCTCAAGTCGAGTCACTGACACACACGCAAGTTGGTTTGTTCTTGAATATCGCACGATTTGGTCACATTTAAGTCTTAACTCTTAAGCTTTCATTCACGGCCGGTGTCATCACTACGATCCATGGCTTCCAGTTTACACCGCAGTTGAAATATAGTTACTGCTAAACGTTTTGACTTCCCTGTGGAGAGTAAGAAAGACGGCAAGATATGGCAGCGCTCGAGCATTATCTCGCTTGGGCTGCCACATCTACCTGACATACCTGCCTCAGCCATGTGACATCTATGCCCAATCTACCTACAATGACATTATCTTTAAACCTACAGTTGAAAATTATATTGAGGAATATGTAAAATAGAATTTGCTTCTGTTTTTTTAGGCTATTCCTGACAATATTCGCTTCAATGGGCCTTATTATGAAGCTTTAGGTATTAAACAACCTAATGAATAATAAACTGAGTACAACAGAAGTATAACTTGTGTTTAAAGTTTACTAAAATTAATGTTTACAAAATTATTGAACCAAAACCTAACATGTGATTAAATGCATAACACAGATTAGTGCTCACCACAACGTTAAGCTTTCAATCAATAACTTTGAATTTGTCAAACAAATTTAAAATTAGCAGATCATATAACAGAAATAGTACTATAAAAAACTAACCTTTTTAACCATTTGATGTCATCCCAAGTCACCTGTTTGTCGAGCAGAGAGTAAACATAAGCACTTAAACTAGATTGATCGTCTTTTATCTCGTTGATTTTAGATGACTTTTCATCAATGAAATTGGCCAGTCTGAAAATGTCGTAAGCAAAAACATGTTATGGTATGTAGTAGCCTAACAATGCAGCATTTCAAAACACAGCATTGAGTCTAGGATTTTTCAACCCTCAGAGGCAGTCTATTACATATAGGCTGTAAGGGACTTGGCACACCCGGTGTTACCCGAGCAAGTAATTAGTGTAACAGCCATATTTAAAGCTAAAACACTGACTGCGTCAGCCCGGGATAAGGGAGGATCACCCTGAATAAACTGCATCCGTAGTCCCCACTTCACGCGGGGTCGTGGACGTCCAACGGCTCCGGGCGGAGGAAACGTTCACACCAGAGAAGCGACTGATCCACAGTGGGCTGGTTTTCCACAGCATGGTGCCCCATGCGAGAGCACATGCTGTAATATGTATCACCTGCTTGGGTAAAGGTCAACGAGCAAACCCTTAGAAGTTCATGGATATGTCAGAAGAAAGAAATAGCACTTAGGGTGCAGGGTAGGAGCCCCCAGTAGGTGGTGAGCACACAGGCAACGAGGCGTCATCATCCAGCTACTGTAATGCCATGGTGGTGGACCACTTGGCCACCTTGGCAGATAATGCATCAAGTGAAGTAGAAGATGGTGTAGGCTTGACGGGGATTTGTACCCAGGTCACATACAAGGACAAAGAAGATAAGGAGCAGAGAGAGAGAGTTTGAGACAAATCTTCTTCTGCAGCACTCGAGACGGTCTAGCATTGAGAGATCCTCATTCCTTAGATAGACCGGACTTCAGAACACCATCAAGCCGCAAAAAAAGAAAAGGTGAAGGTTCTCCTAGAGACAGTGAAGCTGTGTCTAGAGAGAAGAATCTGCTATGGCAAAGATTAACCAAGAAAGTTGGTGATTTGCACGTATTGATACTGGCCAATCCGAAAACTAAAACAGAGATAAAAAGGTGTAGTGAGGATCTCTAGAGTCTTAGAACTATTTTTAGCCAACTTGAGGAAGAGATAAAAGAGAAGGAAACAGCTAAACAAGCCGATATCTTTGGTGATTCTAGCTCCAGTGGATGAAGCGCAGGAGGTTTTAGTGGGTAAACCTAGGGTACGTTTAGCTAAAGAAGTAGTCAGAAGAAAGGGAGTCCCACACACGGGGGGCTCAAACGAGCACAAAGCGGAGTCCCTAGGTGCGTAGCGCATTTCCTCCTGAGAAAAAAAGAAGGATTTTTCAACAAGAATCAAAATCCAACATTAACCAGAGGTAGAGAAATTTGACTTTCCAAAGTTTTTTTGTAGTTTTAGGGTGGTTCATATTTTATAATCAGTTTTAACAGTTTTTGGCAATGAGTGTGTTTTATGCATGACTGAAAAACAATGTCTTAGACACTTGAAAAAGGTTTGAGATTAAAACACAGACCCTAATGAAAATTTTTAAAAGACAATTGTATTAAATAATTAATTTACCATTTATCACACTATCCTTAAAATGTATAGATATTTAACTCACTAAACTATTTAAGCTTAAAAACTTACCAAACAGATTTGATTGGATTCCAGTTCTTTAGAGCATTTTATTTTCTATTTTAGAATGAGTTGCTTGGCAATACTCTTGATAGAAAAAAATGTGAGTCTAAACTACCGAAGTGAGTTTAAAAATAAACTGTGCGGTAACTTTCAAGAACATTATTTTAATATACTGTTTTTATTGTTGTAGGAGCTTTTAATTTTTTAAATGGAACCTTATCATTGCACAGAAATTATAGTTTTATAAATAGATCACCTCAAATGCGGAGGAAGACTGAAGCGATTTCTTTCATCTGCGTATCTTGTACCGAAGAACGGAGCATCCACGGTGAGAACCAAGGCTTTGAAACCACTCCTCTCTGCTCTTTGAACCAACTTCTTTGTTTCTTCTCTGTTACATGAAAAATGATTTAATTTTCTTCTCTGTGATTAATTTGTACAGTACAGTACAATCTCACTAATCCGGCCCTATATAGGGATCGGAAGCTCTGGATTATCGAAAATGCCGGATTAGCGGAGGTTCACTAAAAAAGACTCAATTTGCCAGGAAAAATCTTTCTTACGTTAAAAATGATTCACTACTCTAAAAATATATTTCAATTTCATTTTTTTCTTGGGAGTTTATTGAATTCCTTGAATAAAAAAGCTAGCGTATCACCACTTACAAATTTTTTAAAAATTACATACTTTTTATCAATTGTTAAAGTACTATGTTTACGTTTTGCGACATCTCACGGTCCGTACTGAACGGGCACACAGATTAGCAACAAACAATGAACTTTTCTCAGGCTGGCTGCAGTGAACTGAAGTAATCAATACATACGACACACGCTTTACAGACAAATCGAGACTTGAAAACAGGCAATCACAGCGCCGGATTACTGGATGTGTCGGAGTGGTGAAAGGCCGGATTATAGAGACTGTACTGTATTATATTTAACCTAATGTTCTACTGCTTAAAATTAAGAATAATATTACGCACGCACTGGGACCACACAACTGGTCGGTGGTTGAATTGGGACAAATACATAGTTCACTTTTAATCCAACACCGTTTTGATTCCAGTGTTAGTTACCACAATGCACTACTATACCAGAATGCAAAAAGTTTATTAAAACTCAAAATGCTCGAGGGTTTTCCAGGGTTTTTAGGAGGCACATTAACCCTTTGCCGTCAAATATCAACCAGGTGTAGGACAAAATAATGTAAGGGTAATAAATAAATAATAATAATAATAAATAATGCTAGGTAATAATTGCACTGCTAGTAATCAATCCTTGGAGACAAGCAAAAGATGCACTCACAATAGCGCCCCTAGCAGAGAACGTAGATGGTCTCACCCCCCTCCTCTACGCCAATTCATCTGCGTGTTTGACGGCCTGGGGTAATCAGCCCGGTTTGGTTTAGTGGTTAAAGTGACAGTCAGTTGGCCCCTGACTGTCCAAGTGTGTGGGTTCGATCCCCACCCGGGCGCCTCGGTGCAGTGCAATGCTAGTCATTAAATCGCTCCAGGCACGGGGCCACAATGACCCGCTGAGGATCACTGAAGAGTAAATGGCTCATCAAGACCAGTGACGTGGTGAGTGGCATTTTGAGCTTATGGAAGCGTTAAATCCCTGAGCATAGTGGAGTGGTTCTATTACCAGTAAAGAACCGTACCAGAGAGGAGTTTTACTAAAATTTTGCTTATAGGGACAGAGGCAACCCATAAGGGTTTTTTATTGGAAATAAGTGAAGCCGCAAAGGGTTAAACCTTGGCAAAAAAATTAACAATAAATTGCTTTTTTTGTTAAGTACTTTCTTAAAGGCAGAGTATTGGTAAAACTTTAGGAAATTTACATTCCAACCTGTCTTTGTAAATGTAGAGCTGAAACCACTTGATTGTGTTGGGAGCTGCTGCCGCCACTTCTTCGATACTGCATGTTGACAGAGTGGAGAGTGTGAACACTGTACCCATGCTGCCAGCAGCTGAAATATACAAACTGTTCTAGAAGTTGGGACATGAAAAACTACTGGCAAGGTCCTGAGGTTAAAATATTATTACGGACGTTTTCCATTGCTTTTGAGTGAACAAAAACTACACTACGTCTCGGAATCTGAAATCTGACCTTGCCTTCAGGTGAAAAGTAACCTAAAACATAGCACAAACCATTAGGAAAAGAGCTAGTCTAAAAGTAATCAGTCCAAGCTGACCAGTCACCCACCATCAAAAACCTTAAATTTTTCTCCCATTTCCTTTCTTAATAAAACTTGCTACATTTATAAAAGCTAGCCTACAATACAACCAGGTACAACAACTTTAAGAAATTAAAACAAAAATAGAGAAACAAAAGTCCATGGCCGCACACTGACTGACTGCCTATAACCAGCTGCCAGACAGCTCCATTGGCTGGCTCGGAGCAGGTGACGACCAATTCACCAATCGGAATTGACCAAGCGGTGAATCGGACCAACCAGTTGTAACAGGAAACGAAAAAACCTAATTATGCACAGCTAACATTCCTTACATGTAGTTTTGATGAATGAAAACCACTCCGGTTACTTTTCACCTGAGACGTGGTCAGATTCCAGACACTGAAAAGTATGTAATAATATTTTAACCTCAGAAATTGTACCATCCATTGGGTGGGTGCAGTTTCAACCAAAGATATTTTCAAAGTAGGATTCTATTAAAACACTGCTTGGTAAAAATAAATAATATGATTATATATGTTTTTTAATATGTCAAGCATAATCTCTTAAAAAGTGTCCAAGCATAGTACACTAAACCTGTAGTGTCCAAACACTACTAGCACTAAACATTTTATTGTCAAAATCTACTTACCAGAAAATTTTGCGATAAGCTCTAATATAATTTAATATGAAGATTAAAGTATTTTTATTTGTCCATCACCACACTTATTCGTTTGTCAGATATCTTTTGAAATTTTGTATTACTATTCTGTAGGTAGTTAAAAGAACAGTTTAACATAAAACAAAGAAAATTCGCTAATAACTTGGCGATCTGATTGAGGTGAAGATAAAATCATTACAATTACACTAGAGTCCCACTAATCCGAACTAATTGGGACCAGACCCTGTTCCGATTAGCAAAAATTCGGATTAGGCGGATTTTTAGCATATATTCGTGTATTCATTATATATTGACCTTGTAAGGTCATATTATTGACTTTGAGGGAATAATATTTTATATATAAATGTAAGAAGTTATGTATTTTAATCCTGTAGTACTCTGAATCAGAATCAGAATCAAACATCTTTATTTCACATTGTACAATACATACAAAAATAGTGTCATGTCTAATGTACCGGGAACACAAACAAATAACAAAAGAAGATAACAAGGGAAGAACATATCCTATATTTTAAACTAAGAGTATTTAAAACTAAAGGTGGCATTTCCTAGCGACGGCTGTAGCGTCTCCAGCCGTTCGGCTCGAGCCGAGCGGCTATGACTCATACTGGTTCACATGTAAGTAAGGGGGACTCATTTCTATGACGCGACTTCGGCTCGCGACGCCATTGATCTAGGAGGCGGCTTGAGCAGCGCGGCTGGACTGCTGACATGAGCAGTCTGGCCGTAACAGCCGCGACGACTGGAGCGTTTTTGTACTGTTTCGGTGTGTACTTCCCTAGTTTATAATAGACGACTCAAAACTCCCAGTTTTTCTGCAGGGCTGATCGGCTGTTTGACTCTGTTACTTGATTTTCTGATCAGACCACTTTCAGCACACGACAATATGTAGTCAAACTGGACTCTATTCAATCGAAACAACTTTCTGAACATTAAGTCGTCTTGTAGAAGATGCCTCTGAACTAAAATGTTTTGAAACCCCTCTTCGCACCTTGATAAATATAATGCACGTGGCTGTTTGTTCTTTTTTTAACTTCACTAACAATAATTCTTCCTCCTCCTCTTCTTGCAATAATAAATAGACTAACGCCAAGTCTGGTGCGTTCGCCATCACGTCCAAGGCCAACTGCTCCACCGCTCCTAATAAATGGCCCTCATGCCCAGCCGTACGGCTCTAGCTGCGTGAGTCGTTCGGTTCGAGCGCGACTCAAGTCGTTACAGTCGCCGCTAGAAATTCCACCTTAACTTTTACTTTAACTTGAAACAAGGTATTCGTCTAGTGAGTAATGACTTTTATTTAACAGATATTTCTTAACTGAATGTCTAAAACATTTTTTCTCCACATTACTTTTTATTAATTGTGGCAAAAGATTAAAAAACTGTGATCCCATATGAAATGCTTTTTGGCGTAAAAGACAAATGATGTTGGAATGTCTATTAAATTTCTATTTCTTGTATTATGAAAGTTTTAAACAAGCAATATTAAACAGCGTGGAATTAACGTACGCGGGCAGTATACGGATGGCTGCGGCAGCAGGGCTTACCTGCGTAACACCAGGACACAGACCTTTTCACCCCAACCCCCGCGCCCAGGCCTGAAATTCCAGGTAGAAAACAGTAGGTCATCCGTTCTAAAAACAAACGATGACTCACCGTTTCTTACTTTCAGGGTGTTTTGTTCAAAGCTATTTTTTGAGCGCATACCTGCGTGTATAGTGCGTCATTATGAGAGCTGGTTCGTTATTAACACATACAATATGACATACTGGAAAACAAATTTTATTTATTTTACCGACTCAACAATTTTATAAATTTTTTCCCCTTAACAATGTTTGGATTAGGCAGATTTTCGGATTAACGGGGTTCGGTTTAGCGGGACTCTAGTGTATATACTTTTTTAATGGCAACTCAAAAGAAGAGGAGTTGCCGTTAAAAAAGTGTGTAAAATAACTTATCTAAACAAATACTGACCTCTTGCATTGGCACATTCCCCGTCTGGGTGTGCCATTTTCTGCATTGCTGTCGGCGCTATTCCAATCGGCAAATCTATAGAGTCTCCAAATATTGTAGTTGACGAGAAAATTTTAGATACATCAATCAACATCCTAGGCCGAATTCTCAACCTTAAAACATATTTGTTAAATTACAAACCTTTGTAAAATAAAATTTACTATGCATAAGTACTGTGAAAAGTTAAAAACGCCAATGGAAGAGAAAAATGTGATTTGTTTAGTCGCCAAATCACTGTGCAGAGTGCAGACCCATGCTTGGGCCTAGAGCTGTGCTCTCTATTAAACAATGTTGGGCAAACTAATGTTCAAAAGTAGTGCGCACTAAATTTTAACACTTAAAAAAAGGTAAAGGTAAAGTTTGTCTTTTTTAACGAGGCGAAGTTAGGACTACAAAGTCCTCTTTACTACTCAACCTCGACCTTTACCTAGCGACACCGTATTAGTCACATGACAATATAATGTAAGTGGTGACTGCGGGGATCGAACCCGCGCCATCGGAGTGATGAGCTCCGGAGTCGCGTGGAATACCAATCCGCCACGGATCCGCTAAACTTAGCTTGTTATAACTTATTTTGGAAACAAGTAGAACTGAAACTACTAAAAAAAGTAGCTAGCCATTTCAGAACGGCTTTTTGAATTAGAGTTCAAAACTCAGAATAATACAGTAACCTCCAACTCTGCCAGCTATTGCCAATTTTAGCGCCTGCCGAGGACCACACTCGTCCCGTGACACATGTTTGGTCTATCCGTTTCATATCACATGAGCAGCTCTTGTGTTATACCAAAAGTAGCGGAAGGAGTTGGTGAATTCACACTCAATAATTGTTCAGATTTAACACTACTTCCTAAATCCACAAAAATCAGCGCAATACTTTAGCACATTGGTGCCAAACACTACTATTTACCCCCTCCTGCCCACCGCACCGCCATAGGCCTCTTCTATAGAGCCTGCAAAGTAGCTTAAGTAAAAATGTTGTTCGAGACCCAAACTCAAGAAAATGATTGCTGTAAAAAGTTAGGTTGACTACTGGAAGGGTAGTCATCCCTTCTCATATGATAAAAGTCTGAATAAAATTTACCATATAATTTAGAAGACACAACTTGATATACAGAGTGTTCATTAATTACGGGACCAAACTTCACCAGGGATTTGTTAGGTAATAATAAACAAAAAAAGTCCTATAACACATAGGCATATTCTCGATTAGTTTTCCTTCTGTCTGTGTTTTTCACTAAATAATTTTTATCACCGAGGTAAACTAAGTTACAAACTTCAATCTTTGCTCATTTGTTAGTATGATTAATAGCAATAATTAAAAAATAAATGCGACTATTTCCACTTCCGGTTTAAAAATTGCGGCCATATTAAACTTTTCAAGTTTGATAGCTCAAAATCCTTAAACTTTATGGTAGTACACAAGACTAACAATATGTGGAAATGTTTGTATAAACATTTTGAGACTAAGTTTGTTGTGCTGCGATAAGTAATAACGGAGTATTTAAAGTTTTCCTGAGCACAAACCTTTATTAAGTTTATTTACGTATGTTTCTCAAATATAAAAAGAGGAGTGTGTTCAGGAAAACTACTCCGTTGTTATTTATCACAGCACAACAAACTTGGTCTTAAAATGTTCATAGAAACTTTTGCCACGTATTGTTAGCCTTGTGTATTACCATAAAGTTTGAGGGTTTTGACTTTTGAGTTATTACGTTTAGAAAATTTAATATGGCCGCCATTTTTAAACTAGAAGTGAAAATTAGTCAAAATTTTTTGAATTTTGCTATTAACTAAACTGACTAATGTGCAAAGTTTGAAGTTTGTAACTTAATTGACCTCGGAGATAAAAATTATTTAGTGAAAAACACGGACGGAAAACTAAGCGAGATAGGCCTATGTGTTATAGGACATTTTTTGTTTATTATGACCTGACAAACCACCTGTTGAAGTTTGATCCCATAATTACTAGACACCCCAGAGTTGTTTTTATGAGGAGTCTGTCAGTTACTGGGTAAACTGCATCTATGTTTACACAAATATTTGTTGCAAGATGTGTAAACACTCAAAGATAATCTACGTCTCAACAACACTAACCTTGAGAAGGCATCCCGATTGTTTCGCAGGGTATACTCATGTTCCGCTCCGCTTTTGTAGTAATCAGCTGCATTCTTTGGCAGAACGGTGAAAGCGTGGGCTTCGTAGTCAGCCACACAACAAAGAGGGCGTGAAGACATCGCTGAATAGAAGGGACTAATGAGTATTTGTAAGAAAAAGTCACACAAATACACTATGTAAACTGACTTTAGCACTGCTGACCAACAATGTTTATAAAATGATGAGGATAGAGCGATCGTGGAACCCACTCTCAGCAATGCTTGTAACTTAGAGGATAAACTGCAAACGATGTTTAAACTGGTTAACATACTTAAACCAAAATCTGTTTCCATGGAAGCATAAAGCTATTGAGGCTGCATATGAACTCTAAAACTTGTACATTTGTCAAACAATAAATAATAAATTACGTTGACTAAAACTTGATTTTCCCATAAGAACATAAAACTGGAATAAATATTTCCTTTAGCCAGGAAGTTTTACGTTTTTGCTTTTTTACGGTGCATCAATGGCTCTGGGCTTCAATTTAAACACTTTTCCCCTTTTGGTACGTTAATCTAATAAAACATCGTTTGAAAATTTTCCCATGTTAAATTCCCTATTCCCTAACCGCAGGTCTCTTAAAGAGTCATCATGCTCACGCCACAAAGTGTAATAAGATAAAGAAAAATGTAAATTAATAAAATTTGTTTTTGTTCTCCAACACAACACCTGTTAAACTCTATTAGTAAACACTAACAATGGTGACAGTATTCTTTGAAGATTTTATTTACCAACTTATTTAAATTTCTTTTGTCATATGTTTGGATTAATTTGGCTTTGGTAATAAAAATCATTTGTAAAGAAACAAGATTTATACTACGTCAAAATTATTAAAAACTGTTGTAAGCAGTATTTTTCAATATTTAATACAACTTTAACACTAAAATAAAATTTAGGAAACTTACTGAAGTTGGACCTATACCTTGAGGTGTAGAATTCACTCACAAGGTCAAGGTGAACGAGTTTCACTCAAGTGACATGCTGTCAGCTCGCTTTTCGGCGGAACTGAATCAACTTTGACACTCTCATATCTCTAAGCCTTCCCCCTCTATTGTTATCAACTCACTCCTTATCTCACATAAATATTGCTTGTTTAGATTCTCATATGGCTGAGTACAACCGTTATCATTACAGATTTACTCAAAGGTTTCCTGAAATTTAAAAGGCTTAACACAGAAAGTGGCAAAACTGTTCAATTTTTTTATTTGTGTGAGATAAATCTTAATGTAAAATACTTGATTTGATCTTCTTGATCCAGGTCAGGAATAAGCTCTTATACTTAATTAAGATTTGCTTAGTTGTTAACTTGAAAACCACTTTGCTCAAGTACCCTAGAGTCCCGCTAATCCAAAAATTCACATGATCCAAACACTGTTAGGGCGAAAAATTTATACAATTGTTGAGTCGGTGAAATAAATAAAACTAGTTTTCCTAGTTATATCCTACTGTATGTGTTTAATAACGAACCAGCACTCATAATGACGCACTATACTATAGACGCAGGTATGCGCTCAAATAATAGCTTTGAACGAACCACACTGACAGTATGACACGGTGAGTCATCGTTTGTTTTTGGAACGAATGACCGTAGGCCTACTGTTTTCTACCTGAAATTTCAGGCCTGGCGCGTGGGTTGGGGTGGAAAGGTCAGTGTCCTGGTGTTACGCAGGTAAGCCCTACTGCCACAGCCATCTGTATACTGCACCGCGTACGTTAATTCCGCGCTATTTATTATTGCAGTGTACTACAGTATTAAAATAAATAATTTCTTACATTTACATATAGAGTATTAGTCCCTCAAAGACTATATATGACCTTATAAGGTAAATATATTATAAATGCAGCCAATATATGCAGAAAATCCGCCTAAACCGAATTTTCACTAATCCGAACAGGGTCTGGTCCCAATTAGTTCGGATTAGCGGGACTCTAGTGTACTTGATTTGATCTTCTTGATCCAGGTCAGGAATAAGCTCTTACATTTAGTTATGACATTTTAGTTGACTTGAATACCTCTTTGCTCAAGTATATTCTACTACTTCACAGAAAAATGTCCACTGAAATATGTGCTCTATAATTGTTATCGACATCTAGCGATAAACTGTACGGTTTTTCTCAATTGCAGACACTTCTAAGGTTAAAATGTTGTTATGGAAATTTTTCATACTTTTTTAGTGAATGAGAAGAACACAACGTTTTGGGGTCTGGAATCTTATCCCTGGGGTCTGGAATCTGATCCCGTCTTCAGGAGAAAATAACCTAAAACATAACATACCCGCATCGTCAATGAAAGGAATAATAAAAGTCTCAAAAACAAAAGGAATAAATTAGTTTTATTTGTAAATAGTACATACAAGTTAACCGTTGCTGTACATAAAAACTTAACACTATCACAGCTCTTAACTTTAAGTAACTTGTACATTTCAAGTATTTTATAGAAAGTAGAAAGGTACAACATAATCATTGAATCTCGTTATTAAATACACTTTTTCACTGGTATGGCACAAACAATTTCTTTAAGGAAATAAAAAATGTATTAGCTAAATCTTACATAAAGGTTTTGGTTCATCAACAACGGAAGCTCAGTTAGAAGAGCCTGTGTGAGTAGTTACTAGGCCGAAGGGTCCTCTGAAGGCCCAGCAGGGAGGCGTCAGACTCAAGCAAGTCAGCTCTTGTACCGGAGGCACCACAGACGGGAAGTCGAGCACTTTGGATCCGGGAAGTCTCAGAACTCGTAGTTTCAGCTTATACAGAGCTTCTAGAGTTCTGGAGCTCATGTCTTGAGGGTAGGTGAGTTCTAGGTGTTCCAGGTGCGCACATCTTTCCAGAGACCTGTGAATTAATCACAATTTTAGCAGGAATATTCAGAATAAAACAAATTGGTTTGATCAGTAAAAAAAGGGTGAAGTTTGTCTTGTTTAACAAGGCGAAGTTAGCACTACAAGATCTTCTACACCTCTTAACCTCGGCCCCTTACCTAGCGTTACCACATGGTCATTTTACAAATTTTTAATTTGGACTACAGAGATCAAACCCGGGCTAGCAGTGATGAGCTTCAGGGAGTCGCACACAATCCCAATTCATCATGGGTTTGCTTCTAATGTTACTTATTAGTGTCTTCCTTTTGATTGCACTGAAATAATTGTACTTGTTGTTGGATATTCTAATACATGACAATCACAGTCTGCATTGTTTGTTATTTTGTTACAAACATTTACCCCTACTTTTAAACAGAAGTTTAGATTTAGCTGTAATTCTTATTGCAAAACAATTGTTAAAAATAATAAAACAGAATCAACCAAAGTAAATTCAAACTATCAAAATAATCAACTATTTATATTAAAGAAACAAGATAGTTAAAATATTTGCTGTTTATAAACAAACCGCCATCTTGGATTATGTTGGAAAGGACTGTACTGAACCGCGTGAGGGGAAAGTGTACCCGTGAGTAGTGGGGAGCTTCGTCACAGCTGTTTATACTCTCCTCTCCAGGATTCATGCTAATTGGTGATGTCTGTACTTTCTTTTTTTTACAAGAATAGAACTGTGAAAGATCCTACAGCTTCCCTCAGTTGCCTAACCTGATGAGAGCAGAGAAGGCTTGGGGCTCGTCCGTGCAGTTGGCCAGCTTGAGTGTGTGAAGGCGACAGGGGTCTCCAATGTTCAGCCAGTCAGTCACAGGCTGCACGACTCCATGACCTGTGTGACTCAGTCCCAGCGAGGTCACGTGACCGACTGACATTTCACGCAGCAAAGCCCTCGTGCCGTCCACACCGATTTTGTTGTGACTCACGTCCAGCTTTTCCACTCTGTCTACAATTTTAAAAAAGGTAAGAAAGGTGTTTAACTAGGCGAAGTTAGGATTATAAAGTCCTCTCTACCACTAAACCTCGACCTTTACCTAGCGTCACCGTATAATCTTATTACAAGTGGTGACTGTGGGGTTCAAACCTGCGCCACTGGAGTGAAAAGCTCCAGTGTTGTGCAGGATATCAAACCGCCACGGATCCGCTAAGATACCTTGACCCACCAATTATCATGGTTCATAGTTTTTTTTTATTGTCAGGGTTTTCCATTATAGGCCAACAAAACAAAATCACGAACTAAAATAATATCACAGTAACAATACTAAATAATAAAAACTTGGAAACTAAAAAAAAACTAAGCAGTAAAACAACAATTAGCAAACGAGAAGCAAAATTATGTCCACTGCGGGGTCAGATGTGCTGTTGGGAACTCTCATCCAAACCTGTTGATAAGCACTTGAGAGCGCAATAAAGACCGGTTTTGGCCAATTAGAAGCCAGGGCACCCACCCGAAATTTCAAAGAATCAAGCCTGAAGCTTATGGTATATGCGGTACATGACTACTATTGCCATCCTACAGTAAAATAATTAACTAACAGAGGAAATGGAATTTATAGATCGAAAAAACAAGAATCCGCACCAATAACGTTTCGAGCTTGAACTTAGCCTTCACGGATCCAAGTCAAAAACACTAGAAATGTTAAGTTATCGTGAAATATATTGACGATATAAACATTTTCAGTACATAAAATTGAACTTACCAAGATGGAGTCTATGAAAGGAGGAAAAGCTGGCTTGTGTCAGACCGACAGATACCAAGGACAATGTGTTCAGAGCACTGGTTGCAAACAGAAGTCTGCTCAACATGCTCAAACACGACTTGCCCAACTGGTTGTGACTTAGCCTCAAGATCTCCAGTCTCTACAACAAGAGGAGACTTGGTTTACTAAACAGCTTGGAACAGTAGACTCCTGCTCATTCGGCCTTGCTTTGATCAGCCGTCGGATGGTCCGGCCAGCCACCTGAGGCTTATACATGGGTTACATCTACAATTTTTTAGTGAGTGTATATTCATGTGAGCGGTTTATTTTGAAATTAGTCCCATATCCTAAAGTTTTGCTGATCGGTATTTGACCATATTAGTTCACTTAACATAAATCCAAAATATGTCAATTTTGGAGCTCTAAAGAGCCCCAAAACATCTATTTCTCTTATTTTTGGATCTTCTTGCCATTTTTTACTTTGGTAGAGGGTCTGGTCTCGAGCTGAACGAGATGGAGTCCGCTGTAAATTAATAAAAGTCTCAAAGTATTCAGATTAAAATCTTTTTTAAGTATTGTTTCCCCACAGGTCTGAGCATGAGCCAATTTCATCAAAGGAAGTTTTAAGACAATAGTATTAATTAGTATTAAACACTATCTAATTAACCATTTGTTTTACAGTTAAGGTGAGTTTATGGATCCAAATCAGCATTAATATTATAAATTAAGTTTCCTAAAAAAATTCACATGTTTGGTCCTTTCTTATTTAGTTGGTTGTTACTAGTGACTTTACAATTTTTTTCATTGTTTCATTTGTCAACACAAACAATAATTTATATATTGACGAAATAAATTGTTATTGTTATTAAATTACAATAAACTTTTGGATGCCTTATGTGAATCATAGTTATACCCACCAATGGTCTCGGAAGAAAAATGATGTTTGGACCACAGACAAAGATAAATAACTTAAAACACAATTTAAATAAGTCTAAAACGATTTACTTAAGCTTTTAACAATTTCGGTTCTTGTCCGAACAGCTTAGGTAATATAGTAAAGAATTGCAATATTTTACAATATGCCGATGACACAACTCTTAGTTTTAAAGAAAAGAGCTTTAATGAGCTTAAAGAGCTTGCTATTAACAAAACTAACTGTTGTGTAGACTATTTTAGTCATCTGGGTTTGAATACCAATTTTTCTAAAACATTTTATATTAAATATTATGGTCTCACCTTAGCAATCAATTATTGATTTTGTCCTCAAAATCGATTTCGGGGTCGAAACCCCATCGTCAGTTGGGACTTAGGAAAGACCAGTTTTCATGTGTCATATTTAAAATCTTCATCCATTGGATTTCGTCTTCTTCTTGAGGTAAAAGTTGTTAAAATCATTGATAAAAAATTGTAAAAACTT
Organism: Matsumurasca onukii; assembly: GCA_018831715.1. NCBI lineage: Eukaryota > Metazoa > Arthropoda > Insecta > Hemiptera > Cicadellidae > Matsumurasca > Matsumurasca onukii. Next base: position 5,690,965 of record CM032065.1, read on the forward strand.
TGTAAAACTTATCACAGACACAAAACACACACACACTGGTGACTAGATGCACTCACAGCCAGATCTGATGTTATACTGACTGAGTCACTTATCTTCTGACTAATCAATGTGTTTTTTTCCTCTCCCTTTTTCTTTTCTGTTTTGCCCTTTAGCTAGTTTGTTTTGTTTCTTTATATGTATTAATGTTCATAACTGACTGAAATATAACGTTTGAAGATGGAAAATTAATTTGGTCATTGAGAAGCAGATCCTTGTGTAGTTTAGTGTTTTTGTATATATAAAACTGTTCCCATACATTTAATTTCTTTCCTGTCTGAGCTGAGTGGATTACTTCTAAATCATTTTCTATTGTTGAGAATGAATGGTTCTCGTTTACCAGATGTTCTCCATAGGTTGAGGCTCTGTTCGTTGAAATATGCTCTTTATATCTGACTCTAAATGATCTGCCGGTCTGACCTATGTAATACTTAGGACAGGATGCACAGTTTAGTTTGTAGACACCTGTACCTTCAAACTGGTCTTGGTGGATTGGTTTAGGATTGGTTTTCTGGAAAATTGTATTTATGTTATTTTTTGATTTGTAAGCTATTCGGAAACCTTGTTTTTGTACGATATTCTGTAGAGTATTGTTGATTTTACCATGGTATTGCATTGCAATAAATCTGGGTTGGTCTGCATTGTCGTTTACCTGGTTGATTAAATTTTCTGTACGTTTTTTCTTCCAAATCATCCTACTGACCATTGATGGATCATAGCCATTGTTCACCGCAATTTGTTTGATGATATTTACTTCTGCTTGGTGGTCTTGCTCTGTCATAGGTACTCTAATTAATCTATTTATCATGCTGTGAAATGCTGCTAATTTGTGGGACATAGGGTGGTTTGATGATTGGTGAATTACTTGGTCGGTTGCAGTGGGTTTTCGGTAAATTTTAAATTTGTGTTTATGGTCTTCTCTTGTTATGGTTAGATCCAGAAAGTTGAGTTGTTTGTTGGTTTCAATTTCAGTTGTAAATTGTATATTGGGGTGAGCATTGTTGAGGCGTTTAGCGAACAAATCTATCTGTCTTTTATTCCCTTGAAATAGGCAAATGATGTCATCTGCATACCTGTGGTAGTAAACAATTTTTTTGGCTAAAGGGTTCTTTTCTTCATTTAGAATATAATTATTCTCAATCTGGTTCAAAAATATATCAGCCATGATACTAGAAAGAGGTGAACCCATTGCTAGTCCTTTGTCTTGTTGGTAGAAATGGTCCTTGTATTGGAAATAGTTCTGCTTGAGAGTAATTTCGATTAATTTAACTAGATCATCAATGTTCTCATCATTCAACTGGTTTTGGGCTTTCAGGTTATTTTTCAGGATGGTTATGGTCTCATCGACTGGTATGCTGGTGTATAGATCTTTAATATCGAACGACACTAGTAAATGTGTATCTGGACATTCAACTTCTTTTATTTTGTCTATTAAGTCTGTAGTGTTCTTCAAAGACCTGTTATTTTCTAGCTTAACCAAGGCTCTTATCTTTTTATCGAGTATCTGTGCTAATTTATGACATGGACTATTAATGGAATTAACCACTGGCCTTATAGGTTCATTATCTTTATGGATCTTAGGTTGCCCTCTTAGTTTCGGTGCAGTTGGTTTCATCGTACGGCTCTGAATCTTCTGGTTGTCGGTTAATATTTTAGATTTATTTACAGCAGCTCTAATTTTAGTTTGGTAGTTGTTTGTGGGATCTTTTGTAAGTAATGTTGTTTTTGAAATGAAGTCCAGTATTTTCAGGTTGTGTTGGTTATTGTCTACAATCACTACCGTGTTGCCTTTGTCAGCTTTGACTCATGGATGCATTAGCTTCTTTTAGTTTTTAGCAATATTTTGTGCTACTATTTTCTCTGTTTCTGGGTTTACACTTGGGTTTAGATGCATATTTTACAATCTTCTGATGAGCTAATTCTAGTTTGTTTTGAACGTCAGCTGGTAAGCTTTGTATAGCAGTTTCTGTTTCCATGAGCAAGTTGGTGAGGTTGTTGTCTGGTATACAATGTTTCAGTCCTCTTCCTAACAAAAGGCAACTCAAACTAAGAGGGCAACCTAAGATCCATAAAGATAATGAACCTATAAGGCCAGTAGTTAATTCCATTAATAGTCCTTGTCATAAATTAGCACAGATACTCTGATAAAAGATAAGAGCCTTGGTTGCTAGAAAATAACAAGTCTTTGAAGAACACTACAGACTTAATAGACAAAATAAAAGAAGAACCAGATACACATTTACTAGTGTCGCTCGATATTAAAGATCTATACACCAGCATACCAGTCGATGAGACCATAACCATCCTGAAAAATAACCTGAAAGCCCAAAACCAGTTGAATGACTGAGAACATTGATGATCTAGTTAAATTAATCGAAATTACTCTCAAGCAGAACTATTTCCAATACAAGGACCATTTCTACCAACAAGACAAAGGACTAGCAATGGGTTCACCTCTTTCTAGTATCATGGCTGATATATTTTTGAACCAGATTGAGAATAATTATATTCTAAATGAAGAAAAGAACCCTTTAGCCAAAAAAATTGTTTACTACCACAGGTATGCAGATGACATCATTTGCCTATTTCAAGGGAATAAAAGACAGATAGATTTGTTCGCTAAACGCCTCAACAATGCTCACCCCAATATACAATTTACAACTGAAATTGAAACCAACAAACAACTCAACTTTCTGGATCTAACCATAACAAGAGAAGACCGTAAACACAAATTTAAAATTTACCGAAAACCCACTGCAACCGACCAAGTAATTCACCAATCATCAAACCACCCTATGTCCCACAAATTAGCAGCATTTCACAGCATGATAAATAGATTAATTAGAGTAAACAGAGCAAGACCACCAAGCAGAAGTAAATATCATCAAACAAATTGCGGTGAACAATGGCTATGATCCATCAATGGTCAGTAGGATGATTTGGAAGAAAAAACGTACAGAAAATTTAATCAACCAGGTAAACGACAATGCAGACCAACCCAGATTTATTGCAATGCAATACCATGGTAAAATCAACAATACTCTACAGAATATCGTACAAAAACAAGGTTTCGAATAGCTTACAAATCAAAAAATAACATAAATACAATTTTCCAGAAAACCAATCCTAAACCAATCCACCAAGACCAGTTTGAAGGTACAGGTGTCTACAAACTAAACTGTGCATCCTGTCCTAAGTATTACATAGGTCAGACCGGCAGATCATTTAGAGTCAGATATAAAGAGCATATTTCAACGAACAGAGCTCTCAACCTATGGAGAACATCTGGTAAACGAGAACCATTCATTCTCAACAATAGAAAATGATTTAGAAGTAATCCACTCAGCTCAGACAGGAAAGAAATTAAATGTATGGGAACAGTTTTATATATACAAAAACACTAAACTACACAAGGATCTGCTTCTCAATGACCAAATTAATTTTCCATCTTCAAACGTTATATTTCAGTCAGTTATGAACATTAATACATATAAAGAAACAAAACAAACTAGCTAAAGGGCAAAACAGAAAAGAAAAAAAGGGAGAGGAAAAAAACACATTGATTAGTCAGAAGATAAGTGACTCAGTCAGTATAACATCAGATCTGGCTGTGAGTGCATCTAGTCACCAGTGTGTGTGTTTTGTGTTCTGTGATAAGTTTTACAAAGTTTTACAATATTTTATCAATGATTTTAACAACTTTTACCTCAAGAAGAAGACTCCAATGGATGAAGATTTTAAATATGACACATGAAAACTGGTCTTTCCTAAGTCCCAACTGACGATGGGTTTCGACTCCGAAATCGATTTTGAGGACAAAATCAATAATTGATTGCTAAGGTGAGACCATAATATTTATTGTTACAAGCAATCAAAGGCTAACATGAATTCATTTTATATTAATTTTAATATTGGTGCACATGTGCAAGACAACAATACTCATAATCAGCCATCAATGGCACGCTCTTCAAATGACTGACCATGTTTAATTCTTGGGTCTTTCATAGATGAAAAGCTGTCTTGGGATCACCATGTTGATTTGGTCTGTAGCAAAGTGTCCAAAGGACTATTTTTATTAAGGAAACTTTCACTCCACTGCAGCCAAGATGTTTTGATGATGGCATATTATGGAATAATTCATCCCCATTTATCTTACGGATTATGCTTATGGGGTAATTATTGCTTTGAAACAAAAATCCAAGGATTTTTATCCCAAAGAGAGCAATTAGAATAATTGTAAGTTAAAATTAAAAGAATCCTGCAGGAACATTTCAAATCGCTATCTATATTGCCTTTATCCTCTGTGTACTTTTGGAAACGTTGTTGTTTTTAGGGCTAAGTGTACTATTGTCGAGAACATTAGTCAATACAATACAAGGAATCACAATGTTATCCCACCAACTACCATAGGCTTCAACTGTATGATAAACTTCCTGTTGAAGCCGGTAGAAAATATATAACAAACTTCCGACAATGTCAAAAATTACTCTACAACAAAATTCAAAACAAACCTTAAAAGATTCCTTGCTCAAAATTCATTTTATAGTGTTGCGGAATTTATGAATATTTAAAGCTATACTTATACTATTCAAGGTCTTACTTGAGGTATATAGTATATTTTATTGTCAAAAAAACAATTTTATTGTATCATTTTGACATTAAACGTTATTGTTATAGCTTTAAACTCCAAGGCTTTAACCTAACTAAATATACATGTGATTTGAGTAAGCAAAAATACTCGTACGTGAGTGACATAGGAATGTACCTTGCAAGCTTGATGTTCTGTGATCTGCTGCACAAGGAAGTTGCTTTCAGCCGCTGCATGTCAAGTCCAGTTCCCTCAGGTGTGGCAGTTTAACTATGAACTTGGCCAGCATCTGAATACACAACATGACAACAACTGGTTGATTACATCATGCTTTTAGGTTGATGTAAGAAAATATTAGAATAAAAGAAAAGGAGAGCTAAAAGCAAAGTAGGAACCAGCACTAATCTAGCTGTCCAGTCTTTAGGAATATGTCCCTTGGCCAGAAGATCATTCATAAAGTCTTAAACAGTTTGAGTATGGTACTCCACCGTTATCTTGACAATCTATGAGGAAAAGAAGAAGACGGAAGGACGTGAAATCATAAGAACCTGAAATGAAGAGACCTAAGTTAAGAAAGACAGGTAGGATATTGCCCTCTTACCTTAAAGAAATGCTAAAAGCGATACCAAACGATGAGAATAAGAGGGAGGTTTTTTAGTGGAGTCCCCCCCACCATTGTGCGGTCCCAATGGGAAATCCAAAAGAAATTTTTCCCCCTCCAAGAAATAACCAAACTCATGAACTCACCTGAACACCAGTGTCGCAGAGTCGATTGTCCGCCAGGATGAGGTGTTGCAGTTCTGTCTGATGGTTGACAGCTTGCAACACAGGCTCCAGTGTACCGGGGGTCAGCACTGCGTCAGCCAGGTTCAGCGACAACGACACTTGACTCACATCCAGACACTGCTCCACGTACTCATCAGGCTCTGTAACCAACACATCAGTCAAATTCACTCTTGGAAATGGATCTTGATGGTTTGGTTCAACAAGAATCACGTTGTAGCTTTAAGAACAATAAAGATTCAAAAGCAGCTTGTAAATTTCCATTTTCCATGGAAAACTGTAAAAAATAGCCATAAGTCAGAGATTTACAATAAAAGTATAAAACCATGAATTATCTTTATGAAACTTTCCCATATTCCCAGACCCAGTCTATGTTAGGCTTTAAATATTACGACACACATTTCTTAACTCAGTTTCATATTGGTGTCAATTATATCTACTGGAAACATAAAAACATCATGATATTAGGGTGAAAATTTTTACCTGTGAGAAACAGTTCTCCAATCAGTGACTGAAGATGGTACTCCACAGCAAGACCGAAATATTTCACCCTAATCATCATGATGTTTTGACGCGGTGTGAACAGGAAGAACTAGATTATAGTTGTGACACATTTCTTGATTACTGCAACCTACGCACCAGGTGGTTTGAGCTGTGCAATGGTACAGTTCGTCAGGTTTAGCATGGCTGGTGAGATGGGCTATAGCCATAAGCGACCAGCAGGAAATCTCAAGGCCACCAGCCATGCTATACCTAACGAACTGTAGATCAGCCTAAGCTGTTAGCTGACATCCTGTGGTCACTCGGTCGTTGTGGGTTTGATACCTAGAGCTGGTACAACCCTTTAAAGAGATTAGATTTAAATAAGAATGTGAAGAAGCCCTCCTTAAATTGCCTAAGTACAATGAGCCCACATTTGCATACAAGTTTTCACTGTCTATACGGCAATGGATGTTCATTTAAACATAGCCCTGTAGAAGATGATGAGTATTGATGACTTAACAGTGGAAGGTAATGTTTTCAATTTTCATAATGTTAGATGATGGCCTCTGTGTATTTGTCATCTAGCTTCTTGTGTGAACTCTGTACAAGAGAACTACGAGTTTTCTAAGCAGAGACCTCTGCATTTTTTCTTCCATGTAGTGGAAGTACAAGAGCTTTCAACAGCTAATAAAGCACGGGCTAACCTCAAATAAAATTAAACCTACGATACAATTTTGAAGCCCACACATGACTGGGACTCGTGGCGTGGTCCTGTAATCCAGCTTCATGGAGGTCAGGTTTTAAGGATGATATAGGTCTAAAGCGTCTCAGATAGTCTCTGTGATCATCTGATGATACCCATCAACTCCACCATCGTTTAGACATATCAGACCATCACCTGCGTGGTTCGGAAGTCACGTTAAGGCCGTTGGTTCTTGTATTTCTAGAGCTGTGCGGGATCCCGGATTTTCGGTACCGGGACGGGATTGAGGTCATTTCCGTTCCCTCGCCCTAGTACCGAAATTTCGGGACGGGAAGTAAAACAGGGATGAGTCGGTTCTCGGTTCCGGTTCTCAGTTCCACCGGTTCTCGACAGAACCGGAACCGAGAACCAAAATGACAAATGGTTGGAACCGGCCCCGAAAGCGAAATAACACATTGGGGTTAGGGGTGTGAGTACTCGATGTATTGAGTCCGAGTTTGAGTATTTGCTCGAACTCGGCTCGACCTGATCGGTAAAGCTCGAAATTTGGTCGAGTAATTTGCCGTGAACGGTATCGAAGTCGTGATTTCACCGCGGGCGTTAGCGGGAGTCAAGAGATCGCCGCGAACGATATCGAAGTCGTGAATTCACCGCAGGCGCTAGGGAGTCAAGACGCCGCAAACGATATCGAAGTCGTGAATTCACCGCGGGCGTTAGCGGGAGTCGGGCGCCGCGAACGGTATCAAAGTCGTGAATTCACCGCGGGCGTTAGCGGGAGTCGAAGACTTCCGCAAACGGAACCGGAACCAACCCGGAACCGGGAACCGATTTTTCTCAGAACAAGAACCGGGACCGGTAAAATGAACCGACCTCTAGTAAAACTATTGGTGTTTTGTTTGTGTGTACTTCTGGTGAAGATAAGATAAGGAACTAGAGCCGAGCAGTTCTAAGTAAACAACCTGTAAACAACCCTCTCCCCTACTTCCGTGCTGAGTGCATTTTCAATGGAGGCCGGCAGCCATTGTCAGGATGGCTGATAACCTCAGACAGAACCAAACATCCATTTTGTACTTGTACTAAATCCAATTCTAGCTTGCAATATCTATTTTATTGTACTAAAACCTTTGCATTTGACCGTTAATTCAAACCTAGTATAAAACATTATTTGGGAAATGAAATTAATCATTGTGTAAATGGAGATGAGAAAAGGAAATAAACACACACTACCCTCTCCTCACAGGTCGTTCTCACTATATCACAAGCATACAGAGAAAATGCTCTGATTGGCTATGTAACCCCGCCCTATGTGGTTGCCTAGCAACAGCTAATGACATAGTAGACAAGTGACAACTGATAAGGGCACAACAGGCCTCCTGTCTGGCACAAAAACGGTACCGGCCTTCCCACTCCTGCTCACACACTGCAGCTGTCTCCTCTCTGATATCCTTCTCTTCCCTTGTCCTTTCCACCTGTCATCTCTTTCTTTGCCTTCACCCCTCATCTCTGTGCACTGGTAGCTGCACAGTCTGATTCTTCTCTCACCTTAGCAACTCTCCAACTTTTTTGCAATGTTTGGGCTGTGAGTCAGTGTTATTCATTGCAAATGGGTGAGGATGAGTGGGTTCTGTGATAGTTATAATGTACTGGATTTTTGATTTTAAAACTGCATGTTGTTATATAGCCATGTATCATAAACAAAATAATTTGATTGAAAACTCAATTTTATTTAATATTTCTTTAATATGTCTATTTGCCAACTTTCCCCTGCCTCGCTCTCTCAATCCCGATTTTGAAAAAATCCTGCCTCCGTCCGGACCCAAAATTCTGCTCCCGCACAGCTCTATGTATCCATTGGTCATTGGGGTATTAATTAATGACACATTCTAAGGATGAGTCGGCCTTAGTTTGTAACAAGACTACACCTCATAACTCATCACTACCACTCATCACACTCATCCTTCACCACATATTTCCCTTAAAATACCCTCATGAGAGTGGTCGGCATCTCAAATAGTGATTTAGTGATTTAATGACTCACCGACACCCAGCTGAGAGCACACTTCCTTGTACCTCTCGGTGACCGGGTGAGTCTTCCACGAAGTCACCATTCCCGTCACTTCCCGGTAGGAAAGCAGCAGAGTTACCGGGTCATGTGCGCTGAGCATCGCACCGTCCTCCGTCGTCACTGTCAACTTGGGCTCCACTCCTTCAAAACTGACAACATTCAACGTTAAGGATTTATAGTTTGCTGAGATTTTAAAATACAGACTACAATTTTTCTAAACTCTATTCAAGATAAACAAGATCAACAATAGTGCCATTTAAAAATATTCTAAGATGGCTGACATTGTTTTTATATATATTTTAGACATTGTACGGTTAGATATTTTGTAGAAATTACAAACTCAGAAGTGTCTGCTTGGGTCTAACATGACTTTTTATCAGCTCAATTTTAAACAATAGACAAAGTATTTATACACTATTTTCTTTAAGATTACGAACATTAGGGAGACAATATTCTAAATCTCACAAGAAAATAGAATTTGATGAAGGAAAAAATGAAATTCAGAGATTTTGCTCAAAGTTCATGTTTAACATTATATGCTAAAGAACACATTATTTACCTTTAAAATTAACCTAAGATTTTTTAAATATTTTCATAGGACTTGACTTAAGGTTTGGTCCAAAACCCAAAACACGAATACTTAGGTATTAAAGAACCTTAATCAGCTCTTTCTATTTAAAATGTTAGACACATTCTGATAGGGCAAGGTAAGCAAACAAATATGGTATTAAAACCAAGTAAAGTATCTCCTTAAACTTAAGATTTTTCATACTCTCCTGGCCTTAAGTTTAGAAACACAACAAGTGCTCAAGCCCTAAGCTTAAACACATGAAGGACACCCTTGTACATTGTACAGTCTACATTCTACAACATGAAGATAAAAGAAGATCCTTTTCGTCTCATTCTCACTAAGGCTTTTCACATTTAGTTGAGACCAACGACTTGTCTAATTTGACTTCAACAAAAAATAGGGATATCATTTTTTCTTTTGTGGTCTCTGTAAATGCCCTGAAAATTTATTGCTTCCCATTAGTGTCTTATGCATCTGTAGGAATGTAACCAGGAGAGGGAAAGTAAATATTTAAACAAATGATTCTTAACCAACCTGTAATATCGTTTAGCAGCCTCCTCTGCCAGCCAACCGATAGTTAGAGATTCCAGACTTGTAGTTGGTAAAGGAATAAGAAGAAGCTTGCCTTCCACTCTTATCTTAATTGAAGGAGGAGCCATCTAAACATTTCGAAACCACTGTGATTGGATAATTTCAGTAACAAACACTAACAGTTTGAATAGGTAAAAGGAAGAAACAGACTTTTCCTGCCAGTTTCGGGCAGTTAAAAACTCCACCCGTCTTCAGAGGACTACACTAATCTAGGACCTACATTTAATTATACATCTTAACCTAAGAATTTACCAAACAATATATAAAAATACTTGAGAGAAATAAAGAGACTTGACGCCGACGGAGGGGTGGTTGATGATTTTGTTGCAGGAAATGTCCGTTTCTTCCTTTTACCAAATTGTTCTCCGCCACTATTATGAACTTTCAAACTAACATTTTAAGTAGGTTAACTAAGTTTACTAAATTAGGTAAATTAAAAGTATGATGAATTTTCTTTATCTAATTCTGACCCTTGAAGCTAGCTAGCTTTTATACAAGGAGACCACACGATTAAGTTATAATCAAAAACTGAGTTGGGCTTTAAAGACTCATAATATGACTTAAAGATACAATTAGATAAGCTTGGAATACGAAAAGACGAGAAGTAAAGTTGCTTTTTTGAAGTTAGGAAGTTGCTAATTAAGTTCAAAATATAGCAAAACTGTCGAAACAATTGTTGGCGTGAGGTGTTAGGAAGCTAATAACTGTAAACCGTTTTGTTCAACAACTTTTCATTCTCTTTGGCGAGAGAAATAAATAGCTCTATTTCCTAACCTGATGTGGTTTACAAAAAACCTTCTTAAGTAAAAAGAAAAGAGTTTTACTTAAAACATGAAAATGAACATTTGTCCAAAGTTTCATCACAATCTGTGGTGGTGAAAGTAAAAACCTCAAATTACTTTGTGCATACGGACGACTTTTATACCTGTGAGTTAGGAAGTGGTAGCTGTGTAGACTGTCCGTAGTTCATCGAAGACATGAGCTGCGACTGTGCCGAGGCGTTGAACGCTTGTTGAGTGTTTGGTGGGTAAACTGTTGTAACCTGCGGCTCGGGCTGGGGAGGCGCGGGTGACGCACAACTCCAAACACTGACAGCGCACTTGATAGCTCGGCTTGGTAGAGAGCGCCAGTCGTGGTGGTGGGCTGCAAGTTAGGGCTACATGTGTTAGGGTAGTGAGAACAATAATTTGAAACAATTATAACTAAAGTAGCCATTGTAGTTTTATGCTGTGTTGATATAATTTTTTACCAATTGAAGGGATAAAACATGGAAGAAAAAATGAAATAACTAATACAGGATTAGAAGCAACTAATCTGTTGGGAGGAGAGCTAACCGCTTTATCAAAGCAAATACAATTAGGTTTAATTAAAAAAAGAGTACAAAACTAATTTAATTTGACAGTTTTCACGCCTCACCTAGTTTTAAAACATCAGCACAATAAACCAAATAGTTACGTTCACTTGGTCTCAAACCATAATCCAAAACAATTTAATCTATTGAAAAAAAATAACTTATCAAACTTACTTTCTGGTTTGGTTTTCTTCTTGAATATTTTGCCTTTCAGCATTCAATAAATCGGTAAGTTCTGACAAGGCCTCATGTTCTTCATTAACATCCATGCCCTGAAACATTTAAGGAGAACATAAATAAGAAAAGCATACAACATCACCATTCTACTTTGATTTTCGACTCAATAAGTGACCGTTTGAATCTTATTTTGTAATTAATCCAGAGTCTTTTTAATTAATAGCTGACTAATCGAAACATATTTGTAATCAATCCAGAGGTAAGTCAGTTTCGGTTGAACCTTTTACTAATAATTTATATTACATATGCAAATCTACGGAAGTATTTACCTATATGTAAGAACTTTTGACAAACAGAGCAAAAGTAAACAATTTAAATTGAAAACTGTTGAATAATCGATACATTTGAGCTGGTTTGTTGACAATCTTTCATCATTGGTTTAGCGCTAAACAAACGTGGCTAGAATTACCAGCTGATCTGATTCCTCTGTAGAACTGCACAGGAGTCATCAGCTGATTTTCATCCTAATACTCTTCTCAAAACTTATCAGTGAAAGGAAAATGTAACAAACAATAATGTCTTCACCTGTTCGAGATCTGTGACAGGGCTGATGGGTCGTAGTATGTTCCTTCTCCCAATTCCAATATCGTCATCAGATCGCGTCGGACTGAGCAATCGGCTCGTGCGGCGCAACGGCTCTCCGTCAAACTGGTGCGGTCGCCTCTTCACACCTCGGTTAGAGTTGATAGCGAGGTCGTCTTCCAACCAATCATCCACAACCTCCTCCTCTTGCACCAGAGCCTTGTGGCTGTCAGAGGGTGGTGGACTCTGGAATGGAAACCGATGAAGTAAGTTAGGAGATTTTTTTATTCAAAACTGTTGGTACTTTTTTTTAAATGAGTGGGTTTTTTTTTAATAAATATACAAATTTAATTATATAATAACAATAAAATATCTTTATTTCTCCAACTGTTTACAAATTGTACAATAATAAACCAACACATTACACACTTGCTTAACATAAAAGGCACAACTATAAACAGAGAAAAAATATAGGGGTCTTTTAGAAAAATCTGAGTTGAGACCTCCTTCAGATACTTAAACAACTATTATGCTATAAGAGAGCGAGACTAACATGTAACCAATATTCTTATAGATAACAATATATTATACAATTGATTAAAAAGTTTACTGTGCATAGTCTAATTAAAAAGTATTAAAATACATTTTTGTACATCCTTTAATACAAAATAATCACACACATAACAAAATAAAACATACAAAAGCAGTCAAGACAAAAAGATAGTAATGAACTTAAGCTACACAAAAATTCTAAATACACTTTCAATAAACTCAATGGTGCACAACAGTTTTTTAGGCTGACAGAAAATAAACGGAAATTTCGCTTATTTAGAATTGTATTACTTAAAATATTATATAATCTAGGAGCACTATTAAAGTAGAACTGTTGATGTGGTGTAAGTTTTGATTTGGGAACAGGAACGGTCAAATTATTTCTTAGATTGAAGTGGTTATCAAAATTGTCGTATTCGTTATTGCTAATGTTGTAAAATATTCTTAAAACCTTAAAAACATAGAGGTGACGTAATGGAAGAATTTTATATTTTACAAATAACGGCCAAGAGTGTGTTAAGAGAGATGTTTTAGCAATGTCAAGTCAAGGATATAAAATATCTGGGTCTTACAATTGAAGAAAACTTTAACTGGAAAAACATACCGTATTCAAACAGTTAAACTTTATATGTTTTCTTGCTTAAAGAAATTTTACTTATTGAAATCTGTATGCCCTCTTTCTATTTTAAGAATAGTTTACTTTTCCGTAGTGGACTCTAAATTGCAATATGGAGTTTCATGTTGGGGCGGTGTTTATTTTATTCTTCTATTCTACGTGACCCCTTGTTTTCTAAGTACAGAGAGGTCGCGTTATCTTACCGAAACTTGTGGAAGATATTCCTCCTAGGTTGAAAAAAGAGAGACAGTTCTACATTGTTGCGGAGCAGGCAATGAACCTGCAGAAATGTTGGTCCTGACTTTAGCTACCTAGTAAAGGTCACTCATAGTTATTCCTGCCAGATAATGTGTGGCAATACCTTTACTGTTAAACACTCTTAAATGGTCTGGCGGTATAATAATAATATTTTTATTGCCATGAACAAAGGAATTTTGCATAGACAATTAACAACATATTAGCCTAATAAAAATAGTTGAATATTATAAATTGTGTATTAATTGCTAATCTTCAATTTGTCTTTAAAGAAATCTTCATAGTTGTAGTACACACTTGCTTGTAATTTTAATTTGAGTTTAGTCTTAAATTTTCTTATATTTTTTCCTCTCTCATGGAATTTGGAAGGTTGTTGTAAAGTTTCGTCATGTTATAAATAGGAAATTTTTTAAAATAAGTTGTTCGATGATTTGCATTTTGAATTTATTACAAGTCTTCAGTTTTTCTAATATATTTTTGATCTAAAAAGGATTTTGAATTTGTTTTGATGAATGTTAAAGTTTCATAGATGTATAAAGAGTGAATAGTCATAATGTTGTTTTCTTTGAATAAATTAACACAGGAGTAACGTTGTGGTTTTCTAAAAATAGCTCTTAAAGCTGACTTTTGAAGTACTAATAGGTTTTTTACTAATGGTGATCTTCCCAAATTGTTATACCGTATGTTAAATGGGGAAGATTAGTCCATAGTACATAGTGATAAGGGTTTGTGAACTACAGAAGGAAGACATTTTTCTGATTAAGTAAATGGCATTTGAAATTTTGGTACTGATTTTGTTGATATGTTGTTGAAAATTTAAGTTTTGTTTAAGGTTATTCCTAAAATTTCCCTTCAGTAGATTGTTCTATTAGATTATCTTCAATAAATATGTTCAATTTTGACTCATTCTGAGTGTTGTTAGGGTGAAGAAATTCAATATACAGTAAGTAGATTTAGAATAATTTATATCTAAGCCATTGTTTTGGAACCGTTCAAACAAAATGTTAAGGTCTATGTAGGATTCAATTTCCAAATTTTGAAGATTTTGATTTGCTATGAACAGTGATTTTGAACAGTTAGGATTTGCCGGGATTTCAGATTTTCGGGGTTCTGATTTGAGGGGTTCCACTGTACTTAAAATACTTATCTGAGTAGTTTTTTGTAAATAAATGGAGACTTGTGTGATCAGCTGATTTATGGTAAGTTACACCAAAAATATACAGTATTATTCCTTTAAATCTTGGTTGCTATGGTAAAATATTGATTTTGTTAAGTCATTAATTTTTTGTTGCAAGTTAAATTAGTCTGCAAATATGTGCCTCCAGTACTTCAAACGCAAAGAAATAATTCCCTATGCTCTCAGGAAGGAATTCAAGCAACTCAAGGATGATTTATCAAGCATTTACAGAGCTATATTGTATGGAAAACTGCTGGACATAATGTAAACACAACAGTTAAGTAACCAAATTATTTATTCAAAACTCAAAATTATTTGAATGGACTGAAATTTTGAAAATTTAAGTGCTGTTCCGAGGAGAAAACCTCGTTAAAAAATCACATCACAATTTCCATAAAATTAATCAAAATTAATTGTATACTAAATCACAACAAAACAAGATGGCCTAAAGCTGCTTACTAAAATGTAATAAAAATGATTAAGAAATAAGCTTAGAAAAGCAGAAGAAAAGGTTTACTGAAAGATCCACCAGAATGGAAAAACAAGTTTGAAGATTGACAAAAGAGGAGTAAACCTCTATAAAAAAGTTGCCAAAGATCGACAAAAGAGGAGTACACCTCTATAAAAAAATTTTAAAGATTGCCAAAAGAGGAGTAAACCTCTATAAAAAAGTTGTCAAAGATCGACAAAGAGGAGTACACCTCTATAAAAAAAATTTTAAAGATTGACAAAAGAGGAGTAAACCTCTATAAAAAAGTTGTCAAAGATCGACAAAGAGGAGTACACCTCTATAAAAAATTTTAAAGATTGACAAAAGAGGAGTAAACCTCTATAAAAAAGTCAAAGATCGACAAAGAGGAGTACACCTCTATAAAAAATTTTAAAGATTGACAAAAGAGGAATAAACCTCTATAAAAAAAGTTGTCAAAGATCGACAAAGAGGAGTACACCTCTATAAAAAAATTGTTAAAGATCGGCAATAGAGGAGTGAACCCCTGTCAAAAAGGTTCTCAACAATGACAAAAATAATTGTCAAAGATTGACCTCAGACAAGTAAAAACTCTTAAAAAAAGCCCTTGAAAGACTGATTAGAGAAGAACAAACCATGAGAGGATGAATGAAATGTTGAAGATCATCAGAAGTATTTGATGGAGAACCACAAACATTGTTCAACTTAGTGTCAATGGATGTAACAATTTGCCAAATGACTTGGTGAAGAAGCAATGAACAGTTTTCAGTTTTGAGACTGCAGTGAGGACTGCATGTGAAAAAGGCAGTTGAAGATTTTCCCATTGTTCCAAGTTGTATTTGAAGGTTCAAGGTCTGGTCTCAACGTTGATTTATAGGAGTCACAATGTTGATGTTCCTCATTGTGTTAAAATCAATTAAATCGTCTCTTGAGGCAAAAAACGTTGTATTTTATTTACTTAAAACGTACGAGAAATGGTTGGAGAAAATGGTTGATACTAGCTGTGTACCGGTGCTTCGACACAGATAATATCTAGATCAACACATCCAGTAGAATACCTCTTGACCGAAGATAACGGGGGAGTCATTTTAAATAACCAACATTTAGGTTAAAAAGATAATTGAACAACAATTAACAGAATTGGAATAGGAAGACAATGAAAGTTTATTGTATTCGGAATAGATGCCCAATGAGAAATTAGTTAAGGCCAGAAACCCACTTCTAGGAAAGGTGAAAGGCTAGCTTAGAGGTCTCATAGAGGCAGTGTTGGTGCTAGGTAAACTAATTTCAAAAAGTATCTTACTAAAACTAATTTTGGAAATAAGTTGCGAGCTAAAACTAAAAATCGACTTTCATGCTAGTTTTGAACTAGTTTCAGAATGGCTTCTTGAACTAGAGTGAGATTTTAAGTTCGATCTTGTGTATATATGCACCTAGTTAAATGTACGTATCCTATATTATCACTATTCTATCTTTGTTATATTTTTATACTTGTAACTCTGACACCATTTCAAATCTTAACGAATTTGTAATAAAATTGTTCTCTCTATTTATTATGCCGACTTTAGAGCTAGCATGCAAACCCTCCATACAGGCACGCCAAGCCTAGCTCGTTTAGTATTCAAAAATATTACAAAACACTTTTTGAACACTTCACGTCAGGATTGTATTGAACATCCCAAAAAATACAGGGTTATTCAATTGAAAAGAATTTCTCACTTTCAGATAACTCTATTTCATTAATTATAACTTAGATTTATATAAAATAAATACCAGTAAAAGAGCACATTTCAAAGTTTGTACCCCTTGGTAAACTTCTATAAATGCTCCATATGTCTCCCCCTGACTGCTCGGCAAAAATCTAGCCAATAATGAAACTTTTCCCATAGACCACGAAGCAAATATTGGTTTAAGGTATTGACTGCATCTCTCATACGGTTTTGCAGGACAATTCGAATTCTTAGTATGAGGGGCACATAAACCTTTTCCTTAACATAGCTTCAAAAGAAAAATTCACGACTAAATCCAGAATCTAGGACGAAACTTTCGTTTAACTGAACTGACTGGCTTTTTGAATATTCCAGAACACAGAATGTCAATTGTGTTGAAGGAAGCCATCTTGTTGTGTACCAAAGTAGCTGCTATAAACCCTTCTATTCAGTATTCATCTGTAAGTTTACCCTTGTGCCTGCTATGCGAGGGTAAGGGATTAGGGGAGGGTGGAGGCTGATTAAAGACCAAACATTGCCTTGCAACCTAATTATCTCTTGTTGATGGTCTGACATTGCTAGTAAAAGGCACTTTGGGTAGTAGCCCAATATATAGCATTCTCATTTTATAGGATATAGTGGCTTTTATTTTTAGACCATTTGTGTTGCAATCGTTGATTACAGCACTGATTCCTTGTGATACTTTCTCAGGCAAAATAGTCAATAATAATGAATCAAACAAATGTTTTCGCCTAAATGGAACGAAATGAATTGCATTAAGATGCACCAAACATTTTGTTGCAAGACAACAAGTACAGGGCAGCCCTCGACTACCAAAAACGTTGGTGAAAAGTCTAATTTTGAGCTCATTGTCTATCTCAAGTGCCGCTAGTGTGAGAGTAGCTTTTCAGGATTTAGTTTTCTTGACAAGTAAATTTAGTTCTACCTTGCTACTTTTTGCCACAGTTAGTTCAACATATTCAACATTGTTTCCATGTAGATGCAAAGTGCCCCGGAGCACCTGACACAGTCAATGTGCTGGCCAACACTGGTGATATGCTCTAATATACCAAACAAAACCAGTATAGCTTCTCAACCGGATGACCAAGTGCGATTTAAACTACGTCCAAGCAGACAATGGGGTTTTAAGCTGGTTACAACCTCACGTATATGTCTTTAACAATAACTTAGCTACAATATATAGATTATAGCTAAAATTTTGTAAGTACGGTAGTTAGTTTTATATTGCTTTTTATTTTTGATCGCTTCACTAGAAGTGAGAAACTGCAATGAATAGGCTCTTGCAGATGAAGCGTTTGCTGACTTACAGCTATTGACAACACAGGATTACCTATAATTTTTCATCAAAATATTAAAGTACCTAACCAATATTTTCTTGGCTTTCTAGCTTTGACTGACCTGGGGGCCAAAGAATTAAAGTAGTGGAAGTAAATAGCGCTGATTATTCTAGGAGAAAAATAGCGCTTTTCAGTTTTCACTTACAAACTAGTAACTACGAGTGACAAACAATTGGATACAGTAGCACGATATTTTTCAATCAATTCAACACCAACCCGTCCAGCTCAATATGAAGGCAAAGTCATTTCAAAAATACATTAAAAGAGGCTTTTCTTAAACTTTTCAGTTAAGCCGGTCTACTATACCCTAACTACTACCCTATACCCTAACTTTAAAACATTAAAATAAACTTAATAGTGCAGTAAAATATGCGTTATGTATGTTTCAAGTAGTGATGGGTCGAATTGAATATCGAATCCTGAATCTACCGAATTTGGGTAAAATTCAATTGAGATTCGGTGGTTCATGTCAATTTCTAAATTAATCGACTCGGTTCTTGCGGAACCGATAACGGTACTCAAAGTCGGCGGATACACGAAGACATCGGGCGGTATTGATTCTCATCAATCCCAGTAAAATGAACCGTGGCGTGATTCGTGCATTAGAAATGCTGAGTGGCGTATTGCGTCTTAATAATTGCCATTGGGCAAGTAGACAAGTATCGGTTCAACTTCTTTGACTATCGACTAGTTCGGTTTATCGTCCATGCCATCTGCTACCGCGCAGTTATCGTAGCGATAGTTCGAGTTTGACTCGATTTATCACAAACATTAGCAATCGCATGGCGTTCTATGCGCAGGGGTGTCGTCTGTCACTGTCAGACAAACAATATGGCTCTCGATCGCATCGTCTTTTCGTCAGTGGTGCTCGCTCGTGTCACGAAATCATCAAATATAATGTAAATTGTGGCGATTCTAAATTTTAATGAAGGAAAGTAGTTTAAAACAAGTTTAAAAATGAACTAATCCAATTTTCTGTTACAACATTGGCAAAATGCTCCTTTATCAATGCGTTCAAAACCTAACCCCACAACTAAGCGCAAGTTTCAATCGAATCAAAACTACTTCAATCAGTAACTTTCGACTTCGGTTGTCAGTGTGTTATGTCGTTAGTTTGTGCATCTGACAGTATGGTTCGACATAATTACGTTTTCACCAGTATTATGTGATTACTTATTGTTCATTTTAATTTTTAAGACTTCGTCTTAGTATAGCCTACTTTGACATTACAGTTAGAATCAGAATGTTAGAAATATTTTACTAAAGACGTGAACAACCAAAACTGTGCTAAATAAAACTTATGCTAAGAACTACTTTTCACCAAAAATATTGTTCAACATGTATAATTGTATATAAATTTTAAAGAATAAATATGCAGTACTTTTCAAAAAAATACAATATAGTACTGCTTTGTTTCTGAGGCCAATAATTCTTTAAATTTAATATCAGATAACTAAATTATGTTTTTATTTTTAAAATAATCACGTATTATATTGTTCACAAAGAAGTTGTAGCTTTGAAAAAATTTATTTTCAGGCAGAAAACTCCTTGCATTTATATTTAACAGGGTACACAGTAGTGTAAATTTAAATTCGCAATTGGGTTCGAGATTGAAGAGGCTAAATTCAATTAATTCGATTCGATAATTTTTCAGATTCGACCCATCACTAGTTTCAAGTGTTTGAAAAAACAACTTGTATAACTAAAAGTGAGTAAATCAACAAGCTGAGCTTACGTCTTTTCCCAAACTATGTCGTGAGGTTAGGTTCTGAACATAGGGCCTACTGACAAATGGCGATCTCCGTTTTGTGATTAAAAATTAAATTGGTTACTATTTAAAACTTGTTTTATAACCATTTTCTTTATTGAAATTCTAAAACCTGAATAAATCACATCATGTTTGATGCTTTTGTAACTTCGACAAGTCCGCGAGCAGTACTAACAGATGGCCTTAATAATGGCGTAGCGTGATCGGTTAGTAATGTTTGCGATGGATCGAAAGTTGAAACATTCGAACTTAACTGTTGTTCGATTACTGCAAATAGAAAACAATAACAAATATTGCAACTATTGACACTTGCGACTATTGTAACTATCGATTTAAATGATTAGTTTGTGTGTATGCTAGCTGTTCGGCTGGAGGCCATTTTGTGGCGACTGCCATCTTGACAAGCTTGTTTACTTCGTATATAAATATTGCATCTTCCTCTTATCTCGTCCGTTCTCAGTCGCTACTGGACATCGATGTTACTTAGTACGTTGTTCAAACTGCTGGCACTTAATATTTGGAACGAATCTTCTAGTTTACAGCGCAAATCATGTTTCAAATAACTTCTTGTCAATTTTATGGTATAACAGGGTGGCCACAGAAGTAGCTTGGTAAAATTCACGCATATTTCCCGGCAATATACACATTTTCCTGGTGCACTTCCACTGTTGCAGAGGACCATTTTATGCCCACAGTCTGCATATTTATATGCATATTTGTTATTAACATAACATATTTGGGTTAATTATGAGAGTGAATGAACTTAATCGATCTTAAACTTATAAACTAAAGAGCATAACTAAAACCAATTCTTTATCTCTAGTAACTATCAACATAAAAAGACTCACTTGAGACTTGGGCATCGTTGGTTTCCTCCTCAGTGCTTTCATTGCATCCTCGTATTCTCTGGTAGCGTTTGTGCTTCCCTGCGAGAAGAGGTCATCAGTACTTCCTCGGTGTTCGCTACTTCTGCGAGACAACGTACTCGAGGTTCTGGGCAGTGGATCCCTCTCGCTCAGAGTGTTTCTCGATGAAAATTCCTGATCATCGGTGCTTCGCCTTGAAGATGTTTCTAAAACACATAGTTATTTTAGATTAGATTGAAATGGAGAATGTTCTAGACCCTGCAAGCCAACCTTAAGAAGTGCTCTCCGTGTATGATATGGTAGGGGATATCTATGACTTTAACAAGCCTCAGGATTTCCTCCACAATGCATGATCCAGAACATGCATCTGACAACGATCCCCCAAAGATTCCTCTTCTCCTAGGCTCTTAAGGTTCAACTCCAGGAGCAATGGCAGTCTCCAAGAACAGTCCACATTTCTTACCCCTGACATGGTTCTTGAACCATACTAACTAGTTTATTTAGTTAAATTAAAAATTGAGCAGTTCAAAAACTGAATGAGTTTTTGAAAAACAATTAGAAGTTTTGAATATAATATTTCTTCAAAGAAACAGCAGTAGTTACTAGTTGAAAGAAAATTTGACCTGAGCAATTCACTTACTTGATTTGGAAGTTCTCTCATCTCTGAATTGGTTGGCAGAGTAGCGTCTAGATGTGCTGGAGTGTGGAGTGTATACTGGAGAGGGGGATCGAGATTTCGCTTTCCTTTCAGTTTCTGGTTTGTGTCCGCTGTTAGGAAAAGTTAAAACTTTTAACCCATCTAAACACCTCAAATAAGAATAATAAAGAATAAAAAGAGTATTCTCTTTCTCTCTCTCTCTATCCCAATGTAAATAATGTAAATGACTTCAAAAGGTCAATGGAAGATCAAACTAAGAGTCACTTCTAATACGAGGGCTATCCAGAAAGTAAATTACGTTTTGGAATAAGAATTCTACGAAAAATAGGAAAAGAGTTTTATTATAAGAGGGCGTACCCCAAAATAACGGGAATTCTATTATAAAAACAATATTTTGTTTACAACATATTTGTTTATTTTATGTAATTTTTTAGTCTGGGGAACATGAAAAAGTCGCGTGGAGCAAGATTTGGTGAGTATGGGTTGTGGGGAAGAGTGGTCATGCTGGTATTGGCCAAAAACTAGCGCACTGAGATGGCTACGTGGGCAGGCGCATTGTCATGATGAAAGACCCAATCTCCATATCACCACAATTTAGGTCTGGAGTGTGTTGAAATTCGCTCAACTGAATTTCTACAAACTACAGACAGCAAAGAAGCATTCTCAATGGTCTTTGATGGAACTTTACAATAATGCGTTTTTTTTAACAATTTCACCAGTCCGAGAATTTGAAGGTCCTCCGGGACAAGACTTGTCTTCAATCGACAGGGCGCCATCTTGAATTTGGGAAAAATACTTGTTACACTCTAGTTTTGCTCAAAACATGGGTTTTGTAAGTTTTTTTAATAATTGCAACCGTTTCTGACGCATTCTTACTGAGAACAAATCCAAAACTTCACTGCTGAACTTTATTAATTTAATTAAACAATCAAAACAAAACGAGGCAAAACAAAAAGTACTTTTAGAAAAACGCACACAGCTCCTCTTCACAGCCTCTCAGACTGACCACAGTGAGTGCTTTGAACTCAGGAAGAATTGCGCTTCCATCCCCTAGCGGCCAAAATGCAAACTATGCGCTCCCCACCTCGCCATCGACCGATTCCTGATACTTTTGGGTACCCCCTCGTATACATTTGAAAGCCACACTAAAATACTACTTTTCTACATAAATGGCCATACAAATTTAGGCAATTATCATACCGATGGACGAGCTTTACAATTTCTTCGTCATAAAATTCTGCCACTTGTTCCTTCAACCAAACTTACCAGAATCAATGTTCTGAGTCAATGTTTGTGCCTCGTTCCAGAAAGACCTCAAGCAGCACATTTTCTCTGTCCCAAAATACAGTCACCATAATCTTCCTTATCGACATCGTTTGCATGCATTTTTTGTTTTGCTTTTGAAAGAAAATTTGTGTGCCCCACTGCATTGACTGCAATTTCATCTCACAGTTAACTTGTTTCACCCATGTTTCATCACCAATAACAATCCGATTAAGTAGTGAATCGCGATGTTTGTGGTAATGGTCCAAAAACATTAGCGCTGTACCCATTCGCTGATTTTTGTGATTTCATTAGCTTTTTCCGCAAGTTCGGCATTTGCCAAGCTGGGTCTTCCACTTCGCTTTTCGTCGTGCACATTTGTTCGGCCATTTTTAAAGCGAATGCTCCATTGACCCACTCCACCTTCAGTAATGGTGTTGTCTGCATACACTTCACAAAGCTGCCGATAGATTTCTATCGGTTTACAGTTTTTTGCAGCCAAAAACCTTATTAGTTATTGCTGCACGCACTTTACAGCTCGCGGGATTTACAATTGACAAAGACATTTCTAAGTGACACTGTAACGTAAAAAGGTACGACACAGACCTGAGAGTTTATCGGCTAGATGCAGACTGAACTGGGGAGCAACCACATATCAAGATGGCTGCTCTAGCTTCACCCCTAGCGGAGGTAACCGAAAACGTAACTTACTTTCTGGATAACCCTCGTATTAAGAGCCAATTAGATTTTTGAATAAATGAATACCGTAATGCTTGTTTGGAAGGAATAAGAAGAATGTTATTTTTTGTCATAATTCAACAATAACATTGATAATTTGTACAGTTTTAAGAAAAGTTTAGAATAAAAAAATAATTTACCTTTCGTAAGTGCTAATCTAAATGTTTTTATCAGACTATTGTACTGTGCCAGTGTGTCAGGGTCCAAATCTCTTTTCTCTTCATTGACATAGCGTTTCCTCCATTCTGTTAGACAATCCAGGACAGTTTCCCCCTGAAAATTTCATACCACAAACTTGTATTAAACAACGACATTATATATCAGTTTACCAACTCAAAGTTTAAGTTACCTTATATACTCGAGTCTAAGCCACACGCGAATCTAAGACGCACCCATAATTTTCCCCTGAATAAACGGTAAAAAAACCCTCGTATAAGATGCACCCCCGGTTTTTATAATGTCAACAGCTAGAGGGCTATGATTTGTCAGGCCCCCTGACCCCTCCTTAGAAACTAGTGACGTAATTGCCAGCTGCAGCTGTCAAGAGTAAAAGCAGAACAAAGAATGCATCACCACGATTGCCTTCCCTTTCCCATCCCAAACCCCGCCCTGATCCACCACTACGCCCCTCCCACAGTACAAAAAAAGTAGTAAACAAGAGTCAGCAGCAAGCAGATAAGAAAGGCAGGTAGAGAGATAAAGGACCACCTGGGGTCTGGCGAGGGACTTTTTTTTGTAATCAGTTAGTTCAGATTTTGCCACTGGTGATTGCCCCATATTTCCAAGCGCTAGTGTTTGCTTTGAATAGATGCGTATCTCCTTCTTGTATGCTACTGCTTCCCTTCTCTTTCTTCTTTTCCCCCACCAACCTACAGACAAGGAGGGAGGGGAAGAAGGATGGAGAACACGACAATGCAATAAGAAGCAATTCTGAGTCCCCTCTAGTCACAAAAAATTCTTTCATTCCACTCTTCAAAACAGGCAATGCAATGCAACCCTGTTGTGTTTCCTACCTCTCATGGCCTATCTGAATGTTCTTGTTGGTTTTGAGGGTTTTTGTAACTCTTCAAATTAACTCAATATTTTTATCGTATTGTGCAAATCTTAGACGTACCCGCATATAAGACGCACCCTTATTTTAGAGCCTAAAATATGGTAAATAAAGTGTGACTTAGATTCAAGTATATACGGTAGTTGTTGTTAAACTGTGAATTTTTAATAGTAATTCATTGAAAACTAATCATTAATCAGAATAAAATGATACAAACATGAGATTCTTTGGATACCTTTCCCAAATCACCACATCTGCCAAAAGTTTCATTTAAATTTCCCTTTCTCCTAAAAACCCAAAAAGTACTTATTTTTAGGAAGTTCCTGCCAGATTTTGATTTTTGTCAGGAATTTTACGATTTTTGGATCTTATTGACCTCTACTATCAAGAAGCTAAATCCCTTTTTCCTTTCTACTGATACCTTTAGACATGAAATTAACTCTTTGATACCATACTCGACAACACATACCTTGTTGGTTCTCATGACGGGCGAAGCACCGCGTTGCAACAGCAACTGTATAACGTCGAGATGACCGTTACACGCAGCGTCCAGCAGAGGCGTCACCCCGTCACATCCCTCCGTACCCTTGTCGTTTACCCACGCCTTGTGATCTATCAACTCCCTGACAATCTCTACGTAACCATGGTTACACGCTTCGTGTAGCGGCAGCCACCCGTTGTGGTCTCTCACGTTCACTGGGTGGCCCTGAAAATGGTCATAGTCAAATTCACTGCAGAAAATATATTTTAATAATATTAGTGTTTAGCTCTAAAAGGAACTTCTAAAGGAACTCTAAAAGGAAAAGGTACCGATGCGTCACCGTTAGTCACATTCAAATTTAAGTGGTGACTGAGGGGATCAAACCAGCTCGCTGAAATGATAAGCTCGGGTAAACTATGATACCAATCCATACGCATCCTTAGTTTTAGTATAATCAAACACTTTATTTTGTAGGCAACAGTGTTCTCTGGTACAGTATAGTAGCAGAGTGTCACATGTGTATTGAAGAACCAAACAGCAACCCCAAGGGCCTTGCAAAATATTCAGACCATTCTGAGTAGTACAAAAGTATTTAAAAATTTAAAATACTATGTGATATTCATTCATTGTTTACAGCAAAAACATATTTTATTGTACAAACAAGCCCATTTTAATGTTGTAAAAATGGATTGTAGCAAAATTAGAACACCAGGATAAGAAAAACAGGTCTAGATCTGAAGCCCTACACCAGTACAGATGTGATATTAGAATCACAAGATGAACATAAACCAATACTTACCTACATTTCGCTGTATGGATAGTTTTACAACTTTAACCTAAGTCAACTTTTAAGTTTTAAGTAAACTTTCGTCCTCTTGATAATTTTGAATTATTATTTCTTCCCTTACCTGATCTAGTAGTTTCTGAACAAGAGTCAGGTTTCCATTTATGGCAGCTGTATGCAAAGGATACTCTCCTTTTTCATTCTTTCTAAATTTAGTTGGGCACTTTTTTCGAGTTCGGCTTGAATTGTTATCATTTTCTTGATCTATATCTGGAAAGTAAGATCGAAATTAGTTTATGTATCGAATAAATCATTGGTAAGCCAATATAAGGTGGGGATTAAATTATTATTGTATTTCAAGTAATACAATTCGTGCAGCAGGTATAGTGCTGATGGATAATTTAGTTGAGATAATTTGATTAATTATTTTTTAATTGATGTAATTGCAAATAACAAAGCAAGAGACAAAATCATCTAAAAAAGGAGGATTTTTATATTACCCTGATGAAAACTATAAATTTACATGTATACCTTCAGTATACTCTCCATTAATTTTAGTGTAATGCATTTGTCCATTTGATGCTCCTATGGTTTAAAGCACCCCTCATACCCCTTAGTCTAAATGGCTGCACGCTCCATCCTCGTTTGTCTTTTCACTCCTTTATTTTCGTCATAACGGTGATATTTTATGTAATTTTTTAGTCTAAGAAAGTAGGAGTATCGGTCGTGGGAAAGAGTGGTCATGGTATTGGCCAAAAACTAGCGCACTAAGATGGCTACGTGGGCAGGCCCATTGTCATGATGTAAAAACCAATCTCCATATCACCACAATTTAGGCCTGGAGTGTGTTGAAATTCGCTAAACTGAATTTCTACAGACTACAGACAGCAATGAAGCATTCTCAATGGTCTTCGATGGTCTTTTTGCAATATTAACAGGATTTTTCTGAACAATTTTACCAGTCCGAGAATTTGAAGGTCGTCCAGGAAGAGGCTTGTCTTCAATCGACAGGGCCCCATCTTGAATTTGGGAAAAATACTCGTTACACTCTGGTTTTGCTCAAAACATGGTCTTTGTAAGCTTTTTTAATAATTGCAACAGTTTCTGACACGTTCTTACTGAGAAAAAGGCAAAACCTCACTGCTGAACTTTGTTCATTTAATTACACCATAAAACCAAAACGAGGCAGAACGAAAACTACTTTTAGAAAAATGCACACAGCTCCTCTTCACAATCTCTCAGACTGACCACAGTTGGGCTTTCATCCCCTAGCGGCCAAAATGCAAACTATGCGTTCCCCACTTCGCCATAGACCGATTCCCGATAATTTTGGGTACCCCCTTGTAAAGTCCTCTCTTCCACTTAACCACTTATAGATAAATGTTAAAACTTACCTGACAACTCATCAATATTGATTTCAGCTCCAATGTCCGGTGTGTTCTCATCCTCACTCTCCGAGCTAGAGGGAAACGGGCCGAATTTCTCTTTCAAATCTTCAAGCTCATTCTCCAGCTTTCCTTTAACAAAAACAAACCAAAACATACAAAATGTAGCTTTAAATTTAGGTTTTAAAATTATTTTACCAATTGACAAGGGGAGTTCTTTGACATTGTTATTATGATGGACAGTAACCAAACACATGTTTATAGAGTAGAGTTTGCTATTCCAAAGAGTCTGAAAAGAGGTTTTGTAAAGAAAGATGTAAGCGAGTTGTATTTACCATAATTCTGCTGTCTTTCACAACAGTAGAACCATGGTGTAAGAATACAGGTGTGCTACCGCGCATCTTCCCCTCGCCCGCGGGCCAGTCGTGTGGCGTCAGCTGGGCTCTTCATTTGTAGTCTTTCGCTCAAACTACGGTTAGACCGACTTAGCGATGATCAATATTAATGAAACCTATATATTCTGGTTCAGTATGAACTATACTTTAATACAGTATACAGTTCATGGCAAAACCTTTTAGGTTAAGGTTGTGCAGCAACATAGTAAAAATTGTGTTTTAGACCAATGTACTGACAAATATGACCATCTATAGCATTTTTTATCATTAAAAGTGGAACTAATTTGAACTAGGGGTTATGAAGAAAAACATACGTTCTTTCCTTTTTAACTCAAGGTATTTTTGTCAGACGAACCATACAGTCTCTAGAACACAAAAAAGCAATATTAGCGGATAGCGCCGAGCACAGTTCGATTCCAGGTGCTGTACAGTGTACACCCGCATGTTACCAATAGGTTTCCGACGTTTGAAGATATGATCAAATATGTTAAATGCAGAGTAGTATGTTTGCCAAAATAGTTTAATAAATCGGAATTTTTATCAGGGATTATATTTTTCAAATAAGATGCGATTTATATTAAACAAAACTGTATATTTATTCAAAGTTGTCATAGAGATATAAACATTATTTACATGAACTTTTTTATCTTTTTTACTAAACTTCTCTTGCTAGAAGTTGAAGCAGCCATCATAGTTTTATTTGTTTGTTTTATTTTTATTTGTGTCCTTATATACAAATATCTTTTTAGTACTTCTTCTTTTACATTGTGTTGGTTTCTTTCTTTGTTGTACTCAGCAAGAATTTTTGAAACTGATTTATTTTCATTTCGAAAATATCTTCCATGAAATTTGACAAAGTGTCGGTCGATTGACATTAAGGCTTCCGTCAATTCTGTCGTTGGACAAGTCAAGCGTCCCCTCGTTATGGTGTCGATCCAAGAACATAAAAAGCCTTTGTAACTGTTGTCGTTTTTTTTTGTCAGCTCTGGATATTTGTCTTTGAATACAAAAGCAACGTATCCTGCCAAGTATTTAAATGCTTCATGGCTTAGAGAACCTAAATCGTCTTCTTCTTGTTCGCTTACTTTCGCTGTTTCCTCTTCATCATTAGCAGAACATTCATTATCAAGTGTTTCCCCTAATATTGGTGAGATGAGTCGCTCGGAGAGGCATAATTCTTCTTGAGGTTGAGTATCTTTTTCATTTACTGAAAATTTTTGATTTTTTATAATGTTCTTGGCATGTTTTCCGAGGATATACCACCTCAGTCTATATTTGAAGTCTAGAGCATTAGGATGGTCTTTTGATCTACCCATACCCCTGATATAAGAAAAAAAATGCTCTAAAATATCTTGATTTAGCTTTTGAGTCATTATATACTCAATATTGTACGTCGATTTCAAATCATTGAACAACAATTTCAAAGAATTGTTTGAAATCAAAATTCCGTTTTGAAATGGTAGCTTTTTTGGCTCTGATTGGTATTTTTTCCTCTTTTTCGCAGGTATTTTGTCAGGGTTAGCGCGAACTTTACCCGTTGAAATTGAACTAATAAAATCGTTCATGCTGTTAAGGATCTGGTTTTGGTTGTCAATGTTAACACCATATGACTGGTGATTGACGGTCTCGCCATATTTTTTGTTGGAATTCATCAAATCAAACCAGTCATTGATAAGTTGAAATTTTTCACTTGACACAGCCCAAGGACCAGTGAGCTTGTTCTGTTCCCCCATCCATCGCATTGCTTTGGCTACTGTATTAGAGAACAATTGAGCTGCAGGTTTTACTCTTTGTCTTTGAGAACCGTGCAGTTCTAAGTGGTGGTTGGATAGTTTATGAAGAATTTTAAAATCATTTCCTCCCTCCAAGTTTAACATCTGCCGTATTAAGCCTTTTTCTAAAATTTCTCCCGTATTAAGTTTCAGTCCATCGTCCAGAAAATGATTCCTGAGAAGTTTAAGCATGTGAGGAATGTCTGCAAAGTAGTACACCTTTCTTTCTTGGTTATACGGATTGGCAAAGTACGGGGTATCAGGGTTAATTTGTAAATCCCTAAGGACGTTTTGGTTTGTAACCCCCATGTCACTTACCATTCCCACAACCTCATAACCGATGGATTCAAGCTCAGTTACAATTTCTTTAACTATGTTTGATGACATAGGTTGGTCGTACTTATAATATATTGGTTGTTTCCAGTTGCCAACAAGACCTCGGCAAAAAACAACTTGTACACACTCGTGAGGCCCTATTACTTGTTCATTTATTCTATCAAAGCCAATCTCTTTAGATAGATACATTTCGTCAAACGAGATTACAGTTAGCCTTTCAACATCCGTAAGCGTTTTAGACTCCTTTTCTAGAAGTTTCAACACATCTTTCAATATACCCGTATTCAAGTTAAGAGAATTTAGAGCCCATTTTCTCAATGTACTCAAAGCAGGCAAAGGAAAACCTAACCTTTGTCTAAGATACCTGTAAGCTTTGGGGCTTACAGCTCTCAAGGAAATCGCAGCCGCGTAATCTTCGCATGACCACAGAACTCTTTTCCTTTTCGATACCAAACATTTTATTTGTCCACTTGTGAAAATTGGTGACAATATTGACTCAATGTGTTTGTCAAGTTCTCGTTTGTTTTTTGTTTTTAAAGACTTTAACTGTAGTAATAAGCTAATTTTTTCTGAGTTATACTTTTTTATTATTTGATTGAGAACATTCCGTTGCTTGGTTACCTTGTCATTGGCTTTTTCCAATTCTATTATTTTTCGTTTCAATGCCTGAATTTCACTATTTGTTTTGAACCTGAAACATAGACCCAAAACATATTATTATAAAATACATAATTGGATTGAATGGTTTTTAATGATGTGGCTGTTAGTATAATATTAAATAAAGGCATCAAACTGAAACACCTCCTGTATAAATATAACCTTTTTATTATATTGATGAATTTTTTATGTGTCAGATTGTCAATGTAATTTAAATTTGCACTATTTTATTCAATGTAATTTATTGTAGGCCTAAACTTAATTTGTTAGTTTAACTGAGCAACAACTTGACGATGTCAAATTACAATTTGTGTAATTTGTTGAAGGAATAATAAATATCTTATTTATCTTATTTTAAATTCAGCGATTCGAAACTTCTAAGGACTTAAAGGGGTTTTTGCTTAACAGTACGCTTACCCAATTTTTTCATGGCTCTCTTCCTCCTTCCCTCCAAATTCAACTTCATTCGTTGCTTTTGGTAGATTTTTAGTGACCTCATCGTTGAGAGTCTGTTCTTCTGGGCCTTCCCCGCAAGTTCTGTAACAAGTTGAGGTTATAGCCATCGATGTAAAATATAAACAGGTAGTGGATTACCGTTTTTACTTTTTTATAACAAGGAAAGTGCAACAGATCTAAGCATGAAGTATAAATATGTATTATAACTTCACAGTTACCATAATTATTGTTGTCAGTTGTTCATTGTGACAACGCTATTTCATCCTCAAAGCTTGTACACATACATATTGAAATGAAGTAATTGTTATTTAAGGATAGTCGACATCAATCGCATTAAGTTTTAAGTTGATATAATTATAGGTACTTACTCTGCTTTCAATAGTTGTTTTACACACTTTGTCTTATTTCTCTTTTCCGATCGATGCAGGCGATCAGCGCCCGATGTACTTTTCTTATCAGCAGCGTTTGGCAAAAAAAGGGTGGGAACAGCATCAACTAATAGTTTTCTTGATCGTTTTGGAGAATACTTTAAAAGAATTTGTTGAAGTGGTTTGGTAAGGTGTTTGTCTTCAAAATGGATAGAACATATTCTTGCTGAAACAAAAGTACCTTACATTCAATTACTCCTGCTATGTTATAGTAAATAGGTTTTAAACTACTAAATTTTGCCGATTTTTCTGGCATTATTCTTTTAATTATTAATACAATAGATCTAAAAATAATGTAATATTGAATAAAAAAGTATGGTACTAAAGGCAGTTTTTATTTCTTAAAAATACACTATAACGTATAAACTTAAACGTTTTCAGGTGAGGAGCCCCTCCCACCATTAGCGCCCTACGTATCCAACTTATTCATGATACAGTATTTATAAAGGAAAAGTATAGGTATCTAAGATATTGTTTGATATTAGATGTAAGATATAGTAACACTAGTTCAGTCCTTACCATTCTCTACGTTTATCTTGTCTTGTCGGCGGCTGCGGCAAGCAAACACCCATTGCTTCCTTATGGCGTCATGTTTCGGAAACCGGTAAAACCTTACACCACTGGTTCGAGCACTATTATTATTGCAGCCGTAAACAGCACAATGGGGCATTTTCAGAAGAAACGTGCTTCCATCAGTACCATTCAAAGTGCACTGAGAAATAGTCAGCGGAAAAGGATGTTTACAAAATATCTTCCCACGTACCACGACCGGATTTGGGTCATACTTCCTCCATGTGTCGCGACGGCTCCAATGGTAAGATGCTGACATCAGCAATATACAGTTTGCGCTAGTAATATGTACGTATCATCATAGAATAACCAACCCCGGTATCATGCACGGGATTTATAAACTAAATCAAAACTCACAAACCTGCTATGTTTCCTAGAACATATCGAGTTTAAAATATAACATACTACATAAAAAGAAAGTGAACAGGAAAATTAAAAAATAAACTTATTGGAAAAATATGTATTAACATATTATTAACGATGAGAATACAATAAACAGTGTAACAGTGTAAATACTTGGCTAAGTAATTAATTATGTAATGTTAATGTTCTTTTTTCAAATTAGACGCCCATAACAGTACCACATTCATTTAAAAGTTTAATAGTTGTTTGATTAATAAACTCTTATAAATAATATATTTTAAAACAGGGACAAAAGGCACCATAATGGTGTAAATAGAAAACAATTCTCCCACAAGCACACAGCTCAGCGCCGGCGTTTGGTCTGATCGGACAGCCCCGACAAATGAACACTTTTGTGTATGCATGCGTATACTGACTAAACGGTACACTTTGGGTAAAAATCATTGAAGCAAATTATTTCGATAATCTAATCACCTACAAAATGGCTAATTCAAATCAGTTCCGACTCTAAAAAAACCAAGGGTTGCAGCATCTCATGTAATTCAATGCATGGACAAAAATTAGTACGTTTTAAAATACTCACAAAAGATTTATTCTTTCGATTAAAAGGACAAAGTGCATACTGGGTGAAAGGGAATTTTGTGCTGAAAATTAATATGCAAGAATTAACGCGATGGAATGATTGTAAATGTGGGTTATGGCAGTTGGAGCGAAAGGCTGTAAATTTAGTCGCGGCGCTCGAGCTTGTGACGTCAGCTGGGCTCTATCATGAACGGACCTAAACTCGTCCACCTGAGTAGCACACCTGTATTCTTACACCATGAGTAGAACTAGAGTAGTACACAATAACTAGCATGAAAAAAGTCATATTTGAAGTTACTCTGACTTTTATGCACTTAAATGTATTTTTCTATAATCTCTAACGGTTTTCTATTTAGTTATAATTTGTAGTACATAGACTCCCTCTTGTTTGGCTTTGCTTAATTTGGCCTTCGGACGTTCCAGCCAATCACCTGAGGCCTAAACCTAGATTACGTTTTTAATTTCTTAAGAGTATATTCATTTGAGCAGTTTCTTTTGAAATTAGTCCCGAATTTCAAGACTTTACTGAATGGCATTGCGTTTTTGAACACATTAATTGACTTAATATAGGCCTTAAGCTAAACAACGTCAGTTTCGGAGCTTTAAAGGGCCCCCAAATGTCTTTTTTCATAATTTTGGATAGTTTGTCCATTATTAGTTTGGCCAAGAGTTGGGTCCCTAGGGGCTGAATGAAAGGAGCCTACTGTATACCCTTTCAAAATCAAGAAAAATCTAACAACTAAAATTTTTGACTACATTCAACTGACTTGCATCAGAGAGCCGATTGCGGTCCAGAGCACCTGCCTGAGGGAGGAGAGGACTCTGAGCTCGAGTTTGTGGTCCTGAGCCGCTTGAGCGAACTTCGCGAGCTCGTGAGTGACAGGAAACAATCTCGTCCACATCCGCCTCCTTCAGTTCCAACACTTCGGAGATGTTCAAAGTCGTTTTGCAAGACTGCAAGCAAATACGGAACATTGAAGTTGCAACAATTGGGAATTAGTACCGTATATACTCGAGTCTAAGCCACGCGAATCTAAGACGCACCCATAAACCCCGCCCTGCTCCACCACTACGCCCCTCCCACAGCACAAAAATGTTGTAAACAAGGGTCAGTCAGATAAGGCAGGTAGAGAGATAAAGGACCACTTGGGGTCTGGCGAGGGACTATTTTTTGTAGTCAGTTAGTTCATGTTTTGCCACTGGTGATTGCCCCATATTTCCAAGCGCTAGTGTTTGCTTTGAATAGATGCGTATCTCCATCTTGTATGCTACTGCTTCCCTTCTCTTCCTCCTTTTCCCCCACCAACCTACAGACAAGGAGGGAGGGGAAGAAGGATGAAGAAAACGACAAAACTTTGTTTACAAATGCATAGAACCTTCCTCTACTTTTCTACATAGTCGCCATGGATTTCAAGACACTTGTTGTCCAGTATGTGGAGTTATCGTGACTAGAGCCTACCTCTACAGGATCGCACTTGTTCAACTCCAGCTCTTTGTTCAGATACTGGAGGGCCAGGTCGTATTGCTTGATGTCCTTGTAGGTTTCGACAGGAAGCGTGTGCAAGCATAGTTACTCTGTCTCACCCATTTTCACCGCCGTCTGAAATAAAATGATATTTATTGTCATTTACAAAAGAAAATATAGTGTGACAAAAACCAAAAATAAGAAATACATACAAGTACAGCAAAATCCCCATCAAGGGTACAGGGTAAAGACTAAAGACTGGGAGTAAACTAATAATATTCTTACTGAATCAATAATTTATATAAAGAAGAGTTCATAAATTCACTTGCATAAAAACACACGTTGGGTGAAATAGTATTTTAGTCTAGTCTTGAAAGAGTTGAAGTTTTGAATATGTTTTAAATCTTCCGGGAGTTTATTATATGACTTCCTCCCATTTGACTGGGTGGTTTTTGGAAGATGTTTGTACTGTCGTTTTCCAATCTATCCAGTTGAAAGGAAAGATCATAGGTAAACCTCCTCGAAGGTATAAAATCTCTGTGTTCTCTGTGTATAAAAAGAATTTTAGGGAACGAGGATAAGGTGGAGAAAATCTAGTACATGGAAGTAAAAAAAGATAAAAAAGTGAGACAGTAAGTAAGAGTAATTAAAACCAACTTTTGTTGAACTACGTATTACAATATAAAACTGCTTTTCAACTTTAACCTTCCAGAGGTCGCATCACGGGTTACCTCCGAGTGTATCTGTGTTCTTTAATCAAATCGCCTAAACAAGAGCCAAAACCTGTGACCGTGTACCCTTAACTTTCTTTCTTAGAACAGGATAAAATATAATTTAGCCACTTACAGCAGATTTAGTTAGTTATTAACTGTTTATATTAGAGCCTGAGGTATTCCATGATGCTTCCTCTACATTTGAACCCGAGTTAACCTCGTAGCACTGCTGTGCTGAATTCATCGTATCATACTTTTTAGTTTCGAGTTTCGTTTCACCAATTGCTTTAATTATAAAATGATGATACAAATGCCATATTGTAAGAACAAAGATGTTTTGCCATTTTCACTAAGGTTTTAACCACCTGGAGTAACCTCGAGTTAAGCCCTATCCGCAAAAATCCATGCCCTCTGGAAGGTTAACTTTATTAAGTAGAGAAGATCAAGCATTCGAGGTCATGGAAATCCACTGAATCTTTTCATTTTAGACTCAACTCCATACTAAAAAAATATTCTAAAGCCAATCCAAGCAAAATATGACACTTACTTCTAACATGAGATGATAATATTCCAATGCTTTAGAGAAACTCCTCATATTGACGCAGCCGTCTCCCCAGGATTCGTACAGAGATTTCACCGTCGCCAAATCATGATCTGGGGTGTCGAGTAGTTTCTCTTCAAACAAACTGACGGCAGCCACTAAACATGCAAAACTCTATCAACTAAACACATTGAAGCCGAAGCCAAAGTCCTGCTCTGGCCTATCATTGAAGTAGTTACCATGATTGCTACTAGAGCGCTAGTGTTCCGCAAAAGCTTGACCAGGTTAAGGAGTCGATAGCTTCCAATAAGCCTGAGAATGGCCGTGTGGCCTAAGGTGTCAGCTGACGAGCTGGCGATTAAGGCTACGCGGTTGTCGCGGGTTTGAATCCTGCAGCAGGAGCAATCCATATTCAGCTCACTTACGTGTGGTTTAGTGATGAAGGGGCCCTCTTAAATAAACGGTGAGCAGCACAGGTGGAAGTTGACGGTGTAAGAGAGTTTAATATGGATTGCTCAAAATACCTGTTTTGCACTTTTCGCTTTGTATAGAGGAGGAGGACACGGTTTTTGTTGTTTTGGGGTTGGTTACATTTCCAATAAGTGATTGCAAAAGAGGGTGTGTGAGAAAGTCATAGAATAAGTAAAATAAACAAAAAGACAGAAAACTGTAATTTTTAAAATTGGGCCAGACTTCAAAGTGTTAAACATTGCAAGGGTTTGCTGAATTTTTCACAAAACAAATGTACGTTTTATTAAAACTGCTCTTTGAAAGTACTTAGCTTTTAAAGATGATGAATGTCATATCTTCAGAGCACCAATCTAACTAAATCTCATCATGTGGTGAAAGTTGTAGTTTTTTACTAAATAATTTACTACTATAACTTACCAGTGCGTAGGCGTTTTTCAACTTCACTTCGGTTTTCTGAGTTCATTTTATACGCCTTCAGGAGACACTGCTTCGCTCCCGAAGTCAGGCAACACAAAAAGGATCTAAAACAATACACATTTAGGTAAGCTATTTAAACAATAGGACAGGATTCTTTATACAAATAATTTAATACGGTGCTGTATTTTCCTCTGAAAACCCTGTTATTTTTCTTAAATCTTTGATATGTACACTAATTTTTTGCTTTGAGCACAAACATCCAAAGGAGAAAAATATGTCTAAACAACCGGAGGCATTTAGTGAATGTTAGTATTATTATCTACGAGTACTATCAACAGGTTGTCGAGCCAATCTTTGATTAGATTTACTAAAACGTAAGGTACTGGTACTTACACTTTGACAGCAATTGACTTGTTAAATCATAGAAGTTTCATTTGTTTCCGTTAGAATTCAAAGTGATCATATGCACCCGATGCGATATGCTTCAGAACCAAATCTAATTCCCAATTGAGTTAGTAGAATACTCTTCTGTACAGGATAAAGTACCATTTTCCTTTACCCTTCTTGAAATTCAACCTTCTCCAAATAACACCTCGGGATACATCCTATACACTTACATAATTGATAATTTTAACAAAATAATTAGTTAAATAATTCCTGAAATTATATTATAATGATAAATACTAATTCATATACTTACATCAGCTTTTTGCAGAAGAATATCACAGGATAGCTGTTTCTTCTCTGACAGACGTTGGGCAACATTGAGAGCTTTGTCCAAAAATTCCAAAGCTTTTTCGTTCTTCTTCTCATGTTGGTAGAGACTTGCTAATGCGTTGTAGGCTCGGAAGAGGATG
Organism: Matsumurasca onukii; assembly: GCA_018831715.1. Taxonomy (NCBI): domain Eukaryota; kingdom Metazoa; phylum Arthropoda; class Insecta; order Hemiptera; family Cicadellidae; genus Matsumurasca; species Matsumurasca onukii. The sequence goes on from CM032065.1 coordinate 5,728,048, forward strand.
TCCCATATGTCCATGCTTTTGCACAGATTAATTGCCTGGGACAAAATTTATTAGATACTTAATCCATTACAGTTTTAACGGCTGGATGGTTTAAATTACACACATTTATGCAGAGTGCAATATATTTAATAATTAATATACAACTTAAAAGAAGGACAGTTGAAAAACGTCAAAATATTCCTAGGAATTCCAAAAGACAGCAGTGGCACAAACATTTTAGAAGGATCCTTCCAATCCTATAAGTGTATTTGACTCTGTTTTGCTCTGACCTGTCCTATAATCAGCATTTGTTAGGCAACATTAAATAGGCTAGTTCAGATTTATTACGTGTTGATAGCTTGCCATTACTTTGTACAATGGAAGCTTAACTCTTTGCCAGAATAAATGAAGAAAACAGAAAAGAGGTTTATGGGATAAACATCCTGTTGACATTACCCGATGGAAATGGCTGACAGCAGCCTCTATATCAATCTGCTGTTCTAGAATAAGCCCCAGGTTCAGATGTAGCCTGGCCTGCATGTCTGCCAGTTCCTTCTTACTTATGTGACTCAGCCTGAAACAAGATATGCGGAAATTTAATTCATATAAGTCTGACAATAGTTCTAAAATATTCATTAATGACAAGTTGGAATAGGCGACTGCGAAACGAAAAGTTGTATTAGAAAAAATATTGAACGTCAGAGTGATTAAGGAGATATTTAGATGTAAAAAGGATGAACAGGGTTTTCTGAGAAACCAATCTTATGTCTGTTATTCTAATAAAGTAAAAAAAAAGAGGTTTACAGAATTTTGTGAAACCGTTTGAGATGAAATATACAGTGGCATATCAATTAACTGTGATTATAAAAAAATAAGTTATCCAAAAACAATTTCAAAACTTTTAATTTTTTTTAAGTTACGCCTGTGACTATGAGTCCGACGGTCAAAATCACACTTGGCGCTCTTTTCTTGAACCTTTATCTTCTCCTGCATGTCTTTCTAGAGTCCTAGTTCACCCCACACACTTCTCAAGAAATTTACTCCCCCTGTGCATCTCTCCAAGTATTTATTGCAAAGAGGTATGAACAAGGAATGAATGAATGAATGAAAATCTCGTTTATTTCCAATAATACATATACATACAACAAAAAATAACTACATTTATAAAAATAATACTTATTGCAATTGAATTTAAGATATATTGATACATTTATAAGATAATATTATACTAATCAGTCTACATTAGACTAAGAAATAATAATTGTACCTTACGTCTAGTTCTTAAACTCGGAAATAGCCTACATGTGCACGAGGCCTGTGCGTAGGCTGGGCTGCTATATTATAGGATTTTTTTTTAAAGAAACTCCAACTAGCTAGAGAATGACGAGATAAGTACTGGTTGAGTAACTTAACCTTAGGACATTAATTCAGAGAGAATATTGTTTTTATTACAAAATATATGGATTAAAATATTTTTTACAAATAGGCTTTCGTTGAACTGCAAAGTAGCCTAAAGCAGGACCAAAGTGCCACGTTTATTCAATTTGGTCAACATAAAACCTGAGTTTCTGTTGTGCTACACACCTGTCACAGACTTGAAGACTCATGGAACAGTATTTCTTGGCCTTGGTTAGGTTGTCGTGCTTCTCTCTGGACTCGGGGTTCGTAAAGGTTTCTGCTCTGAGAAAGTACATGTGTCCTAGATTGGCCAAAGCTCTCTGTTCCTCTACAGGGTCGTTTTGTGATCTTGCTAGTTCTGAAAGAGTTAAGTGTTTATGTTAATTTACGTCTATTTTCAACATCGAATGAGGTTTGTTGTATTGAGAGATTAAAAACTTGTATTCTTCTTCTGTAATCTAATAAATCTATAGTTTCTAAAAAAATGCAAGCTAAGTTTTAAGAAATAATTTGTATTAAACACAACAAATCACAACTGACTTTATTTTTATTGCCAATTGAATAGAACATATCGCTTTCTAGTCCTTACGAAAACACCATAATTTCGCCACATAATTTCTGACTAATCGGCTTTAGACAACTGACCTGAATTTTCCAGGAGATTCAGGTCGGTAAAGCCTTATGTTTATTTTAAAATTGAACTAATTTTGATCACTTGATACATTCCAAGCCAGCATGATGGCTGAGTTAGTAGTGTGCGCGACTGCAGATCCGAAGTTTGTAGGTTCGCGCACGCCTCAGCCAACTGTCAGTAGTTATTTGGTTGCTAAGGTCACTGCACAGGCCCATGGTGACTGGCAGATTAACTTTTTAAAAACGAATAAATAATAATAATTTATATAATGTAACTTAACTCGAGATCTTCTGAAAACTTGTTGCAAGCTAAATATTTAGCCAATTCAATATGGATTTCGATAAACTTAGATACAAATTGAATAGTTATTTTCTACTTAATGCATTATTGTATGACCACTTACCCAAATACTTCAGTTGATATTTTACCGCCAGGTCGTAATTTTGCATACTGCAATATACTTGACCAATCATCCTATGGCACAATGCTACGTTTATTGTATCATTCGATGCTTTTGCTGATCTTTTGGCCTCCTGTAACGAAACAGGGTAAACTTAGAATACTGTAGCCTATACTTAATATTAATGAATGAGAAAGTAATTTGATATAAATAATTTGAGGCCAAGAAATACCTCTAATACCTAATTTACAAAGTGAAGTGAAACTCCTAGGCTTTACACTCGATCCTAAGCTGACATGGAGAAGTCACACAAATAATGTATGTATCAAGTTAGCCCTGTTCTTCATCTGCTCAGTAGACTAAAACCAATGTTAACAAAGCAGTACCTACTGACGCATTTACTTTGGCATGTTCCACAGTCATATTAACTGGTTTAGAGGTTTGGGGCCATGCCGCAGGGTGTAGAGGTTTTCATTTTTTCAAAAGAAGGCTGTTAGGTTGGTTTCATCAGCTGGCCTCATTGACCACTGCCGACCATTATTCATTGAGCTGGGTGTATTGACTCTATTTAGTCAGTACATCCTTTCCAGCCTATCAATTTTGAAGGTGAACCTTGGCAATTTGGCAACAAGGAAAGACCATCACCTACAATACCGAAGAAATGATCAGCTGGACCTCCGTGCTGCAGGCTTAGTAAAAAAAGGACTGCTACCCACATCTCGCTCTCTGAATGTATAATAACTTACGGTGGATATTAAGAACTTCGTCACCTCGGGAGTTCAGGAGCAGCCTGAAGACTTGGTTACTTGCAAGGCCATTTTCGCTGGGCATTATTCCTTGTCGAAAAGTTCTAGGCTTGCCATCTTGTAAATAGTGTACATAGATTTTAAATTAATTGACGCTATCCATCCAGCAGAGCTGGTCACCGATTCAGCGGGAGGTAATAAGGTAATGGATTGTTTTCATGTATTGCAGTTTAAATCTGTTAGCCTAAAATATATCTTAACTTGGGAACTGTAAGTAATCCACAAGGACGCTCTTAATCCCAGGGGGTTTGGGGGTACTGTATGGAATGTGGTATGGGGGTGGCCATAACTGTGGTGGGTGCTTCGCACCAAATCGGCCTGTGTTCAACTACCGGCACTGCAATAAAAATTTTTTCATGATGGCTACTCCCTGTGGTGTGGAAGTCACGTTAAGCTGTTGGTCCATTCAATTGGTCATTTGGCTATTAATTAAAAACCCAATCTGAGAACAGTCGGTTTTAATAGTAACAAGACTATGCCTAATCATTCAAAAAACATTCATCGCACTCACCCTTCATCCCATACTCCCCTTAAAATACCCTGAAGAGTGGTTGGTGTCTCAAACCAAAGTATATATGTATTGTAGGACTTTGAATAGCTACAACTTATTGCAGTATGCCGATGACACAACTATTAGTTGTACTGCAACTGATTTGATTTGACGATGATAGCCTTGCTATCGCTTGGGGGATCTGCAATGTTTTAGGCTACCTTTCACCTGAAGACGGGATCAGATTGCAAATCCCGAAACATTGTGATAATCTTGCTCACAAATGATGGAAAATGTCCGCAATAATAGTTTAAACTCTGAACTACAGTACATTATATCAATTGTCCAATACCATTTTAAAAAGCCTAGGTAACTTAACTTACCTTGTATTCTTGAAGTGCACTTGTAAACTCTTCTTTCTGGGTGTAAAGCTCAGCCAATTCTAAACAAGCAGCAAAGACCTGATCTAATTTCCCCTCTTCTAAAGCACTTTTCTTTTCTTCTTCCATTCTAAAAATATTCATTACGTTTGACGTCAGTATAATATAAGAATGTATTGTTTTATGAAGTGTTTGTTACACTTGTTGAACAAACAGATTATCGAGGACATTTTAAAAGAACCTAGGCTACTAAAAATTAAAATCTCATCTTATTATGTATATTTTCAAATAGGTAAATAATATATGCACAGTTCACCATTACCAAAAGTATATTGACATAACATTCAAAAAAATCTTGCCTAGCGACGCTGAAGATTGTTGGGTTTGGCATGTCTATGTTTCGACTATGGTTTCACATCACCAAACAATGCCTGTGGTTTACAATTCTACGATTTTGGCATGGTAGGTTTACTTTAGAAGTTAGGCAAGTGTATAGAATAGGTGTCGATAACCTTTTGCTAGGGTCTAAACCAAATTCAAAGGTAGCCATAGCTCAGTGGTATGGTGCGTGCTTCGCACCAAATCGGCCCGGGTTCGATTCCCTGGCTCAGAGATAACTTTTCACGATGGCCACTCTCCATGGTTCGGAAGTCATGTTAACCCGTTAGTCCATGCCATTGGTCGTTGGGCTATCAATGAATGAACCAATCTGAGGAACAGTCGGCCCTAGTTTGTAACAAGACTACACCTCATCATCCATCAAAAACACTCATCCTTCATCCCATATTCACCTTGAAATACAATCTAGGAGTGGTCGGTGTCTCAAATCAAAGTATTCCCTAGGCTAGGCTTTCTGGATGAGTGTAGTCCAGAGTAAATTTTATGCCTGAAAACGGGTTTTATGAATTTGTCGTCTAAATAAATTTTAATTTAGAAGTAGCATAGACCCCATTGTAAACTAGTATACGATACCTGGCTGACTACTTACTTTGGAAAGACATCTTTTATAGTAGCACAGTGGTAAAAACCGAGTAAACTTCACAAATTCAACAGCACTTTCAGTAAAGAACTAAAGATTCAATACACTCAAAACAATTACATTAATTTTAATGCAACATTCCTTAGTTTTTACTTTCTAGGTTAGGCTGCAAACCATACAAATTTGTGTTTCGTCTGCAACTACTTTCCCACCAAAAACCGTGTTGCTGTTCAAGACTACTAAGAAAAATGGTGAGGGCTCAACAGATCGAAGTTCAACAGTTCGAATTTCGATCATTTAAACTTCGGGCATTTAACCTTCGATCTGTTGAACATAACGCGAATTGGGTGGACAAACTCAGAAGGCGGGATTTTTAGGGAAAATGGTAGCGGTTGGGGTAAAAAGTAGGGTAGAAAGCTGATAAACGGTACCACAAAAGGGAATTATGCATTGCTTATATTTCTAAAATATTTTTTGCTATAAGATATTGTAATAAAAATAGAATAATGAAATATAATTATCGATCTTAATTTGTATAAACGCTAAATAGCTAATTTGTTACTAAAGAAATGTAATAATTATATACATTTTAATAGAGCAGTTACAAAATTAGATTGGTAAATATTATTTGCGATTACTTTTAGTGTGAGTGAGTGCGAATTTTTCATTTCATTTTAATTTGTGTTTGTGACTCAATATTTTTATTGTCAAACAAATATATATTGTTATTAAGCTAGGCTTATTGTATGGTCATGATTGTGTAAAGTCAAGTAATGTAAACGCAATATTTTAACCTGGCAAAGCCTAGTACGTGCATAACTTATCGAGTAGTATATAGACTAGCCTATTAAGCCTAGCTTTTTACACCTCAGTAGTAAAGGTTTGAAATGATGTATTTTCAATTTAGATTAGACTTATTTTATTTATGGTTAGGTTCATGTTTATGAAGGAAGAGTGAGCCGCTAAAGGCCTAGTTTATCCCAATAATCAATCACTTTTACTGCTGCGCACCAGTAGTGATCTTGTCAACAAAGTCAATGGTGTATGGACTGTTTTCAGGTGCACAATGACATGATATTTTGATCAATCTGGTTCAGCTATATGGTTTCCTAAAGCGGTGACCGCTACATTACAGCCATAATATGACGGTGAGTTTGTTTTCAATGTTATCAGATGAGAGTGGTTTCCTAGAAAATGGTGGACGTAAAGTAGCGGTGAACACTACTTAGGGTTTCTCGCCAGGTGACACATATTGTTTTGTAAACAAAGTAGCTTACCCATTACTATATACCTAAACCAGATATAATATCTAAAATAAACATGTCAAAAGTTGTTTTATCTACATATGTTTAAATATTGTGTTTGCGTCACCGTGGTTACGTTCACTGCTACATTGGCCGTAATATAGCGGTAAACCTTTTCCTAGGAAACCATAGCTTTAGGTTTGACCATTTCAGGTTAGGTTTGTTTATTGGCCTGGTCAATACTTTCAAGATTTAAATTCAAGGTAAATGATTGGCTGATTGAAAATCCCAATTAAAGTCCCGCTAATGCGAACCCCGCTTATCCGAAAATCCGCCTAATCCAAACACTGTTAGGAAGAAAAATGCTGTACAATTTTTGAGTTGTTAAAATAAATAAAATTATTTTCAAATTATGTCTTATGTTTAATAATGAACCAGCGCTCTCAATGACGCAGACATGCACACAAACACTGTTACAGGCCTATTGCCCCATCCAACTGTATACTGCCCGTCATATCTGCGTACAATACTTCTGTGCTGTTTATAACTTGTATACTACAGGATTAAAATACTTATTAGAATACTTAATAATTATTGACTTTAATTATATTCTGCAGCTAATGATTTTATTCAATGCTATAAAAGTGGTATTCAGAGTTGGACCCGCGCTCACTCTATCGTTGCTGTCCTTCCTAAGGCTCAGTGTTTTCGCGGATCAGGCCCCGCTGGACATATAACCATTTTATAATCAGCGTTTTAAAGAGTTTGCAAAGCCGCTGGTAAACCATTACAAACATGCATAACATGAGCCTTAAAATGTAGGGTTCGTTATATTCGACTAGATTGGCTAAACAATAATTAAAATGAGGAAGAAAATGGACAGCAATCTTCCTCAGCTGCTTAGTCTATAGTCCCCACAGGTAGTAGATGACCACCAGTCGCCGACTTTCTGTAAAATCTTTATTTCCGAACAATATATAAAATTGTGTGGAACATTAACAATAACAGAAAATATAATTATGAAATAATTATATGACACTATCCTATAATAAAATATAGAATAAATAAATACTCTGTGACCTTTACCTACTAATTCTCAATATCAAGTTTCTAACCTACTTTGAGCTTAATCGGGTACTTTAAGGGCTGTGTAGAGTGAAAATAGTTCACAGGGTAATGCAGGGATAATACGGGGACAAATTCCCATTCGATCAGATGAGCGGAACACCAAAATTTTCGATGTTTAAGCGTAGCCTGTTTTCGAACATTTGAACCAACAAAACAGACGGCATTCGTCTGTTGAACTTCGATCATTTAATACCCCACCAAGAAAATATCTGATGTCAGAGAGTGTTGCTTACAAGAAAAAACAATGTAAACCATACTGCACACTAAACTCCGTACCGGTCCCAAGACCGGGGTCTCATCACTTCCATAACCGATGATAAAGGAGGAGGGTTTCCTAGCTCATCTCTTGCTTAATCCCAAGTACCGTATAAGAAATCCTACCACAACCTATCTCCTCTGCTCCTTCCAATCCTCCGCCATTCCTCCTTCGGCCCATCCCTTACTCCTTAGGTGTAAAGCGACCCGTGCCCATGGGGTGAATGGCACGGAGCCTCAAAAGGAATCTTGGGGTATCAAACGGAGCCTCAAGATACCAGGCGATCGCTCGGAGTATGCAGCCTACCTGGGTGAACGCAGGGCTCTTATATTCCCTAGCTATATTCGTGGGATCTAAATGGTTCAAGAAAATCAACAAACCAAACCTCCAATCCCTTCTGTGGTAGTCAAAGACGCTAACACAAAAAAAATGTACAGGGGAAAACTGAGAAGTGTCAAGTGACGCTTCCTACCTCAGTGATCTGGACCCTGGAGAATCCAGGCTCAATATCACCCGCTTGTGACTCTAATCTTTCAGGGGCCCAAGTCAATTGACCGTAATGAAGCCAAGCAAAAGCGGTCAACGCTTTTCTAAGACACCATAGCTTTGAACAGATTTTTTCACGAGAAGGGAGAAAGAAAGTTACTGTATTTACAAAACAAAAATGTAATCAGAAAAATTATAGTTTACGTTTTGTAAATAACTTTCTTTATACCGATATTATATTTTGTCTTCAACCTCAGCATTTGAATCTGCTGTAATGTATATATATACTCTTTTTTCAAGAGCCTGGGAGGTCTCTTTTTCAGGACAGGTGAGGGGCCCCTCGCTGGAGCCCTGCTCTGTGAGAGCGGCTGCCCCCGGACCGCCAACTGCCACGCCGACCTTGCGTCATAGGGCGCTCCAAGTTAGCGATGTCCAACAGTCGGTCCTAACTCTTAATAAGACTAGAACCTTCCGTCAAAACGCTCATCAAATTCATATTTCATTTCATATGCCCATTTTTAAACACGTAAACTCAGTGGAAGAGCTTTTCACTATTCCGGCTAGGGAAGAAAGCAATCAGATGAGCCGAGTTGAGTAAAAGCACTTACTCAACTTAAATACTCTGTTCAGGGTCCCGTGTTGTAAATATATCTTGATATTTAGCCCAAGACACTGTCATATTCACATGTACCACGCCTGTATTCAGTTGGCATTTAAAGTGCAATACCGTTTAACTAGTTACAAATGTCGGCCATGTGGGTACCAATATGTTAAATGAATTGCTTGTGGAACTAAAGATGCTTGGCTACAAGATCGGTCTTTATACTTTCTAAATACATTTTATGACTGGACACGATATTCAGCACACTTTTGATTGTGACTCAGGACTCTGTACTTAACTTATCTTGATGATAACGCGCAATAAGGATAGACGATAGACAAAATAATTTAATTGAAATTTATTTTACCTGAAGACGGGACCGTTCTCCCAAAAAATGTAGTGGAACCCCACTATTTGGGAACTGTTTGACGAGGTCATTCACCAGTTATATAAAAGACTTAAAATCATTAAAAATTGAAACTGGGATCATAAACAGAACAGTTTCTTTTCTATTTTAAAGTTAATCTTTTATCCAGGAGAAGAATTCCTCTAAACTGAAGAATTGGCATTTCTTCCAACCAGACATTCAGTTTTGACTTCAGCAGCTTTGTATCCAGGGTCTTTAGGTCATTTGGGAGAGTATTAAAGAACTTTGAACCGGCGTATGATGACTTCTCTTCAAAAATTCGACTGTGATGCACTGGTATATTGTAGTTGTTAGAATGTCTCGTTTGGTAACAGTGCACTTTTTGGTGTCTCTTGAAGAGATTTTTGAGTTTGAACCATGAAACTCTGTACGGTGTTCTATCTCTAAAGACTGCACTAAAGACTAGTATTTTTTAAAAGAAGAGAACACTAACTTATGAAGATACGCCTTGTTTCTATAACTGTCCATTTTACTGATATAAAATTATTTAGCGTAATGTTCAGGTGATTTATAAAAAGTTCTAGTATTGACATACAAACGAAAACCACTAAACTTACATAGCTTAGAGCCAAGGATACTTAAGTTTACAGAATACATAAGCTGAAACGGCAACAAAGTAAATGGATTAGCTTTCAATTCGACCCGCATCTATTTATGTTAGGAAGTAATCTCAATATTAAAGCGGAGGCTGCAGTTATGTTAGCTTAGTAAAGTAAACGCAGCTTTGTAAAACCACCTTAACTCAAACAAACATTAGATGAACATGATGAGTGGTTTTCGTTCCCCAATCATATAGTTTGCAATAGTCTTTAGAGAATTTCCATAGGAAATACAGCTATTTATTTATATCGCAAGAGAGAACAACATGAATTGCAGTTTTGAGCTTCTTGACACCTCCTAGGTCAAATCGAAAAACATTATACATATCGGATGATCAAAAAGTTGGACCCCCGATGACTTTTGACTCATCACTTTTGAGTAAGTGAAAACCTTTGGACGCGCGCCTCGTAGTTATCAAGATTATATTCATTGACACATATTGGTGCTTTGTCATTATATTATTGTGGTTCCGTACCTAACTCGTTTGCCAAACATCAACGAAATCCGTTCGGCTAGAACAAGATAGTGGCCACCTTAGTCTGGCCTAACGGATTTTCTTCATTTTCGGTACCCATGTTGATCAAACGTACTTGATGTTTATATCAAAATTAATGAAAATCAGATTATAAATGTGCAGATTTTACAGCCTAAAAGTTCGTTTTTGTGAAGAAAGGCCCCAAAAAGGGCATTTCCAAAGGGCCGATTAAAGAGCTAAATGTTTACAAAATGAACAATACATAATTTAATATTTTGTTATATACAAAATATTGTGTACCAAGGGCGTTTTCCTGTTATATATTACTTTAAACTATAACATACCTTTAATTTAAAATTATTCTTACAAAAGGAACATTTGAACAAAATTGTATGAAAATCGGGCAGAACACTCGACCTGTAGAGAGGGCCCAAGGGTCCAGACAGCGGTCAAAAAAGGCATTTTCGGTGTTAACTTTACCTTATTATAGGAAATTTGGTAAGATTCAAGGTGGCGTTTGTGGCTACGTGTTTGTAATTTAATTGTAAGAAGAAATGAAACGAACGGTTTAAACAAGCTGGCTTACAAAGCTGTCAGAGGTGTAGAAGTGGCTTAGAAACGCTTCAGTTCCTTTGGCCAATCAATAAGCCATCATCTCGACGTGGTAATCCTTTAATGGATCCATTAGTCCTGGTCATCCTCAAGATACAGACGGTAGTTTAGTCTGTGAAATACCTCGGCACATATTTTGTGCAATGTATTCCGTATGAATGGTTATACGGGGTGAGTTTTAAATGTCCCCCCACCTTAACGTTTGAAAAAGGAAACACTTTTTTAAATCCTTTGGGTAATGTTTTTTTAAGGATTCTGAAGTTGGTTTTGACGTACTTTTCGTCACCCACTCAAAAACCAGAGGGGGAGGGCCCCCTAAAATTACGTATAAAAATGTACTGGGTAGGATACTGTTGAAGTTGATTGTCACAAGTTTACAAAAAGAAAAACTAAAAAGAAAAGTAAACACATCATACACATTTGAGTTCGAACACTGTAGATGATATAATACATTTAAAAGATGAACTCAAGTTGAACTGAAAGTTCTTTTTGGTAGAAGAACTTCTTACTGTGGCTTGCTTGAAGCCTGATGTTAAATTATTTAAAATTTCCAAGTTGAACTCTCAGAGAATATCCTTCCCAACAAAACTCCGAAAAAGTTATTTCCTGACGTTGAAATTATTCATCCAGCAGTCCAGATATAGAAGTTTAAAATTAAATTTCTTACGCAAGATTTGTACTCATCGTAGTTGGAACGTTACAGTAAGTGTTTATGCGATGGTAATAAGTTTACTTGTGGACGATTTAATGAATACTAGTACAAGTGTACTTCAGCATTGTTTGAACACAGATTAGAGAGTTTTCGTGTTATGTATTATTACGGACGTTTTCTATAGTTTTTGATTGAAAAACACAACTTTTTGGGATTTGAAATCTGATCTTATCTTGAAGTAAACAGTAGCCTTAATCACACATTCATTAGGAAATGAGCTAGTATACAAGTTATAAGCGCAGGCTGACCAGTCACTCACCACAAAATTACATTAATTTGTTGTTATTTTTTGGTTTAGTATTTAATTACGTACATAACAACTACCCTAAATAACAGACAGAAAGACTGCCTGACCAGCCGCCAGACAGCCCCATTGGCTGGCTTGGAGCAGCGGACGACCAATCACAGCTGTGAACCAGACCGACCAACTGTAACAAAGAACACAAAGATACCTATTAATGCTCAGCCAAAAAGGAATGACATTCCTTATAGTTTTTATGAATGTGCCTTGTTCTCCTAACAAAGGCGTTGAAATGGCTAACAAGACTTTCAAAAATCCCTTACACAATGAATCACGATAACTGGCCATAGTGGCCAGGGGAGGGGTTAAGTCGAGCTGAAGCCGAGTAAAATTCATATATTACACTCAATCATCAAAATAACGAAAGCAAACAAAGTTCAACCGCGATTAAATGCATTTTAAGATCAAAAGCTTGAAGAATACTCAGATAAAGTACGTTACAGCCACTTAAAAAGAATCTGGAACATTAAAGAAAAAGTCAAGTTTAACACTATGACAAGACAAGGCTCCCGTACGTGGAGTATCAAAACGTAACAGATGACTCAACTAGAAGAGTTACTTTACTTAAAATACATTTCAAGCAATTCAAGCATTTCAAGCTTCGTTAGCTCTTCACCGCTTCTGATCGCTAATGGAAAGTCCATCCCTATTAGTCCAAGTGCAAAGTATTTAGGCATAACATTAACAAATAACCTAAAATGAGATATTCACATTTCAAATATTGCATCCCGTTTAGTAGACCTCAAAGCCTAGTAGACCAGGAAGTACTACTAAAAGTTTTCTAAGGATGCTTTCACAGTGTGTTGACATGTGAAGTGTATAGCATTCTGGGGAAATTGCTCTAAGGCTTTACGTGTGTTTCTGCTCCAAAAAATATTCATTAGAACAATAAGTAAAGAACACCATCTAAACCACTGTTTCAAAGTTTTACAACTCTAACATTCGCAAGCATTTATATATTGGAGACATCAGTTTTTGTCAAAGAAACCCCGAATCGTTCACAAGAAATTGTGAAGTGCTCAAACAATCAAGGAAAATACACGTTCACAGAGTTAAATCAACACTGGCTCAAAAAGAAGTGAAGTACTCGGCCATATTTTTAAAGATTTACATGAAGATATAAAAAAAGAAAATGAATTTGACAAATTAAAACATACTTATCCCAAAGGTGTATATTACACCATAGAAAACTGTTTGAAGGCATAAGTGAGAGGCAATAAAAGAAGACTATTTTTTCACGACTGCGGCGCATAGACTATCAAGTAAGTAAGTTTGACCCGAAGGCGGGCTCAAGATATAAAGTATGAGTACTCTTAGATAATAAAAGTTCCAAGAACATGTTTCACTCTCAGAACTCACAAACAAGGTAATAAATAAATCCCGAGAACGCCAGACTCTAAAGAATGTTCAAAAGACTTCATTTAAACTCTGGCAACTTTAGCCGCCCATTACTCCCGGCTTAAGTCCTCTCTCACTGCAGTTGCCTCCAAATTAAAACATTCTTTCTTCAGGTTTCTTGTTAAAAAAAAAAAAAAAATATAACGATGAACTATTGTTTTCAATGTAATCATATAGGAGTGTTTTCCTAGAGAGCGGTGTTTGTTTCTATATGACTGTATTGAAAGCAAAATTTACAGCAATTTCTGGCCATAATCAAGCGGTCACCACTTTTCTAGGGTATCATAGCTTAAAAGATAACACAACAATAATAGTTTATTGAGTAAAAAAAGTACGACACCGTAGATTGAGTTTGTTTATTGGAAAAGACGTTTTGAAACTTAAACAATATGAAATCACTTTTTTAAGACGTATAAATTAACGAAATAGAACTGCACAAGCTAAGTAAAGAATTAAAGTTCATCATCATAATAATCAGCTTGAAATATTTCGGCTTCGCTGTGGAGTACTTCAGTCTTTGATTGGCAGAAACTGAGACACTTGCTGCACTATTGGTCATAGGGCTGCGACTCTATCGAAAAGACTTCTTCAGGACTGGTTGACAACTTCTGGAAAGTTTAATGTTGCCTCTGTTGAAGTTATTATTCATTATAATTATTTCAATGGTTTCTCAATTATAGTTTCAATATTTAATTACTGTTGAAATAGTGCGCCTTGCAGAGGCTGTTAGACTTTCATTGAAAAGTAATTGAATTTCGGGACCATTTTCTTTATAACAAGTTTACTTTCATGATATTTCTTCTTAATTGAAATTTTTTGATTGAGTTGATTATTTTTCAAGAAATATTTAACTAACATAATTAATCTATAAAGAAGTAGAAGTACTACAATCTTAATACAAGTTGCTTTCTTGCTTTTCAGGCTTATACATAAATAAAACATGAACGGAAAAGATATTTAAAATTTGGCGGTTCTTGGAAGTTTCCGAGAAAATCTCGTCGAGACAGCGCAGGGCGCTTCGTTGTTGATTTGCAGCTAAATGTTCCTTTCTTGGAGTATTTATTCAAAATGAAATGCTGAAGCCCTGAGATGAAGTTTTCCCTTTGTACTTAGTTATTCAGGGTCAGACGCAAAGAAAAATCTAAATTTTAATTCTGGTTGTTTGATACTTTTACGTAGATACTTTTTTGTAGAGCAGCCACGAGTCCAATTCTGGGTAAAAACCCCGCGTGGAGAAAAAACTGCAGACTTCATTTTAATATAGTTCCTGTAGGCAACTTAAACGTGAAACATTTCTCTGGAAGCATAGATTTACTCATTTCCTTTAAGTGATTTTGTGAAAATAAGGTCCGTCGATTTCATAGTTCGTCTACATTTTGTGCCAAATAAAATTACAAATGTCAAATAAAAGGATGCAATCCAAGCAGCGATTTTCGCTAAAGAGCTGTCATATCGGCTGTGTTAAATAACTGTCAAATGTCACCGGAAGTTCAGCCTGTCACCAGCTAACAGCTGACTTCCTGTCAAACATCTCGTCTCGTTGTTGTCAAACTGGCACAGTTCAGGCCTGACTACTTAGTGTTCAAAGCGCAAGAATCGATCCGGATGAAGTGCTTTCAAAACTTATAACGGTTTAAAAATAATACAACAATTGTTTGTCAAAAGGGCAGTCACATTTTCTTTGCCACTGCCAAATGTGTCAATAATTTTACAAAATTATTCGTCGATTGTCGTTCAAATTTAGAGTTTATGCTCATCTCTTTAGCTTTCGCAGATGATGTTACTCTTATAATCTAGTTCTTCCAATTCACACCTCTTCAAAACATCATAATAGTTAGTTTGAAATATTTTGGTATAACTGTGGAGTACCATCTTCTGCTTCAGCCAACTGGTGACCGAAGATGATACTCCTCAGCGAGACGGAAATATTTTAAATTAATTGTTATGGTATTTCGACGCGGTTTGAACTCGTATATTTTAATGGAGTTTATGGATTAATAAGATCCAATGGTGTTTTGTTTGGAGTGATTTGAAATTATGGATTATTCAAATTGGGAAAGCAGTGACGTTTCTCTACGTATCTTCTTGTCACCTGACGTTATTTTGAGAATCTTAAATCAAAATACGATCTTGATGACTCACAAAGAAAAAGTGTAGTACCCGTCTATCGAATGCTTGTGGTTAATTTTACAGATTTTCTCTCATCAGTTAAGACTAGATTGCGAATTACAAATCGTAAAACCAATATAACCTTTCATTATTTGGTTTGGGTGAACAGTGATGAGTCAAGTGAAACCTTTTTAGATAATGGATTGTTTAATTCATCCGTCGCGATCAGCAGTGCCGGTGTTAAATAGCTCGATTACTGATTAATGTCCATTGCTTTTCTAATGTCGGCCATTACTGCGTTTATTGCTCACCTAAGTAAATGAATAGTGTTTATTTTGCAAAAAGGTTCGGATAGTTCTTAGTTCTTTTGTCCAAAGGTAGTCGACGTGATTGGGTGCGCTCGTTGTACACTTTGCTGAGTGATTTAAATTAATTAAATGAGGTTTTTAGATTAGTGTAGTCCTCTGAAGACGGGTGGACTTTTTAACTACCCGAAACGTTAGGAGTAGTTTTTCTCCGGAAGTGGCAGGAAAAGTCCGTTCTTTCCTTTTATTAAAATGATTTGAAATATTATTACGGGCGTTTTCCATAGCTTTTGAGTGAAAAAACACGAAGTTTCGGGATCTGGAATCTGATCTCGTCTTCAGGTGAAAAGTAACGTGAAACATAACTCAAAACATTAGGCTGAAAATAATCAGCTGAAGCCACCACAAAATTAGATTTTTTTTTAATTGTATGTAAAAAAAGTTGTTTTTTCTTTTAATGTACATGTATGTAGAGTTTTTGACGGGGTCCCAGCATGCAGGAAGTGTGGCCTGCATGATGAAACTCCTGAACACATTCTCTTCGACTGTCATGGTCTGGAGCAAGAAAGAATGGCTACTTTTGGTGAGATGACTAAGGGTGGTAAGTTAGCGGAAGAGGGACTTGTGAGAAAGATTTCGGAGTTCTTAGAGCTCTCAAATCTTTTTGAGTAGCATCTCTCTACACCAACACAAGGGGAGCGCAATAAGTCCTAAGGACTGACGCGCATCAGGATCAGACCGCCCCTTCTCAATGTAATGCAATGTAATGTAATAATTATATGTAATTTAATAACAACTAGCCTAGGCAACAATTCACTACGCACATTTTTTACAAATTAAAAGATAAAATAGAGAAATCCATACAGCTGCCCCCTGACGGACTACCTGGCCAGCCACCAGATCACCGCATTGGCTGGCTTTGATCAGTGGACGACTAATCACAGTAGTGAATCAGACTGGCCAACTGTAACAGAGAATACAAAAATACCCATCTTTGCATTTTACGGAGGAATTCTTTAGGGCTTTGATAAATGAGTCAGGTTTTCCTAAAAAAAAATTAAAATGACTAACAAGCCTTAAGGAAGATCCCTACACGGTGAATCATACATATTTATGCAAAGTCTATAGAGAGGATATTCTTTAGAGCTTTTTAAGAATGACCCAAACCATTCATTTTGGTTCATTTCTCAAAACTGGTTTTAGTTATAAGAAAACTAAAGGAGATTGGAGCAACTGTATTTAAATTTCACCTTTAAATGGGGGCTCTCAAATGAGCTCTGAAAGTATTTTAAGATTTCAGGTTGCTGTAGTTTTCATTAGATTTCACCAGAGAATTTAGACATTTCAAATAGAAAGTTTGAGGTTTTATCATTTCATAGAAAACGCTACAACGCTATAACGCTCGCACGACATTTAAAACATTTAATAGAGCGACGTAAAACATCAAAGGCCTGACATTACAAAAGGACAAAGTGACCTCTTTTACTAGCCATAAAGCTTTTATAAGGGTAACTCTCAGTTTATTGTTATTGCTGTTCCAAAATGTCACAGGTTTTGCGCAATAACAAGTGATTCATCTCGAAATGTAAAGTTGACAGAGTTTTGATTGGTAGAAGTAAACAAAATGTTCTGATCTGGACATTCATTTGCTTAAAACCTTGTTGGGTTGGGCGTTTATAGCAATAAAATCATTGCTCGTCCAACTGCGTAAAATAACGTCTATCGTGGGCGTTTTGTAAATTTTTAAATTGATCTTGAATTATTACGGTAATATTGTGGAAGATAAACCACCCCTTTGTTTGAAGGTTGTTGTTAACGACGGTTCGATTTCTGAGGTTGAAATATTATACGGACGTTTTCCATCGCTTATGATCGACCAAAAATACACGACGTTTTGGGATCTGACCCCGTTTTCAGGTGAAAAGTAACCTAAAACATTTCACAAAACATTGGGAAAAGAGCTAGCCTAAAGTAATCAGCGCAAGCCGACCAGTCCCCTAATTATAATTATTTGTATAACTGGTGTTTGTCGTTGAAATAAATAAATATATCTACCAAAAAATAGTCTGAAATTTTTACCCTTAAACTTGGTAATTTTAGAATGTGCAAACCCTTTAAAAAATAAAAAAATAGATAGGCCTACCTCAAAAATAGAGAAATCGAGAACGTCCACGGACAATGACGGAGCACAGTGCATACTGGCTGACTGCCTGGCCAGCTGCCAAACAGTCCCATTGGCTGGCTCAGAAAAGTGGACGACCAATCACAGCCATGAATAAGACTGACCAACTGTAACATAACATACAAAACTTATTTTTGCACATTCAATGGGAAGGACATTCTTAAGAATTGTTATTAATAAATCAAGTTTTACTAACAAAGGAATAAACATGATTTACCAAATTATAGAAAAATTCCTAGTCCTGAAAACTGATTATAGGCCTAAGCTGATCGTCAGGTTTGTGTATTTCGGTCAACTCATACATGTGTGGATTTTTAGGGCGTCTAACATTAGTTTTTTGGTTATGACTAACATTTTAAAAATAACATTTAGCTAACGTAAAATCTTTTTGAAAAATAGAGAACCAAACTCCATACTTTGTCGAACAACAACTCCCTACAACTGTTGCTTCAAATAACATATTGTTACAGAGTCTAGTGGCAACAGTTGTGTAGATGAACTCAACTGTCTAAAACATATCCAGCAATATCTAACTTGATTCCTAAAATCCTAGCTACAATTGCTTCATCAAAACCTACAACAAGCTCACAAAGTTTCGCTTGAACTTATCGACACCCTGTGTGTATAAATACTGCTTGTTTCGTGTTACTGAGAGTACTAATTGACGGATAAAAGGAATATCAAGCTTTTGTAATGAGAGATTTTATGTGTAGATCACAATATCTTCAATACACCTGACTTATCCAATTTGCATACACGACAAGCTTAGATTGGCATGCCTTGTCATCAGCCTTGGATGTATAGTAGATAATAACAATGTGCTCTCTAAATTTACTAAAGTAGTAATAAGTTTCATCACATTTCATCATCCAGTATAGCTTACTTCAAGACTTTAAGTTTACTGTTTCAGTGTTGAGTTAAAAAAAGTTATACAGTAATTTTTTTCCTAAGGTGCTTCATAGATTTTAAAAGGTCGCGATTTTGCTTTTTATGATTCGACAGCGTCACCTTTTTCTTCATTAACCTGGGAAGTAAAAATACGTATGCACATTTTTACGTTGATAAAAGTTTTCACAATGAAAAATTAAACATGAAAAGTCAATTTTGGCAGTAGTCATGGGCATGTGAACGGCTTCACATATTTACACTAGTTTGGTCCAGAAGCAACGCTTCAAAATATTGGCTATAAGTTCTGAAACACCCTGTATAAATTTCAGTTTATCAATTCAGTATTCATCACAGCGAGGGGTTTTGTTTTCCTGCAATCCCAGGCGTTACCAACCCAATTATTTTGACGGATCCGGAAATTCCATCAAGATAAGCTTTGACTGAAAATAGAAATCGGCTTTTGCCTGACTTAGAAATTCTTAAATACCGAATTTCAAAGTGCATGTCAACAAAATCTCACAATGAACTATCAGATTATTGACCACCCTTCAAAGAGGGGGTGGTAACGAAATGCATACTCAGATCAGAATCGATTAAACTAATCAACTCGTTCATTAGAATACTTGTGAATCGTACACTGTTCGTTATACATTAAATATAGTATACGCTGTAAGGTTAATTGAACGTTGGCAAGAAGAGAGATCGAGATTGGTAACACACAAATGAGATGTTGAGAGTTGAAATTGACAAAGTTTGTTGTTGAAGGTTTTGATGAAGCAATTGCAGAGGATATGAGGAGTCAGATATAGCTGGATATGTTTCCCCCACACAACTGGTGCAACTAGAACTGATGTAACATGATGAACTAGAACAGTATATGACAGGACGCAAGGCATGTGTAAGAGATTAATTATTATCGAATATAATGTTGTGGTAGGTAGATAATGCTCCGAATGGCTGAAGCAGCTTGCCGAAACTTATTTGTGGCAGCTCACGCACAGATAGCACTACGAGCGCAGCCATCTCTAGCCGTATTTAACCCCTTCAGCTCCCCTTTCATGCTCGAGTTGTCTGGTGTCAATAACTTAAATGTGGTCAAATCATGCGATTTTTGAGAACGAATGAACTTGCGCGTGTGTCAATGGCTCTGCATAAGAATTCTCTCGCGGCGCTATCTGAGCTTGGGCTGCCGAACTCCAAAAAGTCCAACCCCCTCCATTTAACTTTTGAATGAATGCCAATTTTTGAACGTGCTTTGGCATACGATTAAGGATCAACTGAAGTACCTTTTGGCATATTTTGGGGGTTTGACGCCCACCCCAAAATAGAGGTAGTGGGTATTTGAAATATTTGAAATATTTATTTTACCACATCATATGATCAGTCATATAAAAGGATTGATATTATTTAAAACTTAACCATGCTGCCCCTTAAAAAATAGGCCGATTTTCAAAAGCTAGCAACATTAATCTTGTAGCCTATCCATCGTTTTAAAATGTTGACTACCCAAAAATTGAATCCGTAACTTTTCGTTCCAAAATTAAAAAAAAACTATGGTGGCAACGCCCATTTATCAAGCCCATTTATCTGCTCGAACAATGAAACACGTTTTGGACCACCATTTTCAATTAGAGCATCGTAAAACCTGTTTAATGGTATAACGAATTTGTGTTTTTACTCGTATACCCTTTCAAATAAGAAGTCACATGAAGGAGTAAATTAAATATTTCAAAGGGTCACTACCCTTATTTTGAGGTGGGTTCTAAACCCCCTAAGATATGTAAACAAGTACTTCAGTTAACCCTTAATGTACACCAAAACACGTTAAAAGCTTCTCCTCATTCAAAAATTAAGGTAAGTGGGGTCAGACCTTTTGGACACACGGTATGAATTTGTGGCAAAATGAAATTTAAGTTTGTCAAAAAGAAAGGAAGATTGTCCTTCAATACTAAATGCAGTGCTAACTACATCTACAACAGTTGTGTAGAGGAACTCATCTGTTTGAAACATATTTAGCAAATATCTGACTTGACTCCTCATATCAGCTACAATTGCTTCATCAAAACCCACAACAAGCTCACAAACTTTGTCAATTCCAACTCTGGATATCACATTTCACTGTGGCTAATCGCGATCTCTCGTCTTGTCTACGGTTAATTAACCTTAGTGGTTTTATTGCAGCATTTATTTACTAAATGTCGAATGGTTTATGGCTGCTTACTTGATATATCACTAAATCACTATTTGAGATGCCGACCACTCTCATGAGGGTATTTTAAGGCAAATATGTGGTGAAGGATGAGTGTGATGAGTGGTAGTAATGAGTTATGAGGTGTAATCTTGTTACACACTAAGGCCGACTCTTTCTTAGAATGCTCATTAATCAATAGCCCAATGACCAATGGAAATACAAGGACCAACGGCTTAACGTGACTTCCGAACTACGCAGGCGATGGTCTGATATGTCTAAACGATGGTGGGAGTTGATGCGGGTATCATCAGATGATCACTGATACTATCTGAGCTACTTTAGACCTATATCATCCTCAAAACCTGACCTCCATGAAGCTGGATTACAGGACCACGCCACGAGTCCCAGTCAAAGTAAGTAGGTTAGATAAGTAGATAAGTAGGTTTTAGTTGGATTATAAATATGTCAGATTGATTTTCTTTTCTACAGGGTGATTCAAAAATAGGGCGCCAAATTTCAGGGGTGGGCTCCTTATGCAAAAACAATGAAAAAAGTTCCTATAAACATGGGTCCTAAAATTCTTCGTTACCCCGGTAGCCGCCATTTTGTATTTTTTACTTAAAAATTTATATATCCAGAAGGCAGGGTGTTTATGTGTCATAAGGTGAATTTAAGAAAAAACAATTATTTCATAAAAACCCACAGAAACAAAATGGAGGCTATTTAAATTTTTCAAATTGAAATACCATGAAAATGGCGCATAATAAAAAAAGTTTACAGGAGTAAAGTTGTATTTTATAATTTTACATAAAGATGCAAACTCATTTTTCCAAATTTTACATTAATATTTTCATTTTTACGTCCTTTTACAACTGGTACATTTACCAGTTATAAAAGGACGTAAAAAATTAAAATACTAATGTAATATTTGAAAAAATGAGTTTTTATGTTTATGTAAAATTATAAAATACAACTCTTTACTCTTGTAAAATTTTTGTATTATGCGCCATTTTTATGGTATTTCAATTTGAAAAATTTAAACAGCCGCCATTTTGTTCCTGTGGGTTTTTATGAAATAATGTTTTTCTCTAAAATTTAACTTGAACATAAACACCAAGTTTGAATGCAATCGATTGAACCGTTCTGGAGATATAAATTTTAACAATGAAAACTGGTAATGTACCAGTTGTTAAATTGACGTAAAAAGTGAAAATATTAATTTAACATTTGTAAAAATGAGTTTGTATCTTAATTTAAAATTATAAAATACAACTTTTTTTACTCTTGTAATCTTTTTGTATTATGCGCCAATTTAATGTTATTTCAATTTGAAAAATTTAAACAGTTTGAATGCAATCGGTCAAACCGTTCTGGAGATATAAAGTTTAAGTAAAAAATACAAAATGGCGGCTACCGGAGTAACGAAGAATTTTAGGACCCATGTTTATAGGGACTTTTTTCATTGTTTTTGCATAAGGAACCCACCCCTGAAAGTTGGCGCTCTATTTTGAATCACCCTGTATATATTCAGGTAAATTAAACATTCGTATTGACTTTGAATTTAATTTGGGTTGACGAATATTCTAATGAACGAGTTCATTCGTTTTATTGATTCTGATTAATAATTTTGTGATAACTTTTATTTTGAAATATAGTCGATAATCTGATGGTTTATTATAATCTGTTTGTTAACATAAGCCTTTCGAATTCAGTTTATAAGAACATAATATATCTATGAAAATAGCCGATTTCGATTTTCAGTTAAAGGATTACTTAATGGAATTTCCGGGGATCCGTCAAAATAATTGGGTTTGCAACGCCTGCGAGTTCAGGAAAACAAAGCCCCTCGGTGAGATGAATACCGAATAGATATACTGAAATTTATACAGGGTGTTTCAGAACTCATAACCAATATTTTAAAGCGTTATTCCTAGTGTAAATATAGAAATGAAGCCTCTGTGAAAGTTTGACCCTAAACGGGATTAATATCTTTTTAAGGTGACGTCGAAAAACTCAGATCTATCTAGGGCTTCTGGGCCAAGTTTTCCACATATCCTCCTGAGATTTCATCAAACGTTTTCAGTTAAATATATATTTTAATATGTGTTACCACCGTTTCTAAATGCTGAATTTGTTTAAACCTTAAACAATATTACAGTAGCCCACACTAGTTGATTGGCTAGACATTGCGTGTTAAGGCTGGATGATTACGTCTATGGGTACCCGACTATGAAATAGCCTAGAGATTCTATCAGCCCCATTACCACATACAATATAGGCCTACTACCTTGTAAGTAAGCTAAGCAATATATTTCAGTTTCACAATGAAGTATGCAACTAATTTAGATTGTGTAACGAGCACAGATGAAAACCTACAAACAGTTAATTTACTTAAAACAACCTTTATATATCATAATTTTAATGTATTTGCAAGACGGTAAACATATGTCAACGTGGATAAATGTATATAACACTGTTTTAACAGGAGATTTCTTAAGTCACATGACATAGTCTTTACTTGAACTGAGATTCATCTATAAAGAAAAGATCAATAAAAAATCCAATTAATTTAAACTTAATTGATACGAGTTAGACAGTGTGTAAAGTTTTGTTTAGCGTATCCGCGGCGGATTGGTATCCCGCGCGACTCAGGAGCTAATCACTCCCGTGACGCGGGTTTGATCCCCGCAGTCACCACTTACAATTTGTTATGTGACTATACGGTGACGCTAGGTAAAGGTCGAGGTTGAGTGGTAGGTAGGACTTTGTAGTCCTAACTTCACCTCGTTAAACAAGACAAACTTTACATTTTTTTAGGTGTCAGGGTCTACTGAACTGTTGAATACGATAAGATTTATTGGCAATTCAGTGCATAATGTAGATATCACAGTATTATTATCTAGGTTATAGCTAGGGCTGATGACAAGGTATTGCAATCTGAGCTAATGATTTATGCAAATAGGATAAGTCAGATGTATTGAAGATATTGTAGTCTACGCTTACAATCCTGTATTTCTCAAGCTTGATATTTATTTTATCCGTCAATAAGTGGTTTTGAAAGTACTGTCAGCAACGGGAAGTAAGAAGTATTTACTCACAAGGTGTATATAAAGTCGGGATTAATTCAATTAACACTTATTCGATCATACAAAACAGTTTAAACAAAAAGTTCTACACAATAGAAACTTTTTGAACGCACAACACTGATTTTAAAATACACTAAAAGGTTTGAGCCAACAGCAAAATCAATATGTAGGTTTATTTTATACATTTTTATTTATTAAATAAGTTAATTTATGTGAGAGTTGTCGATAAGTTCTTCTAAACTGAAGCCAATTTTAAGAACAAATAGTTTCTGATTTCATTTTGATCATATTAAAATGTAAAACATTGCGTTCAAAAAGTGTCCATTGTGTAGAACTTTCTTTCGTTTAAACTGTTAATACAATAACAATATTTTGTAACTGATACGTTTTGATTGATCCATGTACAAGGGACGTTCAATAAGTAAAGAGACCAATGGATTGTCCTTATTACATGCTTTCCTATACATAATTAAGACTTTTCCTACTTTTGAATATAATTCCCAGCTACCTTTATACACCTCTCCCATCGATGTACCAGAATTTTCGTGCCGTCAGCGAAGAATTCAGTACTGTACCTTGATGCCCAAGCCATACTTGCACCTCTTTGTTACTTTCACATTTTTTCCTCGCAAATCTTTTTTCAATGGCCCAAACAAATGAAAATCAAATGGGCCCAGATCAAGATTGAATGGAAGATGGGGTAAAAAGTTCATGAAACTCAAACCGTCAATGGTATTCAGTGTTTCAAGAGCTTTATGTGAATCATCGTAATAAATGACTGGGAATCGTGGCGTGGTCCTGTAATCCAGCTTCATGAAGGTCAGGTTTTGAGGATGATATAGGTCTAAAGCGGCTCAGATAGTCTCAGTGATCATCTGATGATACCCGCATCAACTCCCACCATCGTTTAGACATATCAGACCATCACCTGCGTGGTTCGGAAGTAACGTTAAGCCGTTGGCCCTTGTATTTCCATTGGTCATTGGGCTATTAATTAATGACCCATTCTAAGGAAGAGTCGGTCTTAGTTTGAAACAAGACTACACCTCATAACTCATTACTACCACTCATCACACTCATCTTCAACACATATTTGCCTTAAAATACCCTCATGAGAGTGGTCGGCATCTCAAATAGTGAATATAGAATAAGTGTGTCGGTTATGTTTTTCAACAACGACAAGTTTGGTGGTGTGTGACTGGTTAGGTTGGGCTGATTATTATTAAACCAGTTCATTTTCTATGTTATGTTTTAGGTTACTTTTCACCTGAAGACGGAGTCAGATTCCAGATCCCGAAACGTCGTGTTCTGTTTGTTCAATCAAAAACGATGGAAAACGTCCGTATTAATATTTGATAGTAGTTGTACATGGACATATAAATACTGTAATGCAACTAAAAGTGTATCATAATTGTAAAGTATAATGAACATTTCATTTACTAATTAAAGTAGTTGGAAAATTCAGAATCAAGTGCAAAGTTTAGTGACAAAAACACTCGGCACGGAGTTGAAGTTAGTTTAAACAGCTGTCTGTCAGTGTTGTTTATCTTTAACTCAATCTGTGTTGTTGATTACAAACGAGATTTTTCCATTTTGTTGAACATTTTCATTATTTTGTCAGTGGTTTAGAGCTGTTTACAGAGCAAAGTGTGGTTTGAGATTGAATTTTTCCAATTGACTTTGGTCGTTGATTTAATTGTGCACTTCTTTCTAAACAGTTTCGGCCGCTTTGATTGATTTGCTTGAAATTTGGCACACCACAATTTATTACAATGGACGGAGAAATTACATAACAATTTTGTTCGGAGATGTAAATAAATAAACCATAACTTGAAATTGTAACTCCTAAAGTGACTGTGGATATCGAACCCGTGCCGTCGTAGTGCTAAGTTCCACGATCGCGTGCGTTACCAACCGACGGTTCGTCACACTCGGTGGAGGCTTTCGGCAAAGTCATTGGTTCGGCCAGAGGCGGGACCACCAAGTTTTAGTATTTTCACTTAAACAGCTACATGTTGCTTGGTAGTGCTTGACTAGTCAGCTTACGCTGATTTCTTTAGGCTAGCTCGTCTTCAAATGTTCTGTTTTAGGTTACTTTTCACCTGAAGATGGGATCAGATTGTAAATCCCGAAACGTCGTGGTCATCTTCCTCACTAACGATGGAAAATGTCCACAACACGTTTAAGCATAACATTGATTTAAAAACTAAGCACCTTACCTACATGCGTATAGAGCGTATTTTTTAAAATTATACGTTTTAAGTGTACAAAATAGAGTTGAAAAACATCAAAACTTGCACCATTTTAAGTTTATTCGTGAAACTATTTAGTCCTTTATGAGAAATTGGGCTCCATACAAGTGTCGGAAATATCATCTAGATTCCAACTATACCATATTTAATGTAACAATTACTTTTAAAGGTGAAAACGTATCCGCATAAACCCTTACGGTACCCGCTTAGTTTGAGTTAGGCCACATCAATTGAAGGAAGCCCTGTTGTAGTCGCTATGTGCGCAAGTGTGGTTTGGTCCTCATGCGGGTGACTTTAGGCTTTCTCTTAGATGATCACTGAAACGCACCCTTAATTAGTTTAAAGTCAAAAGATACTTCACTCATAACCTTTTAAACATCCTAATCCATCTAATCCATACCATGAATACTTCTATTTAAAGCACAGTTGGGAATATCAAGCGTTGGACAGATTGTAGGCCTGGAACCGATAGATAGGATTCGGTCTACTTGTCATTGAACAGAGTGTACAAATGTGTATCCATTCCCTCGCGTCGCACAAAAATTAGACCCATTTGTCTAAACAGAGGGAGATATGTTACACTACATGAGTTTGCGAGTCGCATATGGCGCACAACACGTTTAAGCTGCTTACTTTTCGATACATATTTTTTCCCAACACTGATGTGCTTATTTTTGTTTCTTTGTTAAGGGAGAATATTTTATTTTTCTTTTACTAGATCAACAGCTCTTGATTGTGCCTTACATACTTTATATGCAACCGGTTATCATAAGAGTTTGATCTGGAATTCGATTTAAGGAGAAGATGCGAATTATGGTTTAGTGTTTTATTAAACATTTTAAAAATTGTTTTTCAATAAAATTTTTTTATAAGGGTAAATAACGGGTATTTTCCATAAAGTATCAAAAATTACCAGACGTTTCGGGATGTAGAATCTGGCCCCGTCTTCAGGTGAAAAGTTTCCTAAAACATAACACATTAGTGAACGAGCTAGCCTAAAGCGCACGATGATCAGTCACCTACCAACAAATAACCTTAATGTTTCCCCCTAAACTTATTATATTTTATAACGGTTATCCTAGAGATAACACAACATGTATGAAAACTTAACAAAATTAAAAGAAAAAAAAAACAAATAAATAGCTAAATCAACGTCCACGGTCAGTGACAGCTGCACACTGACTGCCTGGCCAGCCGCCAGACAGACCCATTGGCTGATACGGACCAGCGGACGACCAATCACAGCCGTGAAACAGACCGACCAACTTTAACAAAGAACACAATAATACCTATTAATGCACAGCATAATTTACTAACACTAAAATTCACCATGAAAACCCAAATAAAACATCCTTGTCAGTTAATAGATTATTAAACAAACAGGTTGATACTATTATTTTAAAAAATAATGAAATACAACTAGGTATTGGACAACAATGCAAGTAACTTTGAACTATTCTATACATTTATTTACAAAGTTAAGATGAGTTGAGGAATTCAGTTACAGAGTAACAAGCTCTGTCTAAAAGATACTTTGTTAAAGCATTTTTAAATTTGTTATATGAATTTTCGCGTTTGATGTGCAGAGGTAAATGATTTAGTAATTTAGGACCGAAGTTTTGTGGTAGTTTCGCCGCGATTTCAAGTCTATGGGGAAGTTGTCTGTGATTATGTCTGTATCTAGTGTTGTAATCATAGGTATCTGCGCCAGTTATAGTTGTGGTACATTTAAATTTATAAAACATTACTATTTCAAAAATATATATTGATGGTAATGTCAAAACTCTTAGGGATTTAAAAGATTTCTACAGTGAGCCCTCCTGTATGTCCCCACCATTATGCGAATTGCCCTTTTTTGCAAGCGAAAAACGCGCAAAAAGTTGACTTGAGAGGTTGAGCCCCAAAGAACAATACCGTATCTTAATCTGGATTCTATAAGTGAGGAATAAATTAATCTCATAAGAAATTAGAAATAAACTCTATTAATAAATAAATTCTATTAAAAAATCTGAATTACCCTAGCCAGATTCCGAGACCTCAACACTCCGGACAACCCTAATCGAAATACTAATAGTATAGATGTACAACCAATGGAAATTTAACATTAAAGTTCTTAAAAAAGGAAATTCTTTAAATTTTTGAAGAATTAATCGGGGTTTCCTAACAAAGAAGTTAAAAATACCAATTAATACAACTTTAGGAAAATCCTTACGCGGTAAGTAACTAAAACTGATTATAGGACTAGTCAGCCATTAGCCTAGGCTGATCGTAAGGTTAAGTCATACTTTTGTTCCCTCAAAACGATTGAAAACGTCTGTATTAATATTTTAACCTTATAAATTGTACTATAGTCATATTTATCACAAAATACGTATTGAAAATATTTTCAGAAAAACAAACAACCGATAAGTTAAACAAAGCTGTGATTTAATTAAAAGATAAACAACAGTGACATCTGTTTCAACAGACTTTCAGCTTTCCGTCAAGTGTTTTTGTCACTTTGCGTTTAAACTGGTTGTCTTTCTTTGTTGTTAAATTTAATGAAATAAAAGTAAAATGATTACGAAAATATAGAAAAGGTTTACTGAATTTTGGTTTCAGGGCCTACTTGATATTATGTTTTTCTTTCTGAAAGGACAAGTTCACTATAAAGGGTTACTTGTAAAACTATTACATGACACCCTTTTTAATGTGTACAGTTCTTTTTTATGCAGAGAGGATAGGTTTATTTTATTCCTTACATTAAGCTTTCAATGTGATTTATTTTTCTGACCTGTGTTTATTGAAAATTGATGTACTTAGTTTTTTCATGATGGACTATATATTGTAATGAAGGAAGATTAAAATAGTTTGACATTAAAGACAAAATAAAATCATTTAATGATACCATTTTGTCTCAGTTGATAGCTCAATCGTTGCCAAATCCTAGTGTTTCCTTCATCCCCACACATAGTAGTAGAGTGTGATCCAATCCCAACCCCATTTACCAGTTGGCTGACCACTGTCATAATAACCTCCCCTTCCCACTCAGTGGCTAGCCAATCATTGGCAGCTTTAAGTGTTTCTTCACCACTACATTGTGTATTTCGTGTGATCCAATCCTAAACTATGGCCGTGGTACGTACTGTTGGAAAGTCTATCTTAAACCAAACAAGAAGATTAGAATAGGCCTAAATTTTAGGAAATACTGTAATAGAGAGGTTACATAGTATTTCGTAAATATCACTCATCTTTACGTTTTTGACCAACTTTAGTAAACAGGTGAACTTTAAATTTGCCATCAACCTTCTGAAAACTAAAAGAACTTTTGAATGATATTCAGCATGGCTGTCTTTTACACCTGAACTGTTGAGATTCGAACCCAAGATCTTCAGTTTTCAGAATATCCTTTTACTCGAAACTAGACAAGATTTTCACTCGTTCTTTATTTTATTCTTTCAACGGCCAAACGCCCAATACATACATCATAGTGATACATAATAAATAGTAGTATTAAATATACATAAGAAATAAAATTGAGTTTAACAATGTACAAAGAAGGCTATTCTAGGAATGAAACCTTTCTTTGATTAGGTTTAAATTGGAATCCTTTTAATTGAATCATATAAGTCAAATAAATGGTCTGTGACACTCTGTACAACATTTCAACGTCCTATTCAAGTGAGATATGTTGTGCTAATAGTAATTTGGGTCTGACAACTTCTCAACTAAAACCCTGCATACCAGTGTCATGATGCATCGTTGTAGAATAAAATATTTGTTAGACAAATTTGTAGTATGTAGTATTTATTTATTATATTTTAAATTTGTTAGACAAATAAATGTACGTGAAATAATTTATTTGTCTTTTAACAATAGTTCACTGTCTCTTCATAGCTTTTAGTACAGTAGTAATCTAGTCGCAAGTTTAAAATATACAGAGAAGTTTAAAATATACAGAGTATGAAAGCTCTAAAGCCCTAATTGGTGCTAAAGGGAAATTAGTTTAAATACAAATCCAGTCGACTGGAGTTGTTATACAAGGCCAATCTAAACACAACAATAGTTAGTTGAACACGAGGAATTACGAGCCACAGTTAAATGCATGTTATGTCATTACTGTGGACATTGCCAGCAATATAGCAGCAGTCCAGAGATTATAATAAACAGTAATCAAGTAAATGATCCATCACGCAAATGTGAAACCCTTCTTTTATACTTACATAAATAATTTTACATTTGACTCAAACGAAGGAGTTTCCTATAACTACAGTCTTGTTTCAGAAAAATCTTTAAGTGTATAAAACTCTTTTGCTATGAGCAATGCTTTAAAAGTACTTTTGTACTGATATATGTTTGGTTAATTTCTCAAATGCAAGGGCAGATGGTTAAACATTTTTATTGAATTGTGCATGGTTTGATTGTTAAAGAATGATGTCTTATGCCGAGGGATTGCCAACTCATTAGACCGACGAAGGTAGTACTTTGAGATGGGACATGGTGGAAAAAGACGTGACATTAATTTAAAATAAACTAAACTGTTATACATGTAGAAATTTGGAAATGTCAAAAGGTTATTGTCCCTAAAAACACTCCGAAAAGACGCCCTTACTCTCAGCGCTAACACAATCATAATGGCCCTGTTCTGGGATTTAAAAGGAAGTTTTGTTACAGAGTTCTCTCTCCCCCAGATGGATACCCATACGAAAGTATGGGGACGAAGCAGTCATGATAAGCGGTGAGAAGAATTTTGTTGTTTGAAGTATAGAACAGCCTCCTAAGAAGAGTGTTGAATGCAACAGGAATAGGGAACCTACAGTAAAGAAGTGGACGGAGATACGGCGCTGCACAGGCAATGTAGCTACACAGCTGTACTGCGGGTATAGCGGCTAAAAAATTGCAGGCGCTCACCATAGTAAACCCGTACTTATCAGTAACTTACACGCTGATCTACTTTTGTAGCATATGAGACTACTTTGTAAAACATGATTTGTCATCGTTTGCAAAATATCCATTACTGTGGCAGCCTATGGTATCCTGTACACTAAGTTTGTTGATCACAAGAAGTATGAAGGGAAAAGGGAGACGCAGGTACGCAGACTTGTTAGTATGCAGAGTAATGCGATTGTTGAAGGTTTGATAGGGTTTGAGTCGAGGTAATCTGTTTACCCGTCACTTCTAATTTCACTTCGCTCTCTATTATACTCTTGATCGTCGAGTAAATCACCTGCGATGTTAATGGAAAGTGCTGAGATTGTTATATTACATGACTTAGGCTTTAGGTGAAAGGTTTAAAAAGGCTGAATGGTAATAAATTTGTTATAGCTTCATTATGTGTTAACAAAGATGATGTTATGGTAAGTAGTTTGCACATGGATTTCGAATGGCTTGGGCAGGAAAATCAATGTAGTTGCGGCAGCCCAAGCACAGATAGCGCTGTGAGGGAATTCTTTTAAGAGTCACAAGTAGAGCCACTGTTCGTTTGTTCTCCAAAAGTTAAGTAATCGAAATAGGAAAACTCGAGCATGTGGAGCCGAGGAGGCAGAAATACGGCGGGATATTGTAGCGCTCGAAGCACTGCCTGTGCTTGGGCTGCTGAGTTATGTTAAGATTAAGGTTAACTTTTACCTGAAGACGGGATCAGATTGTACACCTCGAAACGTCGTGTTTTTCTTGTTTACCACGAAAGATGGAAAACATCCTTAATAATATTTCAAACTCAGTTAAACATATTGGAAACACATGTTGTTCACACGTTAGTACTCGTACACTGTCAAACAATACTGATTGTAACTTTTGTCAGTTCAAAAAATTGTGACTCACAAGACACACTCCTACTGGCGACCACCACGGAAAACAAGATAGTGATTCAAACTCTAGATACTTTGAAGATAATTTTATTGTTTTTGTTTTTGTGAATAACTATAGATGATATAGGTCTAAAGCGGCTCAGATAGTCTCAGTGATCATCTGATGTTACCCGCATCAACTCCCACCATCGATTAGACAAATCAGAACATCACCTGCGTGGTTCGGAAGTCACGTTAAGCCGTTGGTCCTTGTATTTCCATTGGTCATTGGGCTATTAGTAATGACCCATTCTAAGGAAGAGTCGGCCTTAGTTTGTAACAAGACCACACCTCATAACTCATTACTACCACTCATCCTTCACCACATATTTGCCTTAAAATACCCTTATGAGAGTGATTGGCATCTCAAATAGTGATTTAGTAATTTATGCGTTGTGTGTCGTCAAACAATATATTAGTTTATGATGGATCACCCTAAAATCTTTTGACAACTAATTTTGTTATTATTTAAACAAACTGTTACGGACAATATTTTCAAGCGTTGTGTTTCCTGATCAGTCCGGGGCGCCGCTAACTCTGTTACTCTGATGGATCTGGAAATTGTGTTAAGAAGCGAGGTTGAATGCTCAACTACTGAAAAGCTTTTAGTTTTATTCAATCTACAAATTATGACTAATTTTGTTACCAGATCTGACACAAATGTGATTCTAATTTTTACTGGGTTCTTGGAAACAAACTAACTTCTGCACTAATTCGTATAGGCTGGTCATGTTAAGCCGTTGGATCATTCCATTGGTCGTTGGGCTATTAGTTAATGCCATAATCTGGGGAACAGTCGTCCTTAATTTGTAACAAGACTACATCTTACAATCCATCAAAACCTTTATCACACTCGTAATTTATTCCGTATTCACATTAAAACCTCCCAAGAGTGGTCGGTGTCTCAATTCAAAGATATGTTTTGGCTTAATTTTCATAAACCTTTGACTTTCATTTTCGATCAAAAATTAATTAAACAGCTCTTGACACTTTCTTTGATTGCTGTGTTGGATCTGGTCGACTTATTTACAGAAACTGTTATTAATATCTGAATTTCACATTATTACCCGTGAGTCATCCAAGAAATCATTGCAATAATTAAAACTGATAATAAATTCAACAAAGAAGCAGCATTTAACTTTCAAGAAACTGGAAACCAGTCCTGAAGAAGTCTGTCCGATAGTGTCATAGCCAATGAGAACATCGACAGTTGGCATCCCTGCTCCAATGGACGGTTGGCAGCCCCGTGGCCAATAGGATAGCAGCCAGGAAGTAGCTCAGTTTCAGCCAATCAGTGACTGAAGATGGTCCTCCACAGCGAGACCGAAGTATTTTAAGCTAATTACAATGATGTTTTAATTGATGACGTGTTGAAAACGGGAAGAACTGGACTATGGTTGTAACACTGGCCACGGAAGACTGGGGATATATCCCGCATTATTATAAAGAAGCCAGTTAAACATATATACTATAATTGAAAGTTTTAAACTAAAGCAATCTTCACGTAGTGAAGCACGTGTACACAGCTAGCTAATCTATAAATACATTATCTCTTGAGACAGCAAATGCTCTCAAATTGTTACTCAAGTGAGATGTTGTTTCTTGAAGAACTCGTCTAGAAGCTCTCGTGTTCTCTGTCTGCTTTGTTATCAGAGTTGCAAGACTTTTCTTTACATGAAAGCTCTTTTCAACGAATCAAATCACTCGGAATAACCAATTTAAACCATTTTCCTTCTTTATGTGTGTTTTGTAATCGTCTGTTGGCTTATATATACTTTGTTTGACGTTTCTCGTTGACGGTGGAAGAATTTCTGAGTTTGGAATATTTTTTGCTTGTATTTTTCATCGTCGTCCTGTTTTTCGTGGCTTATAAATTTCTGGAAAAGTCAGGTGAACGTGATATTAAAAAAACCAAATAGCTTAGTTTACAGTATCTCGTTAACAACACGGTAGTGGTTACAAACTACAATAAAAACTGTTGATGAGAAAATTTCTTTTGTTGAAAAGATATTCCTGCCGTCAGCATAGTGAGACCCAGATCAGGACAATGAACGAAGCACGACTATGACCCCCCGAATACTTTCTGATCCTTTTCCGAAAATGTTATAAATGTGTATATAAGAGAATGAGCTCTTTACAGGTCGTATTTTACTTTTGTATTACAATTTGCGACTAACGTTCCTTTTGTAAAAACCTCGGTCATGTATAAGTATAGCCAGCGAAATCGGAATACCAAAAATGTCCTTGTAGGGAGGGAGATTTTTCACCAAAAACTAGTTTTAATGATCTAAAAACAGTAATTTTCATGTAATTTAGATGAAACTAAAAACTTTAATGTAAGCATAATATAGAAAACCCGTTTGAGTTTCCAAATGCCGGGTTTAAGGGATTTTATTGTATAACAATAGTCCAACTAGTGTATAGTTAAGTAGTCCAACTAGAGTGAAATTTGAAATTTATTTTATTTCCATCATATGTATACAACTTTGCAGTAATAGACTAAATAAATTTGAGGCCGTACGCCAAACCGAGACTTTGAGAGTAGCGAACAGCCTCATAACGTCAGTGATGATACAGAACGGAAGGCAGAGAGGCTGTCTGACTGGGACTCGAGGCGTAATCCAGCCTCCCATCCCTCCATTTCTAGTCCTCCATGAAGTCAGGTTTTGAGGATGATATAGGTCTAAAGCGGCTCAGATAGTCTCAGTGATCATCTGATGATACCCGCACCAATTGCCACCATCGTGTAAACATATCAGACCATCACCTGCGTGGTTCGGAAGTCACGTTAAGCCGTTGGTCCTTGCATTTCTATTGGTCATTGGGCTATTAATTAATGACCCATTCTAAGGAAGAGTCGGTCTTAGTTTGTAACAAGACTACACCTTATAACTCATTACTACCACTCATCACACTCATCCTTCACCACATATTTGCCTTAAAATACCCTCATGAGAGTGGTCGGCATCTCAAATAGTGATTTAGTGTGAGCGTAGCGAATCAGTGTTACTATCAGCAAATCAGAGTAACAAACTGCAAAGGAAATTCGCTTCCCTCACGCTAGCGGCACTTAAGCGCTTGGCTGCGGGTCTGTCAGGTTTACTAGTCATTACTAGAGGTCTAATAGTTTGCAAACAGTGAATATGTAAATCCTCATTGCCCGGAGACGCAGAGCACTGTTGTGTTTCCTGATCAGTCCGGGGCGCCGCTAACTCTGTTACTCTGATGGATCTGCAAATTGTGTTAAGAAGCGAGGTTGAATGCTCAACTACTGAAAACCTTTTAGTTTTATTCAATCTACGGATTTTAATCGATTCGCTATTTATAAACTCGTTGTCGATAAGTCGCTAATGGGCTATTTTTCTTTTTAGTTTAAGTTCCAAGGCGTGGTCGAAGACGTTAAATGACCGAGGATAGAAAAGACACTGTTGGTACAAGTAATGAACGGTACCTTTTGTTATGATGCAAATAATATTGGAAAATCATTAATATTTTAAATAGCATAGAAATAGATACACTTTTGTAAACGTACTGTATTTAACATTATATTGAAATCGGACTACTCATAACGCCGTTATAGTGGAAAGTCACGCCATTTTTAAACGGATCATTGAATGTTTATATTTCTTTTACATCGATGGATACTATTAAAATATGTATTTATTTAAAATTCCATCAACATTGAACGAAAAGTACTGTTTTTAGATCATTAAACTACCTTTTGACAAAAACTCACCCCCGAAAAGGTACTTCTGGAAGCCCAATTTTACTGGCTAACGGACTTGACTGAGATATTTACAAAAGAAGCATTTGTACCAAAATTACATAAAAATCGAAGAAAATGGTCCTGTAGAGAGTGCACACATATATACATACATATGTATATAAAGTGTTGCTCAAAACGTACTCTGGAGCTTAGGATCGGTGATCATTTCACGATGGTCCTGAGTGTGGGGTTTTCCATGCTGACGACATGAATATCTAATTTTTTCCAGAGAAAATTCGATAATAAGCACTCCAATACGATTGTTACCTCGCTCTGGAATTGTCTTCAAAGAGGGAAAGACATGACTGTGTAACCGTCAGGTTTCTTATTCATTCATCAATAAATGCTCGTACGCTTTCTCTCTAAACCCTCTCAGATTGTTGTTCATTTGTTTGATTCTGGAGAAGCTCTCGGGTTCTCTGTCTGCTTTGTTATTAGAGCTGCAACACTTCTCTGTTATCATATATCAACACTTATACGATTTAAATACCAGGTCGACACGCAGCTAAGCGCTAAAGCGCCGCTGGCATGAGTTAGTCGATTTTTTTGTAATTTGTTACTCTAATTTGCACCGCTCACAGCCTCGCTTTATTTCGGCCTTCGGCCTGTTATGGGGTTTTGACTAGAAGTCATACTAAATATC
The DNA here is from genome assembly GCA_018831715.1 of Matsumurasca onukii. NCBI lineage: Eukaryota > Metazoa > Arthropoda > Insecta > Hemiptera > Cicadellidae > Matsumurasca > Matsumurasca onukii. The sequence continues at coordinate 5,764,604 of CM032065.1, forward strand.
ATGAAAGGAAAACAAATTTTGAAATTCAACCAAATTGGAATACTCATTCCGAAGTAAATTATAGCAAAAATAACTTTTTTGACCGCCATTTTGTAACGTCTAGATGGATTTTTATAACTTTTAGTATAATGCAGTATAACAACAAATTACTTCAAAATCGGACGAAATTTACTGTTTTAGATCATCAAACCCTCTTTTTTGGTGAAAAGTCCTTCCCAAAAGGATTCAAAAGTTCCGGTAGACCAATTTTGCTCGTTAACGAACTCGACCGAGATATTTACTAAAGGAGCATTTGCACCAAATTTGGGAAAATCTGACTAAAAAGGTGACCTGTAGAGATGATACACATACATACATATATACATAACATGTTCATGCATAGAACAAAGTAGACAATTAATAAGAACAGAGAACAAATCTACGAGTATGTGTTAAACCAATTCGACCTGACAGCCAGCCTTGAATATCGAGGAAGCTGACTGCAAAGCGTATGAACTGTTTCAACGTCAACACAAGAATGCAGGCGTTTCTAAATATATCGGCCAGCAAGCTGATGCCGAAGGCCGAAGCGAGGCTGTGAGCGAAGCAAATTAGAGTAACAAATTACAAAGGAAGTTCGATTACAGTTTTATCGTTTACTATTAAATAATATCTTTCAGCTTTATAAATGTTTCAAAACGATTTCCCACACCTTAACCTTTTTACACGGACCAGTTAAATATCTGATTACTGCTTTTCTTTGTGGAATGTAAAAGTGAATATGCTTACTGTTAACTATGGACAACTAAAGTGTTATGTTTGTTTGTCTTTTTAATAGCTTCGAACGGTTTAACGGGTTGTGTTTACGTTTTGTTGACATGTTTTATCAATTTGACACAGATCGAGTTATAAGCTAAAAAATAGTAGCGCTTGTTTTTTCGTTTTACATACCTCCTATACAAGTTAACTTTTAAACCAACATTTCAGGAAGTGTTCATACGCTTATGAATTATGCGAGATTTAAGCATAAATAAAATTGAAATTTAGTTTTAAGATGGTAGCTCTTTTGTGATGATCTTGTTTTGCCTGTACCTTCCGCGCCAACTATTGACCTTCAACACAAATTTCAGAAGTTTTCATAAGACTATAAAGAAGAATATACCTTTTTACAGGATTTACAACCTTTTTTGTGGGACATCTGATGGTAGAGCTCCTATAAAAACTTAAATAAACTAAATGTGCCAAGGATGGGTCGGCAGATAATTTACCTTTGCACTTCATCACCTGATGACCTAAAACTTGCTTTGCTGAACCAGATAGTGATGAGTTTGGCAGTGAACCAATCAGCACGCTGCACCTTGCTATTGGCTGTTTCAAGTTCAGTTGCATGTTTATATAGGTCTACGTACTAAAGCTGCCAAGGATTATCTATTGAACTTCATTATAAGAATACGTAACTGAAGGTAAAAGTAAAGTTTGTCTTGTTTAACGAGCCAAAGTTAGAACTACATAGTTCTCTTTCCCACTCAACATCGACCTTAACCTAGCGTTACTGTAAAGCCCTATAACCTAACCTTACAAGTTAGTGGATCGAACCCGCGCCACAATGAGCTTCAGAGTCGCGTGCGGTACCGACCCACCAATATCCTAAGATCTGGTTGAACTATAATATACGCAAATAAGATCGAAACTTAATTAAAAAAATGCATATACTGTATAAAAAAACACCGCACTAATTTCAAATTACCGTAATGGTTTAAACATTTGCTTCTTTTCAAAGTCAAAGTCAAGGTTTTTATTGCCAAAAACATCAACTGCATAAAAATACTTCACAAGGCTACAAACATATAAAACCTAAATAACACTTCATATACCCTTAAAATACCTTCTAAGAGGGGTCGGTGTCTCAAAGCAAAGTACCAAATGTAAAGTAGAATATATTTAAACTCAACGTGAAACGGAGTATAGTGAGTGAGTGGTAGGTCTAGGGTTGTGGGAGTTGTTCACCCAAAACCAAACAACTCTTCACCTCACCGACCACGAGTTAATTAATCTGAAGTCAATTAATTTGGATCTGATTGGTTTCAAAAGTAAGAGTTAGTTCGTGAGAAGAATTTGTAATTATACAAACAGAAAACATTGAGATGTCTCGGGAAATCGGCGTGATCGATTATAGCAGCAGGTGTTTCGGAGGCTCTCCTCACGGATTTGATTATCGAAAAAGGCCCATTTGTGACACTTGTTTTTCTGCTGTCCTTCTTTCGAATAGGGAATTTGCTTTTGGGAAATGTTGTAAAGACAATTAAGGTGAACAAGGAAAAGGTGAATATGATATAAAAGGAAAACGTGATGATTGTTTTGATAGACGATGAGGAGCAGTCAGACAACGTGACTGCCCCTAGTTTAGCTAGTGAAGTTAAAAGGTAAAGGTAGTGTTTGTCTTGTTTAATGAGGCAAAGTTAGGACCAAAAGTCCTCTCTACCACCCAACCTCGACTTTTACCTACCATTACGACAAAATCACATATCAAATTGTTAGTGGAAAGTGGTGACTGCGGGGATTAAACCCGCACCACAGTAGTGATGAGCTCCGGAGTCGCGCGCGATACCAGTCCGCTACGGGTCCGTTCTCGATTTGGGTTTTTCTAATTACTAGATCTAGTTACTAGATTAGATTATATTGTTCGGGATGGTACGGTTCAAAACCAAGTGCACGTCAACTCTTGGTGTGGTCTGTTCTTCTATGTAGGCAACTCCACCCCCGTTTGCTTACAAAGCTCGAGGATCACGCTGCCTAGTTCGGAGGGATGAAACTCCTGCCACTCACGAGCCCCCAAGGGAAGGAATTAGCATTTGATTAGGACCTGTTCTGCGGTTCAAAAGTACCTTAAGATCGGTATCTCCTAGGTAAAGACCCATTTTGACTTGGTGAGTTGTGAAGTAAATACTAAGTTTAACATACTGCTTCTTCAAAATCGAGACGCCACATTGACCCAGCTACGACCCATGGTGGGTTGGAATCATCAATCCTTGGAGATCACGTCTTCAGTTATTAACGTGGAAGCAGTATTTGTTTCTGTCAATATCTTCGGCCTGCCAGCACTGATTGGAGGAGCCTACATACCACCTCAATCCAATAATAACTTATTTTCTTCTTTCTGCGATTCTGTTGAAGAGATCTACGCCTCGTGTGAACTTAATGCAAATATCATCATTGCCGGGGACTTCAACCAACCATGTACTGATTGGTCTTCATCAACACCAGCTCCTCTAAGTGCTGCATCGGAGCACTTATGGAATATGGCTCGTGGTGTGCTGCTCAATCTCGTCTTTGCTTCTGATGCATGTACTGAAGTAACTGTTGCGTCTGACCCTCTGCTGAGCGAAGAGCCCTTCCACCCTGCGCTTGAATTTACAGTTCAGTGCGCCTACGTACAAGCTCCTACCTATGACAAGTGTTTTCCTGATTTGAGGAAGTGTAATACTGCTGAGGTTTATAGATGGATTCAGTCACTGGACTACCCACATCCAAATTGTCAGAGTGTGGAGGAATCATTTTCTCGGTTCTGTCTTGAACTTGGAAATTCCACATGTCTAAACTCTCCCTTAAAAAAAATAACTAAATCAACATTTCCACGCTGGTTCTCCTCTGAGCTCAGATCTCTTGTTGTTCAGAAAAAACTCTTGCATAGAAAATACAAAGTGAGCAGATCGGATGTTGACTATCATGCCTTCAAAGTTGCTAGAGGCCGCTGCAAAATTCTTACCAGAACCTGTCACCTGAATTACCTCAATAAGATAGACCACGGAATCAATACAGACCCTAAATCATTTTGGGGACATGTTAGAACATTGTGCAAGACTAACTCAACTCCAGGAAGACTCCATTTCAACGGGGTCTCAGTTGAAGACCCGTTGCTGATGTGTGATCTATTTTCGGGCTACTTCTCTTCAGTTTATGCCCCTCCGTCTGTCAGACCTACTCTAACTTCATCCGAAGTGAGCACTACCAACCTTTCATCATGCTATGTGTCTGCTCTTCAGATGGAGGAAAAACTCCTTAGACTGGATTGTTCCAAGGGTGCTGGTCCAGATAATATTACACCAGCAGTTCTAAAAGAATGCAGTGCTGTCATTGCTCCACATCTCTCTACCTATTTCAATCTACTCATGAGAGAGGGTATTTTTCCTAAGTGAGTTCTGAAGTAAATACTAAGTTTAACATACTGCTTCTTCAAAATCGGGACGCCACATTGACCCAGCTGCGACCCATGGTGGGTTAAAATCGTGCGCGACTCCGGAGCTCATCGCTCCGCTGGCGCGGGTTCGATCCCCGCAGTCACCTCCTACATTTGTAATGTGACTATACGGCAACGCTAGGTAAAGGTCGAGGTTGAACCGGTAGAGAGGAGATTGTAGTCCTAGCTTCGCCTTGTTAAACAAGACAAACTTTACCTTTTTTACCTTTTACCCCTGCGAGACTCTAGACACGCAGGTGCGCAGGTGTGGGCGGGGATGTCACCCGACCCTCTGCCCGCAGTTACCCAACACGGCCACTTTCTCCGGGGCCGGGGGCAGCGGGAAAGTCCGAACTCCTTGTCCAAAATCGAAAGCTCCGGAGTGACCTTGAGAGCTCGGTGAGCAAATTTCGACCAAACGCGCGGTGAAACTGCGCCAGCTCGGGTTGCGTAATTTGATATACGTGCGCGTATCATCGACCTACGCGCGCGGTTACAAGGGTTACCTGTGCCCGTAGGTTGACAGTATTTGCCAACAAGTCACTTTTAAGGTGCGCAGATCAGTTCAAATTTTTTTGTTGACGAAGGAAGAGTTTTAAGTGTGTATCGATAGTAAACAAGAAGAACACGACGTTTCGAAAACTGGAATCTATTCCCGTCTTCAGGTGAAAATAACCCAAAACACACAATTCAAAACATTAGAAAATTGACTGGTCTAATGTAATCAGCGTAATATCACCCGTCAAACCCTACCGTGTAAGTGTGTGAGTGTGCTTATTGTTTTTGTTGAATTTTTGCGCAACCAAACACCTGAGGTAGTAATGACAGATGGGCTTCACATGCCCCTCTACAAACAAAGATTTATTACCGTAATACCTCCTTTGGTTTTATGAGTGGACTGGTTACGTTACAAAATGGGATGGTATGCAAGTTTTCTTTTGCCAAATTTATAAGATGAAGAAAACCTCTTCTCAGTTTACTGATCAAACACACTAATAATTGTACAGATTACGACAAAACAATCTAATAAACCATCTAATTTAAAACTTAAAATAAAACCATGAAACGCTTGAACACTACTTAAAATCATCTAGCATTAGATGTCGTGAGTAAGAACAGTTTTCAGTTTAATAAAATAAAAGAATTAGTTGTTTAAACAATAATAGTTCCTCCGAGCGATGTGATTGTATTACAAGTCACAGTTAGACATGCAAAAGCTGAAGCTCAATAAAATAAATACACCGACGAAAATAAAGCTCTAAGCTGTATTATTGAGCTTAAACACGAAGAAAAGCAATAGGACTAAACAATACCACCAAAACAAACCCAACATTTCCACAGGAGACAATTATTATTCATTCCTTGCATTTGAGCTAAATACACGTCGATAATCTAATGTATTCTTTCCTTTAGTCCCAGACATGATTAAACAAACAGAATTGAACAGTGACTGATGCAGTAAGGTTTGTTCTAGTGTTCATACAGGTGAAGCATGATAAATCTCCCATTCGGTGTTTTCTGAAGCACGACGTGCTTTGTTTGCGTCATTTGTTTAGAGTAGTGGAAGAGCTTCCTATAAACTAGTTCTTCCGGTTCATACCGCGTCAAAACATCGTTACAATTAGCTTGAAACATTTAGTCTCGCTGAAGAGTACCATCTTCAGTCACTGATTGGCCGAAACTGAGATACTTGCTGTCTGTTTCCTATTGGCCACAGGGCTGCCAACTGTCGATGTTCTCATTGGCTGTGACACTATCGAAAAGATTTCTTCAAGATTGGCTACCAGCTTCTTGAAGGTTTAACTCTGTCTTCTTATTTGAAGTTGTTATATTTTAAATTATTTTAATGGTTTCTTGGATGACTCTCGGAGAATAATGCAATATTCGCCAATACTTTGGCTTTGTCAAATTCTATGCACGTTTCGTATTGTAAATATACTCGCTATGGCCGACCTTTCAACGTCTTTATGTTTTGCATGTTTGATGTCCTAACTTTTACTTTTTATGTTAGTAAACAATAAAGTGTCTTGTTTTCAGTCTAATTTTCTAAACCCCTGAACCGAAACGAAACCATGACGTACTTAAGCAATTCACACAAAACAATAACCCTAAACCAAACACTCCTTTCGAAACAATCAGATTAAATCCTCTTTCTCACATGAAGTATGTTTAGCTAGATACACACACACACACAAATGTATGTCCCAGACGCTATTGAATGCGATGAATTCAATAAAGCAAATGCAACTTTAGAAGCGAACTGTTCTATTATTCAAGCGCAGAATGTGACGTCAAATAATGCTTGACATACTCTTTCTCCCTCGGTGCTTTAAAGCAGCTTCGTGTTTTGTGTGAGATAATTCGCAAAGCACAGCACTTAAACGAAACCATTTAACTTCTTTTCGTGACAATAGTACTACTGGGTTTGAAACGTGTCATTACTTTTAAATTTAATTTGTCGTTTCAAATAACTATTTGTCAAGGGAGTTTCTTGTTATGTTTTCCTGGATTTGAAGGGCTTCTTCAATATTTTATTCAATACACAATGAGTCATGTTTTGCGAGTGAGGGAACTCACTTGTATAATCTAGTTCTTCCGGTTCACACCGCGTCCAAATTTCATAATTAGGTTGAGATATTTCGGCCTCGCTGTGGAGTACCATCTTCAGTGACTGATTGGCTGAGAGTTTCCGTCAATCAGTAACTGAAGATGGCGCTCCATAGCGAGGCCAAAATATCTGAATCTAATTATGAAGTTTGGGCGCGGTGTGAGCAGGATGAACTAGATTATAGTTGTGACCCGGCCGCGAAAGTCTAAGGGTTAAGTTCATAATTATGGTATTATCCTTAGGTCAATTTTATCAGTCCCCACTTTAATTTTGCCCTGGCAGATTATCAACTCAACAACTTTTAAATGGTACTAAATTATATCAAACTATAAAGAAACTAAGCTTCCTGTTTGAAAATGCGCCTTCTCCTGAGACTATTAAGACTCTGTATGTGACACTCGTCCGGCCTATATTAGAGTATGGAAGTGTTGTATGGTCACCCTACCAAATCAACCACAACAGCTCCCTGGAGAGGGTCCAGAAGAGGTTTCTTCGGCTTGTAGGAATCAGAAGTGGTTTAGCCTATGAGAAGGTGGATATTCATGAGGTCGCCCATGATCACGGAATCATTTCTCTGTCATCTAGACGTTCAGCCATTGACCTTATCTTCATGTTCAAACTGGTGAATGGATTGATCGACAACCCGGAGCTCCTGCAACTAATAGACCTTCATGTGCCCTGCAGAACAACTAGGTCGGTACAGACATTCGCCAAGAACCATCACCTGACTGCATATGCTTACCATAGCACTATACCTCGTCTCATGCGTTTGGGAAATGCATCAAAAATTGATTTCTTTGGTCCCACCCTCCACGCCTTTAGAAAGCAAGCTTTCCTTTTTGTCTTCAGTCTACTTCAATATTAAGCATCTTTTTTAGTTCATACTGTGATATTCCTTGCTTGTTTTTGTGTGGTATCTACAAATTTAACTTATATATTTATTGTTATTGTTCCATTAATTCATATTGTAATATATTGTCATTGCAGTTAAATTCTATCAACTTAAGTATATTTATTCATTGTCTAATTCTATCTTATATATTTAGGCTATATCATAATGTATTAATTTATTTAAATTATAAATTGTATGATGTTATTGTAAATATCTATTCAGTCTACTTCAATATTAAACATCATTATAGCTCATACTGTGATATTCCTTGCTTGTTCTTTATGTTGTATCTACAAATTTAACTTATATATTTATTGTTATTGTTCCATTATTATTGTAATATATTGTTATTGTAGTTAAATTCTATCAACTTAAGTATATTTATTCATTGTCTAATTCTATCTTGTATATTTAGGCTATACCATAATGTATTAATTTATTTAACCTATAAATTGTAAGATGTTATTGTAAAATTTATATCTATTCAGTCTACTTCAATATTAAACATCATTATAGCTCAGACTGTGATATTCCTTGCTCTTTCTTTGTTTTGTATCTACAAATTTAACTTATATATTTATTGTTATTGTTCCATATTCATATTGTAATATATTGTCATTGTAGTAAATTCTATCAACTTAAGTATATTTATTCATTGTCTAATTCTATCTTATATATTTAGGCTATATCATAAGGTATTAATTTATTCAACTTACAAATTGTACGATGTTATTGTAGATATTTACTATTTTTGGTATATTTATGCATGTGTGATGTCCCTTAATGTTACCCATAACTACCCTGAAAAATAAACATTCTTATAAAGAATAAAAAAGTAAAAAGAAAGAAATAGTAGGGGTAGATTGGAAGACATGACACTGTGTATGTAATAGTTTTGTATATTGTAGGCTACTCTCTTCATCTATATTACTATTTTCCATATGATACTAATGTATAAAAAGGTGTAAACCGTTGATAAATAAATAAATAAATCGTGCGCGACTCCGGAGCTAATCACTCCGCTGGCGCGGATTCGATCCCCGCAGTCACCTCTTACATTTGTATTATGACTGATCGGCAACGCTAGGTAAAGGTCGAGGTTGAACCGGTAGAGAGACGTTGTAGTCCTATCTTCGCCTTGTTAAACAAGACAAACTTTACATTTTTACCTTTTACCCCTGCGAGACTCTAGACACGCACAGGTGCGCAGGTGGGCGGGGATGTCACCCGACCCTCTGCCCGCAGTTACCAACACGGCCACTTTCTCCGGGGCCGGGGCAGCGGAAAGTCCGAACCCTTGTCCAAAATCGAAAGCCCGGAGTGACCTTGAGAGCTCGGTGAGCAATTTCGACCAAACGCGCGGTGAAACTGCGCCAGCTCGGGTTGCGTAATTTGATATACGTGGCGTATCATCGACCTACGCGCGCGGTTACAAGGGTTACCTGTGCGCGTAGGTTGACAGTATTTGGCAACAAGTCACTATTAAGGTGAGCAGATCAGTTCAAATTTGAATGAAGAATTTCGAGTTTGAATTTGATCGTGGAAGTGTCTATCGATAATAAATAAGAAGAACACGACGTTTAAAGAACTGGAAGCTAATCCCGTCTTCAAGTGCAAATAACCCAAAACACACAATTCAAAACATTAGAAAATTAACTAGTCCAAAGTAATTAGCGTAATCAGACCTGTCAAACCCTACCAAACAACGTATAAGTGTGTGAATGTGCGTATTTTTGTGTTGACAATTTTTTAAGCGCACTCAAACAGCTAAGATCTCTGTTATGGCCGATGGGCTCCATATGTCTCTCTACAAACAAATATTTATTACCGTGATACCTACTTTGATTTTATGAGTGGACTGGTTACGTTATACAATGGGGTGGTATTTACGTTTGTTTTGCCAAATTTATAAGATGAAGGAAACCTTTTCTCAGTTTACTGATTAAACACACTAATAATTGTACAGATTACGACAAAACAATCTGATAAACCATCTAATTTAAAACTTAAAATAAAACCATGAAACGCTTGAACACTACTTAAAATCATCTAGCATTAGATGTCGTGAGTAAGAACAGTTTTCAGTTTAATAAAATAAAAGAATTAGTTGTTTAAACAATAATAGTTCCTCCGAGCGATGTGATTGTATTACAAGTCACAGTTAGACATGCAAAAGCTGAAGCTCAATAAAATAAATACACCGACGAAAATAAAGTTCTAAGCTGTATTATTGAGCTTAAACACGAAGAAAAGCAATAGGACTAAACAATACCACCAAAACAAACCCAACATTTCCACAGGAGACAATTATTATTCATTCCTTGCATTTGAGCTAAATACACGTCGATAATCTAATGTATTCTTTCCTTTAGTCCCAGACATGTTTAAACAAACAGAATTGAACAGAGACTGATGCAGTAAGGTTTGTTCTAGTGTTCATACAGGTGAAGCATGATAAATCTCCCATTCAGTGTTTTCTGAGGCACGACGTGCTTTGTTTGCCTCATTTGTTCAGAGTAGTGGAAGAGCTTCCTATAAACTAGTTCTTCCGGTTCATACCGCGTCAAAACATCGTTACAATTAGCTTGAAACATTTAGTCTCGCTGAAGAGTACCATCTTCAGTCACTGATTGGCCGAAACTGAGATACTTGCTGTCTGTTTCCTATTGGCCACAGGGCTGCCAACTGTCGATGTTCTCATTGGCTGTGACACTATCGAACTTTTCAAGATTGGCTACCAGCTTCTTGAAGGTTTAACTCTGTCTTCTTATTTGAAGTTGTTATATTTTTAAATTATTTTAATGATTTTTGGATGACTCTCGGAGGAATAATTTGCAATATTTGCCAATACTTTGGCTTTGTCAAATTCTATGCACGTTTTTGTAATATAATCGCTATGGCCGACTTTTCAACGTCTTCGTGTTTCCTCGGATTCGTGGCTAATTGGTATCGCACGCGACTCCAGAGCTCATCACCCCGGTTGCGTGGGTTCGATCCCCGCAGTCACCACTTACTTTTGTAATGACTAATACGGTGACGCTAGGTAAAGGTCGAGGTTGAGTAATAGAGAGGACTTTGTAGTTCTAACTTCGCCTCGTTAAACAAGACAAACTTTACCTTTTACCTTTTTTGCATGTTTGATGTCCTAACATTTACTTTTTATGTTTGTAAACAATAAAGTGTCTTGTTTTCAGTCTAATTTTCTAAACCCTGAACCAAAACGAAACCATGACGTACTTAAGCATTTCACTCAAAACAATAACCCTAAACCAAACACTCCTTTCGAAACAATCAGATTAAATCCTCTTTCTCACATGAAGTATGTTTAGCTAGATACACACACACACAAATGTATGTCCCAGACGCTATTGAATGCGATGAATTCAATAAAGCAAATGCAACTTTAGAAGCGAACTGTTCTATTATTCAAGCGCAGAATGTGACGTCAAATAATGCTTGACATACTCTTTCTCCCTCGGTGCTTTAAAGCAGCTTCGTGTTTTGTGTGAGATAATTCGCAAAGCACAGCACTTAAACGAAACCATTCAACTTCTTTTAGTGACAATTGTACTACTGGGTTTGAAACGTGTCATTACTTTTAAATTTAATTTGTCGTTTCAAATAACTATTTGTCAAGGGAGTTTCTTGTTATGTTTTCCTGGATTTGAAGGGCTTCTTCAATATTTTATTCAATACACAATGAGTCATGTTTTGCGAGTGAGGGAACTCACTTGTATAATCTAGTTCTTCGGTTCACACCGCGTCCAAGCTTCATAATAGGTTGAGATATTTCGGCCTCGCTGTGGTACAATCTTCAGTGACTGATTGGCTGAGAGTTTCCGTCAATCAGTAACTGAAGATGGCGCTGTAAGCAAAATATCTGAATCTATGGTTGAGCATGTTTCCAGAAGAACTAGATTAAGTTCATAATTGTGGGTAATCATCCTTGGGTCAATTTTATCAGTCCCCACTTTAATTTTGCCCTGGCAGATTATCAACTCAACAACTTTTAAATGGTACTAAATTATATCAAACTATAAAGAAACTAAGCTTCCTGTTTGAAAACAAATTTATTGAGAAGCTTTTCTTAGTGTTTGTGACCTACTTCGTATAGAGAGCTGATGAAGTGCTTATCAAACCAATTTACTTCATTGAATGGCGTGTACTACTTTAGGAAACTGTCATTTCAATTGAGTTCCTTTTGGAGAGTAACACTTTTGATAATAAGTGACTTTTCTCCAATTATTTACAAAAGTAATAATATATTTGTAGATCAAAGGCTATTTGTTGCAACTGCAATAATAAAAAAATATATTTTAGAAGAAAACTACTTAAATGTAAAAATCTGATAAAACTAAAAACAATTGGAAGAAGATTAGAACAGTCCAAATTAAGTTGACATTCAAGTACTAATTGTTGAATTGATAAACTGTTTGAACTTAAGATTCATCAGCTTTAAATTAAGTACTAATTTATATACAATTTCATCCTCTTGAGCACGAACAATACTCTACTAATGAATAAAAAGCGAGCATCTTAATTTTATTTGAAAAACCTTTCTTTCTATGGTCTACAACGTTTTGAGGTGGGCTATTCCAGCGTAAGTGTTTCTGCACTTCCTGAAATCTCCATACGGAGTACTAAAAAGTATAAACACTGTAAACGCAATCTTAATACCGATCTGTATGTTCGTTGAAACAAATTTAATGTCTCAAAAGAAACTCGATAAGTAATCAACGTCTAATGAAATTCATCAAGATCAAGTCAGGTGAGAATAAATTGACTCAGTGTTGCCAATCTTTTAAATCACAAAACTAATTAATCAACTCTCTCCCTCTCTCGACTTTGTTGGATCATATTTCTTGCTGTATTGGCAGCTTTGGACCAATTATCTTTTAAAAGTTACATAAATGTACGTTTAGAAATTTAACATTTTTATTCCACCGTGTCCTTTCCTTTGCGTGGCCAGGTCTTATAAGGTGATAGAGGTCATCTTTAAGTTTTATGATCTCTATTATTTGCAAAAGTGTTTCAAATTACTTGATTATGTACTTATACATGGTGTCCAGTAATTATGGGATCAAACTTCACCAGGTGATTTGTGAGGTCATAATAAAATTTTCTATAAATCATAGGTCTATCTCGCTTAATTTTCCGTATTTCTATCTGTCAGTGCTTTTCACCAAATACTTTTTATCTTTTAAGGTGTAACGCTAAACATACATTAAAAATACCATAAAGTAGTGACCATTATAATGTCAAGCTTAATTAACATGCTAGTATTTTTTCCACCAATGGTCTTACATTCATATAAAGTTATATTAAATTTGAGTCAAGTTCTATAAGTGGTGTGGGTGATAATAAATAATTAGTGAAAAAACAACATGGTGGATAATTATGTGGTGAACAGGTCGAGCAGACAACATGAAATTCTTAAATTTCTCTTTATTTTGACCCAATAAACCAACCCTTACAAGTTTGTGGAACCATTTTATGGACACCCTGTATATTCATATGCTGAGTTAAGGAGATGGTTTCTTCAGATCTGCCGAAGGCTGGGAAGTCTCGGTCCAGTTATTTGCTTTACTCGTGACTTCTTCATCCGAGCTCCAATTCCGGAGGGGACAGTCGCGGCCGCAATGTGCTAGAAAGTTATTATTTACGAAGGCCTACAGAAAGGATGACCTGACTTCCGCTCCCGCAAGATACAACTTCCGGTTTCAAACAAATGTGGGTTTCTGTGCAGACGCGAGGGGCCAAATCCTTTTTAATATTTGATGGGTTGTCTCGCCAAAGTGAGGGTGGTTTAATATTTTCTTCCCAGTGTCTGAGTGGAAAAAGGGAACATTGAAAAAGTGGGGAATACAGAAAAAAGAAGTTATCTTAATCAAAGAAAAAAATTGTCAACGGAAAAGATAAGTTTATTAACAAATTCTTACCTTTCCCATGTATAAAAATATCATGTTCTGTCTAAATAAATGCCGTCAAGTACAAGACAATAGGATTCAAAGTCAAAATACTCGATCGTCAGAAAATTATAGAATTGAGTACCATAGACTAGAATTTCTTAAACATTACCGTCACAGCCAGGACCAAAACAGTAGATTTTCTGTACTAAAAAACTGCTGTTGGTTTATTTTGAGTTTGATTTGCTTACCGTACCACAATTTAACAATGTATGGGTTAGTTAATATTAATTAACAAATAGTGACAGTCACTAACTAGGTCAACCTTAGTGTGGAATGAACCAACGGCTTAGCGTGACTTCCGAACCACGGTGGTGGCCATAGCTCAGTCGTGTAGTGCGTGCTCCGCACAAAATCAGCCCGGTTCGATTTCCAGGTGCAGTGATAACTTTTCAAGATGGCCACTCCCCGTGGTTCGGAAGTCACGCTAAACCGTTGGTCCATTCCATTGGTTGTAGAGCTATTAATTAATGGTCCAATCGGTCAGTCTTAGTTTGTAACAAGACTACACCTCATCATCCATCAAAACACTCATCACACTCACCATCATTCACCTTAAAATTACCTCTAAGAGTGGTCAGTGTCTGAAAGCAAAAGTATCAAAGTATCAATACAAATAAATGCTTTTGCCATTCTAAAACAACTTATTAAGTTGAAGTTATTTAGTACATATTTTGAACAACTCAGGATGTGTTTGTTTTACACAAGTAATAAACACTGTAAAAGTACTTTTCTGAGTTTTGAAGACAGGTAAAGAAAGCTTTGTGACGTGTTTTGATCGTCGAAGCTTCTTTCCGGTGTTGAGGAGGGGGAGGGAAGGGGAGGAGAGCGTTTCCGGCAAAACAAGCTTTGAATCGGTACAGATCGCACAGCGTTTAATAGCGCCATCATGTTCAAGAACTAAGGACACTGTGACGTCAGTTCAGTTGTCCCTGTTAAAAGGGGCAATCTTAATTTTTTAAAACAGGCCAACACGCAGCTAATTGTGAAGCCCGCTGGCGTGAGTGGTGAAAATTTCCTAGCAATTTGAAACTCTAATTCGGTAATTGTAATCCTAATTCACTAGGTTCACAGCCTAACTTCGGCCTCCAGCCTCAGCTATTCGAGGTCTATTACCACAGGCGTTCCGAGCCTTCGGCCTCAGTTTTGCATCCTTCCTTATTACTGGCGAGGCTGTTTGATATGCTTACAGCTTCACTTCGGCCTTTGGCCTTAGATTTACATGCGCTTACTGCAAGTTATAATACACATCATAAGGAAAAATGCATTTCACAATCACTATCACTATTTGAGATGCCGACCACTCTCATGAGGGTATTTTAAGGCAAATATATGGTGAAGGATGAGTGTGATGAGTGGCAGTAATGAGTTATGCGGTGTAGGCTTGTTACAAACTAAGGCCGACTCTTCCTTAGAATGGGTCATTAATTAATTGCCCAATGACTAATGGAAATACAAGGACCAACGGCTTAACGTGACTTCCGAATTATGTCTGATAATTATGTCTAAACGATGGTGGGAGTTGATGCGGGTATCATCAGATGATCACTGAGACTATCTGAGCCGCTTTAGACCTATATCATCCTCAAAACCTGACCTCCATGAAGCTGGATTACAGGACCACGCCACGAGTCCCAGTCAATCGTTTGGATAATCACAATTTTATTAATTAACACATTTGTAAAATATACAAAACCTATATAAAAATACATTTACGAATGGTACGTTTTACCACAAATAGTGGACACTCAAAGAATCTCATTTAAGCTTTTTACAGGTCTCAAAACTCCCTAGACGGACAAAAACTTTTGGTTTTTGGCGTTTCCGGAATATACTGCGAATGCTCCGTATTGTCCTGCAGTTAGTGAGTTACGTAGTAACCTAACTAGATTGCAAGTATCGTTATG